>OX940975.1:4434561-5034561 GCA_954871275.1 Leptopterna dolabrata | reverse complement strand
ATAATACTTCAACGTTTGTTCAAGTTTCACTACCTAACAAACTCCAAAAGAGCCATCATTTTTCAAATTAAATAATATCACAGAACAACCAACTCGACTTCATACTCCGCCAATATAATCAGGTGATCCCTAGCAATGATTGGCCGTATTCACAAATTCCTATTGTGGGCGCGTCTCTGGTTACGAGATTTGGTTTGAATTGTATACAATTTCATTCACACTGGAGTCGAAAATGCCTGTCGGTGCAAACTTCGGGGCCTTACTGTGAACGAACGGCTGGACGTACGATGCTCCGGATGGTCTTAAAAAACTCGCAAGTTCAAGAACTATTTAAAACCGTAAAAATATTTACGTAAAAAAATGGTATAGGCGTTTTGAAAATTTCAACCCCTATTTTGAACCCCTTAGAGATGACTCACAGTAACGTCGAGCTTCGAGGACCAACTAGACGCCGAACGGAACCTATAACCCGAATTTCATCAATTTTTTTTCATGGTAACTAAGAAAAGTGGCCCGTACGGCGTACGGCGTACGGCGGACAGACAGAAATATTTTTATTGCAGTTTTGGATTCTACATACCTTGAAACGTAAACCATCAAATTTTGAGGGGGGGTAAGAATTTTTTTTTTCATGCTCGATTCCAATGGTTCATTATTGAAAATAATAAACCAAAAGTTGCAAAAGTACCTACCAACAAACTCCAGCCCCTTCTACGTAGATGGTATAATGAACCGTTGTGTAATAATTTACCGTTGAGTAATAATTTACCGTAGTAATAATTTACCCATCAATAATACTTCAACGTTTGTCCAAGTTTCACTACCTACCAACAAACTCCAAAAGAGCCATCATTTTTCAAATTAAATAATATCACAGAACAACCAACTCGACTTCATACTCCGCCAATATAATCAGGTGATCCCTACCAATGATTGGCCGTATTCACAAATTCCTATTGTGGGCGCGTCTCTGGTTACGGGATTTGGTTTGAATTGTATACAATTTCATTCACACTGGAGTCGAAAATGCCTGTCGGTGCAAACTTCGGGGCCTTACTGTGAACGAACGGCTGGACGTACGATGCTCCGGATGGTCTTAAAAAACTCGCAAGTTCAAGAACTATTTAAAACCGTAAAAATATTTACGTAAAAAAATGGTATAGGCGTTTTGAAAATTTCAACCCCTATTTTGAACCCCTTAGAGATGACTCACAGTAACGTCGAGCTTCGAGGACCAACTAGACGCCGAACGGAACCTATAACCCGAATTTCATCAATTTTTTTTCATGGTAACTAAGAAAAGTGGCCCGTACGGCGTACGGCGTACGGTGTACGGCGTACGGCGTACGGCGGACAGACAGAAATATTTTCATTGCAGTTTTGGATTCTACATACCTTGAAACGTAAACCATCAAATTTTGAGGGGGGGTAAGAATTTTTTTTTTCATGCTCGATTCCAATGGTTCATTATTGAAAATAATAAACCAAAATAACCATCCTACACCAGTACCTACTCGTTTTTGGGCTTCCCTGGAGGGAGCGCGAGGATAGGTAGGTGTTGACCGCAGAAAACAGTGATCTACGCAGAAGGATCATCTTTACATGTAAATAATAGCACGTTCTGCAATAATTTGCAGCGTTTTTGGAATTCGAGAACGAGAGTTCTCAGTTTAAACCGTATTAATTAGCTGAAGACCACGTAAGAGAGATTTCATCTGAAATTTGCGGGAATATGCTATAAGATTATGGGAAGGGGGTTTATCGTTTTAAAAAAACTTTTTCTGTCAAACGGCATTGCTTGTAACACCAGAAAGTTAAAAATAAAATAAAAAAAGATTAGGCAGTATAGCTTCCTCACCCATGTAACATGGACGCATATAATTAGTTGGTGGGTGCATTCGGTGGATATATGGAGAATTGACGTTTATGAATTTGAAATTGAGAGGTTCAGAAGTGACAAAATACTCTTAGGAGGATGGAATAGGAGTTGTAGTAGTAGGATTAATGATGACCTTAATAGGATTATATTATAGGCATTTATATGTGTTTTGAATATTTGTGGTATCATACACTTGAAGAATAATTATTTCGAAAGTATCGAAGCAAGTTACGATACCTACATTGCAAAATTTTATACTGAAATAAATGAGTAAAACTAATTAAAATTGAGAGAGAGATCCAACTGCATGCCATTTTCTAGGGTAGTCCTGGGCTCTGCGCAAATTTCACGTTTGCGCATGCGCAGACGAAAGTTACTGTACTTTATCAATGACGTCAATAGGGGACTATCTATTGCCCAACCCCCACCTACCCTCCAAACCTCATCGCTTCACGATGATTTCCAGTGCAGTTGTGAGCTCTATTCGGATTTCACGTTTGTGCATGCGCAGACGAAAATTACAGTACTTCTTCAATGAATTTGGTGTTGGTCCATCTGTGCTCCAACCCCAGCCTACCCCCCAAATTTCAACTCACTACGACTATTGTTTAGGGTAGTTATTGGCGTTACAAGGAACTGGCAAACATTTCGTGTTTGCGCATGCTCATGTGTATGTTACAGTCCGAATTTGATGAAATCGATCTGGAACCGTCAGGATACCATTCGCCATCTACTCGAAAGTTGCTGTACTTTTTAAATGAATTTGATATGGGACCATCTGTGGCCAAACCCGCACCTACCCTCCGAATTTCAACTCACTGCGACCATTATTTCGTATAGTTTTGCCCGGGACAATTAATTGACCACAGACAGACAGACACGCTGAAACGTAAAATGCCAGTGGCGTTTTTTTTCCTTTTTTTTTTTTTTTTTTTCATTGGTTTTTTTTTCTCTCGAAACTGTCGTTTTGCACGTTCATGGTTTTGGCGTAAAGGCGACGTAGTCTTCAACGCCACATTCCAGAAATGTGGCTGCATCGTCATTTCCCATCACTGCATCAGTCTGCATTTACCTTCGAATTCCTAAAATGGGGAGTAAATTTGCACACGTTGGAATGTGCCCCAGCTCCCTCAATCATAATGTACATGTATTTCGTAGGACCTACTGAATCCTGAACACTAATATCCCCGCCTTCGTCTTATTGGTCTCCAGCCTGGTGCGATATGAATGTAGAAGCTTTCAAGGGGGCTGTAACTAGCGGAAACGGGAGTTGGGAATATCATAGTGCCCCTTTTGAGTGTATCTACCGCCCTCTAAGCCGCCTAATTGAATTGAATGCCTCTCCAGTCAAGTGGGCTTCATTCCACCTCGTTTGTCAAGGGCTTAGGCTCAGAATTCCACCACTTCGTCTATTAATTGTACAGTTATGACGGAATATTGCGGTCTTGACGTATATCTATTGTAGAACCATCAGTTTTGAAAAGATCATTAATCAACCCCTCCGCTATCCGAATTCTGAGCTGCTTTGAGTATAAATCGATTTGGTTGGAAAATATGCTAAACATCCTGAAAAACCACCGTGACGCCTGGAACATGAAGTATTATTAAGCAATAGCACAGACGTCGAAATCTGGTTAAATTTCATGTGGGACCATCTGAGTCCAGTCTATACTATATTACACCTCGTTTGGATTGTTCTGGGCAATTATGGTAGCGGTGTGGAGACAGACAGACACGGGACCAAATTCGTTCGTTGGTGCTTGATTCTCGATTGTTTTTCAAATTCAAGCCAGGACCGGTTTCTCTGCTTTTGGGGGTACCAATATTTATTCGTCCCGCCGGCACCGTTACTGACACCAGTGGCCCAAGTGGAGCGGCCGAACATTGTCAGGTGTATTTTTGAGGTAAACCTAGAGTTTTCTCTTAATTTCGAAGTTGTAAGATCCCAAATAAGCAAGTTTGTCCGTTTTGCGGCGCCGTTGCCATTTATTGGCACCGCCGTGACACCGAAAACGAAACAGCGTATTTGGAAGAAGGCCTAAGGTACGTTCATGTGTATGTTCATACTGTGGCGAATGCCACCTGGTTGTAATAAGTCAACTCTCAAAGGTTCTGCAATAATGTTCACGGGAGTTGTTCAACTAAACTACCAAAGCTCCATCCATTTCTTGGAGGAAAACAATCCAATCCCTCTGTGGTGAACGGTTATGTGTGTTCACACCTTGTCGTGAACGGCGGGTTTTCACGACAGTAGGTTAGAAAGTAGGGGTCACTATCTCTTCACTATCTCTTTGCTCCGTTTATTAGTAGATTATTCCTTATAAATTTCCATATTTCAGAGATGCTTCTTATGCCATCTCCTCAATGAACAACATCGCTTACTTTAATGTTACAATAAGTAAAACTTTTGCAAAACTCGGCGCTGCGCGCCTCGCCAGGGGGCAAGCCCCCTGGACCCCCGGATGCTTACGGCTTAGAGCCTACGGCTAAAATTCAAGAAACATGGAACATGCTTTAGCCGCGTTCCGAGTTTTTTCAAACAAAAGATTGAAACATATTCATTTTGCTGAAAATGTTAACTTTAGAGTAGATAGAAACTTGTGAACGGATGATAAATAAATACTTTATTTTTATTTTTGTTCCATACAATCGTTAGAAGTTACGGCTAATATTGGTTTGTGATAGCTGAAGTAACCAGTAATGTAACCAGTAGAATGACGAGAACAGACACCTGACGATGTCGAAGGAGGGCAATCTGGACCAGGACATAACATCACCGGTCGACGGCTGGAGGTATACTGATTACTTAAATGAGGACTCGCGGGTCAGGTTCTCGCAGAACTATAAAGTTTTATAGCGCTAATGATGGCTCACCACTACGTATCTATAACCAAGTGACTACCAAACAAGCGTCATTGTTTACTATCCATTTATAACATTCATTTATATAGTTATAGTATGAAACTAGGAAATAAATACCAAGAACAAATACGAAATAAATTCGTGGTAAATCAAGAGCTTTCCAACGAATGGAAAACGGATTTTTGTCCGATGAAAATGAAAGAAGTTTCATTTCCCTAGCAACTACTCGGTTGTACGTGAAAATCATCGTTAAAATTTCGTTCCACTTCCGCGTTACCCATCCCGCGTCACCCATCCCGCGTAACGTTTTTCGGCTAGTTAGTCCAAGGCTAAAGCATGTTCCATGCTAAAAATGAAAATTTTGTATTTAAATAAAAAAAATCCGATTTAAATAAAAAAAATCCGAATTAAATAAAAAAATCCGATTAATTTGATTTTTTTTTTAAATCGTGATTTTTTTCAACCCTGCCAGAAAGTCGTGAGTTTGTCAGGAATGGATACGAGCAGGAGAGAGATGGGAGTGAGAGAAGAGGTATGTGGTAGGGTGGGCTGCTATGGGATCTTTAGGCTAACTCCCCGCGGTTTTGACCAACAGCAGGAGTTCTTATAATGATATGCTCCCTGCGGTGGCCCAACGGCCTTGTCAGGTGGAATAAACCGGTTCCCGTGAGATCACCGAAGTTAAGAAACCTCGAGCGTGGTTAGTACTTGTATGGGTGACCGCCGTGACACGTGGTGACATGTCCAAGTATGACCCATGTAGCTGTTGGGTGAACCTCTCTCCACTCAAGGGGGCGAGGCAATGAGTAGCCAAGTAAAGAGCGAAATGATCAGATCGAATTCTGTTCCTCCATGCTGGCAGGGCAGTCGGACGAAAAGCCCCAGCCTGAAATGGCTGTTACTTTACTTTACTTTGCTTTTGGTTTATTATTCTGTGAATAATACACCTATGTAATCGCTCAGCAAAAAATTTTTATAACACCCCCTCAAAATTTGTTCTTTTCCGTTTCAAGGTACGTAGATTCCATAAATGCAATGTCCGTCCGCCGTACGCCGTCCGCCGTATCACGTGTACAGGCTTCATTTTCGGTCTAAAAAAGTCGTTCTTTCGCACACATGCTCCATTTGGGCCCTAGTTGTGTCCCGAAACTTTTCAGCCCGATCGGAATACACCCAGGGGTGTTATGAGTGAAAATGTCTATCAAAATAGGTACTTTTTGCGTTTTAGCAACATGTTAGTAAAATGAGGTTTTGAGGTATCGTTTTTCATGTTTTTGGGGACGAGAAGACCGAATATGAAGTATATTTTGACCAAAGAGTGGAAAATTGAGTTCTACCAAATGTTCAGCTCCCAAAATTGATTTTTTATGAGTGAATGAAAAACCTGGGAAATCGTCTGAAATCACCATCAGTTTAAATAATAACCCTGGAAAAAGTGTCAAAACGTGGATCAAAACGATTAAATGGCACTACCAATGATCAAAGATGGTCTGGAAAAAAAAGCGTACCTATTTCATGTTTTGGGGGCCAAAATTGGTGGAAATCATCATAAATAGCTATTTCAATCATTCCACATGAAAGAAACAATAAATTTAACAGCCAACAAGAATCTCTAGAACTCCAATAGAATAATAAACCCATGTGACAAGGACTTTGCAGCGTTTTATGCTCCCCGCGGTTTTCACCAACAGCAGATCTTTTAGGGTGGGCTCCCCGCGGTTTTCACCAACAGCAGGAGATCTTTAAGGGTGGGCTCCCCGCGGTTTTCACCAACAGCAGGAGATCTTTAAGGATATGGGTGGGAGGACGAGAGAGAGGGAGAGAGGTTCGAGAGAGAAGTCGCAAGTCGGGGATGGAGCCGTCGAATCAAGAGCTGGGCCAGAAGGGCTGTTTTTATAGGAACTTTTCCACCCTTCCCCGGTCCCGAATCGGATGGCGGTTGGGGGAACCCCGGGTTGCTTACCAGCTCGACGTTCTCCGCGTTTATTTGGTAAAATCGCACAATATTACAGAAGTGGATTCTGAAAGGGAATTCACGAAACCCTCGTTGTTGGTTGGTAGCAACGTAAATCTGACATCAGAGGTGGCCCGGGATGAGCCGAACGTTCACCTCACTCTTATAACTCATCAATACATACAGACAGTTATCATCCGCTGATAAGGTCAGGTTATATTTCGCGGAAGAGCCGACAGCGACGGCAGATTCCAAAGGCCGTTTAAATATAAAACGCGTGCGTTCCATAAATAGACCAATCGATTCCTCGGGCATCCAGCGCGAGTCGTTGCGTTTGGTTTGTCTACGGTGTTTATTTCCCTACGCTGTTACTGTGATTTCCACTTATTTTTCTCCGCGGTGGACATCTTTTTCAGCTGGTGCAACAACAGATGTGGTAAATGGAGGGGCGGATGATTTTGTTCGCAAACGTGCTTCGCTGTGAGAGCTTTCCGGAAAAAGAAAACGAGAGCTACTGAAAAGTTGTCTGTTTCCACTAATACACGAAAAAACGCGAAAAACACACTGTTATACCGGTTTCGATGATCAAACCATCGTCAGTAACAAACAGTAACTGAAGGCACATTGGAGAGGTGACCTTATAAATAGTCCCAAAAGTGAGAGGTGGTCGATTGGGATTGGTTGTGAAGAAGAATGGTGGAGGGAGTAAAGGAAGGGGGCTCGATTCTGATTGGCTCTGGAAGTGAATACCAAAAAGTGAAAGAAGGTAGGAAGGAAAGGGAGGGAAGGGAGGAACCAGACTGTTACAGAAATGAACGCAATAATGGAGAAAAACTTAAAAGGAAGTAGGTACACCGTTCAAATATTTACCCAACCTATCACTGTTAATAATTTCGAATTTGTCAAGTACATGCTTCGTTTTGGGCAGATATGAAGATATTCAACGAACTATCTGTCTGCAAGATCAAAATTGAAGCTATGACTGGATTCATTCAAGTGACGTGCAAAGGCCGAATCACCCTTATTATCCCTGACATCTTTTTCGTGTTCCTTTGTTCTTTCTCTAATTTTCCTACCAGTTTGACCACAATAGTTAAGTCCACAAGAACACTTTAATTTATAAACCCCACTTTTATCTTGAACGTTAATTTTATGTTTAACTCAGCTTAATGGAGATCTGAGATTATTTTTAGTATTATATCTACTTTGAACCCTTTAGAAGTTAATATTTTATCTGTTTTATCCAAAAAATTTCCATAATACGGTATACTGATCCGAAGCTACGATTGAGGAGAAGATTTAGATTTTGTCGTCTTCTCAGTAGTTCCGGTTTTCTCTGAAATGGGGTTCCACGATTTCTTCGCGAGTGATTTAGTTCGTAACTTTCCGGAAGTTAGCCATTGTCTTGCGACCATACGAGCAAATTTTCGAAATAAATTCTTTTGAAAAAGAGTAATTATTACCTACTTGAACTGACGAACATTCTCATGATATGATCCACAGGTTTGTTGTTCACAATTATTATTGTTTATTATGCCAAATCACCACCTTCCCCCATTTTTTCACTGAACTTATTCCAATTGCGGACTATTTTTAGGTGAGTAGAAAACTCTTTACATGACTTGTGAAAAGTTATGAGTAAAAAAGCTACTGCAGTGGGTCAAGGATCTTAATTACATGCAATTTTTAGACATTTTTTCGATTCTTTCCCGTTTCAGAGCAATCTGAGATCGCTAGATTTATACTTCATAGTACTGCTTCATACTCCTACGTACCTACAACACAGGAAATGTTGGTTGGTTGAATTGGTAACATGGGAAACGAATTGTTTACATATTGGAAAAATCTTTCAAAAATGCATGTACCTAATAAACTCTCCATAGTTACTATGTACAAATCCTCTACGCTCCGCTGAGCACCGTCCGCTCTCCTCTTACGGTAACCTAGAAACCAATTCCTTACCACAAGCTTTATCTTGGCAGTAGGTACGATTCCGTCTTATTCAGCTTCTCAAGGATGTATGGAGGGGGAAATTGGCCACGTGAGATGTGGTGATGTGTTAGATAAATCAAGAGCTTTCCAACGAGTGGTGAACGATTTTTGTACGATGAAAAATGGCGAAGATAAACTTCAGTAGCAACGAATCGGTTGTAAGCGAAAATCATCAGAAATTTTCGATAGGTTTTTTGGAAACGCTGTAAAAACTGTCGATTTTTCCGGTTGTGTGCCGAAGTAAAACGCTGCAAATCCCTGCACAACGGTTTATTATTTTGTATAGAATACCCTTCTGTTACAGATCACAGCTCTATGTATAGATAACCCGTCTATATAATATAATATGTACTATTCTATGCATATTATGTAGATCGCAGACCCTCCGTAGGTTAGTACCTAACCCCGTACTCGTTACTAGGTACCTACCTACCTAAATCACGAGTTAAATGTTGCTAAAATAATTCTGCCGATGACAAACAGTACCTAACAAAAAGAAACACACATAAACATAATGAAGTTCTGAAAAGAAATTGTTGATGGGGAGTGAAAAAAGTTGCAAAAGTACCTAACAAACAAACTCCACCCCCTTCTACGTAGATGGTATAATGAACCGTTGTGTAATAATTTACCGTTGAGTAATGATTTACCGTAGTAATAATTTACCCATCAATAATACTTCAACGTTTGTTCAAGTTTCACTACCTACCAACAAACTCCAAAAGAGCCATCATTTTTCAAACGAAAAAATATCACAGAACAACCAACTCGACTTCATACTCCGCCAATATAATCAGGTGATCCCTACCAATGATTGGCCGTATTCACAAATTCCTATTGTGGGCGCGTCTCTGGTTACGAGATTTGGTTTGAATTGTATACAATTTCATTCACACTGGAGTCGAAAATGCCTGTCGGTGCAAACTTCGGGGCCTTACTGTGAACGAACGGCTGGACGTACGATGCTCCGGATGGTCTTAAAAAACTCGCAAGTTCAAGAACTATTTAAAACCGTAAAAATATTTACGTAAAAAAATGGTATAGGCGTTTTGAAAATTTCAACCCCTATTTTGAACCCCTTAGAGATGACTGACAGTAACGTCGAGCTTCGAGGACCAACTAGACGCCGATCGGAACCTATAACCCGAATTTCATCAATTTTTTTTCATGGTAACTAAGAAAAGTGGCCCGTACGGCGTACGGCGTACGGCGGACAGACAGAAATATTTTTATTGCAGTTTTGGATTCTACATACCTTGAAACGTAAACCATCAAATTTTGAGGGGGGGTAAGAATTTTTTTTTTCATGCTCGATTCCAATGGTTCATTATTGAAAATAATAAACCAAAATACATTCAGTTGTCAAAATTCTGGACCCATTGCAATTGAGTATGTTGTTCGAAAGCCAAGAATTAAGTTTTTGGTTTATTATTTTCAATAACGAACCATTGGAATGGAGCTAGAAAAAAAACTCCAACCCCCCTCAAAATTTGATGGTTTCCATTTCAAGGTATTTAGAATCCGAAAATCCAATAAAAAAATTTCTGTCCGTCCGCCGAACGCCATACTTCGCTCTTTTCTTAATTACCATGAACAAAAATTGACGAAATTCGGTTTATAGGTCCCATTCGGGGTCTAGTTGGTCCTCGAAGCTCGGCGTTAATGTCATTCATCCGAAAAATAGGGATTGAAGTCTCCAGGACGCCGTTTTCTCGAATTTTTTTACGGTTTTAAATAGTTCTCCAACTTGGGAGTTTTTTAAGACCACCCGGAGCATTGTACATTAAGCCGTTCGTTCACAGCAATGCCCAGAAGTTTGCAGCGACTGGCATTTTCAACAGCAGGGTGAATGAAATTGTATACATTCAGCCCAAATATCATCACTAGGGACGCGCTGGCAATCGGAAATTGGCCCAAGATAAAATCATTGCTAGGGATCACCTGACTATAAGCACGGAGTATGAAGTCGAGTTGGTTGTTCTGTGATATTATTTCATTTGAAAAATGATGGCTCTTTTGGAGTTTGTTGGTAGGTAGTGAAACTTGAACAAACGTTGAAGTATTATTGATGGGTAAATTATTACACAATGGTAAATTATTACACAACGGTTCATTATACCATCTATGTAGAAGGGGCTGGAGTTTGTTGGTAGGTACGTTTGCAATTTTTTTCACTCCACATCAACAATTTCCCTTCAGAACTTCATTATGTGCGTTTCTTTTTGCCATTTTAGTTACTGTTTGTCATCGACAGAATTATTTTAGCAACATTTAACTCGTGATTTAGGTAGGTACCTAGTAACGAGTACGGGGTTAGGTAACTAACCTACGGAGGGTCTGCGATCTACATAATATGGATAGAATAGTACATAATTATGTAGAAGGGTTATCTATACAGAGAGCTGTGATCTGTAACAGAAGGGTATTCTGTACAAAATAATAAACCGTTAGTGCAGGGATTTGCAGCGTTTTTCTACCTAATTTAAAAATAGTCCAAAACTGGAAGAAATTCAGCGAAAACAAAATACAGTGGGGGAAGGAAAATTTGTGGACATAACTGTAGAGAGTGATGTTGAATAAATTTTGGGTTGAGCCTCTTTAAAAATTCGCTGATATTATCATACTGCAGGACTGGAACTTTCCAGGAGTTTTGGGGCTCCTGAGGTGTCAGATGATGGCGGTAGATCATGATTATCGAGAGGAAGCTTGATCGGAATTGATAGGCGGAGGACGATGGGAAGTGGATCAGTGTGTGAGAGGAGGGTTGAATTCCGAAAGTTACCGAGTTGGCCCGACATCCACGAGCCGAAGCCCCTAACCTGAAGGCCCTTTCAACCCCTCCATAGGAGGTCGAGTCAGTTTCAAGGCAGGATCCCGTCCGCTATCAAGGACTCCGCGTTTCGAAGCTTTTTCTGGGGGTGAGTTTCATCAAAACAAAAGAAAAATAACACCCCCCCCCCCCCCCCCCCGCCTGAATTTTCATCCGAATTCCACTCATTCCAGCATCTAGCGCCATAACCTTACTCCTTCCATCAGTTGAACGCTTGAACGAAAATCCTTAATGAATATTTCACGCACTCAAGTGTTTACTCGGTGTGGAGTGCAGCCTACAAAATAAGCCTTCTGTCTCTCATCCACGGAAACACCCGCATTACACGGTTTGCACCCCCCCCCCCCCCCATAATCCCCCCTTCATCCCCCCCTTCTCCCCTGTCATCAAATTCTGCGCAACACGGAAAATTTGATGAAACGATGACCGTTCACTCAATTTTTTAAATGTGCACATGGTATTTTGTGCGCAGTATCGATTGCTGCACAATAATATAATTTCAACGTCTACAATCCGCACCTAATTTTGAAGAAACACTCAAGTTTAATAATTAAATGTGTAATAAAGAAGAAAACTACACTCGCAAGTAGCGTTCAAAAATCAAAAATTGATTTCACTAAGAGTGACTCGGCATTAAGAAATGCAGCGAAATCGTGAGCGGCATTTAGTGAGTTGAAACTAATAAATACCTGTGTTTATACAATTTAACTTATGTTTATGCAACCATCTAATTTGTGCTGTATACAAGCACTCGGTGAACACCTGAATAATCAATGAATTGTCTGTCCACGAAGCGAATGAACCGATTCTGCGGAAGTGAAGTTGGTGCGCGATGTCCTGTTATGCAAAACAAATGTATTGACCCAGAATTTGACTCAAGTTGTTCAAGCAACAAAAATGAAAACAAAATGATAAATTCCTTATTCACAATTATACAAAATTGTACTGTAGATCTTTTTTAAAAACCCCTATTACTAAATAAATATTACAAATATTATAAATATTACTTATATTATTTTTTGTGTTTTCCTTCTAAATAATCCAACAAAGTGAACCATATTAATGTTTGGATTACTCCACCCTCGGTGGGACTTGTTTCCTATGTGGTTGTATAATAAATAAATAAATAAAAGAATGTCAACAGTGAATCAAACTATATGGTGCCCTTTGAATATGGATATTGTAGATGGTACGTACTACCCGTCCCGAGGTAGTTTGAAAGTAATTTGTTCACGACCCAAGACCTGGAGATCGTTACAGCACAGTTTGTGAAAGCTTTTTCGCCTACCTTCTTCGTTTTTCTCCTTTGTGTACTCGATTTTTAATTTTCCAGGAGCATGATTTTTTCCTCTCAATTTCTCTCATTTTTAATTTCTACAGTTCATTGTTTTGTGAAGCGATAGATAGAATAAAAAATGACAAAAATCTCAAAAAGAAAACTAATATGAGTTGTGGAAGACTGGGCGAGTTTACGACTGTGAACAACCAATCAGTGAGCGAAGGGACGCTCGCAAAAATAAGTATTACGCTGCCCTCGCAAAAGGGCGAAAATTACCCCATTCAAATCGATCGGGTGGGCGAACGCAGAAGAGTCCTGGAGGAGGACAATCTGATATCCTGTCCGGCGGGTTTACAGGACCTGCCTATTCCAAGTGTTTAGTACCTACGTATTTAGCGTTTGATGGTGTTTACCCCGTATGTGAAGAGGGTTAAGCCACCGTTTCAGAAATATACCGTCTGTTGAATCGTTATTCGGTGGTGGGAGGGACGGGGTTTATATACATAATCTAGGCCTACAAAATGAAGGCAAGTAAAGACGTGAGAAAAATTGTAGTATATACGAATGAGTGATAAATATTTGGAGCAGGGTGCCCCAGAAATGTCAGCCCACCTTGGGGAGGTTTCTTCTCTTTTACAAAATGTCATGTAGGACACCCGCCATATTTGTCATGTAGGATCCCAATTTGAAGTCAAAATTAGTCCCGAGTGGCAAAAAACGCATTTTTGGAGGTCTCACGTCTTTTATTTTTCCTAAATAATACCTAGCAAAAATATTTATCTTTACAACTTTTTCCAAAACTTTTCGGAACGATCGTTAATACTATTATGGGAGTCAGCTTGGTTTCAGTATAATCACAATAGGGGCTTGATCCTTGATGTATTACTGTTACTACGATAAGGAAGCACCTCTCAGCTGATCAAGGTTGCTGTCAGGCATTTCAATCTTTGAATCAGTCTCCAGGTAGGCTTGGAGAGCTATCTTGTCAATATCACACCCAGTAGAATCAAAGGGGCCTCACGTCAAGTTTCAGCGTCTAGGTTGAATAAGGGAGAAATCGATTAATCATTCCCCACTCACCTGGTCGGCTTCTCCTTCTTTTCATTCTTGCTAATTACAAATAAATATTAATTACAGATAAATGTCAAATAACATAAATTATTTCCGCACCGTAACCGAATAACCTCTCGTGATTTCATCAAAATCACTCGTAGTCGTGCGTGTAGAGAAGACTAACGTTTGTGTGTATGTATATATGTATATTAATTGCTATGCAATTTTAACGCCGGGGGTCATGTGAAAAAAATGTCCTGTCACAATATCCTGTCACAAAAACGCGTCACGCAAAGAGGAATGTGATGAAGATGAGCACAAAGAGGAATGTGATAAAGATGAGCACAAAGAGGAATGTGATAAAGATGAGCACAAAGAGGAACGTGATAAAGATGAGCACAAAGAGGAACGTGATAAAGATGAGCACAAAGAGGAACGTGATAAAGATGAGCACAAAGAGGAATGTGATAAACGTTTAAACGTCTGTCTAACGTTTAAACAGAATCGTTTTATTTTTTGTGTGTTGGTGGTGTGGGGGGGGGGGGGGGTAAATTGCATAGCAAATTCTCCTTTGTTATACGAAGTATAAGAACACATCCTTCGGGGGTGAGGAACGGCCAAGCCGTTTCGAGGGGGCGGAGCCCCCTTTGGGGGTCCAGGGGGCTTGCCCCCTGGCGAGGCCCGAAGGGCCGAGTATATATATATATATATATGCGATTTTTGGGGTCAAAAATTTGTATTAAGGGCTAAATCAGTATTAATTCTCCTGACGTTGTGTGGGATGGTGGTTCGTGACGGAGGGACTATGTCCATGATAAAAATAACTGTCTCAAAAAAAAAGTTGGTCAAAATAAACTTCATAGAGGAATCGGTAAAAACAGCTAAAATCACGAAAAAAAAGATATAATTTTACGAAATGTGGTTTCTCGCTATATCGTCTTTTTACACAGTAGCACGAATATTTTTTTGAAAATTTGCTTTTATAGCCATGCTGTATGGCTGTAACCTAAATAATAAGTATCGTGATAGAAATAGGTATCGTGATTACAACAGAACCGCATTTCCGTCTTGTGGTCGCAAATGTTTGCATCGTTTCGTATAGCCAAATAGCATGTTTGGCTATACGAAAAAAGTGTAAAAATGAACCGAAATGTTCAGGATGGGGAAACTGCCTTAAAAAACTCTCAACAGACCAAAATGGTCGTAATTAGCTGAAATCTTAAGAGAAGTTGCTGCTTGAAGCCTGACAGGTCCCACTCAACGATTCAACGTCATTCAACAAAACCGGGATGTAACTATCACCTGCGAATGCGTAACGCCTGGATGTGTTACTGTTACTACGATAAGGAAGCACCACTCAGCTGATCGAGGTTGCATGGATCAGTCTCCAGGTAGGCATGGAGAGCTATCTTGTCAATATCACACCCAGTAGCATCAAAGGGTCAGCGTCTAGGTTGAATAAGGGAGAAATCGATCGATCATTCCTCACTCACCTGGTCGGATTCTCCTTCTTTTCATTCTTGCTAATTACAAATAAATATTAATTACAGATAAATGTCAAATATCATAAATTATTTCAGCATCGTAACCGAATAATCTCTCGTAATTTCGTCAAAATCACTTGTGTAGAACCGGAGTCGTGCGTGTAGAGAAGACTTACGTTTGCACGTTTGCGCATTCGCAGGTGATAGTTACATCCCGGTTTTGTTGAATGTCGTTGAGTGGCACCTGTCAGGCTTCAACCAGCAACTTCTCTTCAAATTTCAGCTAATTATGACCATTTTGGGGTGCTGTGAGTTGTTTTAGGGTGGTTTACCTACCCCGAAAAACCAGTTCATTTTTACACTTTTTTCGTATAGCTATGGGCGATGGAAACATTTGCGACCACAGAGACGGAAATGCGGTTCGGTTGTTGTAATCACGATACCTATATCAGACTTATTATTTAGGTTACAGCCATACAGCATGGCTATAAGAGCGAATTTTCAAAGAAATATTCGTGCTATTGTGTAAAAAGATGATATATCGAGAAACCAAACCACTTTTCGTGAAATTATGTAGTTTTTTTCTCGTGATTTTAGCCGTTTTTACCGATTTTTGACCTCTATAAAGTTTATTTTGACCCACTCTTTTTTGAGAAAATTATTTTTATCATCGAAATAGTCCCTTTCACGAACGAGCATCCCACACGACCTCAGGAGAATTAATACTGATTCAGCCCTCAATACCAGTTTTTGACCCCAAAAAATCACATACATAAATAAATAAATATATATATATATATATATATATATATATATATATATATATATATATATATATATATATATACCTATACATACACGCATACATATTATATACGTATAAATGTTTGTTAAAATCTAGGGATGAATTGAGGATGCTCTGAAACGGATTTTCCTATAAACAAGTTCCAAAAATTCATGTTCTGAAAATTTTGGGCCCATTGCAATACCTTCATTTTCTTTAAAAATTCGCTGAAAATTAGAACATAACTAATGATGTATGAAGTGGTAAAGTACAAAATAAGCGCGAAATGCAAGTTGAATAATTTGGTCTATAGAAATCGCGCGAAATGACAGAAAAGGCGTAGGAAAAAGCAGAAAAATGAGAAGTAAAAGTAATTTCTGCTAATTTATCCAGTTATCTGATTTATCAAAAACGACGTGTGCTGCTCCGCACCAGAGTTGCCTTTTGGCACTTTTATACCCCTCGCCCAAACGTCCCAAAACGACGACACGTCAAACGTTCCAATCCATTCTTGAGAATTTCAACAATCTTCGTATCCTACTTGAGTTGCAAGGTTTTTGAGACTCGGGCAGACAGACAAACAGGGTACCAAACTGGTTCAGCAGGGTGTAATATCCATAGACTTTGAAGCAATATAGACTTCCGAGGGAAAGTTATCATGTATAGCACGTTTAAACATATGACGTAGAAAATAACCTGACAGTGTCAGTTAGATGTCCGAAATCGCAGCACTGCATCATTCAGTGTACCGTAAGAGAGTTCGGTAAAACGGGTTATTCAGAGCTATTTCACAAGTAATAACACACACGTCGAAATACGTACATTCTGTAGAATGTAGACGAAATATATTTCGTCGTTCGGTCACCACTTACAACGAAAAGGACCCTGATATTACATTGTCTTTTCCAATTTTCGCGGCCCACCTAACAATCGATTCTCGGTATCATCACAGCAACTACAGCCTTCTATTCCTCTTTTTTTATTTATCTTCTTTGTTTTTTGTTGTTTCACCCAACCACCACAAAACCAATTTCGTCACTCGTTGGGCAGGACGTCTCTATATCGTAGACGATTCCTTTCTACTCCCAAACATCCCGATCCCAGATCCCCCTCGCTCAATACACTCATATTTCTTTTCCCTTCTACTGCGCTTCCTTCCTCTGTCTCACAATTTTTCTCTGTGAACCACGGAAAAAAGTCAGCTCACGCTCCAGCTCTTATCTCGATTGTCTAAATATAAAAAGACGAGAACCCGACGAGAACACTATACGTTTCCTTCCATTCTGTCTTTGAGGAGGCATAGCGAGCTAGGCACGGAAATACTTTGTTAGTTAGCTTAGTTACCATAGGGCATAGGGGGTTGAGCAGACCGTCTACCACATCACCAAAACATCAATTCTGGAAATGAATCATTCATCCATCAAGCATCGTCAACCCCATTCAGTTTAAAGATGTTTAGGCTAGAGAAATCCAAATTTGATATGTTTCCGGCAGCCATCATTACGCCACCAGGAACGTGACTATAAGCATACAGATTTTTGTGATCTATTGCGATATATGAAACTCGGTCCGACTTGTGGTGCCGTTGCATTCCTGGTGTCAGTTTCCTTCCAGCAGATTCCACTTTTCAAACATTTGACCCGTGGGGGGGTTACGTTCCTATCCGTGGATCTATAGCATTTCCAAGTCAAATTCAACCTTTTTCAAAACCAATTCAACTTCTCCATTTCAAATTCAACCTTCCCCTACTTCAGTAAAAAATATAAATTTTAATCAACTGAATTGTGAACCCCATTACCAACTATTTGTAGTATTATTTAAGGATTAAATTAAACAACGCTATAGTGGTTCAGTGCAGGTACTAGGTATGTGTGTTTTTTATTTTTATTATTTCATTACAATTTAAAATTTTCCTTTTGCGAACAACTGAAGTAAGGAACATAACTTCGATGTTTGGAAATTCTTCGTGTTTACTTCTTTAATGCCTATTTCGTTGCCCTTCAGACCTTCTGATTAATCGAACGCACCTCATCTGATGTCATACGAGTAGTAGTAGCGAGGTAGTTTGCAGTCTCTATCTGATGCCATACAAAATTCAATTTAAGCCTTAAATAATGCAACAAAAAGTTAGTAATGGGGTTCACAAATTGAGTTTATTACTTTATTAAACTTTGTATTTTTTGCTGAAGTAGGGGAAGGTTGTATTTGAAATGGAAAAAGTTTAATTTTACTTGGAAAAAGTTGCATTTGACTTGGAAAAAAGTTGAATTTGACTTTGAAACTTATGAATTTGGTTTGGAAAAGGTTGAATTTGGTTTGGAAAAGGTGAGATTTGATTTGGAAATGCTATGTATACCTACGCTACAGTTGACGAACCGTCTGGTGCTGTACGAAAATAATATTACACATACACATGCACATTTTATTTTTGTATTATTGTTGCTGCGGGAGTATTCTCATTATATCCTGTTGCCCTCTCCCACATGTTATTTTTGTATTATTGTTGCTGCGAGAGTATTCTCTTTATATCCTGTTGCCCTCTCCCACCGTTGTATCACGAGCACTTCCAGAACAGACTACACGAAATTGGTTCTTCCATGGTGGCGCATGCTCCCCCCCACCCACCTTAAATATGGGCCCGTCCAGGGCCCAACCCGCACCTTTCCACCTGATTTTAGCTCATAACGACCATCCTTTCACAGACAGACGGACAAGTAGGTAGTCAAATGTGTTTAGATACGTCTGCAAATCAAATCGCACTTCGTGCCCGCTAGCCTAGAGCCCTCTGCTTCCCACTTCAGGCAGTCGTTTTGAGGTGTTCCAGGCTTGTGGGTCTTCCACTCAGCAGCTGCGCTTATAGTACCTGGCATCGATTACTCCAAAACGCGCAAGGTAGGCCTTGTTGTGCCCATGACCTCTCTCATTGTTGATTAGGTGGGGCTGAGGGATGGGAATAGAGAAAACCAAAACTTATGACAGAGCGTGACAGTGTGAGTGGACCCTCGAGAGTCCCCTTCCTAGACCAGCGAGATTATCACAGGTTGAGAAGGGATATAGATTAGGCTTCCCCATGCGACACCGTCTCTACCGGAAGAAAAAAATAGCTCGAGAACAGCCACACGTTACAGTAGTGATGAAAATTCGAAGCAATTTTGAAAAAGTAAAAAAAAAAAGTACATGGAGATGGTAATGTTATGCGATAAGGTATTTGAGTAACAATAAATTTCAGAGGGCAAAAAGTGTTCAAATTTTTATGATTCTAAAAAGTGAAAAACTCCATTAATTTTAGTGAATTGGAGGCAATTTTAAGATATTTTCTCAAATATTTGCTCATAGGGTCACGCTGCATGATTGTTCAACCATGTGCGTTTAATGTAACTTCAACCATGGTTTTCCTACAAAAAATATAATTCAAAACATCTGGAATTCCTATGTATCTACCAGTTTTAACTAATAAGACCTATGTAGGTACCATAAAGGTAAGAGTGTAATTCAACGGCTCATTGCGAATTATGGTGACCATGGAATAAATTGAGGTGTACCGACAGTTTTGAAGGGCATTGACTGCATCATTCTGCATTAGTCAGAGAAAGTCGACAAGAAACTCGAGCAAACCTGAGTGAGATCTCGGAACCGGGATCGGTCATTGCAGTATTTTCTGGGCGAACCTTGGTAAGAAGAGCATCAGGATTTTCGGACCGAATTCGATTAAAGTTGCTTGGAATCTGATTACGTTGTCGGAATTGAAAAATTATTCCGAGTTCCTTCCCCCGGCTCAACTTGAACGGACATTTATCAAGTCAAGTTTGCCCCGAGTTATCATAAGCTTTTTATTCGATTCTCGTTGGGAATTTTTGACGACTTGGGCTTTCTATACGACTTGAGCTGGGTCATTCGGTGCGTTCTTATGTGTATAAGAGGAAGGCAGTTGCCGCCATCGCCTACCACTGGACGTATAGTTTGCCTGACATCATCAATTTCTAAATCAAAACGTACGTGATACAAATGTTGTAAGATTGAGTGAAGTCCCTTACCGTGGGTGTATTCCATAAAAAATGGTTTTCTTCATAGTGATTACGACACCTTTTCTATACCTGCCCTTTGGGTTCGGAAAGGAAAGAGAAAACTCATATCTCCCGTAATGCACGCATTACTCAACAATGTTTCAACCAGCACTGGTATGATTAGTTTTAAAAGCAAGCCCGTGATTTAGGAAATGGATAATATCAGTCTGAGATCACTGAGATGACATGCCTCTGGTTCTATTCGACCGACTCAAATGAAATTTTCAGGGGTCTTAAAATGCCCGGTTTGACTTTGGGCCAATCGCTTCAAAACGCAGTGACTTTGGACCAAAATTTCAATGACTTTGGGCCAACCCCTGGGAGCAAAAATAGTAACTTTGGGCCAGTGTAAGGGAAAGACCTGAAAGGCGCAAAAGTAATGGGTTTGGGCCAAAAAAGGAAAGTCACGGAATGCGTAAGGTTTGGGGCCAGTTCGTCGATTTATCAACAGCAACAATAACAGTCAAAATCGAAAGTAATAATAAGGTCATAGAAGTAGGTAGGTATTGTTGTGGTAATCCTTAGCTCATCCAACATTCAGGTTGTACATCTTGGTCCTGTTAAAAAAACGCTGCAAATCCGTGCACGACGGTTTATTATTTTGTACAGAATACCCTTCTGTTACAGATCACAGGTCTCCGTATAGATAACCCGTCTATATAATATGTACTATTCTATACATATTATGTAGATCGCAGACCCTCCGTAGGTTAGTACCTAAGCCCGTACTCGTTACTAGGTACTCACCTAAATCACGAGTTAAATGTTGCTAAAATAATTCTGTCGATGACAAGCAGTACCTAAAATGGCAAAAAGAAACGCACATAATGAAGTTCAGAGGGGAAATTGTTGATGAGGAGTGAAAAAAGTTGCAAACGTACCTACCAACAACCTCCAGCCCCTTCTACGTAGATGGTATAATGAACCGTTGTGTAATAATTTACCGTTGAGTAATGATTTACCATGGTGTAATAATAATTTACCCATCAATAATACTTAAACGTTTGTTCAAGTTTCACTGCCTATCAACAAACTCCAAAAGAGCCATCATTTTTCGAATGAAATAATATCACAGAACAACCAACTCGACTTCATACTCCGCGATTATAATCAGGTGATCCGTAGCAATGATTTAATCTCGGGCCAATTCCCGATTGTTAGCGCGTCCCTGGTGACGAGATTTGGCCTAAATGTACACAATTTCATTCACCGTGCTGTTCAAAAAGCCTGTCGGTGCAAACTTCTGGGCCTTACTGCGAAGGAACGGAGGGACGTAAAATGCTCCGGGTGGTCTCAAAAAACTCTTAAGTTCAAGAACTATTTAAAACCGTAAAAAGATTCACGTGAAACAAAGGTAAGTATAGGCGTTCTGAAAATTGCAACCCCTATTTTGAACCCCTTGAGATGGCTGACAGTAACGTCGAGCTTCGAGGACCAACTAGACCCCGAACGGAACCTATAACCGGAATTTCATCAATTTTTTCATGGTAACTAAGAAAAGTGGCGTACGGCGGACAGACAGAAATATTTTTATTGCATTTTCGGATTCTACATACCTTGAAACGTAAACCATCAAATTTTGAGGGTTTAGAATTTTTTTTTTTTTTTTTCATGCTCGATTCCAATGGTTCATTATTGAAAATAATAAACCAAAAAGAATGTAAATACAGTAACTGATAATATTTAAATGTATTCTGTAAATATAGTAACTGCTAATATGTAAATATAGTAATTATGGAAATAATTCACGTGATCTTAATCACTTTCATCTGTTTTAATTTCGTCGACAATGGGTTTATATAGGTACTCGTAGTATGTTGCTCACGCTGTCTAGGTAACTTAGAAAGGTTTATATAAAATATCAACCTCGAACTTCTGCCACAGCTCATCCAACGTTCGGGCCACATCTCTTCTTTCTTTTCAAGTAGTATTTCTACATCCTGTCGGCTGTAGCATTCGAATTGGGCTTATCGGAACACTGATGATTCGCGAAAAACCTCTCAAACTAGACGATGAACTCTGGCCCAAAACCATTGCTGAACCATGGCCCAAAGTCATTGGGCGCCCGGCGACCTTTGACTTTCGTTTGGCCCTGAGTCGTAACGCCCCTTAAGGCTAAATGTAACGCTTTTAGTTGCAAAACCTGCCACCACGTGGCAGCACCAAAATGAAGGAAATTTCCTTGACTCCTCACAGGAGAACGAATCAAGATATTTTGAATCTGAAAACGGATTTGATAAGATATCAACCCATAGTTTGGACGAAATTGGTTTAAAAAATTTGCACAATTTTTTTGCGCACTGTTAAAAATTTTTTGATTAAATTGAGACTTTTTCAAAAATGTCGCCTTATACAGCAGTGTGCCCATGCATACAGTGTACAAATCCGTTTTCAGAATTGAGATTGGTCAAAAATTACGATCGTAATCCTTAAGATTGGTGAAACAATAGATTGGAAACAATAGTATGGCTGAAGGGGTGGAGGAGTGCGCGCTCGAGAGGGGGGCATTTTAGTGAGGTGGGGCCCGCCGCCTCGACCCCTCGGCCGCCTGGACCCGTCGCATGAACATTCTCCGAATCGAGTCTTCCTGATGTTGGTTGGAAAAGAAGTTTTGTCTGTGAGCAGGATTGGGTCATAGCCAAGTCAAATTGGACTTGTGCTTGCTGCCTAGTAAATGTGCACTAGCTGGAAATTATTTTAATCGAATTTGGGCATAATACGAGTAATGTGAGTTTGCGACGGACTCTGGCTTGTGCTAAACTTTTGAGAGCCAAAAAACTGCGAAATTTTCGGACCTTTTTCAGCTTTTTCGCTTCTCGAAAACTATTTTCACTATAATTATGCTAGAATAAGGAGCATAAAATAGCGCGCCGATTGGAGTTTAGTACGTCCAAATCGCTGCAGCCATTTAGCTAAAATCGCCAAAAATAAGTCTTTTTTCGATTTTTCCCAAATTTGTCGATACGTCCCTAAAATTTTGATACGTGATTCCTAAAAGCACATATTTTTCAAAATAGGCTCAAATTTCACATTTTTAGACACTTTTTCCCAAAATTGGTATTTTCGGAAACTGGCTTGGTGCGGTATCCTAGAGTGTGATTGTCTCTTAGAAGATGAATAAATCGTTTTGGTTTATTATTCTGTGAATAATACACCTATGTATAATCGTTCAGCAAAAATTTTTTGGAACACCCCCTCAAAATTTTTTCTTACACGTTTCAAGGTGTCTAGATTCAAAAAATGCAATGTCCGTCCGCCGTCCGCCGTGTCACGCATAACTGCCTCAAAATTGGTCCAATTGAGTCGAAATTTGCACCAAATACTCATCTAGGGCAGACATGGTGCCCGCAAGCTTTTCAGCTCGATCGGACCAACGGTTTGGATTTTATGGACAAAAAACTGCAAAAATGAGGCGTTTTTTAGGAGTTTTGAAGTGAAAACCGTTGAACGGGTAGTAACGCCCATAATTACCGTAAAAATGGTCGAATGTGATTCAAATTTGGAGGGTAGGTGGGGGTTGGTCCAAAGATGGTATCTATATTAGGGATGTTTTTTACCTAAAAGTATCGGGAAAAAACACGGGAAAAACGAATTAATGGCACATTGTTTATAAATGGTGAAAAAATTGTTTGACATTTTGATATTGATGGAGTACAGTTCTATATGTCCGCAAGAATAATAAACCCATGTGACAAGGACTTTGCAGCGTTTTTTATTTACTTTTGTACATATATTGTGATAACATAAATAGGTATATAATGCTTTTTTCCGTTGTCAAAAACATGGATTTTGCGTATCAGCCACATCCCCTACAAGAAAAAAAACGAAATCTACTACCCCCAACTTAGGCCCCCCTTTTCTCGTAGCCCACAAACGTGAGACAAGGCTTGACCCAATCCTGTTCACAGACAAAACTTCTTTTCCAACCAACATCAGGAAGACTCGATTTTGATGCCGACCTTGAGTAGGAGAATTCGGAGAACGTTCATACGAGGGGTCCAGGCGGCCGGCACCACCTCACCAAACTGCCCCCCTCGCTCGAGCGCACTCCTCCACCCCGTCAGCTTTACTATTGTTTCCAATCTATTGTTTCACCAATCTTAAGGATTACGATCGTAATTTTTGACCGATCTCAATTCTGAAAACGGATTTGTACACTGTATGCATGGGCACACTGCTGTATAAGGCGACATTTTTGAAAAAGTCTCAATTTAATCAAAAAAATTTTTGAACAGTGCGCAAAAAATTGTGCTAATTTTTTAAACCAATTTCGTCCAAACTATGGGTTGATATCTTATCAAATCCGTTTTCAGATTCAAAATATCTTGATTCGTTCTCCTGTGAGGAGTCAAGGAAATTTGCCCCCGATAGTGCTGCCATCTCTTATCTGAGAAAATCACTAACTTGTCGTTACATTTAGCCTTAAAATCTGAGGGCGATAGGGTCCCAGCTAGATCACTGTGATTTTCATATTGGATTGATTGATTGGAACGATTACATGGTTCGCCATTCTGTTCGAATTCACTATTTAACCTTTTCATAAGGGTAGGGTCACAGATCATTCCTAATGAATTCCACGTGGATCGGGCAAATAGCTCCGACTATGCACTCTTTCAAGAAACTCCTCATGTATGCAGTCATACTAACGATGTGAGGTAAATGTACTGTTCGCTTACTTGGCAGACATTTTATCACCGTTTTAATTTATGGCCTGTTTGTTTGAGACCGAAGAAACTTTCATTGACTTTTCCACTTAACTTGATCGTCAGTGGATGAATATAACTTTCTGTGGATGTTATATTCTGTGTTTTTTAAAATTTTGCGTAGTTTCTTCCAGAGAAATATTGGAACATGAAAAATCAGTTGATGAGATCTCCCAAGATTGACTCATACGGGAACACCTGATGATAAAAACGGTTGTGGAGGCGCCGAAAACAGAGCCCGCCGGGGGCCACGTTTGAGCTTCGCCGTCTATGTATGCAAAAGCGAATAGCTCAGTGACGGCACCTGAGGCTACATAAGTGAGAATAATATTGTATCCATTATTCAGTCTGCCATCCCGTTGTGGCAGTTTTGAGAAGAAAACATCATTTCTTAGAACGCAAAGAAGACAAACCAGGGTTTCTTAATATTTTATAGATATGTAATATGAGTGTGACCTAATTTTTCTGGGCTCTTCATTTCTAGACGAATCGGTTGACAGTATCGGTTTTCTCACAAGGCTCTTGGCCGAGACAGTTTATGGTTTCGATTATGCACATTTCAGACATTGTTGAAAATATACTATAACAATGATACCTACTAGGTTTAAATCACACTGAAAAAGTATAAATAAATAAATGAAAAGTCAAAAATAAACACGTTTGAATAGTCCTGAAGGGGTTACAATAAGTATAGATGCAAGTCGATTGGTACATATTTGTTATTTTTGCTTCCTCACTACCGAAGGAGGGAAGCCTTGGATTCGTGATTGAGTAAAAAAAATTGATGTCCTCCAAAATGAAAATTTCTACTACCATTTTGCATTTCAAACATTTAGGGACATTTTTGGTTCCGTGTCTGTCTGTCTGTGGTAATTCCTTATAACGCCCATAACTACCCGAAATAATGGTCGAAGTGGGCTGAAATTTGGAGGGTAGGTGCGGGTTGGGTCACAGACGGATACCAAAATCATTGAAAAAATACTGTAACTTTCGTCTGCGCATGCGCAAACGTGAAATACTTGAAACGCCCATAACTATTTTAAATATTGCTGAAATGAGTTCAGATTTGGAGGGTAGATCAAGAGTAATTCTTTGATAGTTCCATGTGAATTTAATTGAAATCGTACTGTAACTTTCGTCTGCGCATGCGCGAACATGAAATGTTGACAGTTTCCTTGTAACGCTTCTAACTACGCGAAAAATAGTCGTAGAGAGCTGAAATTTTGGGGGTAGACGCGGGTTGGAATATTCTATACGTTCATGTGGTTCAAGTGAGGAAGTTATACTGCCTACTCGAATTGGCAGACGTTTCAAGAGTTGGTGGAAATTGAGACCTGAAACAGGGGACACACGATGGCTGTTGGAGGGAAGAAGAAAGAGAAAGAGGCCACCTAGTTCTACCTCTGCTACTGATATTTTGATCTCTCATTCTCTCTGTCACTTAATGACCCAAATCATAGGAGCTAATGTCCAAATCTACACCAAATCATAGCGCTTTATTAATCAAAGGTTCGCTAGAACATGTTTTCATCTGAAACGAAGTACGAAGTTACCGCTTTCCTGGTTTATCTCAACATACGGTAGGATTCGATGTTTCTCCTGACTAATTGGAATTTGTCAGTTAGTCAACAGCGTAATATTTATGATTTGAGGAGAAAAAATTAGTCAATTGCTGCAGACCCTTGGTAATCTAACTACCTTTGCGCATGCACAGGGGGATAAATAGAACAGGAATTCGCCAGGGAAAAATGAATTCGGTTGTCAGTGTGCGAGTGTAGACGTGTGCGTAACAATATAAGAATGTTTGTAGTAACCTACCAAAACTTGTCGTTATACGACATCGCAGTCGAGATCATAGTCTGAGGGGTATTAACCCAGCTAGCTGTGTGTTGGGGGGTCGTGGGACGATTTACCCAAAATTTCAGTGCCGCTCATACTGAGGTTAATTTCGTATCTGAAGAATAAATTTGTTGGCCCAACTTGTACCTAGTTGGCAACTTGCTTGGTCGTTCCTCTAGACGAGAGAAATTTCTTTGCCGTTGTACCTATAGGAAATTTGGCTTTGTCGAATGCCTTCTTCCTCTTGCATCATCTTTAACGCCATTATGAGAAAAATATGCGTCATTAATTGCGTGAACTCTACACAAGAAAGGTGACCATCAGCATGTTATACGTACCTAACTAGCGTGCTGAGGGACTTTTCTCCCAAAAATAGCTAAAAATCACAAACAAGTTGAAGTAACAAAAACTGTTAGATAATTAGATTCCAACTTCTGGAATTCGCTCATACGGTCATTCAGTATGTTTTTTATAATTCTAATTTGTCAGGACAGAAACCATAAAATACAACAATGGTCTGGGGATACTTGGCAACGGGATGGTATCGCAGCTCATGAAGAATTCTTCAATATGAGTTATTATATTATAATATTACATTTACTCTCAGAAATTTCCCTTTTGCACTCCCTCGAGACGAGAGAATTTAATGAATTATTACGTTGTGGGGGGCGAGTGGCAGCGGAACGTGATGCTCGAGCGTTGCTTGACATCAATATTTCCGCTTGAGAATCTCGTAGCTGCTCGTAGTCTCCTTCAAACCCTCTCCGGCTCTAATAATACCTGCTTTCATCCTCCGCGTGCGGATACAACGGAAAGAACGTCCAGGTCTAACGGCCTCTGGAATAAAACATGTTCCCCCAGCGCGAGAACCCCGATTTTGCCTTCTCATAATAGGTACGTAGGTACGAGTAATACGAGCTGCCGAGGGTTTTTTGACATGGACATGTCTTTACTGGGGGGTCAGCCAAAAATTTGTGTCCCATTTTTTCACCAAGAAAAATGTAATGCGTTACCAAAAACAAACTGCCTAACGACATCGTCTAGATACACAATATTGACGGTTGAGCCTTTTTTCATTTAGTAGATTGGACTGGGTAAGTGCGCATTTTTTTCTATTTTTATTTTTTTTAACAAAGAACCTTTTTTGTTTTAGTTGGTAACAATCGAGAGCGCATTTGAAATTTGATACAGACATATCCATTATCATTGGATTTTCCCAGTGAGGGAAACATTTTCGTAACTAAATTCTCATTAAGAATAGGACTTTCGTTTTAGTTTTTTTTTGGCAAAATTGGAGATGGTCACCAAACCTCTTCTATGGACCACTGTAATCATTTAAGCAAAGGTCATTTCTGTAACATCAAATAGGTTATATCAGCTTATGGCAGAACGCAGAACTTGTTGTTTCAATATCGTAAAGACAGTCCTGCTGTGAGGAACTGTAAAAATGAACCTGTTTTTACTTTAACAACTCTAGGCTGAAGACAACGATTTTCTCCGGGTTCATTGCGCTCCAAATGTGTCCAAGGTTTGAGGGAGTCTGCGTTCAAATTCGAATTGTATGAGATTTTTCTGACCGTCCTGTCTCGATAATGCTAGTCAGGATATTCAGTATTTAGAAGCAATCGGAGCAATCATACGAAAGTACGTGCTATTTAGTACATCATGTACGTGCTATTTAAGGGGGATCTAGAGGGGTGCTTGGTATTATGACAAAAATGGGGGGGGTTCTACCATACAGACACTGAAATTTTGACCACCCTAAGTTGGAATAGCATCCTGTTATTCAAGTTTTATTCCTCTAATAACAATGTGACCTTCATATTTCCCAAAGTGATATTCGTTTCTCGTTTAGTTTAGGTCTCTTCAGTCCTTACGTAACAATTATTACCTACCTTTTACTGCACATATATGTGTATGTAATAATTTTTAAATGGATATGCAGGTACTTGATAGAATATTTCAAGTGCGAGGAAGTGGGTACCATACCACAATCTCGACCAGTTAAACAATCAAGTTATCTCCGATATTACAAGCAATTCAGATTCAACCTGTGAATCCGTACAGGTCCCAATGTTACGGAGCTTAGCTCAGCAGTCCTGTCACGTTTCGGTGATGTCATCTCATCAGCACCTTCTGCCTAACGAGCCCGTGTGGGTGGTCCACACGAGGCTGCACCATCTTCAGCTTGACACGTACGTCATAGCTCGATTGTATTAGAAACACATCGTCGACAGTTTTTGTAATCAAATAGCGTCTTTCCATTCCAATTACCCTCATTGGCATCTTGAAACATCCTTAAATAACAGTGGCCAGCCGAGCATCTTCGCTGCTGCGCGAAATGGAGAGCGCGGAAATGCGATCTTAATAAATTAGCCCCCACAACTGGGGCAAGTGGCAAATAAGGGCAGAGTTGTGATAATTGTTGCATAATTTATTGAATGATAGTCCTTCCTGGTCTCGAATTATATTTATTCGAAGAGGTGTGTATTATATTTTTGAATTAGCATGAGAGAGAGAGAGAGAGAGAGAGGCAGAGTAGGGAGGGCCGTAGCGCATGGGGGGCTGACTGGATATTGACGTTATTATTAGATGTCGAAGGTTAAGTATAAAATGAATGGCAGTGGACGAAGTAGTTATCACACGCGTTTGTAATTTGTAATTTTGTAATTTGGCTCGTTGTCGCTTAAAGGTTGTGGGGAAGGGTACGATTAGTGTGGAAAGTAGTCATCAGCCGTGGCCCTCGAGATATAATGCCGGGAGACCACCTTTTTTCTTCCTGAGGAGAAGTCCTAAGATTCGAACCTAATCTATTCACTTTACATTGAAGTGCTTGGTTATTTTGCCCTAATCGATTAATTAGGTACACTTCCAGCGGCGCGATCTGTATTATTATGTTACTTATTGTTATGACTTTCTTCTTAGTAATAAAAACGCTGCAAATTATTACACAACGGTTTATTATTTACCGGTATAGATGCCCCTTCTGCGTAGAATACTATTTTCTGTGGTCAATACCCTCGAGCTCCCCCTCAGGAAAGCCCTAAATGAAGTACTGGAACTGGCCCGGGAATTAAAGTTTCATACAAATGCGTGGGATTCAATAATTCTATCATTATTTATTTGTAGTTATTCATGAAGCATAAGGTAAATAATAAACCGTTGTGTAATAAGTTACCTGTACAGATGACCCCTATGCATAGATAGTATAATAAACCGTTGTGTAATAATTTACCGTGCGAAGTACGGCGTACGGCGGACAGACAGAAATGTTTTGATTGCATTTTCGGATTCTACATACCTTGAAACGTAAACCATCAAATTTTGGGGGTGGGGGGGGGGGGGGGTTAAATTTTGTTTTCATGCTCGATTCCAAAGGTTCATTATTGAAAATAATAAACCAAAACGTCGGTCGGGGGTTGTCAGGTAGCTGCTGATCAAGCCGGCTCGGGAGGATTCTCTCACTGCCAGATTCGACCGCCATTTTTCAGATTGAGCGTGACCTCCTCCACAGCCACACAGCAAGAGTTACTGGCGATCACATTCACGCCAAGGTTGTGGTAAATTAATTAAGAGACCACGAAAGAAAAACCATTTTCAGGTTTGGGTTTCTCCACTTCATGGAAAAAACGCTGAATCATCGATGTTTTTGGATATTGGATTTGCATATGAACTGATCCGCTCAGGTATATAATATAACGATCATTAATAGGAACACAGTTGTTTATTAAGGGAATAAAAAGTTGATGAACTTGTTGATAAAGGTGAGGGAAGGTCCTCACTTCATCAGTTCTTACTCACCAGTCCTACAGAGGCTCCATTTCGGATTTCATCATCCTAGGTCAAACCTAGCAACGCATTATTTTAGTAACCTTCCTACCTAGCAAATTTGGTTCATCAGTATCGCGTTACAGTTTTTGGTGTCGGAAATTTCGGATTGTCCCCAGCCCAAAAACATCTACTTAGCAACTACCCATGTTAATCTAGTAACTACCAGTTTTTAGTAATCGCCTTCAGTTCCGCTTGAGTTTAGTGGATAACTGCCGTGGTTTCTAGGACATCAGGTGTAAGGAAACCGGTATTGTTTATCGGTAGAGCGCTACACTTCTTGGGGTCGGTCGGAAATTATAGTACATGGACTCCGAGGACGTTTTACGATTGCAGATTGCTCTCAGCGATCCTGCCATGGCGCACTTTTTTGACCAAAAAAAGAAAAAGACGATGGTATCTGCTCTCCTTCCTCCTACTACCTCTCTATCTATGTCCGACCTCCCTTCGCCGCGTCAGTGGCAACACTGGCTTGCGGCCAACCCTGCTTTCTCCCCGCTTCCCAACCTCACTTTTGTTTTCGCCATCCGCCTGGACACTTTTCAATTTCACGCTCCCCGTATAAGTTTTAATATTTTATTTTTCTCCGGTATTATTCTTATACAGTTTCGCGTGTGCCGTTCTTTGTTTCGTTCTGTGTTTTTCTGTGCTTCGATGTCGCGGAAAACAGTTCGGATCGTGGGGGTGCGGGTCGACCGAGAGGCGGAGATAACCTCAAAGCCGCAACCTCGTGGTGACGCCGCGCCACCAAAGAAGAGTTCAGCGGTCTCCTCGAAGGACCCGGCGACTATTAAGAAGCCGGTGAGTTCGGGAGATTACGCGTCCTCTTCGACACAGCCTTCAGCTGCCTGTTTTAAGATCCTGACGTCTTCAGCGGTCGTCGGGAACTCCGCATTGTCCGATTTACGGACCTCTGCGAGTTCTCGACCTTACGCGTCGACGTCGAGGGTTAAGGAATCGGCGGGTTCGTCAGCGGTTGTCGAAAATCCCAGCATACCCGACTTACGGGCCTCTGCGGGTTCTCGACATTACGCGTCGTCCCCCGCCGTTCCTCAGTCTACCGAGCCTTCGGCGGTGCCGGCGGGACTCTCCAGTGCCAACACGTCCCACTTAGGGACCTCTGTGGTCCGAGAGGTCGCTCCCGCGTCCGCGTTGGCTCCGGACTGGTATTTCGGCTCGGCTGCCGTCAACCGGTTTGTCCCTCATTTCATGAGGCCTCAAACCGTCGAACCGCAGCCGGTCAGCGACGAAGAGGATAAGATCTCCCTCGATTGTCCAATGGACATCGGAGTGCCGGCTCAGGCCACGCCGGCCCCCGTTACAGCGGTCCAAGGGCCCTCGGGCGTGAAGCCGAAGCTGTCGGCGTCTAAGACCGAGCGCCGCAAGAAGAGGGAGTCGTCGTCGTCATCGTCAGTGTCATCCTCATCCTCTTCTTCATCCTCGTCGTCATCTTCGTCAGCGGAGCTGGAGTCTAGGAGGGAAAGGGCGAGGCGACGCGCCAAACAACTCAAGAAGAGAAAACGGGAACGGCGCCATCGCCGCCGTGCGCCGTCGCCTTCGGCTTCCTCCACGTCTTCCTCTTCGGAGGTCGCGGAATTATCCACCGGGCCACCCGCGGAGATCGTCCGGGCGCCATCTCCACTGGCGCTTCCGGACGAGATTCGGGCCATCGTCGGAGAGAAGCCCCCTCCTCCGCCCACCAACTCATTAATTCCCAGGTTATGGTGGCGTTGTCGGGGGCAATCAACGCTGTTTTGTCGCGGGATCTCGCCACAAGTCGCGTGGATTTGTTCCAGCGATTGTGGCAGATTTCACAAATGGTCTGCTCCTCGCAGTTCAGGTTGTCCGCTATGCGGAGGTCGCGTCTGATCAAGTTTTTCAAGACGCAATTTCAGCCGGCTGCGCGGAAGCAACCCGTGGCCAACAACTACCTATTCGGGGATGCCTCCGACGTTTGGGCCAAAGAGGCGGGCGACGTCGCGAGGTCAGAATCCATCCTGCTAGCCACGCCAATGGCAAAAAAGAGACCGCCGCCCCAACCAACAGCTCGGGACGCGGCCGGGTCCTCCCGACGTCAATTGTCGCTTCCGTCGACCTCCAGGGTAGAACAGTCGGGAAACGCCTCGCGCCCGCCCCAGTGCCAGCCACCGTCGGGGCAGCAGGGCCAGGCCTACCAAGGTGCGCCGCTCTCGAGGGCGCAGAAACGCCGCCGAAACCGGAAGCCGTTCAGCCGCACCAGGAAACACTGATGCCTCCTCAGGTGAGTTTTGTTCCAGTTGTTTCTAGTCAGTTAACTATTCAGTCTGACCAGTGGTGGGATTTGGAAGCCAAATTGGCTGCCCCCGCCCTTTTCGCAGGCCGAATCCAACATTTTTATACGAATTGGGAGCGAGTCACCGACTCCCCACTACTATTACAGTGGGTGGAAGGTTACCGGCTGCCCTTTGGGCCCGGTCGACCTCCCCTCCACCGGCCGAATTTAACTTCTGTGCCAATTCACCTGGATTCGCCCGCTTTGACGGATCTTTCTAGTACACAGAAATTGATGGCGTCTAAATTATCTAAATTACGTGATCTTGGAGTAGTGGAGGCATGGCCACCGGATCAGCCCTGTTTTTTGTCGTCAATTTTTCTAGTTCCGAAAAAAGATTCCTCCGATTGCCGATTTATTTTCAATCTCAAACAACTTAATAAATTCATTGTTACGGATAAATTTCGTTTAGACGATTACCGATCATTTTGTGCGCTGCTGGGTCCCAGGGATTTTGCTTCCAAAATTGATTTATCGGACGCATACTTTACAGTCCCTATTCACCGGGCGGATTTACCGTATCTCGGGTTTGAAATTTTGGGCCTGGCTAGCGCGCCATATGTTTTTCATAAGTTAATGAGACCGGTGATGGCAACATTGAGGAATTCGGGAATGATGTTAGTAAACTATTTAGACGACATTGCTCTACTGGGCCGGTCTCAGGCCGCCACCACACGCGCAGCGTTATCCGCTTGCAACCTACTCACCCACTTAGGGTTTGTCATCAATTACTCCAAGAGCGTCATTACCCCGGCTCAGTCGATTGTCTTTTTAGGCCTTCATTTCGACTCGATTACCATGTATATTTCCTTACCAGAATCTAAAATTTTATCCCTTAGAACAAAGGTGACGCGCTTTCTCCATAAATCGTCATGGTCTATACGATCCCTGGCACGTCTTATTGGATACTTGGTGTCCTGTCTTCCAGCGGTCCGATATGGACGGATTTACATTCGATCCTTAGAACGAGATAAGGTACGTGCGTTAGTTCGCTATCGGAACGACTATTCGGCACGTGGTACTTTGTCGGACCTCGCTCGAGCCGAGCTCTTATGGTGGCGATCGGACACCTCTTTACGTCCGGCTCCCATTCGACCCGAGGATTATCGTCATTGCATTTGGACGGATGCCTGCTTGACGGGTTGGGGAGCCCACTTACCCCCTCATAAAATCAGTGGTTGGTGGGGGGCCGATAGAGCTACATGCCATATTAACGAATTGGAGATGTGGGCGGTTTATGAAGACCTGTCTCATTTCGCAGGCAATTGGACGGATATGTCGATTTTATTACGGATCGATAACACTACCGCCGGGGCCATGATCAATAGGATGGGGTCAGTGTCCTATCCGCGCCTACAAGCCATCGCGCTTCTAATTTGGAAATTTTGCGAAGAGCGGAACATATGGCTGCGGGCCTCCTATATCGCCACCGGCGAGAACGTCATAGCGGACGAGGAATCACGTCACGAATTCGAACAAGGGGAGTGGGGGTTATCCCACGAGGCCTTTGATTCCATTGTAGCAAATTTTTCACGCCCGGACATGGATTTATTTGCCTCTTCTCTCCTACATAAATGTGATCGTTATATTTCCTCTCGCCCCGATGATCACGCTATCGATATTGATGCGTTTACAATTCCGTGGGGCGGGACCTTTTTCTACTGTTTTCCTCCATTCGTCCTCCTTCCCAGAGTACTCCAAAAGATTCGTAGGGATTCGGTCTGTGGGATCGTGGTAGCCCCTTGTTGGCCTCAACAACCCTGGTTTTCATTATTTCATGACTTGGCTATTTCCGAAATTTTATATTTTGACCCCTCACCTAGTCTCTTGTTCTCTCCGGGGCGCCCTAATTTCCAAGGGGCTGTCGGCGAATGTAGTGGATACACTATGCAGATCGGTAACGTCAGGTACTTATAACCAATACTTATCGTCAATCGCTCGGTGGACCGGTTTTTGCTCTGCGCGAAATTTGGACCCCTCTATAGTTGATACAGCGAAAGTTCTACAATTTTTCAATATTTGCTTGATTCTTCCTCAGTATCCTATAGTACGTTTAACACTCACCGGTCGGCTCTGTCTTGGTTAGCCGATTTTGATTTAGGCTCCGACAAGCTTGTGACTCGGTTTTTGAAAGCAGTGTTTCGTTTACGACCAATCGCTCGGTGGACCGCTTTTTGCTCTGCGCGAAATTTGGACCCCTCTATAGTTGATACGGCGAAAGTTCTACAATTTTTCAATATTTGCTTGATTCTTCCTCAGTATCCTATAGTACGGTTAACACTCACCGGTCGGCTCTGTCTTGGTTAGCCGATTTTGATTTAGGCTCCGACAAGCTTGTGACTCGGTTTTTTGAAAGCAGTGTTTCGTTTACGACCAATCGCTCGGGGAACCGCTTTTGCTCTGCGCGAAATTGGGACCCCTCTATAGTTGATACGTCGAAAGTTCTGCAAATTTTTCAATATTTGCTTGATTCTTCCTCAGTATCCTATAGTACGTTTAACACTCACCGGTCGGCTCTGTCTTGGTTAGCCGATTTTGATTAGGCTCCGACAAGCTTGTGACTCGGTTTTTGAAAGCAGTGTTTCGTTTACGACCAATCGCTCGGTGGACCGCTTTTTGCTCTGCGCGAAATTTGGACCCCTCTATAGTTGATACGTCGAAAGTTCTGCAATTTTTTCAATATTTGCTTGATTCTTCCTCAGTATCCTATAGTACGTTTAACACTCACCGGTCGGCTCTGTCGTGGTCAGCCGATTTTGATTTAGGCTCCGACAAGCTTGTGACTCGGTTTTTTGAAAGCAGTGTTTCGTTTACGACCAATCGCTCGGTGGACCGTTTTTTGCTCTGCGCGAAATTTGGACCCCTCTATAGTTGGTTGATACGTCGAAAGTTCTGCAATTTTTTCAATATTTGCTTGATTCTTCCTCAGTATCCTATAGTACGTTTAACACTCACCGGTCGGCTCTGTCTGGGTTAGCCGATTTTGATTTAGGCTCCGACAAGCTTGTGACTCGCCGCCCGCATAATTGAAATAATACACATTGGCTTTAGCTTCCTGTTCCTTTCAATTTAACTTCCTTAGTCGTCAATTTAACTTCATGCGTCAATTTAACTTCATGCGTCAATTTCCAAATTCCTAGATTCAAGTTTTCATTCAGTATCTTCATTGCACAGAGTTTTTTCGAGTCAATTAAGACCGGTTGTTTCACCCCGGTTGTGGGGCGTCCCTATTACAGGGCCCCCAACATTGGACATGGTCATTTAACACTCTGATGCGTAGTTGTCCGCTACTTAAGCCTCTCTTAGATAACGACAACATTAATACATAACCCTCTGACGGTTTTTTCACTTCGAGATAATTCATTTGTTACGCCTTTACACCTCACTGGGTTGACGTACCGTTATGCGGTAACTTCGTGGCGGCAGCGCGTCGAGCCCGGTTTGCTTCGTCTCACCTCACTCGTACAGTCGCTCGGCCTGAAGTAGTCATCAGGTAAATTTATTTTATTCTACTCCTAATTTAAGCTCTAAATTAGGGGGACCATTAGGGAGAAGGACGGGTCTGCTCTCCGGAAGGGGGGGGGGGGGGGTAACCCAAATGCCGGACAGACGTCGGCTGGCCTGGAGAGCTTAGCCGGGCAGGCAGAAATCGGCCTTTGTGTTATAGAAATCAGACTGCCTCGTGCTTTGAGTTCTCGGCTTGCCTTCGGTCGTGGCCAGGCGGATGGGCCGGTCCCAGGGGGATGCTGTTAGCGTCCGCGCGGGACTGTGAATCATCTGCAATCGTAAAACGTCCTCGGAGTCCATGTACTATAATTAATGCTCAGCCTACATTGTTGGATAGGCTGAGCTGGATTATAGCTAATGGACGTAGAGGACGTTTTACCACCCACCGCTAAAGTGTCGGCCCTGGTTTTTTGTGGTAGGCGGGCCGACACTCCCACCCAACCGCGCGGTCGCCTTCGTGCGGATCTGTGAACGGAAGTGAGGTTGGGAAGCGGGGAGAAAGCAGGGTTGGCCGCAAGCCAGTGTTGCCACTGACGCGGCGAAGGGAGGTCGGACATAGATAGAGAGGTAGTAGGAGGAAGGAGAGCAGATACCATCGTCTTTTTCTTTTTTTGGTCAAAAAAGTGCGCCATGGCAGGATCGCTGAGAGCAATCTGCAATCGTAAAACGTCCTCTACGTCCATTAGCTATAATCCAGCTCAGCCTATCCAACAATGTAGGCTGAGCATTAATTTTAGATTGTCCCCCAGCCCAAAAACTTGTCCATGTTAAAAAAAATCAGCTTGAAAAAAAATTAAAATTTGCATAAAGCTTCCCTTCTGAAAAATTTCCCTTCTTTAGTTAAAAAACAAAAGCCTCTACAGTAGTTTCAACATAAAATACATTATTAACCATTCCCCAATAACCATTCAGTATAAATATTCATAATCTTAGTGAGCGCATAGTCCTGCCAGGGTTATACTACATCACAGTTTGTGGCCCCAGATTTTCAGCCTAGTTCACCTACGTACTACACACACGAGCACATTTATGTTGGCTGTGATAAATGAGGATCCCACCCATCAGCATCTCATCACTCTCACGTTATTGGGGTCGAGTTGTAAGTCTTGAAGGATGGCAGATACTCCACTCCTCCCTCTACACCACCACCACTGTCAGCTCGCTGGCCTTCTCAGCTTATGTAGCACCGCCTTTACATCAGCAGAACCTTTCTCCGCGCCTCGGAGCTTCCCTTCGCTAGCTCTGACAAATGATGGATGCGCTGGAACTGGAAGCTCTAAGTGCAGAGGCGTTCGGCCTTTTCCATCGTGCGCAACTGCCTAACTCAGACGTTACCTGGGAACAGGCGTTGTTTGTGGCCATCACGCGTCGTGTCGTCAGACCTCGCCCGAGCGCAGAAACAGTTCTTCATTGTTATGTGTATTCAGAACTTGATACTACTACACGTTAATTAGACACAATGTGTTCAAATACCCCCTCACCCCCCCTCGTTGTGTCTTTATGTGAATGAGTTTGAGATGAACTCAGATCAATTTACTCACTTCAAGGCAACTTGGTTCCACGATAACAACCATCACCAACATGAGCAACAGGTCAAAACGGGATTCACGACTAGTGCTATTTTGGGCTCAGCACATTGAAACCAGGAGTATCTCGTGGAACAACGACAATGAGAACATGCATCATTTTCAGAAGTATTTTTCAATCGATAGTACCTACGCCACTTCAGGATCACGACGATATTTTTGAGACTTTCTGAGCTAATATTGATTTTTCTTCCTCACTACCGAAGGTTGTACTTTGGATTCGTGATTGAGTAGTAAAAAAAAATTATGTCCTCCAAAATGAAATTTTCCACTACCATTTTGCATTTCAGACATCAGGGAACATTTTTGGTTCCGTGTGTCTGTCTATGGTAATTCCGTGTAACGCTCATAACTACTCAAAATAATGGTCGAAATGGGCTGAAATTTGTAGGGGAGGTGCGGGTTGGGTCGCAGATGGTGCCGCACCAAAATCATTGGAAAAGTACCGTAACTTTCGTCTGTGCATGAGCGAACGTTAAATACTTGGAACGCCCATAACAACCCTAAATATCGTTGAAATGAGTTCGAACTTGGAGGGTCGGTCAGGAATAATACTTCGATCGTTTCATATGAATTTCATTCCACTTTTCTTAGTTACCATGAAAAAAAAATTGATGAAATTCGGGTTATAGGTTCCGTTCGGGGTCTAGTTGGTCCTCGAAGCTCGGCGTTACTGTCAGTCATCTCTAAGGGCTTAAAAATAGGGGTTGCAATTTTCAGAACGCCTTAGCTCAAAAACTTTTGGTAGAAGGGTATGGTTTTTTTAACGCTATTACATTTGTCCTGGCTAAACAATTTTTTGAGACCTCCCGGAGCATTGCACGACCAGCCGTTCGTTTGCACCAAAAACCTTCGTCAACATGATCGTGAATCAAACGGTATAAATCCGGCCCAGATATGATCACTAGGGAGCACCTGATTATAATCAAGGATGGCTGTATGAAGTCGAGTTGGTTGTTCTGCGATATTATTTCATTTTATAAGTGATGGACTATTGGATTTTGATGGTAGGTACTTATGCAACTTGAACAACCGTTAAAGTATTATTGATAGGCAAGTTATTACACAACGGTTTATTATACTTGACCACGAGGGTAGGTACTGACCACAGAAAACAGTGTTCTACGCAGAAGGGGCATCTATTTCACTCCACATCAACAATTTTCCTTCAGAACTTCATTATTTGCGTTTCTTTTTGCCAATTTAGTTACTGTTTGTCATCGACAGAATTATTTCAGCAACATTCAACTCGTGATTTATGTAGGTACCTAGTAACGAGTATTTCAACAGCAGGGTTAAGTGAATTGTATACGTTTAGCCCAAATGTCATCACCAGGGACGCACTAACAGTCGGGAATTGGCCGGAGATAAAATCATTGCTAGGGATCACCTCGTGATATTCACGGATTATGAAGTCGAGTTGGTTATTCTGTGATATTATTTCATTTGGAAAATGATGGCTCTTTTGGAGTTTGTTGATAGGTAGTGAAACTTGAACGAACGTTGAAGTATTTATTGATGGGAAAATTATTACACAGTGGTAAATTATTACACAACGGTTCATTATACCATCTACGTAGAAGGGGCTGGAGTTTGTTGGTAGGTACTTTTGCAAATTTTTTCACTCCACATCAACAATCTTATTTGCGTTCCTTTTCGCCATTTTAGGTAGGTACTGTTTGTCATCGACAGAATTATTTTAGCAACATTTAACTCGTGATTTAGGTAGGTACCTAGTAACGAGTACGGGGTTAGGTACTAACGTACGGGGGTTCTGCGATCTAAATGATATGTATAGAATACTACATATTATATAATACCTATAAAGGGTTATCTGTACGGGGAGCTGTGATCTGTAACAAAAGGGTGTTCTGTACAAAATAATAAACCGTTGTGCAGGGATTTGCAGCGTTGTTTGTTTCAAAATTACGGTCACCGTAGGTATAGCAGTCGTCAAAATTACAACAAAAACCAAAAATAAAATATAAAAACAATAAAATTGTTAGGTAGTGTAGGTAGATAAAACGAAATCAACACACAAAACACTGGGACCTAACCGAAAGCTCATCAGCTGAATAATTCAGTCTTCATTACTGTATCAGAATTTCGGTAAGTTTTTTGGTTTATTATTCTGTGAATAATACTGTGAATAATATTCTGTGAATGTATTCGCTCAGCAAAAAATTTTTATAACACCCCCTCAAAATTTTTTCTTTTCCGTTTCAAGGTGCGTAGATTCAAAAAATGCAATGTCCGTCCGCCGTACGCCGTCCGCCGTCCGCCGTATCACGTGTACAGGCTTCATTTTTGGTCTAAAAAATTCGTTCTTTCGCACACATGCTCCATTTGGGCCTTAGTTGTGTCCCGAAACTTTTCAGCCCGATCGGAATATACCCAGGGGTGTTATGAGTGAAAATGTGTGTAAAAATAGGTACTTTTTGCGTTTTAGCAACATGTTAGTAAAATGAGCTGTTGAGGTATCGTTTTTCATGTTTTTGGGGACGAGAAGACCGAATATGAAGTCGATTTTGACCAAAGACGCGGAAATTGAGGTTTTACCATTGGCTCAGCTCCCAAAATTGTTTTTTTTTAGTCAAAAACCTGGAAAACTGTCTGAAATCACCATCAATGTGTATACTAACATTAGAAAAAGTGTAAACAGCTGAATCAAGACCATTAAATCGCACTACCAATGATCAAATATGATCTGGGGGGGAAAAAAGTGTAGGTACCTATTTCATGTTTTGGGGGCCAAAATTGGTGGAAATCATCAGGAATAGCTAATTCAATCATTCCACATGAAAGAAACAATAAATTTAACTGCCAACAAGAATCTCTAGAACTCCAATAGAATAATAAACCCATGTGACAAGGACTTTGCAGCGTTTTTCGTCTTATATTCAGTAACCCGCAGAAAGGTGTTCATCATTACCTACTTCATAATATTAATCCATGAACTAATTATTGATCCATGAAATGTACTACTGTCTGAAGCGTTTTCGAGCACGAGAAAGAGGCAGTGTGTACCTGAATAACCTAGCGAAAAAATCGCTCTCTTTATTCGCTCGACGTCTCTTTGATAATATTGCTGGTTGATACCCCATGAAAAAGCTCTTCGAGCGTGGTAGGAATAAAGTTTCCTTCGCCCAATAATGGAAAGAAAATTATACGTACTCGAAAAGAAATGAAACATTTTTAAAGGTATGAAAGGGAAGTACGTAGTTGGTAGTAGCTTCAACCAAGTTATGCGTCCCGGATGGTCAAATGAAAAGAGTGAAAACATGAAAGGGAAGCGGCTGTGGGTGGGGTAGTGTATTATTATGAGGCGCCTTTTAAGCAGTAAAGTGAGGGGTATCTACCCGTTTCCTGGATGCATTACTTTCGTTAAATTACTGCGGTGACCCAGCTCCCTTTTATCGCGTTACTTTCAAGTTGGTCTGGTTGCTTCAGGTGGCGCGTGGAAGCGCTATAGCGGCATCCCAGGGCCTTTGATGACCCTTAGCGAGTTTAGAGCAGAATATGGGAAGTTGGTGAGTTTGCTGAATAGTACACTGAACTGTGTTCATGCGTCGACTTTGTTCTGTTTCATGCGGTTGACTTTGTTCCTCCTGTGTCTGCTGTGATGGCTCTGGTTTGAAATATAATGTTTTATGGTTAGTAAAATTTGATGTGAGGATTTTGAATTAGATTGATGTTGACTGGAGGTGGAGTTTTGGATAAGCTGTAGAGTAAGGTAGGTATATGATGGGAGTTGTGTACACGGGGCTTTCACCTTCTTGGATGGGCCTCCAGGAGTTTAGGTAAAATATTCGCCCGGTTTGCACCTTGTTGAATACTTGAAAGGTGAGGGAGGAAGATTTTTCAGAGAGATTTCACCTTGTTGGATACCTGGGTAAAGACTCGTCTGGTATGCACCTCGAGGAGTATTTTTAAGGGATGCTTTCGCCCGGTTTTCACCTCGTTGAGAGCTCTTAAGGAGGGAAGAGGAAGAGGTTGGATGAGTGAGAAGGCAAGTTCGAGAGAGAAGGTGGTCGTTTGAGAGAAATAGGATGAATGAATCCGAGTTCGGCATTTGGGCGTATTTATTGGCCCACCTACCCTCCTCAGGTCCCGTGGGAATGACTGTTGGAGGACGTTGGAGGAAGAGGTACCTGGTCCCTTGTAATGCGTAGCTCGGCTTCTCCGTCTTTATTGGTGTAAATCTTATAGCTAGTACAGGAAATAAGGTTAACACGACATCTCCCTTTTCTACTTTCAGAGTGCTTGAGTTTGAAACGAGAAGCTGAACACCTGTTCGCAATACTACTTCAACGAGATTGTTGCTAATTGACCGTTTTGGTTTCACAGTGAGCAGAAGAGTTGCGAAAGGAGTATACGAAAAGGAAGGAGACTATGATGTGTAGCAGTCCGTACAGTTGCTAGGTAGCCCATGCATTCCACAGGTGGTTTGTGTATATCGCCTTGAATCCCACTCCTCTTATGACACTCCCTATGATAAAACCCTACCACGTTTTCGATTCATGAGCACAATACACCCATATAATCGGTTCGGGGGAAAAAATATATTAAAAAATCCCCCGCCCCCTCCCTCAGACTGTCACTGTTTCAAGACGTATGCCATGCTCTTCCGCCGTGTCGTCGATATCTAGCTTGACAATTTTGGGCGAAGAAACATGTCTGGTGGTTTTAGGGTGGCAAAGACTTCATTGCTGAGCACGCACCCTCCAACCCGCACCATCTGGAGAATAATATGAAGACTTCTTGTATAACAGGGTAGCGTAAACTTCCCATGTTCAGTTCATCAAATTCATTTAATCTTCACTTTTTAGTCATTGCTATTGGTAATTCATGTTGAAAGGACAAATCATGAAAAATGCACTTATCTGTATCTACCTGTAATGTATCCCCGAAGCTTCATCACAATGCATTTCTGGATCTGTCCTGGCGAATTGGTCGCTCTACCATTGGATATATCTCCATTTCCAGGCATACTATGTACTTATTTCCGCAACATCTTTGTCAAGGCAAAGTAGCGTTGGTTTTCCGCCTTGATTCACTCTCTGATATATTTTTCTGGCAGACATCTGAACTTGTACTATAAACAAAGGTTGGTACTTGATTATGTCATTGTGAGAAGTTGTCTCTAGTTTCCAAATTTCTATATCGAATTCTCAAATACTTATCTTTAACTTGCAGTGGTTGTAGTTTATGTCATTACGACTTGAATTACCGCAATGCAGAGCATAAAGGTTATGGAAACTAAAAGTTCAGAGATTTTGCTGCTAGCCTCACCCTCAAGTTACCTACACAAAGATTCACACGCGCAACCCCTGTTAATTGATAAAATAATCCAAGTTAAATTCAATTCATATTTAGAGTAGGATTGATTCAAAGGAAATTTACCAACATGTTGCTGATGAAAACGTTGAAGAAAAAAATCGATAAACTATCTACGTTGCGTACCTGTGTATGTTGAAATCTGTCGAAATTTGTTGGCGAAAAATATATTTGGTGCGTCACACAGCATCCTCATTGTTTCTGTATGATTAAGTGTCCTCTATGTTGCACTGACAAACGAGGGTTACAGTGTGCGGCATTATTCATCGTTTGATCAAGAATGATGTGGCAAGGATTTCTCATTTGCGTATGCGCATAACAAAATTACAGTCTGGTTTTCAATAATACGTCTAAGGCTCTCTCAAGAACTCTTAGTCACGTAAGGCGAGTAAAATTAATATCTCACGTACAGATGAACCATTGGCATTCCGTTTACTGTAACTGTCGTAGTCCCCTATAACGTAGCGATTTCCGTAATCTTTCATGATTTTCTTTGACAGCTATTTCTTGATATGTTCAAATATCTCTGTTTCATTGAGTACCTACCCGATTTATATACCCCGAATTCGACTTTTTCTACTTCTCCCTCTCTTCTTTGTTCTTTTGTTATCTTCCTCCCCCCATCAGTTATACATGAAGTATTTTTTTTCCAAGTTCTTTTTTGGTTTATTACTTTCAGTACCTAATGAACCTTTGGAATCTAGCATGAAAATTTTTACCCCCCCCCCCCCCCCCCCATCAAAATCTGATGGTTTCCGTTTCAAGGAACGTAGAATCCGAAAATGCAATAACAAAATTTCTATCTGTCCGCCGTACTCCGTACTTCGCACTTTTCTTAGTTACCATGAACCGAAATGAATGAAATCGGTTTGTCGGTCCCGTTTGGGGTCTAGTTGGTCCTCGAAGCTCGACGTTACTGTCAGTCATCTCTATGGGGTGAAAAATAGAGGTTGAAATTTTCTGAACTCCGTACCTGGAAAACCTTCAAGAGTATGGTTTTTTTTCTTTACTTTTTTTAATTGATCTTGAACTAAAGAATTTTTGAGACCACCCGGAGCATTGTACGACCAGCCGTTCGTTTGCACCGAAAAGCTTCGTCAACATGATCGTGAATCAAACTGTATATATCCGGCCCAGATATCATCGCTAGGGAGCACCTGATTATAATCACGGATAGCTGTATGAAGTCGAGTTTGGTTGTTCTGTGATATTATTTCATTTGAAAAATGATGGATCTTTCGGATTTTGTTGAAACTTGTTTGTTGCAACTTGAACAAACGTTGATGTCTTATTGGGTAAATTATTATACTATCTGCGGAGAAGGGGCATCTATACAGGTAAATTGTTACTTAACAGTTTATTATTTACCTTAAGCTTCATGAATAACTAAAAATAATTAATTATTCAGTTATTGAATCCCGCGCATTTTTATGAAACTTTAATTCCGGGCCGGCTCCAGTACTCGATTTAGGGCCTTCCTGAGGGGGAGCTCGAGGGTACCGACCACAGAAAAGAGTGATATACGCGGAGGGGCATCTATACAGGTAAGTAATAAACCGTTGTGTAATAATTTATAGCGTATTTTTTATTATTTACTTCTAATTTCTTCAGTTTTTTTCTTTTTCATTCATCTCAAGTTTCTTGAATGTTCTAATGTAATTGGGCTCGCTCGTGAAATAAATAAATACCCCCGTGTAAATAATCTCGCTTTGCTGAAGTGACTGCATGAGTATGAGAACCTACATGAGGGGTGTTGGATCGGTGAATAAAATAGCTTCGTATACAAGGCAGAGGGACGGTTTTATGAACGATATATATAACGCCTTTGATGTCGTGAAAAGTACTGGAAGCTTTTCACACATTTTATCACGTAGCCTCCGGAAGAAGAGGTCGATATTCAGCAAAACTGAGTTCAACTGAACTGCGTGCCACACAGCGGGAGCTGCATTCTCATGTTTCATTCACGTTGTCAAGCCAAATTTGAATATCCTGTGAAGCCGACAGAGGAGCGGGTGGTTTGGGCTTCCTCCGATAGTTAAAACCGCCCGTGTAGAAGGGCCCTCGTGAATATTCAAAAGTCGATTGTTGGTTCCATTATGGCACTCGTAAACCAATCAGCTTGTAAATCGAAGGTGCGGGTTTCCGATCGATATCTGAAATATTATTCAAATATGAAGGACGAAACGGGGTCTCTGAACGTACTGTAGAATATAGAAAACATTATAATAGCGTTACTAGGTCGTATTGAAAAAGTTCCTGTCATGAAGTATTAGATGAGTATTAGATGACGCAACGTAACGAGCAGTTTGTGAGGTGGCACACTTGAACAAGCCATCAACCTACTACAAGCTACAGTGAATATTTCAACAGTTTCCGTTGTATTGAACCGTAAAAAACCACTCTACATCACTGTAGGTGACCAAGGTGGAACGGGGGATGAATATGGTACGTCGAAGAAAAAATATGTTAAACCCCCCCAATGGAAGTAAAATATCGATATTTTTTAAGGTACCCATCTAGAAACCTAAAATTTCGCCTTAACTATTTGACCAGAATTATTAACGAAATTCGGCATGCAGGCGGTCCCGTTTGGGGTCTAGTTGTGGGCCAAAGCTCGCGGCGTTACTGCTAGTCAAACTGAGGTTTCAGACCTTAAATTGGGGTTAAACATTTCAATACACAGTAGTTCAAAATTTCAATGGAATAGTTGCATTTTTCTTAGGATTTTAAATATTTCCCGATTTTTGTTTATTATTTTCAATAATAAAGCTTTGGAATCAACCATGAAGAAAAAAAAAAATTAACCCCCTTCCCCCTCCTCAAAATTTTATGGTTTACATTTCAAGGGACGTAGAATACGAATATCAAATTTAAAAAAAATCCTTCCGTCCGCCGTATTCCTTCCGCGGCTTTTTCCTTAGTTCCCATGAACCAAAATTCACGAAATTTTGTATATGGGTCCCGTTTGGGCTCTAGTTGGTCCTCAAAGCTCGGCGTTATTGTCACTCAACTCTAAGTGTGAAAAATGGGGGGTGACGAGTCCAGATAATCCCTAGCTCGGAAAATTGTATTTTGAGGTGTGGCTTCTCTCCTATTTTTACATAGGTCGATTTTTTTCCTGAATTTTTGAAACCATCTGCAGCATTCTACGATGTTGTCATAAAATTTGCTATACAATTTGCCGTAAGAAGCAGGGTTCATGCAGGCATCAAGCTGTGTTGAGAGCCCACATCACTGGTCTCCTGCTAGCTAGACTTTACAGCGCAGTGGTTCAACTGTCGAACTGATACGGTGAAGTTCCCGAGATCGAAAACCTACCGGGACCGAATATTTTTTCACTCCACATCAACAATTTCCCTTCAGAACTTCATTATTTGTGTTTGTTTTTGCCATTTTAGTTACTGTTTGTCATCGACAGAATTATTTTAGCAACATTTAACTCGTGATTTAGGTAGGTACATAGTAACGAGTACAGGGTTAGATACTAAGGTACGGAGGGTGTGCGATTCACATAAGAATTCATGTATAGAATAGTACATAATTATATAGACGGGTTATCCATACAGAGAGCTGTGATCCGTAACAGAAGGGTGTTCTGTACGAAATAATAAACCGTTGTGTAGGGATTTGCAGCGTTTTTAGGGGTGGGTATCATAAGCGCTAATTCCCTTGGAATGCGTTTGAAAAGCGCAAATTTTTTCATGTTTATAAAAGCGCGAGGTTCCCTGTTAGTATTTAGATTTAAAAGCGCGAGCCACTATAACAGAATAAAGTAACAGTTCTTGAAGCAGATAACGCCTTTCCTAGGTAAAGCGAGAGAGCGTTCGCTCTCCAATAAAATTATACAACTTTATATTTGATAGGGTAAAAACAACAAAAAATTTGTTAATATATCATTTTTTCACATTTCTGTTTTTTTATTCCTGTTTCCTTAATTCAGGTAGGTAAATTACTAGGTAGTAGGTAGGTAGTTGGTAAAGTATCAGTAACAGTACCTACCTACGTAAGTAAAATTAACGGCTCCAGCTCGCGCTTTTAACACAGGAAGCAGTGGCGCTTATGAACCTAATCTTTCTTCTCGAATTCGCGCTTTTGATACCAAAAATTGTAGGTGTTTTGGACCACCTCGCGCTTTTGACAACCACCGGTTTTCAGGATCTAATGAGTAGGTATCACCCGGAGCATTGAATGACCAGATTTGTGTTTATAGTATAGTAAGCCGTGAAGTTTGAACCAAAAAAATAATCAACATGAGCTTGAATCAAACGTCTTCCAACTCCACCCCAGTCAGTGACGGGGAGCAGATTGATGAAAGTTATATGAAATTGAGTTTGTTGTTTTGATATTCGTTGATCGGTACTTCTTGGTGAGAACGAATTGATGATGTACGTTATAGGGTACGTGTATGTTGCCCAGTACCAAGAAAAATACGGCAGTTCGCAAATTAATGTTCTGGCACTGAGTTGGAGGTTTTATGAACCCCTCGTATTCGGTCTCTACGTTCCTGTGGGTGTTTTCAGGGGAAATTGGCACAAGCTCTGACAAATCTTATCGGATTTCGGTGCGTTTTACATGTGGGGCAAAGACAAACCTGCTTCATTTTATTATTTCATTGTCACCAATAATAGACCTACTCTCGAAGATCTCTGATGTACCTGGGTTCTTCATTGTGAACTCCGTGATATTGCGGTACATATTTACCGTTGATTTCAGATCTTGGGAGGGTAACTTTTTACCACAACGTTAATGACCCGAGGAAGAACTGTGCTCTGTGCAGTTGAGTTACTATTCAGAAAATAATAAACCGTATTGTGTAATAATTTAAAGGGTTTTTCTATTCAAATAAGGTTTTCTGTATCAAGTCAGCCACGTATCTCTACCTTTGTTATTGTTATCGATTTCACACAATTTATTCTGTTCTGAGTTAGGTATTTTATTGACCTTGAAACTCAGTTCCGACAGTTCTGACAGTTGAAACTCGGTTTTTGACATTTAAATAATTTAGCGGTTTCTGATCTGTAAAACCTGAAACAGACTCGTTCAAAGTCTACTACAAAGCCTACTACAAAGTTATTCATCTTCACATTCATCGCTCCTTCTTCTATATCTGTAAACATTTTGGTAAAATTGTATTATAACATTAAATTGAACTAAATTTTAATTTTTCTTTTACCTTTCCTTTCATGAAATTATAGATAGATACATTAAATGAGTAAAGTAATAAAGAAGATCTTTCTAATAGGTATTTAGTAGGGAAAAGCATTATTTCATGTACAAGCTGCATTCCTCCCCCTCCCCTCCCTGCAGTTTACCTTCAGTAGTTTCAACTTCTAACCTTTTTTTTTTAAATCCACGCAAAATTTCACACATCGGTGGCATTACGTTTGTTATTATTCATTCATTTAATATAATACGAGTATCATATTGGTACACATACCGTGATGTTGATAATCGATTCTTGTGATTATAGCAGCGATCCATATAGGATATAGCCTTTCGCCTTCACTTGAAGATTTCCCAATCCATCAAATTTTCAGTGGATTTATCCGTGTCACTGCCAACGAGCTGAGTTTTGTTCTTTTTCCTCGCGCGATGCATTTTTCATTCCCCAAACGCGTGTCAGCTCTTTTTTGTTCCATCATATTTTCTATGAGGGCCTCCGTTCTGGTGGTATGGAGAGCTCGCAAACTGTGCTGCCCCTTGTGGATTTCGTGGTTGGTTGAGTATATCAGTATTTGTGAGCACTGGGAAGTTTGCGAAGTGCCCGTGGAAATTTGAGAATTTGACAGTACGTCTGACACTTCAACGGTTCCGTACATTCGTTAATTGCTAATAGATAATCAGAGAACGATCGGATCGCAGAACTGATAATTACTTTCTATAAAGAGAGAAATAAAAGCTGGCCTTGTGATATAACATGCGGAAGGTGTTGTGTCGATTCTTTGGAGAAAAAAAAACTACTCAAGGAAGAAAATGAGTTCAATTGAGAAAATAGATAAAAGCTACAAGAAAACTTGTAGATGTTGCGAATTGTATCATTATTATTATTTTTGTAGAGAAAACGGCGTCTTGTTTGAGGGAAGAGAAAGCATGACATCTATTATAATTTTAATTTGTTTCCTTTGACAGAAGCTGCGTATTTTCCGCCTTCTTCAAGTGCGTCTCACTACGTGACCCTACTTGCTTCGCTCTGAAACGTTCACTTTAAAAAATAAGGAAGCTTTTCTAAATGAGATTGCTACGGCCCGATAATGCAAGTGGAGGAATCTCATTACGTGTGTGAAGGAGAAGAAGGGAGGAGGCGAGTCATGCAATCGGCGTATCAGAACTGTCTGAGGTCAGGTGAAGTTCACTTCCACTCTCATCCTGGGCAATGTTAGTTCAGGCCGGGCCAATTTTCTTGTATCGCCTTCTCATCCGATGGCAACTCTCATCTGGTTAACCAAATTTGTATTTCCTGCTGTTTCACTTCTTTTGCCCTGAGACCCTGCCATCATAAAGTGGACAAAACATATTTAGAAGAAGAAAAATTAATGAGATCACAAAAGAGGACAAGCAAGAAAAGAGGAGTTCTATAGTACAGTGTTTGTAGTGATATCCTCCCAGAAATATCACTCCATGTACCTATTTAAGATTGCCCAAATAAACCGAACGAACAGAGGGTCTACGTGACAAAAGTAGGGTAGGCCTCTCCTCCCTCCATCAGTCCCTCAACGGTTCGTAGCGACCGTCAGAGGACTGGTGGAGGATGGAAGAGCTTAGCTATAAAACCCGCTCTTCTCACCCGGCTCACCATTCTGCGCTCAAACCTCAAGTCAGTGAGTTTTCTCTTTCTCCTCACACCTCCTTACCTTTCTCACCTGAAAGAATTCGGAGTGGTGGAACCGGTCTGATGTCAACCCACCTGGTGGAACCGTCTGGGCATATCGTCTTGCGTTTTTAGTGGTGGTAACCTTCCTGGCTCGCCATAGGTGGTAACCTTTTAAACGCTAGCTACCAGTACCTCTTCGTCTCCATCTAAAACCCCACCTATCCAAGCCTCACCTCTAACTTCAAACCACCTCAGTGTTGTTCTTTCTTTTTTCTTGGGGCCATGAGGAAATCTTTAATCCAGGGTTTCGGATTCTCGTCGATGGAATTCCACGAACTTAGAACCTGCATGCCTGCCGAGGCACCTCTACGTTATGTGGGACTCAAACCACTATAAAGCCTACACCAACTTTTTTCCAAAATTGGAACTCAGCCTGGAACTGCTCAACGCATAGGTATTAATTTATTCCTCGTCGAGTCCTCTTTATTGCTCTATTTGTTCTGTCGGTCTGCACGCACTCCGTCCGCTGCCTCCTCCTCTCAAGCTGCTGCTCATCTTCAAGACATGTCCAACCACGAGTGTCCAATGCTGCTCGCTATACAACATCTTGGGGACTCTTATTACCTACCTTTGGTGCCTTGTGCAACTCCTTTCGTCCGCATCTGTCCGTTCTGTGCATCTTTAGTATGGGATTAGGGCTTAAGGATGTGCATCATCGTCAACCATGTCCTGACAGCTCTGCGATACAATGGAGCATATTTACTTTTCCCATCCTGTACAAGTAGGCTTGGTTTGTTCTGAATCCAAATCCCAGGAAAAACTGCGTTAGGAAGAAGATACTTTTGCTTTCTTTCGAGAAACACCTACTTGCATATAAGGAACCAGCCGTGAATACGGTCGTATCAACACGGCCTCTGGGAGATACGGCTCTTAGGGCGAACAACATGGATGCTACCCTGTTGCCATGGGTTACGAGAGACAACTGAGCATGATTTGCCGTCTCTCAAGAGTACCGTCAGTTCCTGGCTGTATCTTGAAGTACCGCGAATTCTACCCCTTCCATCTCAAAAGACAAAAGATCCACACTCAGACATGAAAGAAACCACCACCAGCTCTTGAAATCATTGTTTTCAATTGAGTAGGCCAGCTGCAAAACCGTTCCGAATGAAATAATGAGAAAAACGCGAAAAACTGGTAGAAACTACGAGATAGAGCTAACATTTTTCTTTTTACAAATACATACGAAAATAAATCATAGAATTGGCCTGTTAAATTTGAACGTCCCATCAACGTCAAATTAGTTATCACAAAATTAATGTAGCATAGCTGGTTTTGCTTCTGCAGTAGGTAAGGTACCTATTTGGCTGCTCTTGCAGCTGGTATGAAAGTGTGCGATTGCAAAACCACCTATAAATTTGTGAAACTAGGTTTTATTATGAGGGAAAAGTAGGTTTAAACAAAGAAAGCTTGAGCATTTGAAACCATTTTATTAGGTTACGAAAAAACTGTACGTACCTAACAGTCGATACTAACAGAATGTTTTACATTAGGTACACTAAGACAAAAAAATACGAAAAAATAGGCAGAACTTGAGTTAATTAATCAGAAAAAGTTCGTCATGGAAGGAAGTTACTTACTGAAATTTTCGTTGTTTCTAAATTTTGTTAAATCAAGAAAGTTTAAACCAACTTTTCACCCTTACTCTCCAAAACAAAGAAATCGAAACCTATGGGTTCTGGTTCATTTTGTTGATCTACACGAATGGTCTGTTTGTGTCTACAAACAACTTCTCGTTCCTCTTGATTCGTTGATTCTCTTGAGCGGGAACGCGGAGGTAGGTATTTGGGTTGCGAAAACGTTTTCGTAGTAGGAAAGTTCATCGCGATCACGATTTCACCATAGCACGAGGTCGGAGCAGTAGGTGCGGTTTTCAACTTGTCAGATTACTTTGACATGCGGTCTATTCGTTAGGCTGGGCCGTATGTATACCGCCAAATACGTCAACCGTATGATACGGCTGATTTTGGTGCGTGCGCAGAACACTTATCCGATCTGGTCAACCGGTATCTCCTAGGAACTCGATATTCTTCTCTATGTTCTCCTCTGGCAGTGCGGGATCTTTCTCTTCCACTTCTCTCATAGACACGTATGGTGAATTTAGGTTGATGTAAAATTCACCATGAGAGGTGGAGGTAGTTGGATGTTGGATAGGAGTGAATTTAAAGCTAAAATTGTTGTGTGTTGAATTTTGGTGTGTTTGCGGTTAAGGGCGAACCTCCACCGAGCGTGTGTTGAAAAGGTTAAAAGTGAATTTAAGTGAGAGAATTTGAATGCATGAAGTGCGTGGAATTTGGTTGTGTGTGTGTGTGTGTGCGGTTAAGGGCGGACCTCCACCGAGCGTGTGATAAATTTCGTCAGGTTGGTTAAGGGCGAGACCTCCACCATACCTGACTAAATTTATGTGTGTGTTTGAATTTAAGTGAGTGTGTATGCGGTTAAGGGCGGACCTCCACCGAGCGTGTAGTGTGTTTCATCAGGGTTGGTTAAGGGCGGACCTCCACCGAGCGTGTAGTGTGTGTCATCCGGATCGGTTAAGGGCGAGACCTCCACCTGATCCTGATGAAATGTGTGTGAGTGAATTTAATGGTAAATTGCTGTAGCGAGTGTATGCGGTTAAGGGCGGACCTCCACCGAGCGTGTAGTGTGTTTCATCAGGGTTGGTTAAGGGCGAGACCTCCACCTAACCCTGATGAAATGTGTGAGTGTGAATTTACTGTGTGAATTTACTATGTGAGCATTTGAGAATTGAATTTGAAGAGAGGAGGTTTGAGGATGAAGAGAGAGTAGCCAGCAGCTAGAGGAGACGTAGAATGGCGAAAATGGCGCAGGATTCGGGGTTATATAGACCCTGAAGTCCCCACCCTGGTGGTGGGGTTTCAGGTTGAGTCCCGGATCCTGCGTCGGTTGCCCCACTCTTACCGTTTATTGCCAGAGCCTTATTTTCACAGGTTGTTTTTGGCGAGAACTTAATTCTAGAGAGTTCGAGTTCCGGGAGGGACTCACGACAACACGTTTCCATTATGCTGCCGGCAGCTGCGTGGGTATTACACTGTTACTATTACGCTGTATGGGTATTACACTAAATTTTTGCTGGCTTTGATACTGTCCCGCTGGCGCATGCGATCCGTAGCACTCTTCCGCTCCACAGCCTTACTTTGATGACACCAATAAGCAGTGCATTGATAAAGCAGAGGTAACATACCACATATTGTGATGTAGGTATCTAGGTAAATAGCTCTGCCCTGCCTTCCCCATCTTGTACACTAACATAATTCCGAGTTAGTCCTCAATAGTATTAATGTTCTTCATAATCCACCTCCCCTCCATAATCAACATAGCACTGGTATCTTCTCCTTCGCTAAGCTGTGTCCTCAAAGATGCAGTTGGGGGACACGAGGAAATTACTATGTACATTGTACACTATTTCGTGAAATGTACAGTTTGCAATGCACGCGAATTTTTACTGTTCCTTACAAATATTGTTTTACATTCCATGACCACAACTCAAGTCGGAGTCCGAGAGCGAATAAGAAACGAGAAAATGCCACGAAAATAGGCGGTTGGCGTCGAAATATAAATTGGAGTAGGCGTTATCTGCAAAAGTCATCCAGCGGACCAACTGGAGCGGAATATCTCCCGTAATCATAAGAAGACCTTTGTCCTACGACGAACGCCCATGAAAATAGTTCCATTCAGGTTCCTTTCTAAAGTGTGATATACAGTTTTCTACGAGCCGCTATTTTCTCCTTATCTGACTTTTCTTTACAATAACAATAATGGGAGATAAAGCTGTACGGTCCCGAGGCTTGAAACAAAATGGTTTCCGCTCCAGTATAGTATTCCTTGCGGTTTTCTTTACCGAGAGAGGCCTTAAAATAAATCTTCTCGAACTGCATGCACTGACGATGAGCTTTTAGGGTTGCCCCGGCTTTTATGTGGAAAAACACTCATAACTTTGGATATGAATACATTTCACCTTTAAATTTTCACAGGTTCGCACTTTATTGTGACAAAGCTTTTCACCTTAAGGATTTTTTGTGGTTGTATGCCTGATGATATGTTAAAGGTGAAAAGCTTTGTGCAGTGTAATGCAAAACTGTGAAAAACTGAAGGTATATTATTCATATCCGAAATTAATTGTAATGAGGTTACTTGTTTATTGATAAGAAACTCGTGCTTTAACATATTTCCCAGTTGATACCTACTGCTCATTATTAGGATTTTTTTTGCAGTAAATTAACACATTTTATAATAATTATGGTACTCAAGGGAACTCTCCCCGACCCGGCAACCTAGATACCGTCATTTCTGTTAACGGTTAGTTAACCCTTTCAACCCGGCTGAGAATCAAGCTTCACTGCACTGCCTAACCGGGAATGATTATTTTCGTCAGCACACGTCCCACCCGTTTTTCAGGGCGTTTGAGGTGGGACTCTACTGTTACACAGTCATTTCCTACCTACCGTGTTGGAAGAAGCATGATGAATTCATACTCATTGTAGTGTTCCTTAATAAGGATTGTAGTGTTCAATAGGCCCTAAAAGATTGGAAAATTGAAGCAGTAATTCGTGGGACATAAATATGTGTCCCAGCAGGTTTATGAGTGCAAAACATGATGGGACATATACGTCCCACCAGGGGTGAAAGGGTTAAGGCTAAATGTCCCCGACTTTATTAAGAAATTTTTTCAAGAGATGGCAGCACTGTCGGGGGCAAATTTAGACTCGGTTTTCTGCCCAGACGGCTGAACCGATTTTCGTTCCGGAATTTTTTTTTTGGAAACTAAGTATACGTAAGTAGAATTGACATGACACTATTTTTTTTTCATTTCCGTATTTCAAATTTTCCGCTATGAGTGCTCTATCTATAAACACAGTCATGCAGCATGGCTATAAGAGCGAATTTTCGAAGAAATAACCAGGTTCCTTAATCTTTAAAGTGCTCCAGTTTGAGAACGGAATGAGATATCGCAATTCTGATTTCACCATCGTGTTCAGCGTACAAAAACCTTTAAAATGAGGGGTCACTTGTTAGAAAATAACATTTTGGGGATTTTTGGGTAATTTTTGCGCACTTTAAATGCTCTAATTTGAGAACGGATCAAGATATCTAAAATCCGATTCCACCATCGTGTTCAGCGTGCAAAAACCTTTAAAATGAGGGGTCACTTGTTGGAAAATAACATTTTGGGGATTTTTGGGTAATTTTTGCGCACTTTAAATGCGCCAAAACCCTCCTTAGAGTAGGCCAATTTCGCCCATCTTCGAACTTAGCCTTTTGATTGCCAAGATAGATTTTTTGTGCAAATTTGAGCTGTTTATCTCAATTCTATCGAGAGTTATCGTCTGGAGTGACACATATATATATATATATACATATAAAAAAGTGTTAAATTTCAGGAATCGTTTTAGAATGGTCTGAAACGGATTTCTATGAAGAAAATTTCCAAAAATTTATATTATTTAAATTTCGAAGCCATTGCAATAGCTTCATTTTCTTTGAAAATTCGCTAAAAGAAACCTATTTACGAATTTTAAAGTTCAGGCGCGCTACGGATAATTATTTGGAGTTCAAATCAGTTTGAAAAGTGCAAATCGGATGAATAGCAAGCAAGTAGTATTGTTATTACGATTTGGAGGGGGGGGGATAATTGCGAAGACCTTTTAATGAGTCAACGAGGAGGGATATGAATCTTACGCAACGGTGCTTATTATATTCTGTGCCTAGTAAGTTATGGACCTATTCTATAAAAACCAGTCATGCAGCATGGCTATAAGAGCGAATTTTCGAAGAAATAACTGATTTTATGTAAAACTGTTTTATCTCAAGAAATAACCACGTTCCTTCATCTTCAAAGTGCTCCAGTTTGAGAACGGAATGAGATATCGCAATTCTGATTTCACCATCGTGTTCAGCGTACAAAAACCTTTAAAATGAGGTGTCACTTGTCAGACTGTTTCATTTTGGGAATTTATGGGTAATTTTCCCCCCCTAAAACTCCCCCTTAGAGTGACCCGATTCTGCCCATCTACGAACTTAGCCTGTCGATTGCCAAGACAGATTTTTGGTGCAAATTTGAACTTTTTATCTCTCGAGAGTTATCGTCTGGAATGACACACACACACACACACACACACACATATATATATATATTTATATATTTATATATATATATACATGTGATGAATTTAAAATTGGCTTACATTCATCACGGTGGTGTGAGGAATTGCCCAGGCGGTTATGAGCGAATCACCACCGACATCTGAGATCTTTTTGGATGAGGTTTTGCCTAGGCGGTTATGAGCGAATCACTACCGACATCTAGGATCTTTTAGGTTTGGATAGAGAGACAAGGGTAGGAAGAGAGAGAGTAGCCAGCGGCTAGAGGAAGCGTGGAATGGTTAAAAAGGCGCAGGATCCAGAGTTTTTATAGGAAAGGGCGTCTTCTCCTTCCAACCCCCTGCTAGGGGTTGATGGAGGGGCTCCAGGTTGTGCACTCTGGATCCTGCGGCTTGTCTCCCCACTCGTACCGTTTATTTACAGAAACTAACTTTAGCGGTCAAATATTTGGCGAGAACTTAAACTCTAGTGGAGTGGTTCCTGGAGGGACTCACGACAATACATATAATTTTTGGTGTCTTACGGCAGTGAATTCAGGATGGTCTGAAACGGATTTTGGTATAAAAATCTTTCGGAAATTCGAGTTTTAAAAATTTTGGACCGAGAACAATAGCTTCCTTTTCTTCGAAAATTCCCTAAAATGGATTTATCTTCCATTTCGTTGAGAACATTTTCATTCTTTATTATAATTTTCACGGGGGAGACATTTTTGACAATTTTTTTAACCCAAAAACTTATCACCAATAATCTCCAAATTCTCATACTTGGGGAACCAAACGTGGAATAAAGACGATTTGCGATTGCAGGTGGAGTCATAAACACTCGCCATGCTGAATAAGTAAAGGTGATACTACCAGAGATTTTCACCAGTACAAAATCCAATTATTCTCATTCTTCAAGTGATTGCGAGAAGAGGATGTTTCCAGGAAGGTTTTTCTTTCTCAGGGCAAAGGGGCCCATAAATCAACGGAAGCTCTCAGGAAGTTTCGGCGGTTTCTAACGCAATTACGAGCTACGGCGGCAGGGGTTCGGTAATCCGATGTTTTACGATCTCAAGAAATTGCCGTCTGATGCGGTCCGAGGGAAGCATAGCAAGCGTAATCATCAGTTGAGAAGTAAACATAATCAACGTTTGATTTCAGATTTCCATCTTCATGATTGAAGTCTGCGGTGGATGTAAGGCGAGAGAGACCTTCACTGCAGAAGTCCAGCTCAACGTGGTACAACCGTTGAGTAATTATTTGCTGGCATTTTCTCTGTACTCCGAATGTTTTGCTTCCTCACTACCGAGGGCAGGGAAGCTTTGGATTCGTGATGTGATCGAGTAAAAAAAAATCATGTCCTCCAAAATGGAAATTTCCTCTACCATTTTGCATTTCAGACATCAGGGATCATTTAGCGAATTTTCAAAGAAAATGAAGCTATTGCAATGGCTTCGAAATTTAAATAATATAAATTTTTGGAAATTTTCTTCATAGAAATCCGTTTCAGACCATTCTAAAAGGATTCCTGAAATTTAACACTTTTTTATATGTATATATATATATATTTATTTATATATGTGTCACTCCAGACGATAACTCTCGATAGAATTGAGATAAACAGCTCAAATTTGCACAAAAAATCTATCTTGGCAATCGAAAGGCTAAGTTCGAAGATGGGCGAAATTGGCCTACTCTAAGGAGGGTTTTGGCGCATTTAAAGTGCGCAAAAATTACCCAAAAATCCCCAAAATGTTATTTTCCAACAAGAGACACCCCTCATTTTAAAGGTTTTTGCACGCTGAACACGATGGTGGAATCGGATTTTAGATATCTTGATCCGTTCTCAAATTAGAGCATTTAAAGTGCGCAATAATTACCCAAAAATCCCCAAAATGTTATTTTCTAACAAGTGACCCCTCATTTTAAAGGTTTTTGCACGCTGAACACGATGGTGGAATCGGATTTTAGATATCTTGATCCGTTCTCAAATTAGAGCATTTAAAGTGCGCAAAAATTACCCAAAAATCCCCAAAATGTTATTTTCCAACAAGTGACCCCTCATTTTAAAGGTTTTTGCACGCTGAACACGATGGTGGAATCGGATTTTAGATATCTTGATCCGTTCTCAAATTAGAGCATTTAAAGTGCGCAAAAATTACCCAAAAATCCCCAAAATGTTATTTTCTAACAAGTGACCCCTCATTTTAAAGGTTTTTGCACGCTGAACACGATAGTGAAATCGGATTTTAGATATCTAAATCCGTTCTTAAATTAGAGCATTTAAAGTGCGCAAAAATTACCCAAAACTAGGATAATCTTTAAACTCTTACCCCCCCCCCCCACCCCCTTAGAGTGGTCAGATTGAAATATGTGAGAAGTATTAATTGAAGACGAGAGTTCGAAGCAAAAAAGGGGGAGGCAAACGATTAGTACAACTCCTTGAATTTACCCACAGCGATCAAATAAATAAGCACTTAGTACAATTACGTAATAAACAAACGGTAGAATCAGGATGGACAAAACGTACAAATTAAAATAAATACGAAGAGAATATACATAGAAAACCAAATTTTAGACCGAAGTTTTCCTTTATTCAAAACCATAGCCATTAATTCGAATATTTCTTTGAAAATTCGCTCATTAAGTCATGCTGCATGACTGGTTTTTTTGGTTCCTTCTCTGTCTGTCTGTGGTAACTCCTTGAAACACCCAAAACTACCAGAAATAATGGTCGAAATGGGCTGAAATGTGAAGGGTTGGTGCGGGTTGGGTCACAGATGGTCCCACACCAAAATCATTGGAAAAGTACCGTAACTTTCGTGTGCGCATGCGCAAACGTGAAATACTTGAAACGCCCATAACTACCCTAAATAACGTTGAAATGAGTTCAAACTTAGAGGGTCGACCAGGAATAATACTTCGATAATTTCATATGAATTTCATAGGAATCGTAATGTAACTTTCATCTGCGCATGCGCCAACATGAAATGTTGACCATTTCCTTATAACGCTTCTAACTGTGCGAAAAATAGTCGTAAAGAGCTGCAATTTTGAGCATACACGCAGGTTGGGTTGCAGATGGTCCCGTTTCAAAATCAACGCTCGTAACTTCCTTAAATGTTGTTGAAATGAGTTCAGATTTTGAGGGTCGATCATGAATAATACTTCGATAGTTCCTTAAGAATTTCATTGGAATCGTAATGTAACTTTCATCTGCGCATGCGCGAACATGAAATGTTGACCATTTCTTTGTAACGCTTCTAAATACGCGAAAAATAGTCGTACAGAGCTGAAATGTTGAGGGTATATCACCCCGCAGGTGATCAGTTTCAAAATCATGGAAATCGTTTTGTTTGCGCATGCGCAAACGTGATATACTTGAAACGCCCATAACTACTTAAAATATCGTTGAAATGAGTTTAGGTTTGGAGGATGGATCAGGAATAATGCTTTGACAGTTCCATATGAATTTAATTGGAATCGTGCTCTAACTTTCGTCTGCGCATGCGCTAACATGAAGTGTTGACCATTCCTTTGTAACGCTTCTAACAATGCGAAATATAGTCTGAGAGAGCTGAAATTTTGAGGGTAAACTCGGGTTGGATCGCAGATGTTCCCGTATCAAAACGAAACTACCCAACTATTCTTATACGTTCATGTGATTGAGGTGAGGAAGTTATACTGCCTACTCGAATTGGCAGACGCCATTTATTTTTAGTCAAAACTATACAATTCTCGCTTGCGTAAAAATGTCGATCGCACCATTTCCTATGGTTCAACTTGATGGTTGAACGAGTACAGATACGCTGCTCATAATATCCGCCCGTATTTGTGAGGGGACTTCGTTCCCAAGTCACGTATAGAACGCCAGTCGCTTCGAACTGTTTCAATCCCCCTCGGGCAAATAATCCTCAGTGACCCCGAAACAGGCTCAAAACCGGGTCATTCGAACCCGCTTCTACTTCACAAGCCTAACGAAAATATTTTGAACTGAGAGATTTATATTTCACGTTTTGAAGAGAACGCTGTAAAATCAACAAAATTGAATAGACAAACCGGATAAACCGTTGCGATATCTTCCAAAAACCTTTTGATAAGCCTAAATTTATCCATCTAGCATTTACGTAATCCGAATTAAACGTTTCAGTCATGCAGCTGACCTAGAATACCTACCTAACTGAAAGTGACACTTTCCTCAGTTCGTCAACAAATTAGAATAATGTTTTACCCCAGAAATTTGTGATACTCATTCAAAATGGTTTATTGTATAAAATGACCACCTCTTCTCGTTTAAATTATTTTTCTGAATGTATTCCTGTTTTGAGGAATTCTGTTTTCAACAACTCAATAGTTTTTGACATTTTTATAGTATTTGTGGTTATTGAAATAGTCTCTTTCTGTCTCGGGTCACCGTGCTGTTTCATTTTTGGTGAATTTATGGTCGCTTTTTATTGTTTCCATGCATCGTTATATTTTGTTTATGACGATTTGTTATCCACAAAAATTCAAATTTAGCTCACATTTTGGTTTCAAAGTTTCAAACCAAAATCAGTTTTAAACCTCAAAATATAATATGTTTCATGTTATGAAATTTCGATTTTTGAAGACAAAAACTATTTCCTCCCAGTTCCTTATCTATCTGTACAGTAAATTAACCTTTGCGGAAGCGCTTTCTTCAATCTTTTAGCCAATTATCAGACGAAGGCGTAAACATTAGGATTTCCAAATTATTACAATTATACTGTTAATAGTGTAGTTGGAATCTTCGACCCTCGTATACGGTGCCTGCTTTTTGCGGATGACCTGAAGATTTTCTCTCTGTTCTCGGGGCTTTGCAGAGGGCGTTGGGTCGTCTGGAGGAGTGGTGCGACTCAAATCACCTATATTTAAATCCTGCAAAATGCTCGGTTGTTACCTTCCATCGCGGGACTAGGCCGGTGGTCTCCAACTATATTCTCGGTGGTGCTCCTCTGCGAAGGTCGGATGATATGATCGACTTGGGAGTGCTCTGCGATGTCCGGTTGAGCTTTTCCCAGGACATCGAGGAGGTTGCGAGTAGAGCCATGCGCATTCCCGGTTTCCTGTAAAGGAATACTAGAGAGTTCACGAGCATTCCCGCTATAGTCACGCTGTCTCAGGCACTGGTTCTCCATATCCTCGAATATGCGTCAACTGTCTGGTCACCCCTGTATGCTGTGCACAAATACCGCCTTGAAAGAGTGCAAAACAAATCCCTACGCTATGTGGCTTTCAAGTTGGGTACCCCGTCAGCCGATATTGATTACGATTTTTTGAGGGGGAAGTGTCATTTGGATACCCTCGAAAGTAGGAGATGCTCTGCAGATCTCGCACTGCTCCACAGGATCTTGAGCAACACAATTGACTGCCCTCCGCTTCTCTTGAAGTTTTATATTTCTGCTCCTCGCATCGCCTCACGCTCACCAATGTTGTTCCACGTCCCTTTTCTCCCCAACCAACTATGTGAAGAGCCAACCCCTTCGTAGGCTCCCTCGGACTGCCAATTTATTTCTCACCATTAACCCCGAATTCGACTTCTTCCATTCCTCACTTTCTTCCTTAAAGACTTTGTTATATTCCTCCGCCATCAGTTATTCATGAAATATTTTAGTTTTAACCTGACCCTTCAGGTTTTTGCGATGGGACCCCCCGCCGAAAAGCGACAGGAAAAAGTGAGACCAAAAATAGTGAGACAAAAGTAGCGCGTATTTTAACAATGATTTTCACTTACAACCAAGTAGTTGCTAGGGAAATGAAACTTCTTTCATTTTCATCGGACAAAAATCGTTTTCCATTCGTTGGAAAGCTCTTGATTTATCACGAATGTATTTCGTATTTGTTCTTGGTATTTATACCCTAGTTTCATAATATTTTATATTTTATATTTTATTTCGTTTGATTCACGATCATGTTGACGAAGCTTTTCGACGTAAACCTGAAGGGTCAGGTACACCACATTTTAGCCGTCAGGCTTTAAGCGGAAGTCATCCGGGGGTGCAGGGGGCGAAGCCCCCGCCGAGGCGCGCAGCGCCGAGTTTTTGTTTCAAGTTCTTTTTTTGTATTATTTACTTATTTTAGTATATTTTTTCACTCCTCTTGAATGTTGTAATGTAATTGGGCTCTCCCGAGAAATAAATAAATAAATACATAAATACCAAGAGCGAATTTTTTTGGAACTTCGCTAAAAAGAACTACCTAATTTAACTTAGAATTTCGAACCATACAGTTTATATGACGTCACGATAAGGTGCTACCTAGTTCGGGCAGTTTGCATGTAGAAGTGCAGTATTATTTTTCCTGAATAAAAACCGGTTCGTTTCCCAAATACTGACCTAGTTAGTTTAACGCCTACACCCAAAGATGACAGAATGGCGACGAGGATGGGATCCCGAAACGCAGTCCACAAGTCCGGTTAAAGCTGATTGAAACTGAAAATCCCTGTGAATCCGACTCGTAGCTAGTAGGGATTAACGTTGACCTGTTTTGTCGAAGTCGGCATTCTTCGAGCTGACTTTTTTGTTTCCTAGTGCAGGAAAAAACTTGCGAATTCTTATAAAAAACGCTGCTAATTATTACACAACAGTTTATTATTTAGCTGTATAGATGCCTCTTCTGCGTGTAGACACTGTTTTCTGTGGTCAATACAGCCTACCCTTGAGCTCCTACCAGGAAAGCCCTAAATCGAGAACTGAAGCCGGCTCTGGAATTACAGTTTCATAAAAAATGCGCGTGATTCAATAATTCAATCATAAATAAATTACTTGTTGTTATTCGTGAACCATAACGTTAACCTGAATTAGATCATGAAATACTGTAATCTAAGTAGGTACCTAATAGATAGATATGATGTGTTTAACATCCGCTAGTATTAGGCGGGTACCTCCTTTAATTTGTTACTTGATCTACTAATTTCCGTTTCTTCTCGAGTTGTTAAAATAGTTTGGTCTTGAGAAGGCCCTGACCATCGAGCTAAGATGTCAAGAATTTCCAAATTCGCTGAGGATATAGTGTGTACGTTCAGGGAATAGGAATAGCCTTTTCGGTTTTGTGAAACCCTAGTTTATCATCAGGGATCCTTACCGAAGTAGAACAAGAACAGTTCCTTTGGTCGCTTCTGGTTTTATGCAATTTTCCTCTCGTCTTCTTTTAGTTTTCTTGTTGTCCTACGGTGATTCTTGTAGGGATCCCTGATGCTAAACCGCGGTCTTGCAGAATGCAAAGTATTCAAGACCCTATTGCCCCGGAGAATCTTGCTTTTTTCTAAAATACAACTCTTGCAACTCTTCCTCAGTGGTGGGCATTTTTTATGAAATGCGGCGATAATTTGGCAATTGCCAGTGACACTTGTTTCACTATTTTACACGACAAACTTTTGCTCTCGCCACAGAAATTTTCAGCTACATCGTAGGTTCCGATCGGTGAGGTAAAAAACTCCCGAGTCTTAACAGTTATCGAAATGATTGACCGTGTAAGGACTCCTCCGCCATTCCACAAATAGTCCACTGTTGCTACGTCATCACAGCTGTTTGAAGATGACTGACAGTTATGGTACATTTCGTGAATAGTTACCTACGTGTAGTCACTTGAAATGTCAGAATTACTTGAAGGTATAAAGAAAGATGGAAAATGAAAAAACGTCTGCCAATTTGAGTAGGCGGTATAATAGTTTCCTCACTTGAATCTCATGAACGTACAGGCTAGTTGGGTAGTTTCGTTTTGATATGGGACCATCTGCGATCCAACCCGCGTGTACCCTCAAAATTTCAGCTCTCTCTTCGACTCCCCCGTAGTTGGAAGCGTTACAAGGAAATGGTCAACATTTCATGTTCGCGCATGCGCAGACGAAAGTTACATCACGATTCCAATGAAATTCATTTGGAACTATCAGAGTATTATTCCTGATCGACCCTCCAAATTTGAACTCATTTCAAGGGTTTTTATGGGTGTTTCAAGTATTTAAATTTTTATTACTGTACCTTTTCAATGATTTTGGTATGGGACCATCTGTGACCCAACCCCTACCCTCCAAATTTCAGTCGGTTTCGACCATTATTTCGGGTAGTTATGGGCGTTACAAGGAATCACCACAGACAGACACGGAACCAAAAATGTTCCTCGATGTCTCAAACGCAAAATGGTAGTGGAAATTTTCATTGTGGAGGACATCAATTTTTTTTTTTTTTTTTTACTCAATCACGAATCCAAGGCTTCTCTATTTTTGGTAGTGAGGAAGCAAAAATACAGCGTTCCAACAGAATGGTCAACCACAACTCAAAGGAAATAGGTTAGGAATCGCTGGTTAAGAATTTATCCACGGATAACTCAACTATCCGGTCGTTGGTCGGCTGGATAACTTTAACGGGCCGATTCGCCTAATCCGCTGATATGAACGCGCATTTTAGCTTTATCTTGGGCATAACTTTATCGGCCCGATAAATCTTCCTATAAAACCGCCCTTAGTGTCATAATAGACAAGAGAAGTGTCAAAACAACCTTAGTTTGGTTCTGAATAATGCGTCAATACTGTTTAACTCTTAACGAGTTTCAGGCTAAATAATATTAACTTTCAGAGTCGAGGAATATTGTAAGGGGACTACGAGATATAACCAAGTTAGTGTTGATAATGGAAGGTCTCTCTCCCAGGGCGCGGCTCATCGATCGGGTTTCATATCAGCGATTTTAACCTGTACGTGAACCTGAAGTTTCAAGTGAGAAGGACGATGCACTGAAAACAAGAATATTGCACTTTGATTGTCTAGGGCTGTGCTAAAGTGATCTTAAGTGTGCACTTACAGTCTCATGTGTTTTACTTCTTTTTATCTCTTCAAGTATGTGATTCATTGCTACCCTTATTTAGACAAATGCAAATTCTCCCATTTCTGAACCTTGCGGAAGTCAGCTGCTTGAAGCAAATGGTAAGGGAAAACGCCCTTTCCCTTCCTGATCATCACCTAAATACGAGGGCTAAAGTAAATTATACTATAAATGTACCGCGTTTTCGAACAACCCTAGCCCAGCTCCATTATAGATACAGAGCAATAAATGCTTTTAACAAGCTGACACGAGATACAAAAAAAAAAACAAATTTTATTGGGGAAAAGGGAGAGAATATTTAATTGTTTATCGAATATCTACTTAAACAATATTTAAAGCTTTATAAAGAGGACATTTTATTTTAAATTTATTATCAGAACTATCTGCTTAATATATTTAGGATATCTATCTCAGTTTAAAAATATCTATTTAGCATAATTAAGAATATCTAAAAATTCAAGGACATTTTAAATGTTATTTACCAGTACTTAGAATAAATTATGGTCTGAACCTAATGACTCATTTCCCAACACGAGCTTCTGTAGGTCACATGGGAAATAAATTTTCATCCAAAGTTGTGTTTTTGGTTTATTATTTTCAATAATGAACCATTGGAATCGAGCATGAAAAAAAAATTCTTACCCCCCCTCAAAATTTGATGGTTTTTTAGCATGGAACATGCTTTAGCCTTGGACTAACTAGCCAAAAAACGTTACGCGGAATGGGTGACGCGGATGGGTGACGAAATTTTCCTATGATTTTCACGTACAACCGAGTAGTTGCTAGGGAAATGAAACTTCTTTCATTTTCATCGGACAAAAATCGATTTCCATTCGTTGGAAAGCTCTTGATTTATCACGCATTTATTTCGTATTTGTTCTTGGTATTTATTTCCTAGTTTCATAATATACCTAACTATATAAATGGATGTTATAAATCGATAGTAAACAATGACGCTTGTTTGGTTGTCACTTGGTTGTTTCGATGTGTATAAGCGTGGCTAAAGCATGTTCCATGTTTCTTGAATTTTAGCCGTAGGCTCTAAGCAGTATAATCATCCGGGGGTCCAGGGGGCTTGCCCCCTGGCGAGGCGCCCAGCGCCGAGTTTTTCTTTCACGATGTACATTATCTCCATCATGTGTATTGTTCATGTGCTTACAATAATAATATGTGATGTAATATTACACTGTATATTATTGTAAATTATATGAAAATAAGGAAGTTAAAAAAAAAATAGCTGCAAGTTAACGCTTCGTTAAATGTATCAAATTACGTAATAAAACTAGTCATGCAGCATGGCTTAAGGAGGAATTTTCAAGGAAATAGTTTGGGAAATAAATCGAGAATTTAAATTAATGGTCATCTGCGAAAGCACTCACTACGGCATGACTGGGCACTCGTTGAGACCAGAGTGGCACGTTGTGCAGAAACATTATGTCAAAAAATAATTTTTGGGTGTTTTGAACCAAAAAACGACGCAAATTTTACACAATGGTTATTATTTACCTGTATGGATGCCCCTTCTGCGTAGATAACTGTTTTCTGTGATCAGGGTTTGATCGTTTTTCCACCGATTCCTCTTGGAGCGCCCGCACATTCATTCGCTTCGCAGTCGTGGGAAACTCGCAATCAGTCGGCCTTTGTCCACCCAACAAGCCTCAGCCCCGACACCGAATTACCTTCACTTGCCTCGTGAACTCGCAATTGTTCCGGACACTTTCCGACTTTTCTCTTCTAATTTCCTGTTAGAAACAACCAGTGACGTAAGAGTTTCGAGGGGCGGAGCCGAATCTGCAGGGCTGTTTGGGGGGGTCTTATTGCTGAGTTGAGCGTAATTGACTGCGCACCAATATAATAGATTTCACGCAGTTTGAGTTCGTTTGAACGACTATAATGTAATCTTCAGAATGAAATCAATTATTTTACTCGACGATATGTGGTGATATTATTTATTATTATTTATAAATAGTAATAAATTATTTTATTTATTATTATTTTACGCTAGCTTATATTATTAATTCAACTCACTATGAATGAATGTTTACCTTTGTCAAATCTTATACTTAATCGCTTTTTCACCAACTCTGACATCCTTGCAAACGGAAATTTGTATGATGATGATGAAACCCGAATCAATCATAGTACAAAATATAGCATTTCAAAGTCAAATTCAAGGTTTTCCAATAATATAAAATCCATTCCAATTTACAATTTCAATTTCGACTAAAAATTCGTTCAGCAGTTGATATTGGCCATAAAAAGCTCCCCGCGGTTTATCAGATTCATTTAACGGAAATTTTGTCAACCATGCCAGGTCAACTTTGTAGTATTTCTAAGTCAAATCCGGAGGTTCCCCAGTATAATTCAAGCTTTTTCAAATCATTCTTTTTCTTCAAATCAGTGCCAAACTCGGTAAATGGTTTTTAACCGTCTTAAAAGGAGGAGGTTCGGTTGTCAATTCGACCTGTTTCCAAAAAACATACTTCGAAAAAGCTGTATAAAATAGAAAAGTAAAGAATATTTTTTGTGCTGAACATCCGTGCATTAATTCAAACCGGATACAAGAGAATTTTTGAAGTCGGCTCCGCATTCCAACTAAAAAACCTCCCACACAGCCTTCATATTGCATCCTGTGGTTTTTATGCATTTTAGTTGAAATTTAGCGCCGACAACAATTTTGTTGTATCGGGTTTTAATAAATAATGTACGTTCGTTCAATATAAAAAATATTTTTTTACCCAAAAAACTTTTTTTTTGTTTGTTAGTTTTAGCAAATGGTAAATCTATGTACCTGGCGATATAAGCAGCCGTAGATGAGAAATGTCGGATAGGCCAAACCAGCTGGGGAAATTGACAGGATAAGGATTCAATCTATTTCACTCAGTGGGGAGCCCGGCTCGAAATGACCTGTCAAAAATATAATGAAGAATATCGGATCAGCTGCATTCAACCTCTGCCAATACCAATCCCTCCCACAGACTTCTAGTTCAGTTTTCAAACTGTTTAATTTTATTTCCCATCTAATCAAAGGAATAACCCAATGGAGTCATCTAAAACAGAACCTACCTAATTCTGATAGTTTCATTTCGTATGCCCACTGTCTACCCAGCATTGGGCTTTTGAGGTACCTATCTCTTGAATCTAGTAGTGATTAGATCAAGAATTTATTATTATTGATATGCTTGATTATTATTTATCAGCATTAACCTATTATTAAATGAGGATTATTATTAAAATTAGTCTATTATTACAAGTTTTATTAGATGAGTGATGCGTGATTTTTCCGTTATATTTTTGAATAAATTGATTGTTGTATTCAAATTAATACATTTTGACGTTATTTTGGTTTACTATTTTCAGTAATGAACCTTTGGAATCGAGCATGGAAAAACATGTCTAACACCCCCCCCATTTGATGGTTTCCGTTTCAGGTCAAGGTATGTATAATCCGAAAATGGAATTTAAAAAATTGTGTCCGTCCGCCGTACCCCTTACATATTTCGCAATTTTCGTAGTTACCTTGAACCAAAATTAATGAAATTTGGTTTATAGGTTCCATATGGAGTTTAGTTGGTCCGCGAAGCTCGGCGTTACTGTCAGTCATCTCTAAGGGGTGAAAAATAGGGGTTGCAATTTTCAGAACGCTCAAAAACTTTTAGTAGAAGGGTATGGTTTTTTTAACGTTTTTAAATTGACCATGAACCAAAGCATTTTTTGAGACCACCCGGAGCATTGTACGTCCAGCCGTTCGTTGCACCGGAAAGCTTCGTCAACATTATCGTGATTGAAACGTTATGAATGCGGCCCAGATATCACTTAACACTGCTAGGGAGCACCTGATTATAATCACGGATGGCTTATGAAGTCGAGTTAACCAACTGTTCTGAGATATTATTTTATTTGGAAAATGATGGATCTCAAGGATTTTGTTGATAGGTAGGTACTTTTGCAACTTGAGCAGACGTTATGATTCATGAATAACAACAACTTTGAGGTAACCACTAATACACTTGAGTCCGATATGAAAGTTCAGGTAATCAATGAAGAAAGTTGGAAGTCATTTTTGAGACTCACAGTGAATAAAAACATGATTTTTGGAACGTACGCGCTCAACAACATAAAACCCTATTCATTTTGGAAGGAAAAGTTCCTGTGTTGAGATTGCCACACTTCCATGTTCTTCATAATAGTATGGATACAAGTTTGGCGGCAGGGGCCAGCCCATTTCGACTAAAATCCGTAAAATTGCGTGGAAACCTCACTTTCTGACACCGCACCGTGTGTTAGCTAGTAAACCTGGAAAATGTTGGGCCCATTGACATATTTTTGCTGTCAGTTAGCCAAACAGAATAGAATGCAATCGAGTCCAAAATTAATAGGCATGATCTAGACATCCCAGCGGACATTTTGGTACCAGCCGCACCAGTTTTGGTCCATTTTGATACCGTGTTTTGAAGGAGTTATGGCCATTTGAAATTCCAACATTCGTACATACATAAGCGGAGAATCTTCTAGAAACTCGTTTGCTAGGAGGCGGAGGAAACAAAGTTGCTAGGAGTTTTGATCACTGTTTTGAGTTATTTGGGTTCGACTTTTTCACGTTTGTGCATGCGCAGTGTCTGCTACTGATCCGAATGCGACGAAATTCTCATGGGACCAACTAGGAACTAACCCCGAACTCCTCTGTTTGAGTCAATTTGGGACCATTGGGTCATGAGTTATGGCGTCCTTTTCACATTTACTTGAACTAAATAATTAGTCCAAAAATCATCTTATTTTCAGACTCACTGGAATACCCTCACAAGAGAACCCCTTTCAGTCGCTATAAAAAAATTCGCTATAGTTTTCCCTCCCGCTAGGGATATAAGGTAATTAATAATTATTAAGCATTCTCCTCCGCTAATAATTATTAAAATATCCTCATCATTCGAATCGGTAGGTATTCATTTTCTCTTTTATCAAATTTGGCGTCCACCAACCATATTGCACAGCTACATGAGAATGTAGGGACATCCACAATTTTTAGGTGTAATCCTCTGTTCCAAGGTACATTACACTAAATTCATCTGAACAATAAATTAATAGTCTAATAATGTTGCCCACCATCAGCTAACACTCAGCGATCGTTTGGGGCTTTCTTTTGTTTCCCTTGAATATGATGTACAAATTTATCGAATCGTGCGTCCACTTAAAACATGTGTTTGTTGGCAAAACACGCACACACACACACACAACCACACACGCACGCACGCACGAACACACAAAACTACCTGAAGGAGCTGGTTTTTCCCCTCCTCTGGTGGATTTGTGTTCAGCGTGATCAAAAATAAGGAAATCCGCTTTTCCCCTTCAAAATAATTTTAAAACGCTGCAAATCCCTGCACAACGGTTTATTATTTTGCACAGAATACCCTCCTGTTACAGATCACAGGTCTCCGTATAGAAAACCCTTCTATATAACATAATTATGTACTATTCTATACATATTATGTAGATCGCGGACCCTCCGTAGGTTAGTACCTAACCCCTACTAGGTAGTACTAGGGGGGGGGGGGGCGGTAGTTACCAGGTACCTACCTAAACCGTTGTGTAATAATTTACCTGTATAGGTTCCCGTTCTACGGAGATAGAATAATGAACCGTTGTGTAATAATTTGCCCATCAATAATACTTCAACGGTTGTTCAAGTTGCAAAAGTACCTACCTATTAACAAAATCCAGCCCGTTCTTGGTAGATGAGCCGTTGTGTAATAATTTACCGTTGTGTAATAATTTACCGTGTTGTAATAATTTACCGTTGTGTAATAATTTACCGGTGTGTAATAATTTGCCGTTGTGTAATAATTTGCCGTTGTGTAATAATTTGCCATTGTGTAATAATTTACCCATCAATAATACTTCAACGGGTGTTCAAGTTGCAAAAGTACCTATCAACAAAATACAGCCCCTTCTGGGTAGATGAGCCGTTGTGTAATAATTTACCGTTGTGTAATAATTTTCCATTGTGTAATAATTTACCGTTCTGTAATAAATTACCGTTATGTAATAATTTACCGTTGTGTAATAATTTGTCGGTGTGTAATAATTTGCCACTGTGTAATAATTTACCCATCAATAATACTTCAACGTTTGTTCAAGATTCAGAAGTACCTGCCAACAAAATCCAATAGTCCATCACTTGTCAAATGAAATAATATCGCGAAACAACCAACTCGACTTCATACAGCCATCCTTGATTATAATCAGGTGCTCCTTAGTGATGATATCCCGGCCGGATTTATACCGTTTGATTCACGATCGTGTTGACGAAGCTTCTTGGTGCTCACGAACGGCTGGAAGTGCGATGCTCCGGGTGGTCTAAAAAAATTGTTTAGCTCAAGACAAATTTAATAACGTAAAAAAAACCATACCCTTCTATCGAAAGTTTTTGAGCTACGGCGTTCTGAAAATTTCAACCCCTTAGAGATGACTTGACAGTAACGTCGAGCTTCGAGGACCAACTAGACCCCGAACGGAACCTATAACCCGAATTTCATCAATTTTTTTTTCATGGTAACTAAGAAAAGTGGCCCGTACGGCGTACGGCGGACAGACAGAAATTTTTTTATTGCATTTTCTAATTCTACATACCTTGAAACGTAAACCATCAAATTTTGAGGGGGGGTTAGAATTTTTTTTTTCATGCTCGATTCCAATGGTTCATTATTGAAAATAATAAACCAAAATTGTCTAATAAGTGAAAAAACGAAAACGAGGCCTCGGCCACTTCTGAGGGGCCGAGCCAAAAAACGAAGTGCGGCGGACGCACAGAAATTTTTTCTATTCCGTTTTCGGATTATACGGGTCCCACTAAACGGAACCAATCAAATTTTCACCGTCGGGGGTGGGTGGTTGGGTGGGGGGGGGGGGGGCTAGTGATCCAAAGTTTCATTATTGAACTTATGAAACCAAAAGATGGTTGAAAACTTCCTCTCAATATTTATGTACCCGTACCTACATTACAGAGGCACTTAGTATGACAGGTAGGTACCCTACCGATACAGTTGAGGTAGACAGCTACCACAGCCCCTGCTAGCGGCTGCTATAAACCCTGCCTAGGGTGATAAAGTGAAATATTATAATAATTCATGGGGCAAGGGCATGAGCCAAGCGAGGTGGGCTCCAGGGCTATACGTCATCCCTTACTTCCACTTTTCTCGTGACCCCTACCGTCTTCTCCAGTATCCGTGCGTACAGTAATAATAATAATAATAATAATAATAATACATTTATTGTCCTCATTTCATTGTACAAATTAAATGATAATATTATAAACATAACAATTCTTCTTGGTATAGGTACGAGTACATTTCACTTCCTTACAAGAAAATAAGTTTAAAATTCCTTGGAAGAAAGCATCAAGTGAACTATTGCCGAGTTGGTTCACGTACCTATAACATAATTTTTGTAAGCTACCTACCTAATCTAATAAATTAGTTATTGTATCTGTTAGTGCCTAGTTTATTTAGATTTATTTATTCGTTTGTTTGTTATCCTATTTATTTACGAAATAATAAAATTGTTTGTTCCCTATTAGTTTATTTAATTGATCTTTTTACATGTTATTATTGTTGAGTTTCATTAATTCTTTTATTAATGTAAACTCTTTCTTAATTATTTTACATTCTTTATTATTTAAGTGCTTTATATCGTGTGGTATTTTGTGCGTAAAAATTTCTAATTTTGGGTAGCTTAATTCTATATTGCATTGTTCTCAGTTCTCTGTCATTTTCATGAAATAAATTCTTTCCAATTCTGACCAACATCAACATATTTTTGCAGTGTTTGGTTTATTGTCTCTAGGCCTAGAACCACAATTCAGACGAGTGTCGTTGATTGTCCAAATAGTATTCCAAGAGTTTTTCTTAAGTAGCTTGTATATTTTTTCGGCTAATTCATTATGAGCTCCGCCCCCAAATAACCACAGCATATTGTATGACCGATTCAGTGACGCTTAATATATTTTGTTTGAGTTTTTTATTTATTTATTTTTCAAGTGCTTAATTGGATAGAGCGTGCACGCGTATTTTCTAAATGTTGGGTATTTGTGCACGTCTCATTTTAGTTTATTGTCTCTTTATTTTAATTTATTGTTCCTAAATATTTTAGGTTTTTTGTTCTTTCAATTAATGGGTATTCACAAGGACTTCGACGGCAGTGGTGGTATTGGAGTCTTCTTTCTTCGCAATTTCCATGTGCACTGATATGCTTGCATTTACGGTAAGCGTATTGGCATCCACCAATTTCTTGATTGTGGGCAAGTCTGTCATTGTACTGTTACTGCAATGGTTGGATCTTGCAACTCTCAGTCGTAGGGGTAATGAAACATATACATAGCACACAATGAAACATATAAATATAGGCACATCCTGCGCTGGTTCACGCAGTCAACAGTCCCAGTTGTCTGGAGGTGAAAATTGGCAGATCCCCCCCCCCCCCCCCCCCCGCCCACAATCACACGGTTTTATAATGTATACCAGAATGTATAATAGTTATAACTACTCATATGAATTTCATGTTAATTATTATTTCTAATATTCCTCTTTTTGACTGTTTCAGGTACGTCTTAAAAATTGCTGATAATTCGGAAATAAGGTACTGACCCTAATTATTCTCTAGTATCTACTCAAGAGTGCAATGCATTCTTCCTCACTATAATTATTTTGATTTCATTTTGGTTTGATGTAGTTTCTCGTTCTTATTATTAAATAATATGTTTCCGAAAACTGAGCTTACCAATTTGATCAGATTTTGGTGGGTCGCAACTCCATTAAAGTTGCCGAAAGGTGAGTATGGTGATCCGCTCGGGATCGCCACTTGTCGTGAATGGGTTTTCACGACTATCGGTTGGAGAGAAGGGGTCACCAGAAATTGTGAGCGGAAAAGGAGAGATTGATTGATGGATTGATTGATTATTTATTTATTAATCTGTACATAAATAGGACCTTGGGGTTCTCTCTTACTTTATGACAGAATAAGAAAATCATTTATCATTACAAATTAGGTGGTCAGTCAATAGATACGGTACGGTACGGTAGAGAGAGAGAGAGAGAGTTTGAGTGAGTTGGTTATAGAGGTTGGGTGTGGAAGGATATGCTTCTGTGGCGTCTTCTGCTAACTCCGCACGGTTTTCACCACAGCAGGAGTTAGTTGGCGGGAAGATTAGCTCCCCACGGTTTTCACCACAGCAGACGCCTGGGATGAGGAGCTAGTACCCCGCGGTTTTCACCACAGCAGACGCCTGGGATGTGGTACCTAGCACCCCACGGTTTTCATCACAGCAGGTACTAGTGAAGACGGAGGTGTCCCGCGGTTTTCACCTCAGCAGACATCAGCTAGATGGGAGCTAACAACCCGCGGGTTTCACCGCAGCAGGTGTTAGTGGATGAGGGGGTACCCCGCGGTTTTCACCACGGCTGGTACAAGGAAAGGAGAGGGAGTGGACGAGAGTGAGGGATTCGAGAGAGAGAAGTCGGAAGTGCGGGGTCGTCGAATGAAGAGCTGGGCCAGAAGGGTGGGTTTTTATAGTGACTTTTCCACCCGTCCCCAGTCCACAATTGGCCTTTACGACCGTTTGAGGCGGTTGGGGAAAACCCTTGTTGTTGACCAGCTCAACGTTCTCCGCGTTTATTTGGTAAAATCTCTCGTAATATTACAGGAGTGGTTTCTGAGAGGGAATAAGTAGGTATATCTAATATAACACTCCACTCCCAAATTCTTGAAATATAGGTACCTAGTAATATTTCAAAGGTTTCAGGTTAAGAAACGTGGTAGGTAGAGAGGGAAGGGTGTTACAGCTTGAACCACACGGCAGAGACTTGATATTGCTGATGTTACGAAATAAACCCATAGGTACGAATTTAATATTGATTGGCAACATTCGGAAATATAGGCGGACCAGGATTTGATGCTGTGCACACTTCCCGGCGTCGAGCAAAGAAGTTCTGGAAGAGGATTCCCGATAAGAAAAAGCTGCCAATTTTGAAAGTAACTGGGCCAAAATTAATGTTCAGTTTAAACAGATTCTGGCGCATTTTGGTTAATTGTTTTCAATAATGAACCTTGGGAAACGACAGTTTTAATCCCCCCCCCCCCCCCTCAAAATTTTGTGGTTTGCGTTTCAAGGTATGTAGAATCTGAAATGCAATAAATCCATTTCTGTCCATACGCCGTACGCCGTACTTAGTACTTTTCTTAGTTACCATGAACAAAAATTGACGAAATTTGGTCAGTCATCTCTAAGGGGTGAAAAATAGGGGTTGAAATTTTCAGAACGCCGTAGCTCGAAAACTTTCAATAGAAAGGTATGGGTTTTTTGCGTTTTTAAATTGATTTTGAACTAAAGAATTTTTTGAGACCACCCGGAGCATTGTATGACCAGCCGTTCGTTTGCACCAAAAAGCTTCGTCAACATGATCGTGAATCAAACGGTATAAATCCGGCCCAGATATCATCGCTAGGGAGCACCTGATTATAAATCACGGTTGACTGTATGAAGTTGAGTTGGTTGTTCTGCGATATTATTCCATTTGACAAATGATGGCTCTTTTTGACTAGGTTGATAGGTACTTTTGCAACTTGAACAAACGTTATGCTTCATGAATAACAACAAATAATTGATGATTGAATCCGTTTTTTTTCACGTTATTAAAATATTGCAAGGGAATTTTCGTTGGAGAGAAGCAAAACACTTTGAGGCAGAGACAAGAATGAGGAGGTTTTCAGGGCGACCAACGAAGTGCTAGTGGGCGCCAATATCAAATGGTTTTCTGAACCGCCTGGAATTGATTGGCGGAAACAAGAAGCAAGAAAGTTTCATTGAAATTTTGCCCATTAAATCATACCGCGTGGCTGGACTTTTAACATGGAACATGTTTTTACGGAGTAAACCTGGCTCGAAAACGTCCGTGTCCAGTCCAGGGGAACTCCGCTCCCCTCCCCGTCGCCCGCACAGTTCTCCCTCTACCCCACTCCTGCCACCCAACTCCGAGGAGAGCATGGCCCACTCCGCCGAAAACTGCCGAGGGGGTTCTACCTACTCGAAAAACGCCAAAAGCAGCTGAGGAGGTGTATTACATGACATTGCGTTAGGTCACTGGTCCGAGGCTTGGAAATCCCACGACGTTATTTTTGCTTCCTCACTACCGAAGGCAGGGAAGCCTTGGATTCGTGATTGAGTAAAAAAAAGTTCATGTCCTCCAAAATGAAAATTTCCAAATACCATTTTCCGTTTCAGACATCGAGGAACATTTTTGGTTTCGTGTCTTTCTGTCTGTGGTAATTCCTTGCAACACCCATAACTACCCGAAATAATGGTCGAAGTGGGCTGAAATTTCGAGGGTAGGTGCGGGTTGAGTCACAGATGGACCCATACCAAAATCATTGTTAAAGTGCCGTAACTTTCGTCTGCGCATGCGCAAACGTGAAATAATTGGAACACCCATAACTACCCTAAATATCGTTGAAATCAATTCAAACTTGGAGGGTCGGTCAGGAATAATACTTTGGTAGTTCCAAATCAGTTTCATTGGCATGGTAATGTAACTTTGATCTACGCATGCGCGAACATGAAATGTTGACCATTTCCTTGTAACGTTTCTAACTATGCGATAAATAGTCGTAGAGAGCTGAAATTCTGAGGGTATACGCGGGTTGGATCGCAGATGGTCCCGTTTCAAAATCATGAAAGTCGTTTAGTTTGCGCATGCGCAAACGTGAATACTTGGAGTGCCCATAACTAACTTAATTATCGTTGAAATTAGTTCACATTTGGAGGGTCGATCAGTATAATACATCGATGTTCCGTATGAACTTCATTGGAACCTTACTGTAATTTCCCTCTCCGCATGCGCTAACATGAAATGTTGACCGTTTCCTTATAACGCTTCTAACTACGTGAAAAACAGTCGTAGAGAGCTGAAATTCTGAGGGTATACGCGGGTTGGATCGCAGATGGTCCCGTATCATAACGAACCTACCCAACTAGTCTGTACGTTCATGTGATTCAAGTGCGTAAGCTATAGTGCCTACTCGAATTGGCAGACGTTTTTCTACATATCTCCATATCCTCTGTTATCATGTACCTATTGAAAAACATGTTCCATGTTTCCTTGCTTTGATCTAAACTGTTATAATCCGGGGGTCTGGGGGTGTCCCCCAGATTTCATTCGACAATAAACGGAGGTACCGTCATGAACACAAACCTCTGGCGGGTAGACGCCCCCTACGGCAACGCTTTTTTTTAATGCCGATATAATTATTTATAGTCATTTGTTGATATTTTTCTAGTCGGTTTGTCGGAATATTGATAGAACGGTCACGGAAGTACCTATAATTGTGTACAGGATAATTTTTTTTCCTGCTGCGTACCAGCTAATGTTGTTCCAGCGGGTTCGTGGAGCTCGTTTTCAATTATTTAGAGGGAGAAAATCGACTGCGAGCCCAGAACTCCCTCCCTTTGATGTACTTATCGCCAGAACCGGAAAGTTCGGTCGAGTGAATTCCCAAGTCCGACCTGCACCGACGAGGGACGGAGGAAGGTATCGAGAATGGCGGGAAAACTCCGAGGAAAGTGGTCGAGGAGAGTGGTTGGTGAGAGGGGAAAGGCTGGGGAATGAGGGACGAGGTTTTCGGTCTTCCCAGCTAAACTTCATGCATATTGAATACCCTGGTTCATGGAGTTTGCGGTATCACTGCGCGCGGACGGAGAAAAAAAGCCTGGTGAGCTTCGGCTTCTGTTGTACCTGCGGTCCTTTATATTTAATTTCGTTCAAATCTCACTGAGGTTCCTCTGAAAAAGCGTGTTCCACATTATTTTCTCTGAATGCAGTGTAGAAATTCCTGCGAACCAGAAATGAGAGTTAAACATTAGTCGAAGGCAAATGATCGGGCGTCAGGAAGAAAAATTCCAGTTATAAAGCATAAAATGTGAGCGAATTTGCGAAATTTTAAACTATTTGTGAAGAATTTTAGCGTTTTTTGGATCACCCAAAATTCGAATTCGACCGACCCACATTCGAAAAACTTCTGCCAATTCGAGCAGGCAGCACTTGAATCCCATGAACATATAGAACAGTTTGGTAGGTTCATTTTGATACGGGACGATCTGCGATCCAACCCGCGTGTACCCTCAACATTTGAGTTCTCTACGGCTATTTTTCACGTAGTTAGAAGCGTTACAAGGAAATGGTCCACATTTCGTGTTCCCCCATCCGTAGACGAAAGTTACCGTAGAATTCCGATGAAATTCATATGGAACTATCAAAGTATTATTCCTGATCGACCCTCCAAGATTGAAATCATTTCAACGATATTTAAGGTAGTTATGGGCGTTTCAAGTATTTCACGTTTGCGCATGCCCGGACGAAAGTTACAGTATCTTTGCAATGATTTTGGTGTGGGACGATCTGTGACCCAACCCGTACCTACCTTCCAAATTTCAGCCCATTTTGACCATTATTTGGTTGTTGTGATATCATTCCATTTGAAGAATGATGGTTATTTTGGATTTTGTTGATAGGCACTTACTTCAACAAACGTTATGCTTCATGAATAACAACAAATAATTAGTGATAGAATTCTTGAATCCATCGCATATTTATGAAACTTTAATTCGCCGCTCGTCTCCAGTACTAGATCTAGGGATTTCCTGTGTGGAGCTCGGGTATTGACCAGGAGTAGATATTGACCAGAGAGAACAGTGAGCCACGCAGAAGGGGCATCTATACAGGTAAATAATAAACTTTTTTAAACCTAATTTTTTTTCTCCATCTATCTGGAGAGCTATGGTGTACCTATCTTATTCAAATATGGAAGTCACGCCCTTGTCTCGGATAAATCCTCACCCAGGGTACCAGTTCGAGACTGAAAAAGGACAATGTGGTGAATCGTTTGGATGCCTGGGATGGGCGAGGATGTGATGGAACGTGAGGTATGGAATGATGTGGTCGGAAGGTTTCCACCACACCGGTTATACCCGAAGGCTTCACCAGGCAGGTTCCACCACTCTATGAGATCTTTTCAAGGGAGAAGGAAGGTAGGGAGAGAGGTGATTGACTTGAGGTGAATGCGTAGAATGAAGAAGCCTGGGCAAGAGCACGGGTTTTATAGGGCTTGTTCCACCCTCCTCTGGCCCTCCGACAGTCGTTAGGGACTGTAGGAGGGAGCCGGTTCTGAACGTTCTCCGTGTCTCGTAGACCCCTTCCTTCTACTTGGTTTATTGAGTGTAATCTGATCCTACAGGTTTGAGTGGTATAGGTGGGTACCACGACAGACAATATTATAGAAATTCGCTAAATAACGTTTCAACGTTTAATAATAAAATTACCGAGTGTCCACTCGGATACCATTCAACTCTGTATTGGGCATATTTAAGACGGGGGAACGTTATTTCAGCTTATGTTGATGTTGACGTGGTGTGCCTGGGTGTTGGCTATCGAGGCAAACAGCCTCACCTCAGCTTCATCTTGCGTCACTTGGTAAATGTCCAGAGACATGTAAGTCAGAACACCGATGAACGGAAGTGTCAGAACTCCCGCCAGTCGGCTCTCAGTCAGAAACAAACAAGTCGTGAGCCCAGCAGTGACTGCAGTCAACGTCGCGTGGCCAGCGCTCAAATTTTTCAATCCGAAAGTGAACAGAACTGGATAGTAAGTCCAGTAGAGGAGAACAAGGGATCCGTAAGCGAGCAAACAGTAAAAGCTGTCGTATGACCTAAACACGAGATAAGATCCCAAGCCCATCATGTTATTTGCAGCAGTCATCACCCAAAATACCCTCGGAAAATTCGCTAACCCCGATGCCTGCACAGTTTGCCTGTACAACTCCCAATTGATGAACTGTTTCTCCTTCTCTTCCAATTCCTTATTGACTGTCGCCAGTTTTTCAGCGTACCTACATATCTGTTCCTGAGCTGTTTTGTCCATCGAACCAGAGCTTTTCCTCAGCGATTCCAGTGTGGTCTTCAACGCGTCCCTTTCTTCTTTTAAATTAGGGATGTCCGCAGTGGCACTCATAAGAGTCATTATGGCAGACATCACTTCATCTTTGAGCCGCACGTGCCAGCATGTGAAATGGTCTTTGAAAATGTAGGTCCCTCCCCAAAAACCGAGATTAGGGAATATTGATGCAGCCACCGTTAACAGAACATCGGCTACGACCATGATGCCATCCCAGGCTCATGTGTGTCAAACTGTATGGTTAGAGTATCTCATGGTTAGGTGTGCTTTTGTGAGTTGGATGGCTAAAAAACACTGTGAACATGTTTATATTATCATCGCCATAGTACACTAATTGTATACTTGGACTCCGTTGTATAGATCCTAAATAAGCAAAATATACCTGGTTGACAATCGAGTAGGTAGCTACCTACCTAGAATCAACTTCCAGCGAACTGGGTAATTTTGAATGGGCATCTATCACCTCATGGTGTTGTAAAAGTTACTTATCATGTATTGTTGAATGAGTTATGTAGGGTGTGATGAATGTGTTTGAACGTACATCCACCTCGAGCAGCGTGAGGGGGGGATGTGCCCGTTTGGTTATGGGGGGACCACCACCATGCGCGGAATCTTTTCGGGAGCATTGCCTGGTTTGGTTATGGGCGGACCACCACCATGCCCGAGATCTTTTAGGGTGAATTTGCTTGGTTTGGTTATGAGCGAATCACCACCATGCCCAAGATCTTTTAGGTAAGGAGAGAGACGAGGTAAGGAGGAGAGAGAGTAGTCAGCGACTAGAGGAGAGTGTAGAATGGCTAGAAAGGCGAAGGAGGCGAGTATTTATAGGCCTGGAAGCCGTCTCCCTCCATCCTCCAGGTAGTGGAGGATGGTGGGGATCCCCAGGCTGGCCCTCGGCTCTCCTGCGTCTTCTGTCCCCACTTCTAAGTTTATTTGCGAGATCTTATTTTTACAGAGTAAGGCTGTGGTTCTGGGAGGATACCACGACATAGGGATTATTACATAGTGTGATCAGTAAATTATTCGCTCTCTCTCGATCCGTAATGAATCGCTGTGGAGATTCGTAATGAGATTTATCTTTGAGGATTAGTATATAATTATGTATAACTGCTTGTTGCGAGTGGACCGCCACGTTTTGGCTGGGTTGGAAGTATCAGCTCTTTCTATGTATAGGGTTCCTATCCAGATAAGAATAAAATAATTGGAACTCATTTATTTCATCTTGGAAAAACTGGGGAAAAACCTTGTTTCCCATCTTGGCTTTCTGTAGCTTATTTGAGACACTGCACAAACTGAAATAAGTGATGATGCCTACTGTTCATTTCAAATTAGGCTCATGACAAATGAGTATGGTGTATTTTGACGAGATCAATGACGCCCTCGACCGTGTAAGTCGCTAGAAATGAACAGCCTGACGTCAGTTTTGTCCTGCGACGTCACCGACACCTCGAGCGTCAGGTACATCAATATGAGGTCGAAAGGGATCATGAGAACCCCAGCTACGACGTCCTGGCGCCAGAACATTGCCGTCGTCAGTCCTGCAACGAACGAAGTCAGCGTCGCGTGCGTTGCTGACAGGTCTTTTGAGCCGACTTCGAAAAGGACTGGGTAGTAGGTCCAGTACAAACCCAGCATCCCGGCGTACACGGCTAGTGATAGGATGGCCAACTCTTCCCACATAATGAACGACGCCAATCCCAGTCCAACATTTGCTGTTGAAATTAACCAAAATATTTTGGGCAATCCTCTAGAATGGTCCACGAGCGCGTCTTGCATTTGGACGTTGACGTTGATGACTTTCATTTCCGCTTGAGCCATTGCCTCTTTCACCGCTTTCAGTTCCTTGGTGAGCTGTGCTTGTTGCTCAACATCACTGTCACGGTTCTTGGCCATTTTCTTCAGTTCCTTCTCCAACTTATTGGCTTTCTCCTTCAGTTTTGGTAGTGACGTGCTCAGCACATTTCTTATCATATCTTCCAAGTCAGATTTGGGAGGTTTGTACCAACACGTGAAATTCTCTTTGTAGAAAAACATGTCAAACCAAAACCCGAGGTTCGGTAATATAGCCATACCTATAAACATTAACATGGTCACAACTCGGTATTAATTGGTCTTGTATGTTTTGTCTTTGTGGCTATGTACAGGTCAGGAGATGTCTGGACCATGCTTTATGTGGTGTTCATGTTGTTGAGTACAGTATTTTTCCTTGACCTTAACTCTGTTAACTACTTCATACACTTGTCACCCTAGCAAAGTTTGCTAAGATTACGCTAACAACCGTTTATAATAATTTATTGGTATGTGATTTGACTTTATGAAGAGTAATTGTGTGCAGGTGCGTTCCTGTAGTTGATTATGTGGTGTATATTATCTGTAATATACGTTAATGAGTTATCAAAATGCCATTCTACTGTCGACTAAGAATTTGTAGATATCTTTAAGGGTGTTGTTTGTTTTCAATTGATGAAAATGCCGGAATCCAGTCGATTCGAAAATGCCGATCGATTGGCCTGAAACGCTATACATAACGCAGAAGAAGCGATTGAGCCCTTCTTTCCACCTTCAGACCTTCATGGTCATTTCAGAAAATTGGCCCGTTCAAAATGGCATGCGTTTTACGAAATTGACCATGCTGACAAGGAGTAATATCTATTTATTTTCACATGCAATGCCTTACAATAATTTTTTAGAATAATACACATGAAAGACTTTGGCCGGTGGGCCGTCAGCCGGTGTACGCCGTTATATCAATATAATTTAACCTACATATCATCCATGTCCAATGTGGGATTTTCTTTAAATGACTAAAAATAGCAGTAACACAAATTAACTTAATTTGGGGAATTTGGCATTAGTAAATTTGGCGCTAACAATATTTATAACATTACGTAGAAAATACGGAGACTGATCAACAACGAATAACCTAGTATCTAATAAATCATCAGTTAAAGCCACATCATAGATTAAATTATCATTCCAGTAATGAAAACTGTTAAAAATACCTTGAAACGTAAACCACTTTGGGCCTGTCCCCGAAATCTGATTCCTACTCCGAAATATTTCGTTTTCACAATTGATTCGATTCAATTTGTCATCTCGATACGAGATGCTTCTTCGTCTTCTGATTTGTTTTTGTTGTCTCCTGAATTATATTCGCTTTCTCTGTTGAGTCAGTTGTCAGTTTTTTAATTTTTTGCTCAAATTGTGTGCGTTATGCGTTCGGTCCTGTTATGATGACAGATTTATATTCGTGGTACATACGTGCATTTTGTCCTGTTTGCTGTTTCTCTATCAGTAAATAAGGGAAGGGTGTTGTTGCCTTGTGGTATTTTGTAGACAAATCTGTTGGTTCTGTGTTCTGGTATAGTGCCCCACCTTTTTCAGAGCCCACGCACCGCTACTACTACCTACATAAATTTATTAGAATAGGTGATGTTATCATCACAAGATCACAAACAATGCTTCAAGAATATTTTAAGTTGACTGATTGATCTAAGATTAGGTTGCTACCTATTGTTTCTTAAATACCTATGTCTTCTGGCAGCTTCAGAAGTTGAGAATCAGAGCAGCAGACACAAGATTTGCAGAAAATACCGCGTCCTCTCTCTATCTCCTCCCCCCCCCCCCCCCCACCCCCTCCCTAAGAAATACATTTTGAGATTCCGGCGACAGTTAGACAGTTTTCTTCATCGAACGAAAAAATAATCACACAGATCGGTTGAGAATTGCTGCCTGGACAGCGCTCACGAGATTTAGCCGAAAAATAGCGCTCATCCATGAATGTAATAGTTTTTCAACATCCTTTTTAGGTTTAATACAACTTCATTTTGGGTTAATATTTTTTTTCTGGACAAATTCAATTTGAGTGAGTTTCTAAAACAAATTTGTTGAAATCATTCATTTGGCCTATTTTACTTTGTTTTACATTCTACGTCATGCTGTAAGTCACAGTGAGTGGTAGCCACCTGAAAAGGTCTCATTACCAATATTTTTGAGTCCTGTTGTTAGAAACTTCATTGTAAAAATGAGAGAAATTTATATAGCTTATTGTTCCTTAATTTAATTCTACTTTCAAGTCTCTGATGTTCTGCTGTGATAGTAAAGTGCCTTAAGAGTCTTCTACTTTCGTATTCGAGAAGAGTTCATTACATTTTCCTATTTCCTTTCCGTTTCTTCATTCCATTTTGCATCCTGTCAATCTGTCCCTAGGTATGAAGTTGCCTGTCCCTACCTGTAACAGGGGTGTTATACCTGGGGACAACAATTCCGTTCAAAAGAATCTATTCTATGGCTGACAAACATATTGTTGACGTTTGAAATTTGCTGGTAAGTAACTAAGATTTAGCTGAAAAGTTTTCAGTTTTTGTCCAGCCTCTAATATGAACTGAAAAAATAATAAAAATCGAATTGTAAAAATTGTCCCTAGCTATAATAATTGTAAGGGAGTTTTTTTTCTTCAGTGGTAAGAAAGACTCTTAAAGAATTCTGTGGCAGGTGTTTTTGGTGATGGCTGAAGTGGCCAAGTCGTTGCAGTGGGCGTACAAATGATCTTTATATATACTTGAATAAGGGTATTTCCGTGGCCGGTTGTATTGTCGTGTGTCCGAAGAAGCCTCAGGCTCGGTACTTCGGGGTTTTCGTTGGGACTGCCGTAGTGAATCAGTCCGTGATCATCGTCCAATCAAAATTCTGAAGTGTTCCACTCTCCGAGAGTATGAATGGATTTGAAGAGATGGGTGTTGCGCCTATAAGTGCAGAAGTCTCATTAATAGGGTGCAGTGGGTGCAGTTTTTCTAAAGATGTTGACCTTTTCTACTTATATTTCTTTAATGGAAGACTGGTTTCTATCTTTGAAGAGGTCTGAAAATGTGACGTTAGGTTGCTTCTGCTATGTGACTTGGCTGTGAATCCAATGTATATGGAATATGGAACCAATTTGCTAGTTTTTGGTTTATTATTCTCAATAATGAACCATTGAAATCGAACATGAAAAAAAATTCCAACACCCCCCTCAAAATTTGATGGTTTACGTTTCAAGGTATGTAGAATCCGAAAATGCAATAAAAATATTTCTGTCTGTCTGCCGTACGCCAAACTGGCCACTTTTCTTAGATACCATGAAACAAACTTGATGAAATTCGGGTTATAGGTTCCGTTCGGGGTCTAGTTGGTCCTCGAGTCTCGGCGTTACTGTCAGTCATCTCTAAAGGGGTTCAAAATAGGGGTTGCAATTTTCAGAACGCCGTAGGTCGAAAACATTCGATAGAAAGGTATGGGTTTTTTGCGTTTTTAAATTGTCTTTGAACTAAAGAATTTTTTGAGACCACCCGGAGCATTGTACGTCCAGCCGTTCATGTGCACCAAAAAGCTTCGTCAACACGATCGTCAATCGGTATTAATCCGGCCCGGATATCATCGCTAGGGAGCACCTGATTAGAACTTCATTATTTGCATTTCTTTTTGCCGTTTTTGTTACTGTTAGTCATCGTATGTATTATTTTAGCAACATTTAACTCGTGATTTAGGTAGGTACCTAGTAACGAGTACGGGGTTAGGTACTAACCTACGGAGGGTCTGCGATTCACATAATATGTATCGAGTAGTACATATTATATTATACAGACGGGCTATCTATACATAGAGCTGTGATCTGTATAACAGAAGGGTATTCTGTACAAAATAATAAACCGTTGTGCAGGGATTTGCAGCGCTTTTATTTGTAAATGATCTGGTACATTGGGCAAGGGGGATTATTTAAGAGTCTGAATTCAAGCTGTATTCAAGTCATTTAGAACCCAAAAAATCATCGCAGATCCAATTTTTCCATTATCGTTACTGAAGATCGTCACGTCATCCATTCCAACGATTGAAAATTGGCAAAAAGGCTGGAGACATAATGCACATAAAATCACACACGTGTAATATATAGGTTTTTCAAGTCAAATTAGGAATTTTCCTAACCAGATTAGGATTATTCCAAACCTGATTAGGAATTTTCCTTTTTCGATTTATTATTCTTCAGATTAGGAAATTTGAAATGGAAAAATCTTAAATTGAAAACGGAAAATTTCTAATTTGGTTTGGAAAAGCCTGAATTTGGTTTGGAAAATTCCTAGTTTGGTTTTGAAAAGTCTTTCTTTGTTTGGTTTGAAAAAATGCTAATTTGGTTTGGAATAATATTAATTTGGTTTGGACAATTCCTACTTGGTATACGTAAAATATGTGGATAAAACTCGGTATGATGTATATGATAATAATATTATCTTATAATAACGGATACTGTATTGTCAGCAGACGGTACGGTGGGACCCTGCCAGGAATATAGTGAATTTACAACGCCCTCGTGTTTTTCTGTGTAATCATGCTAGAATCCTGATCATTTTCCTAATATTACCAATTAATCGAAAAAAAATACTCACGATTTTGGGTTGGCCTCTGGGTTGTATAGGCTCGGAACGATGACCAAGATAAATGATCGACAGACAGAGATTTATGATTCCTTTCCACCTTTGCCCGACTTAATTATCCAACTTGATGTCAAGGTCTTGAAATGACAAACCGTCGAGAGGCCCAGCCTAGGATGAAGCTTCCTGAGGGAAGATATTCCCGGGCTCCCGACAGCTTCATGATCCCAAGTCCCGAGTCCCCTCTGTGTGTATTCTCTGGCCCTGAGGGAATTTATGAAGTCGTGTTCCCTCCAAGGAAGCCCATTCTACCGAACTAATAGTTTTCCCCTTGTTGAATTATTCATGCGGACGTCGTTTTGAATGGTCTTTTTTTCAAGAGATGATTGATCAGAGTAAATCTTTTTGAAACGAAAAAATGCTGGAATCTCAATACCAGGCGAGCGGGCGGATTCATAATTTATGTCACCTTCCGTCGCCAGCTCGCCATTGTGTTTGGAGTCTGCATTAGCTGATTAAATTCACTGCAAAACTGCGTACCAACCTGCTAACGTATATTACTACTCAACCACATTTTGGTTTATTATTCTGTGAATAATACACCTATGTTTTTATAACACCCCCTCAATATTTTTCTTTCCCGTTTCAAGGTGCGTAGATTCCAAAAATGCAATGTCCGTCCGCATTATCATGCATACCGGCTTCATTTTCGGTTTAAAAAAATTCGTTCTTTCGTACACAGGCTCCATTTGGGCCCTAGTAGTGTCCCCAAACTTTGCAACCCGATCGGATTATACCCAAGGGTATTATGAGTGAAAATTGGTATACAAATAGGTACCTATTTTTTGTGTTTTAGTAATATGTCAGTAACATGAGCTTTTGAGGTATCGTAATCCATCGTTTTTGGGACGAGAAATCCGAATATGAAGTCGATTTTGACCAAAGAATGGAAAATAGAGGTTCTAACGAAGTTTCAGCCTTAAATTTACGTTAGATTTTGGTCTAAAATCGTTGTTCTTCCGCATACAGTTTGGGTCCTCATTTGGGAACACATTTGAGTCCTAGTTGTGCTCCGAAGCTCGGCAGCCCGAGCGGAATACACCCAGGGGTGTGATGTGGGAGAAAATGGTTGTAAAAATAGGGGTTTCGAGGTTTTTTTGAGGTTTTAGTGAACACGAGCTTGTGAGGTATCGTTAGGGCGAGGAAACTGAATATTAAGTTGTTCGTGACCGAAGAGTTAAGAATTGAGGTTGTAACGAAGGATAAGCTCCTTCATTTTTTATGATTCAAAAACCTGGGAAATTGTCTGAAGTCACCATCAATTTGTATAATAACACTAGAAAAAGTGTCAACAGGTGAATCAAGACGATTAAGTGGCACTACCAATGATGACAAGGACTTTGCAGGGTTTTTGTGTTTTAGTAACATGAGCTTTTGAGGTATCGTTTTCCATGTTTTTGGTGATGAGAAGACCAAATATGAAGTCGATATTGACCAAAGAGCGGAAAATTGAAGTTCTACCAAATGTTCAGCTCCCAAAATTAATTTTTTTCTTAGTCCAAAACCTGAGAAATCGTTTGAAATCACCATCAATTTGTATAATAACACTAGAAAAAGTGTCAACATGTGGATCAAGACGATTAAGTGGCACTACCAATGATTAAAGATAATTTGAAAAAGAAAAAAAAGAGAAAAGGAGCCGAGGTCGTGTTTTGGGGGCCAAAATGGGTGGAAACCATCAGAAATAGATATTTCAATTATTTCACATGAAATAAACAATAAATAAACAGCCAACATTTCTGTAGGTATGTCCGATAGAATAACAAACCCATGTGAGAAGGACTTTGCAGCGTTTTTTATATGATTCTGCGTACATCTCACCCCAAACTGAATGGGTAAACGATTACTTTCTGACCTGCTCAGGAGCAGGGCTTAAGGGATGAACTCGACATCGCTAACGCGGACCGTGTTCTCATTGTGTGGTTTCTTCTTCATGACTCTGTCTGATTAATAAGAGGACACGAAAATGATGAAATACGTTACCCTCAGCAGTTGAATGATCTAGACATTTACCTTTCAGGAATTAGCAGCCTACCACAAAATGTCAATTTTTACAACAACAAAACGAAAACGCTGCAGATAATATCACAACGGTTTATTACTTACCTGTACAGATGCCCCTTCTGCGTGGATCACGTTTTTCGGCGGTCAATACCTACCTTCGTGCTTCCCCCATGAAAGCCCTAAATTGGGAACTGGAGCCGGCCGGGGTATTACAGTTTCATAAATTTATGCGATAGATTCAATCATTCTATCATTAATAATTATTTGTTGTTTTAAGTATTATTTGTTGCATGAAGCCTAACGTTTGTTGAAGTTAAAAAAGTAACCATCATTTTTCAAATATCTTTCTGTGCTAGATGTATATACCGTTTCATTCGCGATCATGTTGACGAAGCTTTTTTGTGCAACCTTCAGTGTTTTACTTTGAACGAACGGATGGAAAAACGGTGCTCCGGTTGGTCTCAAAAAACTCTCAAGTTCGTGATCATTTTAAAAAATTTTTAAAAAATCGAGATAACGGCGGACTGGAAATTTCTGCCCTTATTGTCCACCCCTGAGGGATGACTGACAGTTACACCGAGCTTCGCGTACCAACTAGACCCCAAATGGTACCTACAAAGCAAATTTCATTAATTTTGGTTCAACTAAGAAAAAAAGAGGTACGGCGGACGGACAGAAATGGTTTATTATTTTCAATAATGAACCATTGGAATCGAGCATGAAAAAAAAATTCTTACCCCCCCTCAAAATTTGATGGTTTACGTTTCAAGGTATGTAGAATCCAAAACTGCAATAAAAATATTTCTGTCTGTCCGCCGTACGGGCCACTTTTTAATTCCATTTTCGGATTCTGCATACCTTGAAACAGAAACCACCAAATTTTGAGGCGATTAAATTTTTTTTTCATGCTCGATTCTAAAGGTTTATTACTGAAAATAATAGACTAACAAGGAAAATTTCAGCCGGAGATATATCAAGATCGACATAAACGGGTTTCCTTGCTCTTTTTACCTCAATATTGATTTTTAATGTCTATTTTGGGTTATTATTTTCAATGCTGTACCTTTGGAATCGAGCGTGAACCCCCCCCCCCCCCCACAATTTATGGTTTCCGTTTCAAGGTATGCAGAATCCTAAAATGGAATACAACAATTTCTGTTCGTCCGCCATGCTTTTTTCTTAGTTACCATGAATCAAAATTGATGAAATTTGGTTTGTAGGTCCCGTTTGGGCTCTAGTTGCTCCGCGAAACTCCGCGTTACAGTCAGTCATCTCTAAGGGGTTGAAATTTCCACGGCGCCGTTATCTCGTTTTTTTAACGTTTTTAAATTAATCGTGAACTCGTGAATTTTTTGAGACCACCCGGAGCATTTTACGTCCAGCCGTCCGTTCACAGTAAGTTATGTTAGCACCGAAAAGCTTCAGCAACATGATCGTGAATGAAACGGTATACATCCAGCTCAGATATCAATTGCTAGGGAACACACCTGTAAGAAATGGAGTTGGTTGTTCTGTGATTTTATTTCACCTGAAGAATGATGGTTATTTTGGTGGATTTTGTCGATAGGCAGTTTTTTAACTTGACCAAACGCTATGCTTCATGAATATCAACAAATAATAAATAACGAAAGAGTTCTCGAATCCACCGCATATTTATGGAACTGTATTTGCCCGGTCGGCTCCATGCAGCGCTTGTACTCGATTTAGGGCTTGTACGTGTACGTTATGGTTTGAGAGAGATTTGTTGGTTTGGGGGGGTTACACCCTGAACCACTCCTTGTAAGAATGAGGCTCTATAAATCGACAGTGTTCTCAGATCTCATGAATGATGGAAACACCTCCCGCCAATTGATACGGACAAAAACAATAGTCGACCCCATCAGCCGCAGGCCTCTCCAAATGGGAATCGGGGCGAACCACCTGAAAGCTCGGAAGGGATTTATCACGCGCTGATACTCGTTGGGAACAACGCAAAAAAATATAATAGGGTGCTGAGAGGGCCGGGGACTTTTCCCCCAGACGACTGCTATTGTTGTAGACAAAGGAGGTTGCTGAAGGAGGAGACTTGGAGAGGCTCGGCTCGCTCTCCCCTTCCCCGTCTCATTAATAGCCATTTCTCTTATCCCTACCTAATGAATCCCTGTTTCATAGTTGATTAAGGCGTTTGTAATTCTCTCCGCTGTCTCATTCACTATTCTGCCGGTGCTTCATTCCTTGGTATTTACATACATATTATGGTAGGAAAACCTATACCTAGTGTTAAGATCGGAATTCTGCCTGCCCGGTAAGAATCATTAAACTTCACGTCTCTTCTGTGCCATTTGAATACGATGGGCACCATTAGGTATTTTAAACTAATTTTGTCTGTCCGAACGTGTGTTTGAACATCACGGCTAAACGAATCATCTAAAATAGGGAGGGATTTTTTCTCAAAAAATCAACGAAATTTTTGTAAATCTTGCAAAAAGTTTTCTTAATTTTCAAAACGTTCGTAATTTCGTAAATTTTTGAAATTTTTTGAGTTAAGAAAAATTTCTTAAATTTTTGAAAAATAAAATAAAAATCGTAATCAGTGTTGCAGGTTTAGTATCATATGTATTGCAGGGTGACCTTGCGCCAGAACGCAGCTTTTATATTTACTGAGGTTAATGCTAGAAGGGCTGTATGAGTTGCTCAAATCACTACGACGATACTGTTACGGTACTGCAAATTAAGTTGGGGTTATTACAGTAATTACTAAGGGAGTATTACAATACCTTCTCCGTGGATGGCTGGCATCTGACTGGTAGAGATTTTCATATTAGGTTCTTCAATTCTTGAATTCACTTGATTTGCCAGTATACCGCCGCATGTTTTAATAATGAAAATTGACGGGTTTCGGGTCATCGAATATTCGAAAAGCAGCGGGTTCGGGATCATAACAGAACACCAGCGCCAATGTATTTAAGTACCTGACTAGTCAGAATTATGAAGAATTCGTCGTCAATCACTTCCACGATAGCTTACTGAATGATGATGATGTTGGCCATTCTACGCGAGTTGGCAATTCTCAACGAATGGCCTTGTCATCTGATGCTTTTTGCCTCAGTTTACTGTGTACCTTTTCGCCATCAGTGGCTTCCTCAGACGTCCGAGCAACCTATGTTCATTTTTAGCGAATTTTCAAAGAAAATGAAGCTATTGCAATGGCTTCGAAATTTAAATAATATAAATTTTTGGAAATTTTCTTCATAGAAATCCGTTTCAGACCATTCTAAAACGATTCCTGAAATTTAACACTTTTTTATATGTATATATATATATATTTATTTATATATGTGTCACTCCAGACGATAACTCTCGATAGAATTGAGATAAACAGCTCAAATTTGCACAAAAAATCTATCTTGGCAATCGAAAGGCTAAGTTCGAAGATGGGCGAAATTGGCCTACTCTAAGGAGGGTTTTGGCGCATTTAAAGTGCGCAAAAATTACCCAAAAATCCCCAAAATGTTATTTTCCAACAAGTGACCCCTCATTTTAAAGGTTTTTGCACGCTGAACACGATGGTGGAATCGGATTTTAGATATCTTGATCCGTTCTCAAATTAGAGCATTTAAAGTGCGCAATAATTACCCAAAAATCCCCAAAATGTTATTTTCTAACAAGTTACCCCTCATTTTAAAGGTTTTTGCACGCTGAACACGATGGTGGAATCGGATTTTAGATATCTTGATCCGTTCTCAAATTAGAGCATTTAAAGTGCGCAAAAATTACCCAAAAATCCCCAAAATGTTATTTTCCAACAAGTGACCCCTCATTTTAAAGGTTTTTGCACGCTGAACACGATGGTGGAATCGGATTTTAGATATCTTGATCCGTTCTCAAATTAGAGCATTTAAAGTGCGCAAAAATTACCCAAAAATCCCCAAAATGTTATTTTCTAACAAGTGACCCCTCATTTTAAAGGTTTTTGCACGCTGAACACGATAGTGAAATCGGATTTTAGATATCTAAATCCGTTCTTAAATTAGAGCATTTAAAGTGCGCAAAAATTACCCAAAACTAGGATAATCTTTAAACTCTTACCCCCCCCCCCCCCACCCCCCCCCCCACCCCCTTAGAGTGGTCAGATTGAAATATGTGAGAAGTATTAATTGAAGACGAGAGTTCGAAGCAAAAAAGGGGGAGGCAAACGATTAGTACAACTCCTTGAATTTACCCACAGCGATCAAATAAATAAGCACTTAGTACAATTACGTAATTAACAAACGGTAGAATCAGGATGGACAAAACGTACAAATTAAAATAAATACGAAGAGAATATACATAGAAAACCAAATTTTAGACCGAAGTTTTCCTTTATTCAAAACCATAGCCATTAATTCGAATATTTCTTTGAAAATTCGCTCATTAAGTCATGCTGCATGACTGGTTTTTTGTTATTGATGGCAGTCTCAGCGCACTCGCATCAGTAAAAACACTCCCGTTAGCGATGTGCGGAAGTCTGACAGCTTATAACCATCCACTACAAGTATTTTTCGAGCGGTTTCGTCATTCCGGTCTCTTGCCGTGATCCCAAAACCTTCGCCTTTTCGAAGCCCTTCCACCGCCTATGATCAGAAACCCGTGACTGCCAAATTTTATTTTAGCGAATTTTCAAAGAAAATGAAGCTATTGCAATGGCTTCGAAATTTAAATAATATAAATTTTTGGAAATTGTCTTCATAGAAATCCGTTTCAGACCATTCTAAAACGATTCCTGAAATTTAACACTTTTTTATATGTATATATATATATATATTTATTTATATATGTGTCACTCCAGACGATAACTCTCGATAGAATTGAGATAAACAGCTCAAATTTGCACAAAAAATCTATCTTGGCAATCGAAAGGCTAAGTTCGAAGATGGGCGAAATTGGCCTACTCTAAGGAGGGTTTTGGCGCATTTAAAGTGCGCAAAAATTACCCAAAAATCCCCAAAATGTTATTTTCCAACAAGTGACCCCTCATTTTAAAGGTTTTTGCACGCTGAACACGATGGTGGAATCGGATTTTAGATATCTTGATCCGTTCTCAAATTAGAGCATTTAAAGTGCGCAAAAATTACCTAAAAATCCCCAAAATGTTATTTTCTAACAAGTGACCCCTCATTTTAAAGGTTTTTGCACGCTGAACACGATGGTGGAATCGGATTTTAGATATCTTGATCCGTTCTCAAATTAGAGCATTTAAAGTGCGCAAAAATTACCCAAAAATCCCCAAAATGTTATTTTCCAACAAGTGACCCCTCATTTTAAAGGTTTTTGCACGCTGAACACGATGGTGGAATCGGATTTTAGATATCTTGATCCGTTCTCAAATTAGAGCATTTAAAGTGCGCAAAAATTACCCAAAAATCCCCAAAATGTTATTTTCTAACAAGTGACCCCTCATTTTAAAGGTTTTTGCACGCTGAACACGATAGTGAAATCGGATTTTAGATATCTAAATCCGTTCTTAAATTAGAGCATTTAAAGTGCGCAAAAATTACCCAAAACTAGGATAATCTTTAAACTCTTACCCCCACCCCCTTACAGTGGTCAGATTGAAAAATGTGAGAAGTATTAATTGAAGACGAGAGTTCGAAGCAAAAAAGGGGGAGGCAAACGATTAGTACAACTCCTTGAATTTACCCACAGCGATCAAATAAATAAGCACTTAGTACAATTACGTAATAAACAAACGGTAGAATCAGGATGGACAAAACCTACAAATTAAAATAAATACGAAGAGAATATACATAGAAAACCAAATTTTAGACCGAAGTTTTCCTTTATTCAAAACCATAGCCATTAATTCGAATATTTCTTTGAAAATTCGCTCATTAAGTCATGCTGCATGACTGATTTTTTTTCCCCTACGCCACTAGTTGTTAGGCCTACGGCTCTTCCGCCATGAGGCCTCTTGCAGCCCAGTATAATTTAGAAGTCTGCTAAAATAGCTGCAGGTAACTTGAGGATTCTCTCGTGGACAGTCCAAATAAAGAAGAGTCGGGTTGTATCGTCAGTATCTATCCTTTTCTGTTCAAAAACTTCAGGGCCTCTGTCAATGAAGGGCTGGACGTACAATGGCCTCAAAAGTTCCACAAGTTTGGAATCACTTTAACGGAGGTAGAGGGGTAGATTAGGGGTTGGGGTTATGGAGTGCTGAGTGGGGGAGTAGTGACGAGCGGAGGGGAGGAAGGCCCATTGTAATTTTGGATGCCAAGAAAATAACCATTATTTCTCTCGGCTGATTGGAATTCCCTCATCAGTGAACATTTTAAAACTCGATTTGAGGTAAAAAGCCGATTTCAGACCTATGGGTACACTTCATTTGCTTGTAGTGCATTGTGGTTACGAGGATTTTAACAGAAATTATTTCGTTCCATGGTGTCTAGAGTCGTAATTTTACGATTGAGCTGATGCATTTTGGTTTATTGTGCAGGTATTAAGTTCCCTTTGTTGGCTCACTGACTCTGGGACGCTGATGAGGAGGTGTAGATGGGCGAGCGGGTCGGTGGAGAGAGCAAGTGGGAGGAGGTGTGTTAGAGGAAGAGGGGAGGCGGTGATAGTGAAGAAATTAAAGAAGGGTTGAAGGGCAGGGCCGTGGGTGGGGGCTTTTGTCAATGGGTCCCTTAGGCGCCTTACAACCAACTAGGTTCACCATAATTCACCAGTTTTCAAAGTAGGGTGAAACGGTGGGGGGGGGGGGGATCAACCAACAAAGATAACACCCAAAAAAGAATAACAGGAGGCATGACGTCGCAACGGCAGGTCTCTTGTTTGATAAAAGAAAGGTGTGGGGTCCTCAGCTGATTATATGATAAGAGTTTGGGAAGGGGAAATTGAAAATTCCAGCGAAAAACTTCAGGGAAGGGGAAAAATAATTTTGAAAATCGGAGAGAAAACCAAAGGCCACAGAAAACATATGTGGAAACGGAGGGTCCTTATATAATTTATATTATGATCCATGAATTGGAGGAAGGCTTTCCAAAAAGGGGCGGGAAAACGTACAGGTTATTATTATCAAGTCATGTTTGACAGTTGGCGGTTAAAAACTGGAGCGCAAGAAAGATAACATCAGCTGATTCGTGAGGGGGAGTGGTCGTGGTGGAAGAAAATCAAAAACTGGCGTAAAAAAAGCGGGAAATTGATTACCATCCGATCTAACATATGCATGGTGTAGAGTGGCGGGGGGGGGGGGGGTTGTAATCTAGAGGCTAATTTTAAAAATTGGCGGGAACCAGGAAAGGAGGGAATTATATGTATTCTATATCTTGACAGCGTCCATAGGCATGGAAACATGTATATCTGTATAGAATCCATGGACATGACGTAGGGGCCTGTGACATCACATCAGCTGTGACCTTTGGCGTGGCGGGGGGTGGTGATAACAGTGATAAGTGGAACCATCATATTCCCCTTAGGCCCTTACTGTCCTAAAAGTTCTGTGGGAGTGAAAAATACATGTGTGTCCGTCAAAATGAAAATGCCCACTCGCAATTTGAATTTCACGCATCAAGGAACAAATTTGGCTCCGTGTGTGATCGGTCGTCTCGTTTGGTGTCGTTGGTGTCATGCGGTCCTTGTAACACCGAATTATGAATTCAGTTATCAATTGTCGAATGAGGAATTCAAAAGATCGGAAATTTTAAGGATTTTGCCGTTCCACAGACGGTCTCTTATTGATATCATCAAATTAGTAGTACCATTCGTCGGCGCATGCACATATATATGAAATTTCCGACAACCCTGTATCTTAGGTTCCAGCTATTCGACCGATTTCGCTGAAATTCTCCCGGATTGGGTACCTATTTGTCCTGTACAATTTTATTTAAATCAGAATATATCAATTAGTTTCACGAGGAAGGAAAAAGCTACCTGCTGAACTGCACGAAGCCATCAACAATAAACACGACCCTTTTATCAAAATATTATTCCGGTTCTGGCTAACACTGGAGAGTTGAGAATTCCCTGGTATCATAACAAACGAAGACCCGTCACGCAAACTCTAGTGAAGGACAAACAATGCCTCGGGCCTCGGAAATTCTGAAGGAAGCTGGACATCCGCGAACCCGGCGCGCTTGATTAACGACGTACACGTCAACTTGAATACGATAAATGAGCTGACTTTATACAGCTAACCCCATTCGACCCGTTGGTACCCCAGCTTCCCCAGCTGGAGATTACCAGGATAAGTACGACGGTATTAGAGTTGAACGGGGAACCTACCCTAACTAGGTCAGAATAATTTGCTCAGTCACTTGCACTATTGCATTTTAAAATTGTCTTCGTTTCGTTATAATCCCCTAACCCTAACATTTACCGAACTACACAAACTTTGTACCATAGCGAATTGGTAGTTGATTAAACATGGTGAAATGAGACTCACACCACGACAACAGATTTCAGAGTCTCTCTTGCTCATTTTGGTTTATTATTCCGTGCATAATCAATCGCTCGGCAAAAAATGTTTATTAAACCCCCTCAAAATTTTTTCTTCAACGTTTCTTCAAGGTGCGTAGATTCCAAAAATGCAATTACCGTCCGCCATATCATGCACATCTCCTTCAATTTCGGTCTAAAAATTTCGTTCTTTCGCAATGTGAAGTCGATTTTGACCCAAAGAGTGGAAAATCGAAGTTTCAGCCTTAAATTTACGTTAAAATTTGGTCTAAAATCGTCGTTCTTCCACACACAGTTTGGGTCCCCATTTGGGAATGCTCCTAGTGCCCCGAAGCTCGGCAGCCCGATCAAAATAAGCCCAGTGATGTTGCGGGTGAAAAATCGGGGTTTTCGTGTTTTGTTTTTTTATGTTTTAGTGAACATGAGCTTGTGATGTATCGTTTTCCATGTTTTTTTAAGGCGAGAAGACCGAAAATGAAGTTGATTTTGACCAAAAAATGAAGAATTGAGGTTGTAACGAAGGTTCAGCTCCCAAAATTCAATTTTTCAAAACCCGGAATATTGTCTGAAATCACCACATAATAACACTAGAAGTGAATCAAGACAGGTGAATCATGACAGTTAAATGGCACTATCAATGATCAAAGATAATTTGTCAAAAATAGGAGGTTATTTAGTGTGTTTGGGGGCCAAAATTGGTGGAAACCATCAACAATCGTTATTTCAATATCTGCACATGAAAGAACCATAAATATGTTTCCAGCATTCATGTCGGGTGCGTCCAGTAGAATAATAAACCCGTGTGACCAGGTCTTTGCAGCGTTTTACATTTTAAGAAAACCATGCGGTCTGAATCACATCACGCTCGTAGCCCTCAATTGAGATTCATCTTATAGGTAATTTGGTTGTCCCAAAACCCAACCGTATTCCGCTCGACGAGAAAACCTCAACTCCGTGCTGGGGGATGTTCTGTCGGAGAAAGTCTCGTTTATTTTTGTGCAGTTACCAATGTCATCTAACGCCGGTAGTAAACTCCACCGATCTGTCCGCTGCCTCTAGGGGTCACGGACTATCGCTCGAGCGGAAGATGTAAAGTCCATAAAGTCGAGAGAATTGAATCCACTGTAAAGTGTGAATCCCACCGGGTGTGTTGGACAAATATGTTGAATAAAAAGGAGTTTACATCAAGGATTATACCCAGGCATCAGTAAGTTTGGTGGAATTTACAATCGCCCGTTGTCTGTCACGTTATATTTTGGTTTATTATTTTCAATAATGAACCATTGGAATCGAGCATGAAAAAAAAAATTCTTACCCCCCCTCAAAATTTGATGGTTTACGTTTCAAGGTATGTAGAATCCAAAACTGCAATAAAAATATTTCTGTCTGTCCGCCGTACGCCGTACGGGCCACTTTTCTTAGTTACCATGAAAAAAAATTGATGAAATTCGGGTTATAGGTTCCGTTCGGCGTCTAGTTGGTCCTCGAAGCTCGACGTTACTGTGAGTCATCTCTAAGGGGTTCAAAATAGGGGTTGAAATTTTCAAAACGCCTATACCAGTGCCATTACCAGTACCAGTACCAGTACCAGTACCAGTGCCCTGCTTTCAAAAGATGGACTGCGGGTACTTATGTTTGCGGATGACCTGAAAATATATGGTACGATCTCGTCGACCACTGACTGCTTCCGGCTTCAGTGTGGTCTCGACGCTCTTCTGGGCTGGTGTCGGCAGAACCACCTGTCTCTTAATCCTGCAAAGTGCACGGTCGCGTCCTACACAAGATCCCATGAGTGCATCAATCATTCATATATGATTGGGGGTGCACTTCTCACTAGGCTGGAGCTGACGCGGGACTTGGGTGTGCTCCTGGACCGAAGGCTTTCGTTTAACCATCATGTGGATGTTGTGGCGGCGAGGGCATTAAGAAGGTTGGGTTTCCTGAAGAGGTGCACTCGGGACTTTACCTCTGTCGAGGCTATAGTACTTCTATATAAATCTTTGGTCCACCCAATCATGGAATATGCTAGCCCAGTATGGTCCCCGTTTTACGGGGTGCACAAGGACAGGCTGGAGAGGGTGCAACGCAAGCTCCTCCGTTATGTCGCCTTCAAGTTGGGGATACCGGCCGATGGTGTGGATTACGCGCGGCTGTCGGCGGTTTATGGCCTCTCTAGTCTGGAGAACCGTAGACTGCTGGCAGATGTGGTGTTCTACCACAAACTGGCGAATGGCGTGCTGGACTGTCCTGCTCTGCTTGCCAGGATTAATCTTAACGTGCCAGGCTACATTACCCGCCACCACTGTTCCACGGCCCCTTTGCTGCGCACAACTACATGCTTCAGCGCCCCCTTTGCCGGATACCGCGTGTGGTCAATGCCTTCCTCCAGAGTTCGTCATTCGACTTCTTTGCCGATCCATCGTCTTCCCTCAGGCGCCATTTTTCAGCTTACCAATGCCAGTGAAGTTTGGTTGTCTTTTCTTATAATTTAATCATTCATTTATTTTTTCCTGAGTTTGCAACTCCTTTATTCAACTATTGTAAATTGGCTTAGCCGTACTATAAAATAAAATAAATAAAATAAAAAAATACCATTTTTTTACGTAAATATTTTTACGGTTTTAAATAGTTCTTGAACTTGCGAGTTTTTTAAGACCATCCGGAGCATCGTACGTCCAGCCGTTCGTTCACAGTAAGGCCCCGAAGTTTGCACCGACAGGCATTTTCGACTCCAGTGTGAATGAAATTGTATACAATTCAAACCAAATCTCGTAACCAGAGACGCGCCCACAATAGGAAATTTGGCGGAGATGAAATCATTGGTAGGGATCACCGATTATATTGGCGGAGTATGAAGTCGAGTTGGTTGTTCTGTGATATTATTTAATTTGAAAAATGATGGCTCTTTTGGAGTTTGTTGGTAGGTAGTGAAACTTGAACAAACGTTGAAGTATTATTGATGGGTAAATTATTACTACGGTAAATCATTACTCAACGGTAAATTATTACACAACGGTTCATTATACCATCTACGTAGAAGGGGCTGGAGTTTGTTGGTAGGTACTTTTGCAACTTTTATCACTCCTCATCAACAATTTCTTTTCAGAACTTCATTATGTGTGTTTCTTTTTGTTAGGTACTGTTTGTCATCGGCAGAATTATTTTAGCAACATTTAAATCGTGATTTAGGTAGGTACCTAGTAACGAGTACGGGGTTAGGTACTAAGGGTTAGGGTCTGCGATCTACATAATATGTATAGAATAGTAGGTACATATCATATTATATAGACGGGTTATCTATACATAGAGCTGTGATCTGTAACAGAAGGGTATTCTATACAAAATAATAAACCGTTGTGCAGGGATTTGCAGCGTTTTTGTATTTGAAAGAAAATTTATGACTAGGTGATAAACAATTCATTCATTCATTCGTTGATTATATTCTGCGTCGAATGAGACCTAATCGATCTCTTCAGTTATGTAACCAAGCTTTTGGCGATTCTTCAGCTTTTATGAGCTCATGGTATAACCTTGAAAAATGACAAAACGAAAGAACAAATTTGATTTTTTTAAATTATTACACAAAGGTTAATTTATTTACCTGTATAGATGCCTCTTCTGCAGAAATCACTGCTCTGTGGTCAATACCCTACCCTCGTGCTCCCCCCAGGAGAGCCCTAAATCTAGTACTGGAGCCAGCTCCGCAATTAAAGTTTCCTACAAATGCGCGGGATTCAGTAATTCAATCATTACTAATTACTTTGTAGTTATTCATGAAGCATAAGGCAAATAATAAACCGTTGTGTAATAATTTACCTGTATATAGGTGCCCCTTCTTCGTAGATAGTATAATGAACCATTGTGTGATATAATTTACCTTTGAGTAATAATTTACCGTTGTGTAATAATTTGCCTATCAATAATACTTCAACGGTTGTTCAAGTTGCAAAAGTACCTACCCCCTTCCTAGCCCCTTCTACGTAGATGATATAATGAACCGTTGTGTAATTATTTACCGTTGTGTAATAACTTACCGTTGTGTAATAATTTACCATTGTTTAATAATTTACCTATCAATAATACTTCAACGTTTGTTCAAGTTTCACTACCTATCAACAAAATCCAAGAGAGCCATCATTTTTCAAATGAAATAATATCACAGAACAGCCAACTTGACTTCATACTCCGTGAATATAATCATGTGCTCCCTAGCAATGATTATCTCGGGCCAATTCCCGATGGTTGCCGCGTCCCTAGTGATTATATCTGGGCTGAATGTATACAATTTCATTCACCCTCCTGTTGAAGAAGCCTGTCGGTGCAAACTTCTGGGCCTTACTGACAACGAACGGCTGGACGTACAATGCTCCGGGTGGTCTTAGAAAACTCCCAAGTTCTAGAACTCTTTAAAACCGTAAAAGAATTCGAGATAACTGACTGACATTCACGCCGAGCTTCGAGGACCAACTAGACTCCAAATGGGACCTATAAACCGAATTTCGTAAATTTTGGTTCATTTTAACTAAGAAAAGTGCTCCGTACAGCGGACGGACAGAATTTTTTTAAATTGCTTTTTCGTATTCTACGAACCCTGAAACGGAAACCATCAAATTTATGAGGGGGGGGGGGGGGGGGGGTTAAAAAAATTGTTTCATGCTCGATTCCAAAGGGTCATTATTGAAAATGATAAACCAAAAGGGCCAGTGAAAAATTGTCAATTCTGATTAGAAAATCCGTAATGCGAGTTGGAAAACCAGGCGAATACCGTCGAGCGAATGTTCTGTGGAAACAGTTGATTGAGAGACTCAAACTGGATTGAACATTTCCGGACTAGTTGAAAAGATTTTCCCCGTCCCACGATTAATCTCTCCCTGCTCGAGTGCTCAAATACAATTCGTATTCACCCAAACTGTGGTGGGCAACAATGAATGAGGCCGACCCCCCCCCCCCCCCCCCCCCCCATCACATCGCCACCAGGTCCACTAACGCGAAAACGGCTGAACCCGCAAATGGACAATATTTGTCGTGGAATGGGTTTCAAGGGGGTGAAGGCGGTGAAAGGAGCTGTGGGGAGGGTCTACTGAAAGATTGGAACTCGGAAATGGTGGAGTTATGTGACGTCATTTTTCAGCTGGAAGGATAAAATGGGAAACGTGGCGTTTACTACGATCCCGCTACTTGGAACGTGTACAATGGAGTGATTTGATGTCACACATAAAAGGCGTCGCGTTACGTCTACTACTAAGTCAAAAATTGCAAAATGATCAAAAATTATACAAAATCAACTAATATTGTTATTGTCGTGATTCCCCTCGCAGTAACCACCCCTATAATATTGTTATAAGATTCAACCAAATAAAGGACGGGAACGTTGAGCCGGGCAGCGCCAAGGGGAAAGTAGCCGAAGGGGTTTCCCTACCGCCATTGCTCCTCAACAGGCGTAACAGCCGATTGTGGACGAGGGACAGCTGGAAAAGTCCCTATATAAACAGCCCTTCTGGCCCAGCTCATCATTCGAGGATCCGACCGACCGATCTCTCGACCCTCTCTCTCTCTCTCTCTCTCTCTCGCCCTCTCTCCTACCTTACCTCGCACCTGCGGTGGTGAAAACCGTGGGGTGCCAGCTTCCACCTGCCAGGCTTCTGCTGTGGTGAAAACCGTGGGACGCCTCCTTCTCCCCTAACATCTGCTGTGGTGAGAACCGCGGGGTGTTAGCTTTCATCTTCCCGATGTCTGGTGTGGTGGAAACCGCGGGACACGTTCCTCTCCTCTAGTACCTGCTGTTGTGGAAACCGCGGGGTAGTAGCACCCACATCCTAGGCGCCTGCTGTGGAGAAAACCGCGGAGCCACTACCTCACGCGCCTGCTGTGGTGAAAGCCGCGGGGAGCTAACCTTCCCTCTAAATAACGCCTGCTGACGTGAAAGCCGCGGGGAGCTAACCTTCCCTCTAAATAACGCCTGCTGACGTGAAAACCGCAGGGCGTTAGTGAAAAGACTCCTAAGGAGCACATCCTTCCTCATCCGCCTTCATCCAACCTCTGCCTTCATCTTTCATCCAACTCTCACCCGCCATGTCGTGAGCACCACAACCCCGCTCACGACAGTTACGATCTTGACTCAAAACAGAAACAGGTTATTTCAATTCCCAAACATATTTTTGCACCAAAAGTTGTTGGAAAATTTGATTGGCGTTGAAATAAATTCCATAAGACCTACTGAAATTGGTTAGGGGTCGTTTGATGCAGTAAACAAAGCAATTTCCACCCGTTTTCAAGAACTACGAATTAAATCACTAACAATCTAATCGTGGAAACCCATTTCAAGTAAAAAGTGCCAGTTATACAGTATGGCTATAAGAGCGAATTTTCAAATAAATAATCGTGCTATTGCGTGAAAAGATGATATAGCGAAAAACCATACCTACCACATCTTGTAAAATGATATAATTTTTTCGTGATTTTAGCTATTTTTACCGATTTTTGATCCTTATGAAGTCAAATTTGACCCACTCTTTTTTGAGAAAAATATTGCCTCATAGAAATAGTCCCTGCGTCTTGAATCGCCGTCCCACACAACGTGAATTAATATTGATTTTAGCCCTTAGTACATTTTTGATCTCTCAAGAATCCAAATTTGACCCCTATTCTGTATGAAAAACATCTGAAATGGTATTTTTCAAATTTCAGAAATTCAGGTTCTGACAATTCTGGACCCATTGCAATAGCTTCGTTTTCTTCGAAAATTCGCTAAAACGGAGTTATTTAAACGTTGTTTATTTTCCACTTTGATCAAAATATGATGGTTTCGGTGATGAAACTGTTGTCAGTACTGGCTGTAAATTGGAGAGAGGTGAGCTTGTTATAGTCTAAAAGTAAAAGGAGGTCGATTCTGATTGCTGTCGGCTGTTCAATCAATGATGGGTTGGGAGTCAATGAGAGGGGGCGAGTTGAAAGAGATCTGTCCGGGTAGAAAAGTCCGAAGGAACCAAGCTGTTACAAAAATGAACGCAATGATGGATGAAAACTTCGAGGAATCGTAATTAATTATTACTCACACATTTACCTACCCTGTTACTCTTCCTTTGAGCAGAAATGGAGGAACTCAATAAATTGTCTATTATCTATCGAAGGCACCAGGATTGAAGTCAGGCGGGATTCGTTGAAATGACTTGTACACGCGGAATCACCCTTGTTGTCCTTATAATCATTTTATGCTTCTTTATTTCTCTATCTTCATACCAGTTTGACCGCAACACTCGAGTCCACAATCAACTATTCAGTCTTCAATTCATACACCCCACTTTCTTACTGAATGTTCCCTTTATCTTAGCAGTACCTAATGAATATATGAGATTATTAATTTGTAGTTTCATATCGTGCGTTGAACCCTTAAAAGTTGGAATTTAACCCACTGTCGTGATTCCCTCTCAGAATCCACTCCTCTAAGTATCATAAGATTTTACCAAATAAAATGGGCGGAGAACACCGAACTGGGGTTTCCCCAACCGCCATCCGCCTCAACCGACTTTAACGGTCGATTGTGGACAAGGGACGAACTAAATCACTCGCGATGAAATCGTGGAAACCCATTTCAAAGAAAAACGGAGTTATTGAAAAATAGCCTATTTCCACTAATACACGAAAAACAGTGTTACTACTAACAGTGTTTTTCGTGTATTAGTGGAAATAGGCTATTTTTCAATAACTCCGTTTTTCTTTGACAAGGGACGGGTGGAAAAGTCCCTATATATCTTTCCCATATCTTTAAAGATCTCCTGCTATTGGTGAAAACCGCGGGGTGCACGTCCCTAAAAGATCTCCTGCTGTGGGTGAAAACTGCGGGGAGCACGTCCTAAAAGATCTCCTGCTGTAGTTGGTGAAAACCGCAGGGAGCAGGCTAACTCCTGCTGTAGGTGAAAACCGCGGGGAGTTAGCCTGCACATCCCATAGGAACCCGTCCTCACACTCTTCTCCTCCTCCAGTCTCTCCCGCTCCACTCCTCTTCGTGAAGTACCCCACGACTCCCTGGTGACCCCTCCTCTCAATTCGGCCGTTCGTGAGAGACACAAAAACACCCACTTTATCGGAAAATTTGCCATAATACGGTATTTATTATACCGTTCCCACTATTTTCCTAAGGACCTTATCCCATATTGTTAAAACGAGATGTCCTCCATAACTATTTCTCACTGCTATGCTTTTTGTAGCTAATTTCTCTTTAGCTAAATTCTCTTCACACATTAATTCAGGTTAACCTACCCAGTCCGTGGACGACCCCCCAGTCTGTGTGGACGGGGCTGAAATAAATGGCAAGAATATGGCATACGGCGCTATGTAGTGGATCCAGCTGTTTTTTCTAGTTGCTTCAATACCTCACAGAGGCTGTGAACAAATAATGGCATGGGTTAGGCCAGCAAAGAGGCGAACATCCGCACAGACGAGCAAATGTGTCGAGGAGCAGATGTGTGTGTGTTGATTTTTTCATTAACTACTGTGGCCTTATTTGTGTCCAGAAACATTCTAAATTTCAATTTTTTGAAGTTCTGTGGAGAGAGAAGTACGTTTTCCAGTAAATGAACACTCCAAAAGGACAAGAAATCACTCTGTTCACACAATAAAAAACATGATTGGTTTTTTTAGTCACATTTTTAACTGATTTCATACCTTGAACCTAAATGATTGTGATAATATTGATTTTAGTTTTTCAGTATTTTGGTGGAACGTTTATCCCAGTCTTACGACTCTGAGAAGGTAAAATGAATAAGAAACATGGAAGATTTCATTTTTGTTTAAACAAATCTGAGCGTTCATACATTGGGTAACATTTGTGCACAAACTAGAAATGTTTTGTTCAAACACTACCAAATGACAATAATTAGTCTATAATAGGTCGTCTTAAAAAAATTTAATAATACGTGACGAATCAGTTTTAATTACATTTTGATTCTTGAATAGGTACATAATTAATTGGGCACTTAAAAATAAATGATTAAAACAGATGACGGGGCTCTGCCAGGGTTTTGGAAATTGAAACTTCGCCTGACCATTCCTTAATCGTTCACAGACCGGGGAGGGCACCCTAGGTTTGTTAATCATACTATGAAAGGCCATATGGTTTTGAAGAACAAGTGGATGATTTGAAGTACATTGGTAATATCGCTATAAGTGGATTTCCTTTATACGGAAAACTCTATTTTCAAACGTGGTGCTTTCATTTCATCTCTTGGTAGAGCAGTATTGTGGTTGGTGGGGGGGGGGGGGGGGATGAAGGTAGACTGCTGTATTGTTTTCAGGATCGATGGTTAAACGATGCGACTGCGACCAATGAAAGCCCCAATCTTTTCCTCTATCGGCGAGAAAAGCTGGGAACTCATATCGTCACTTTCCACCTGTTCGTTTCCCTTTTCTTTTCCTTCAGTTTTTCCCTCATTTTAATCCGTAGAATTGAATACCCCTTTGCCTTTATGTGTCTCCGTCACTGTTATTTTTAAATTATCAACGATCAGGTCGTTAAAAATCGATACTGCAATATGTAGTATCGATTTGAAAATACATTCTGTTGTAATCATCGCAAGGCCAGTTTGTCAATTGCCGGTTCAGGTATGATGTTCCTTATTAATGATGATTATTGGACTATGTAACGCCTCTCAAACGTTCCGCAAAAATAATGACCCGTTGTTTAATAATTAGCAGCTTTTCGGATTTTCAGATATATGAGAGAGCAACGGCGTGGAATCTGTTTATTACAATAACCCACTTTCCGGTTGCATAGTTGAGCATCTTCTGGGTAGCATTTAGCGGTTTCATCCCTGGGAAGAGTTCGTCCTTTAGGGGGACGAGTAAATGAGTTGTGAGGGTTGGAGAAGTTGAAGTTGCTGGTGGTAGTAAGGCGGGGGGGGGGGGGGTAGAAGAACGCTCAGCACCTCAGAAATTCCACAGGGGATCCATTTGATGAGGCTTCTTACATTCTCCTAAAGAAAATTTAATAAAATGCGTTTGGAAGTATACCATTCACACCGGTATCAAAGGAGAGGCTTCTGTTGCTTCTTCGTATTTTTAGATAAATAACCATGAACTACACCACTCTACAAGTTGTAAATTTTTTATGGATATACACGTATTGCTTTATGCGTTATTTCGGCGTGCGTTGTAACAGTGTGACTGTTCTCGAGTAGTTTTTTGGTCCGGTGGAGACGGGGTCGGTGGGCGGAAGCCTAATCGATATGCGTTCTTAACCGGTGATAATCTCGCTGGTCTAGGGGGAGGACTCTCGAGGGTCCACTGTCACTCACCTCCTGACTCTGTCACATGGTAGCAGAGAGTGTTTGGTAGTACGCGCTGAGCACCCCACTTTTTGTGGGCTTACCAGAAGGATAAGCCCAAAGGTTTCCCAGAAGGATTCCTTTACTAAACAACCTGTCCCTTTGAAAATACATACATCTATTGGCTTCCCCACCCCCTTTCCCCCCTTTAGGCTTTAGAGCGTCAGTATAATTAAAATATACTGAGCTCATCAGAAGGCGATTGATGCCATGTGCCAATTTACAAGTCCCAGTAGTTGTTCCATCCTAACGATGTAGGTTGATCGCCTAGAGGTTGCCCAGATGAGCACAATTCAGGACAACAACCTCTGACAACATTATCTGCCAGTACTCGTATGTAGGAGCTTTGTTCTCCACCAGTAAATATTATTGAGGTAGTACCATTACGATGGAGGTTAGTCACCTTGAACTTGTTCAGGTGTCGTTTCCTGAACCAGAACTTCACACTACTTTTCATTCCCCCTTTTCCCTATCATACTTCTGCTACCCAGAAGTAGGTCAAGTGGGGAGGAGTGTAACAGTGTGGGCTGTTCTTGATACATTTTTTCTTCCGGTGGAGACGGGATCGGTTTGGGGAAGCCTAATCGATATCCCTTCTTAACCGGTGATAATCTCGCTGGTCCAGGACGGGGACTCTCGAGGGTCCACCTTCACTGTCACACTCTGTCACAACGTATTGCTTTATGCGTTATTACGGTGTACGGTCGCGCGTTGGTTTATATTTATGGTCCTTTGACCGATTTTTGAAACTTGGCATTTCGGAAACACCCTCGTGTTCTGTAGGTACCTAATAGGCATTTCTAGATCCGTTCTGCTTCCGAGTTCACTAAGGTAGCAGCCTTGTGGTTATTCAGTTCCTTCTCTGCAGAGACACAAATTCTGTTTAAAAAAAAATCCTGTTGAATTCATGCTCCTGAAACGTTGCATGCATCTCTGAAGATTCTGTAGATGGTTCTCCCCCTCGAAGAGCGAAAATGAGAACAACAAATGCTCAACTCAGGCGTGAGTTGAGAAGGAGGTTATGGGATTCCGTCCAAAGACGCAACATCTCTAAATTATGCATGAAACTAAGGGGAGAGAGATGGTCCCTTGGGAATTCCTTCTCTGTGCACAAAGCACGTTGAGGCGACTTCTCCTCCGCTCACTGCCACACAATTTTCCTGTATCATCGGACGCTAAATCGAATATTCCCCGGTTACTGTCTTCCTCTAGCGTCTGTTATTATTTAAAAAAAGCGAATATGGGGTGTTATTATGTATTAGGTAGTTTTAGCGACTTTTTAAAGGAAATAAAGCTGTTGCAATGTGTCCAAAATTCTCAGAACTTGAATTTTTGAAATTTTTAATATGCCAATCCGTTTCAGAACATCCTGAATTCATCCCTAGGTTTTAACAAAAATTTACATGAATACATGTATATATATACACACATATATATTTGTTAATGTGTCACTCCAGACAATATCTGTCCTTGGGGTACATGATAAAAAACTCCAAATTTCGCCAAAAGGTTCGTAATCCAAACAAAAAGAGGAGTAGCAGTTTTCAAAAATTCTAAGGGGGTCACACCTGAGTTTTCAGGGATCAAAAATCGGTAAAAAGTGGCTCAAATCGCGAGCAATAATTATTATTGATACAAAATCAAATGAAAGTGGCATGGAAGGGTGAGTAAAGACAGAAAAAGACCATTTCAGTTGTTTTTCATACAGAATAGAGGTCAAGTATGGATTGTTGGGGTTCAGAAATTGGTGTTAAGGGCTAAAATCGCCTAAAATCAATATTAAATCACCTGACGTGGTGTGGGATGGTGATCCTTGGCCGAAAGAGGGACTGTTTCAATTGTGAAAATGTTTTTCTCTAATTTGACTTTATAAGGGTCAATAATTCTACTATTAACACTATACCTACTACTTAAATAATCGTATACTTATTATATTGATTCGAAATATTTGTCATAAAAATGCTGATCAAGGTAGAAAACCTACCGATCTACTATTGGAGGAACATCTTTAAAATGTATCTGTTGAAACATTTAATACCTATTACTGTTTATTGACTAAAACCCTACCATACCTACTTGTTAAATCCCAGTATTATTTCAGATTTTCCATATTCAACCCGGTTTCCCGCTATATCATCTTTTTACGCAATAGCACGAATGCTTATTTGAAAATTCGCTCTTGTAGCCATGCTGCATGACTGGGACTTTTTAGATAACTGGAATCACGGAAATAAGTCTCTACCTAAATTTAAAAAGATAAGACACATTTCCGCAATCATAGGACAAACAGTATATTTGCATCGAATCTGGTAGGTACATATTTAAGAAACTCTTGAAATGTATTTGAGTTGAACATATATTATGTCCAGCTTGGTGGAATTGTAGCTATACAGAATAGCTGTTGCTATACAGTATGTACTTGTTCCATGGTTCTGTCTGCCTGTTATTTTGGTTCTGGCAGTTGTCAAGGTCCGCATCTCATCAGGAAAAATACAAACAATGTCCTTGCATTTAAAAATATTTATGTACGTATAAATAACCAAGTTTTTTCAGTGAAAATACGCTATTGCAATAATGGGTTCAAAATGGTTAGTCCTTGAATTTTCGAAAAATTTTCTTGGTTTCTAACAGTTACATCCACTTGCTATAAAATCAGCAAAAATGATAGGCTGGTGACTCAAGACATGAATTTTGATATTAGAAATTCTTTTCTTGCGCAAAAATGGATGTAAATTGACTCCAACAAAAAGACTGGTCGAAATGTGAAAACAATTTTTGTACAGTAGTTTTTGTACAAGTTCACCTGTTTTATTTTATTTTCTTAAGTAAAAGATCGCGGCGAGTTCCGAAAAGGTGTTAGCTATATGAGAGGTATCCGATGATCGGAATTCTGCGATAAACCAGTGGAAAGAATGCGAAATGACGTCATAGGTAAAGGCTTTCACCTCCGCGTCCGCCTGGGGGGAACCCACAGTACCATCCAATTATGACATCATTTCGTTTAATTTCTATCCGTTCGTTGGCTGGGGGGGGGGGGGGGGTCAAGGGTGCTAAATCCGATTCTGAGATCAAAAATAAAAAATTCCATGGGTAATTGCCCATTAACATTGAATGATCATTCAATCAAATTCAGGAAGAGGCAGTTTTGTACTACATTTTCAACAGGATTATTTGATTGAGAATAAAGTTTCCATGGAATAAAGTGTTAAGTTTGGATTTTGTTATAGTTATAAATGGTGAAAAATATTTGGTAATGTAGTAAATTTAGGAGTTAATTGCGTAGGTACGTTACTTATAAATATCGCCAACACACTGCTCTACTTGCCTTTTCGAGAGAAGAAGATCGTTCTTGGGAAATACCTACTCGTAGACAAGGAATAGTAGGATGGAATCAGAAACGTAATTTTGAATTGAACACCGAACTGCTTGGGGTCGCAGTCAAACCTGCATTTGCCTTTGGTTGTGCGTAGGAAGGAAAGTTAAGCAGGATGAATGGCAGATTGTTTGGAGTTAAGATTAAGGATTAGCCGTCTCCTCGGGGAGATGGTCCCCAACTGTGTGTTTTCCCACCGAGCGCCATTGACGGAAAATATAACCCGACCTAACGAAATGGATGAGGAGAAGAACTCGAGGCGACATGAAGAATGGAGCAGTGGGTTAGTTGCTATTCCCTTATTTTCAGAGAAATGTTACCCTTTGCCACTAACCCACCTCCGCTGTATTATGGTGAAGGATTCGTCAACTGGAACCGAATATTCACACATCTACAGTATTTCGTATAGATCAATTTTAATTAAAACTATAACATGTTCAAAATCAATAAAAACGTTATTCTATTATTTCGTTTTGTAATTTCTATGATTCAGAAAGATAATTACATAATCACAGACTGCCGATTGATTGGTGCTTCATATCTAATGGAAATAATGGAAATTAGCGAGGTACATGTACATAATACGCATAGGATCCCGTCTTAGATCTATTATTTTAAAAATATATACCTATTTAAAAAAATAAATTAAAAAAACAACCTGCAAATTCTTCTAGGTGATTTTTTTTAAATCCTTGTGCTACACACATGAGCAATCGCTGAAAAATTAACATAACCAACAAACAGACACTTTCCTTGAAAGAGGGACTAATTCTCTTTATTAAATAGAAATACGAATAATAATAGAAAGGTCAGTCTTGATGTTTTTAAATTGAGGTAGAATATCACGTGACATTAACCAACATTTTCGCTATAGACCCAGTTTGAGCGTAATTTTCACATATATAATACTGTGCCTGCTTCAAATAATCTCTGCATTTTTTTTTAATCGAAATTTTGAACGTAGACAAATCACAAAATAAAATGGTTGGGTCAAACAGCCCAAGGAGGTGGGGGTGCAAGATAATAGTTGTTTTAAAATTCAAATTTCTGGGGGTTTCAAGCCGGAACGAGAGATATACGTATCAGTAGAGTCTCCCTGGTACACGATCAACTTGGTGATTTATCTTAATTCTTACTGTAGTACTAAAACACTAGCAGATCGGTATGAATTTTGGAGCCCAATGTCTTCACAGCTCTCAGCAATCACATGCCTAACCAGAGTAACAAATGTATACTAGAATAATATAACTAGAATAAGGAGCAAGTCAGTCTTACTATAATCTAAGATACAAATTCAGCTCAAACATTCAACTGTTTGCAATGCGTTACGAAAACAGTAGTGGTAATACCCATTGAACATAACGTGAATTTAACTTAACCCTCAAAATAAAATAATTTCAACCGTTACGGAATGGAAAATTCCAATGGTGACCATGGCCGATTGTTTTGATGGATCCAAATCGAAAATAGGATGGTACAATGCTCGAAAAACAATTACAAAAAAAATCATCATGGACACTCAAGACATTCACAACTGAAAATGATGCGAATTATTGAACTTGCTGAACATTATTCAATTGGGTGTTGAACAAAACGTAGAACTAACGAAATGAAAGATCAGTCATCACCTGAATTTTGGCATTCAGAACATAATTATCTGGTAAATGTGTTCCCTAGAAATGTGTCCTTCGCATAAAACACTCCGCTCGTGTGACAGTGGGGGTGGACCCTCGAGAGTCTCCTCATCGACCAGCGAGATTATCACCGGTTAAGAAGGGATATCGATTAGGCTTCCACCAAGCGTCCCCGTCTTCACCAGAAGAAAAAATAGCTCGAGAACAGCCACATTGTTACAAGCGTTAGGAAGCCTCGTCAAAAAATGTCACACTTGCACTCAAGTCGGGTCAGTTCGGTTTCAAAAATTAAGGTTTCCAGAGATACACATGGAATGCGTTAACGAACTGAACTAAAATGAAAACAACATTTTTAAAATTATTACTATAATCAATTAGTACAGTTCTTCATTTAGGTGAATTTTCATCTTACCTTTACGACCACTCTTGAAAGTTTAGGAGGCTAGTTTTGTGAAAATTGTTTAGGTATCCCCCATTTTCACACGTTCCTGTTCTCCCCATTCTAACGCAGGTTTAATCGTGGAACGGTCGTAAAGTAATACTAACAAGGGAGGAGCTGATGCAGTGCACGGTTAGAGACAAATGGAGGAAGAACTCGGGAGCTAATTCGATCTCTTCTTATCGGTAGCCCAGCGACGTCTACGGCGAAAAATGGCGAGAGGTTCCACCATCCATTAATCTTTCACGGCCGTAATCGTTACACGTAGCCACCTTTGGTGGAAACCATCTACCGACCTATAACGAACTGAGGAAACCCAATTTATTTGAAAACTCTTTAGTCTTCAACGATTTATCGTGAAGCGAGTTCAACTCAAGTTTAGTCAGAGTTTTCATGGACATCATCTATTGTTGTATTTACAATATTACATACTTTCACAATCAAAATACATATATTCCAAATTTTCGACAGCCCCAGAAAGTTACAGTGGGCTATGTGTACATGGGCTAAATTAACTATGGGCTTAAGGGTGACAAGCGGTTTATATTATTTTTTAAATGAAAATATAGATTCCATCCTGAGAATTTTGAGACCAACCGCACGCTCCTCCAATAAGTAATTCTTTTTCTACGATTTTTCAGAAGTTTCCGGAGGTTCCTACGTCATTGCACCCCTCTCGCCTGGGTGGGACCCCCCTGCAAGTGGAAACTTTGAAAAATCATAGAAAAAGAGGTCTCAAAATTCTCAGGATGGAATCTACTTTCATTTAAAACAATTAAATACGTGCAAATAGCCCATCGAAATCAAACTATATAAAAACTAGGTCGCATATTGCTAATTTATCCACAAACAGGTTGAAAATCTATATGGATCGTTGTTCTGCAAGCTGTACGATCATTTGAAAAACGTGTAGGCAGGCCGTATATGAGGTGTTAGGTCTTTGGCCCTTCCCCGTGGCACACCACACTTGTGATAATTGTTATTAAATCTGTCAAAATCTGAATGCGGTAGGCAGGTCAACTGTGAGATCGATTGCAGGACAAATCCGATTCGTGTCAGCCCCAATGGGATGGAGCAGTTCGCTCATTGAATTTTATCTTCTAAGTTTGCAATGGACCATTCGGTTCTGTTGAGTGCTTAGAAACGGCCGTTATATTGCTAAGTGTCGACGTTTTGCGACGTGACCGTGGGGAGATTAAAAGGGAGCTGAGCCGGTTTTATCTGTGATCACGGTGGGCTTCAGAGAAGGCCGCGGCGCAAGACATCTCGGCGGCGGCATCTGGCAACGCTGTAATAGCTTCTAGGTTCAGGCCCCTTTACTAACCACTGCGTTCTTTTAGCTCCATGAATGAATCCTTCACCTACTTTATTATTATACCTGTATGTTGCGAGTAGGTATATTTATTGAAAACAACCACCTTCTGAATGATGCATTATTTAAAAGAAAGGTACTGAACTAATACCTAGAACAGCAGAAAGGAACAAGCAAGATGACTTGGAGAAAAGGAAATGGAACATTAATTAATTATAGTTTGCTTATAGTATTCTACTTCTGGTACTTCTTCAACTTGCGACTGTCATTTTTGTTAAGTATTCTCCAAATACCGTGTTTTTTAGGGTGAGGAGACCAAATATGAAGTTGATTTTGACCACTGAGTGAAGTATTGAGGTTCCAACGAAGTTTCAACTCTTAAAATTGAATTATGGGTCAAAAACCTGTGAAAATGGCTGTAATCACTAGAAATTTGTATAATAACTCAGAAGTGAATCCGGACAATTCAATGAGAAGTTCAATGATCGAAGATAATTTGTCAAAAATAGGAGCCTAATTCGAGTTTTTGGAGCCAAAATTTGTGAAAAATACCAAAAATAGGTATATCAGTATTATTACACATGAAATAAACAGTAAATGGATAGCCAGCTTTTTTGATGTCCAATAGAATACTTAATAAACCCACGTGACAAAGGATTGTGCAGCATTCTTCGACTTTTGATCACGAACATTATTCTTGGAATAATGGTTCGTAATCACATTGACCGCACGTATTGCTGTCTTCTAATTTGGAATGCGATCTCTCCGAGACAAATGTTATGATGTATTTTTGGTTAGGAGCCTTCAAAAACTTATCCTCGAACTCTTATTTTCTATTGTCATACCATCATCGTAGCTGAATGATGGAAAGCACTGTAGGTACGTATCTCTATAGGTTTTGCAAGGGTCCATGGTCCATTCTTTCTATTCTCCCCGTTGAAGGTACCTACTTATCTACTGTACCTAAATCATTTTCGGAAAATGTTATAAATACAAACCATTGACCTTGGTTTTGGTTCCCAATTACTGCGGGGAATCGCACGAATCCACTTTTTCTCTTCATCCTTGGGAAAACGAAACGAAGTCACATAATATTATTCTTTTGTACATTCATAATTACTTTTGCACTCTGGCACGACACGATTTTCCTGCAGTCTGTTACCATTAACAACAATAACTTTTGTTAACAAAATTACTGTTGAAAATAATTTTCGCGAGATGATCTGTAGGTAAACTATCGAAACCCGGAAATAAACAAACCTGGGCTTAGTGGTGGGTGGTGTCGCGGCCGGCCTGAAGTGCGACGTTGCCAATTCTCTACTGTCGGGGCCTTCTCTGAAGCCGGCCGTGCTGTGATTCATTATTTTTGGTCGAGGGATGGAAAGGTGGGGGGGGGGGGGATACGTGCACGGCTCATTTCAAGGAAATTATTTGTTGATTCCTGTCTCCACTCAATTGTCACTTCAGGGTTTCCACTAATAATCTTGTCATCCTAAGGTCACCGAGTCCGAACCTATAGGTTGCTGTCTATCGAGGTAGTTACAGTTTTATCGAAAACCCTTCTTACACGAGGAATGCAAGGTGTTCTTCGAGGAATGTAGGTGGCAGTGTTATTGATTGTTAATTCATAGGTACCTGTAGGATCGCGCTGGTTGTAAAACTCAGGGGTGTGGTCTGTATCTTAGAGAATTATTAGTTTATGAAAAATGCACACACAAAAAACGCTGCAAAGTCCTTGTCACATGGGTTTTTATTATTCTACTGGACATACCTACAGAAATTTTGGCTGTTCATTTATTGTTTCTTTCATGTGCAATTATTGAAATGGCTATTTTTCATGGTTTCCACCAATTTTGGCCTCCAAAAACACGAATTAGGCTTAGCCTTTTTTTTTCTAACAGAGTATTTTTGATCGTTGATAGTACGATTTAACTGTCTTGATTCACCTGTTGATACTACTTCTAGTATTATTATACAAATGTATGGTGATTTCAGACAATTTCCCATGTTTTGTGTCATAAAACATTAATTTCGGGAGCTGAACATTCGTTACAACCTCAATTCTTCACTCTTCGGTCAAAATCAACTTAATATCCGGTCTTCTTGCCTTAAAAAAAAAAAAAAAAACACGGAAAACGATACCTCACAGGCATGTTCACTAAAACCTAAAAAATCCCTCGATAACCCATATTTTTACACCCATTTTTCTCCCATAACACCCCTAGGTGTATGCCGATCGGACGTCTCAATGTGTTCCCAAAGGGGGACCCAAAGTGTGTGCGGAAGAAAGACTATTTTAGACCAAAATTTAACATAAATTTAAGGCTGAAACTCAATTGTCCACTCTGGTCAAAATCGACTTCATGCTAAACATTAAGAAATACAGAGACAATAATTATATTAAGTAATGCACTACAGCTTACGAATGCGACTCCTCCATATGAGGAAACCCTCGTGCTTGGGGGAGGAATCACACTTCTTTATTTTAGCTACAGCGTCGATCTATGATTAACATTAATTACATACTACTTCGAGTGGTTTTACTGTGCCATTTTCTTATATCATGCTTTATAATGGAATGTTATTGTTCAAAATTAAATAACTTTTTCACGAGCCGTTTAAGACAATCCAGAGTCGGGGCATCTATAATATTCATGGGCAGACTATTATAAAGTTTCGCACCACGGTACAGACATGACCGCTGAACTTGCAGTTTAATTTGTGTTTACATTATAAAAGTGCTCAAGTAGGTACCCGCAGCTAGGTTTATTTTTGGGTAGATATAAAAGAATAATGAAAAAAAATTCAACAAAACGCTGCAAATCCCTACACAACGGTTTATTATTTTGTACAGAACACCCTTCTGTTACAGATCACAGCTCTCTGTATAGAAAACCCTTCTGTTATGTACTATTCGATACATATTATGTAGATCGCAAACCCTCCGTAGCTTAGTACCTAACCCTGTACTCGTTACTAGGTAGCTACCTAAATCACGTGTCGTGTAAAATAATTCTATCGATGACAAACAGTATCTAAAATGGCAAAAAGAAACACAAATAATGAAGTTCTCGAGGGAAATTGTTGATGTGGAGTGAAAAAATATCCAGTCCTGGTAGGGTTTTGATCTCCGGAACTTTGGCATATACATCAGTCCGTCAGTTAAACCACTGCGCTATAATATCGCCCAGCTAGCCGAGAGACCAGTGATGTGCGCTCTCAACACAGCTTGATGCCTGCATACACCCTGCTCTTTCCGGCCAATTGTATAGCAAATTTTATGACAACATCGTTGAATAATCCAGATGATCTCAAAACTTCAGAAAAAAAAATCAAAATATTTAAAAATGCGAGAAAACCCACACCTCAAAATAAATTTTCCGAGATAGGGATACTGTGGACATTTCAACCCCTATTTTTCTCCCCTTAGAGTTGGTTGACAGTAACGCCGAGCTTCGAGGACGAACTAGAGCCCAAACGGGACCCATTTACGAAATTTCGTGAATTTTGGTTCACGGGAAAAAGAATTTTTTTTATTCGGTATTCGTATTCTGCATCCCTTGAAATGTAATCCATCAAATTTTGAGGGGAGGGGGTTAATTTTTTTTTCATGGTCGATTCCAAAGGTTTATTATTGAAAATAATAAACCAAAAAAGAAAACCGACTTCAAAAAAAGGTGTATAAATAAAGTAAAAAAGTGAAAAATAATTTCTATGCTCAACAAACTTAATTTATTCAAAGGCGATGGCACAAAATTTGGCGCCGTCTTCAAAAAATATGTTGCATAATAATAAATTACGTTTGTTGAGCATCAAAATTATTTTTCACTTTTTAGATTATTTATACACCTTTTACAGAAACCTGTTCCTCCTCTATATCCTGGATGCTCTTGGATATAGAAACCTGTTCCTTCCTCCATAACCTGAAATCTCGGTCAACCCTGTTTGGCGGGAGCTTTTTGCCTGCCCGCAGTTTTTTATACACACATAGGTGAGTAATATCCTTCCTCTCATCCTATTCAACTCGATAGTTATTCCGATCTCGCTCACGTCCTCCCTGTTATTTCTACCGCCTACTTATATGATTACTCAAGACGTCGAAGTATCGTTGTACGAAAAAGAAGGCTAGAGATATATATTATATACCTGCTGTCCAAAATACCAACTTCTCGGTGTGTTCTTTTGTACGGTCCCCTTTCCCGAGGGAACAAGATATTATACAAGTGAGGTAATATTCTTCTCACAAACCCCAAGTTAACGTAACTCGCATTTTAACTCTAGGTGGTGAAATCTGCCCCAAGTGATGTAAATGATTGTAATATTAGTTTGGTAAAAAACATTTCCTAGTAAATTGGTTTAAAATGTTGTTTCATTTTATTATTATTAGATATATTTTGAAAAAGCCCTGCAGAAAAGTATACCTAATAGGCGGAAGTTACAGCCCTCCAAACGATGTCGTCAACTGGATTATTTGACCATAATTTGCTGCGTTTTTAAACAGTTATAGCTCGGCTTCTACTGCAATGATTGGGTTCAGATTTTGAACACATCCTTAGGGAGCCCAACAAGTTTGCCAAATATCGGCTCTCACTGCCCCTCCACCCCACGAATGGGGGAAAATGGTGGTGGGAGGAGTCACTTCCTTGGAGCATAACGAATGTGTGTGCAGAATTTGAGCTCGATCCTTTTGTGTCTGCGAGGCTGTAGCCCTGTCAAAGAACGAGAATAAGGGCCGGTTTCACCAACGCGGATTATCCAGAGTTCAATCTCGGCTGAGGTTTAAGTCATGGATTCTGAGAAAAGACAGTTTCACGAACGCCTAATCTAGGAATAACTCGCGCATCTAGGAATAACGCATTAAGTTAATACCTCGTTTTAGGTGGTTTAAACCTCTGATCTAAGGTTGATCTCCGATTCTCCACCAGGCCATCGCCATTTTGAAATCTATTTTATCAGTGTTTTTCATACTTATCAACTTGCATCAACATTTAGTGCGATGAATCGTTTCACTGAAGTGTTTGAGTCATCCTCGGATGAAGATTTTAATGAAATTCTGGAAGTGGCCGTGCCCAGACGGCGATAATTCGCGAAAGGGTCGAGCATTTCCACAAGTGGGATGACGGCGATTTTTTCGCGACGTTCCGCCTTCCCAAGGAAGGGATGAGCTTCTTGCTCGATGCAATAGAAAGCCTAGTTTTCGAAACAGAATGGTGAGTCCAACCAAAAATGTGTAATAAATATAATTTTACACCAAACCAGGTAGGCAACAAAGTCGGACCCATCATTATTTATTTCTTCGAGTAGGTAAACAAACCTTCATAGTACGTTGTAGTTACTTGCAGACTGCGCTAATAAGTACATGTATAACTTCTTCTGCATACAGCGAATTATTGTAAAAAAGTAGATACCTTCTATAAAAGAGCCTAGGTAGGCTATCTATAATTTATTATCAAGAGCAGTAGGTAGAATGGCAGTCAGCTGTCTAGAAAGATGTAATATGATGATCTTTTGTAGTAATGTCAGAGTGGAGTCGAGTGGAAGTTCTCCAAATGACAGAGGCATAAGTGAGAAAAAATCGCGGAACTTCCGCACCTGGTTACTATTATACAGTTTAATGTCTCCACAACAACGGATGGCGGACAAAACGTAATTATCCATAGAAGAAATAGCACAGATCCACCACTCATGGGTGAGCATCTCTACTCCATGTCATCTGCAATACGGAATTGGTGTTTCTGGGGATAGCAATGTTGATGCAAACTAAACAATCTCGGCTTAAACCCAAGTTCGGCTAAACCGCGGATCAAAAATGTTGGTGAAACTGTCGAAGCTCTGAACCGCAGATCAAATTTGAATCCATGATTTATTGATACCAGGTTTAAGCTGCGTTGGTGAAACCGGCCCTAAGAATAAGAAGTAGGCAAATTTGAAAAATATCGATTTTTAAACTTCCACAACTCCGGCACCTGATGGGCCCGAGGGTTGAATTTTGGTGGCCTCAGGGCCACCTCGAGAATGGTTGCACGAAAAATCAAAACACCGGAAACCCCCAGGAGGCCTGTTTTCTCGGCTGGCGGGACGCTCACGTGTCCCCTGTTGGAGAACACTAAATTATTAACTATCGGGAGTTACTCGTCCATGTTAGTCAATTACATCAGTTGATCCCAGACCTCTTTCATTGATTAATAGGTCCCTGTTCAATCAAACATCCCTAAGGGCTCCTCAAATAATTTCCTGGGAGCCATATTGGATTCGAAAATGAAGAATAGACGTCCCCCATCCCTCCTCTCCCATAAATTCCAATAGACGCCCATTCTCTACGTAGGACAACAACTTCAATCCCACGAATATAACTTACATTCTGCTTGATCTCCAAGTGCTGTAAGACGATGTTATTTATTGTCGGAGAGAAGGATGAGGTAGTCGTGTACTGGCAGGACATAGAACGAGATGAAAATCGATGTGGATGATTCCCTCTGTCATTCTAAGCACATGTTCCAAAATTCGCCAACACGCTGACTCGTTGTGCCTACGTCCTGTAGTTGCCTGTGGCTGGACGTTAATTTGCTCTCATCATCGTCAGTTTGTTGCTCGAGCCAGGTACGGAATGTCTCCGTGCATTTTCATGCCAACCTAACTTTCCTTTCCGAAGTGGGTTGATTGCACCCTGTGTATTCGCTCAGCAAACAATTTTTATAACAACCCCTTAAAATGTTTTTCTTTTACGTTTCAAGGTGCGCAGATTCAGAAAATGCAGTGTCCGTACGCCGTATCATGCATTCCGGCTTCATTTTCGGTCTAAAAAAGTCGTTCTTTCGCACACATGCTCCACTTGGGCCTTAGTTGTGTCCCGAAACTGAGTGAAAATTTTTCTCAAAAAAGAATGGGTCAAATTCGACTTTATAAGGGTCAAAAATCGGTTGCTAACATCACGATAAAACGATATAATGTTTCGAAAAGTGTTATGATTTCTCGCTATATCATCTTTTTACGCAACAGCACGAACAGTTATTCGAAAATTAGCTCTTATAGCCATGCTTCACGGGCCATGTTCATGAGGGATATGACAAACATCACCGAAAGGCGACAGTGATGTCACGTATGGCTCGGGCAGTTCAAAAACGTTTATTTATACCCAATGTCTACGAAAACACGGTTGAGTTAGGTCTAGTCAGTTTCGAAGGTTGCAATGATGGAAGGAGCAACTTTATTAAGTTATGAAGATTTTGAACTAAGTAACTACCAAGAAAGCTCCGCTAATTTAGATTTCCTCTGGACGGACCTCAATATTTGTTCAAATCATTTCATCAAAATTGAATTACCAAGCTATTCAACGCGGATAGAAATCAACAAGGGAATCAGTGAAGAATAATAATAAAAAATAAAGAAAAATTCGACGGATTTGATTTCAAGAAATGCACAAACGCTGATCAACACAATAATCTTGAGGAAAACAATGTCAAGGCTCACATAGGATGAACTCACCCCTACTCTGTGTGAAAAACAACTGAAATGGCATTTTTCTGTCTTTACTCACCCTTCCATACCATTCCAGTGATTTGACATCAATTTTTTGCAATTTTAGCCGTTTTCACCGACTTTCGACCCATAATACTCGAATTTGACCCCCTTGGAATTTTTGAAAATTGCTCATCTTCGAACTCATCCTTTTGTTTGAAAACGAAGACATTTTATGTCTTAGCGCCCCCTCCCGCACCCACACCAAGTACCTCGTACTTAATTGTTTTGGTCACCTAGTCCGAACAGCCTTCAGTCCCAATTAGTTCGGATTAGCCGGACTCCACTGTATTATGTACGTAAACATTCATTTAAACAATCACGCTCATACCGCAGCTTGTTGGCCACGCAGTCCGCAGTGGTTAACGTAGTATGGTTAGGTAAATCGAGAGCTATCCAACGAGTGGTGAACGATTTTTGTACGATGATAACTGGCGAAGATAAAGTTCCGTAGCAACGAATCGGTTGTAAGCGAAAATCATCAGAAATATTTTCGTTTTTTTTTTTTTTTTTTTTTTTTTTTTTAATATCATCTTTATTGTTACAACTGTGTGTACACATCTAGTAACTTCACTCTGTTAATTTATTTAACGTATTGTGGTTCATAGATCACTACCTACTACCACTCATCACATCACTTCAGTGAGATGTAACTAGGTCCAGAGGTTTGGTCCTTTTCAGTCTTCGTAAATCGCCGCTGTTGTCCAGGAGGTTCAGTACTTCGACATTCCTGTGCTTGTGGAGACGGTTCTCATGATCCGTTGCTCGATTTTTTACAACTTCGCTCACCATCTTAATTTTAAGGTCGCGATGGAGGTCATCCGTTCGGATATACCAGGGGGCATTCACTATGCTCCTGAGGATTTTGTTTTGTGTTGTTTGGATAATTTTCAAGTTAGTTCTCTTGGTGCAGCCCCATAACTGGCAGCCGTAAGCCCAAATCGGTTTGATCACTTGCTCGTACAGTAGCATTTTGTTATGTGTAGGCAGTTGGGATTTTCTTCCCATGAGCCAGTACATCTTCTTGAATTTTAGGTTTATTTCTTCCTTCTTCTTCTTCACGTGCTCCTTCCAACGGAGCTTCGCGTCCAGAGTCATTCCGAGGTACTTAGCTGTATTTGCATATGGAACAATCTGGGAGTTTATTTCAATTGGAATAGGGCTCACTTTCCTGTATGTAAAGTTAATGTGCGTTGACTTAGCTTCGTTGAGTTTTATTCTCCATTTTTTGGTCCATTGATGGATGCTATTCATGGATTCCTGTAGTTTTCCTGAGGCTTCCTCGACTGTAGAACCTACTGCCAGGATTGCTGTGTCGTCTGCGAACGTCGCTGTCACAGCTTCTGCTGATTTTGGGAGATCCCTTGTGTATAGTAGATAGAGTACTGGCCCAAGGACGCTACCTTGAGGTACTCCTGCTCTTATCACACGTAATTGGGAGTATTCATCTTCGTGTTTTACCCTGAAATGCCTTTCTGTTAGATAGGACACCAAAATCCTATAATACTGGGTAGGGAGATCCCTGTGTAGCTTTGCTTGAAGCCCCTTATGCCAGACTTTGTCAAATGCTTGAGAGACGTCAAGGAATACTGCTGAGCAGATTGCCTTCTCTTCAAAGCATTTCTCTATCACGCTGGTGATCCGGTGTACCTGATCGATTGTTGAATGCTGCTCTCTGAATCCGAATTGGTGATCTGGGATTAAATTTCTCTCCTCGATTATAGGTTTTAATCTCTTTAAGAGGAGTTTCTCAAAGAGCTTGGAGATAATTGGTAAAAGGGAGATGGGTCGGTAGGACTTTTTTTCATATGTTGGTTTACCTGGTTTGGGTATCATTATCACCTCTGCTACTTTCCACTGCAGTGGTACGTACTGCAGCCTAAAAGACGCATTGATTAGGTGTAGGATTTTCTTTAGCCCTTTTTCTGGTAGTTCTTTCAAGATTTTCCCAGTTATAAGATCATAGCCTGGAGCTTTCTTTGGACTGAGGTTGAACATGATCTCATTTTTGAGTTCTTGAATGGTAATAGGCCGAATTTCCATTTCATCTGACTTTTCTATCATTGTAGCATCCTCATCTGCGGTCTGCCTTGGGAACGGGGTAAATGTTTCCTCAAGGTGGTTAGCAAACAAATCTGCCTTTTCTTTGGCACTCCTCGCCCAATATCCATCTTCTCGTTTAATAGGCGGTATTGGTATTTTGGGCCGCTTAAGTCCTTTAGTTGCTCTGTATAAAGAATAGTCCGTGTCTTTTCCAGCAGTGAGGCTCTGCAAGTTGATAGCCAATGTTTCATCTTCAATTTCTTGGTTTAGAGCTTTGAGCTCATTGCACAGCGCATTCAGCTTTCTTTTGTTTTCTGCAGAGCGAACCCTTTGCCAGGCTTTCCTAGCTTTTCTTTTGGCCCGTACCAATTCCCTTACTTCGAGAGGGTAGTTGGAATGGTAGAAAGGTTTCTTCCGGTTGATTGGGGTGCAGGACCAGCACGCCTCTTGGATGTTTTCGGTCAATCGTTCAACCTCTGTTTCCAGTTGATCTGATGTTCTGATGGGCACGTGTAAATCAATGCTTTCGGACAGTGTTTTTCGGAATAACTCCCAGTTACTGTGCTTATTAGTAAGTTTTGGGGTCTCTTCTCTGAGGATTACCGAGTCACTTAGCGTCATGATCACAGGAGAGTGATCAGACGAGAGGCCATCGCTATCCTCAGTATGTATGTAGTTACCCGATATTCCTTTTACTATAAAGAAGTCCAGGAGATCTGGTACTTTATTCACATCTGTTGGCCAGTACGTAGGCCCTCCTCCAGAGTGAAAATTGCATTTAGTTTCTTGACCTGCTGCAAACAATTGTACTCCCTTCGGGTTGCGCGTTTTTGAGCCCCAGAATTCGTGTTTTGCATTGAAATCACCCCCTATAATGAAGTTATGTCCGATTTCGCGAAATAAGTCCACGTAGTCGTCTTTTTTCAGAACATACCTAGGTGGGCAGTATATGGCAGCAATGTTGATAGTTCTGTTTTTTGTACTCACTTGTACTGTGATGACTTGCATTTTTTCGATCTCTATTTTCAGCTGTTCCGAGTGTTTGATATTGCTCTTTATAAACACAGCCGAGCCTCCCCGAGCGCGATCGGCGGGGTGGACGGAGCGATAAATGTTATAACCTTTGATATTTGCGTAGGATGTTCTTGTTAGGTGTGATTCCGAGATCAAGCATACGTCAATTTTTTCTTGATTGAGAAAAATCTCTAGTTCTTTTATGTTTTGAACTAGCCCGTTGGCATTCCAGGTTGCTATACGGAGTGTATTATGGCCCATATTTTTTGTAATTTGAGAGTTGCAGTTCTATTTTATCTAGCCTGTTGAATATAATTTGATTTATCTTACTGTGGTCTTCCAGTTTTTCCAGCACTAGTGCTAGCATATTTTCTGTGGTGGGTTTTACTTTCTGAACCTCTTTTACATTTTTTGTTATTTGCGCATAGGAGACTTCTCCCTTGGACCATTTTTGACTCATACCTTTAGAATTCGATACACTCTCTCTTCTACCAGGTACGGTGGTTGTGTCTTTTCTGGCCGGCTTATCCCTTTTATCACGGAGCCTTTGAAGTTCCTTTGCCACTTCACACCCGCGATAGTTCGCGGGGTGGTCGCCTTTGCAATTGATGCACTTGGGAGGTGATTCGTTTGTTTTCTGGCAATCACTTGTATTGTGCTTACCAGCGCACTTGACACACCTAGGTTCCATTTGACAGTACCTGTGTGTATGATTGAACGACTGGCAGGACTTGCACTGTGGAATTAGTGCTGTTGTCTTCCTCAGGGGCTCAATTTTAACCTTTAGATTCATGATATGCTTAATTTCATAAATTTTTTTAATATCATCCTCTTTGTCAAATGAGAGCATAAATAAAGGGAGTTTTTTCAGCACCGTAATTGGTGCATCTTGCTCACTGGGTTGTTTTTCCTTCTTGACGAGGTTGACTGCCTCTAGGATTTTATAACCCCTACCTTGGAGGTCTTCAATAATCTCTTGTGGTGGGCAGGAGTGATGAAGCCCTCGGGCTACCACCTTAATGGGACGATCATGCTTATTCTCGTATGTGTACCACTGAAGGCTTGCGTCTTTCAGCCTTTGGGTCACAGCACGGTACGCGTCCTTATCTTGGACATTAATCTTCCACTTATTATTGTTGAGAGCGGTTACTTTCCACTCTGAACTTGTCGCCGATTTTATTAGTGGGCTCAACTCCTTAAAGTCCTTGATACCAATTACGTTGATGGGTGGAGGGGGGTAATCCTTAATTTCCTGCTTTTTAGGGACAGATGTCCCTTTGGGTTGATTAGGTAAGGTGGCTACTTCCGGAGAGGATGATGCTTTTCGTTTCTTTTTGCCTCTTTTGAGGATCCAATTTGTCTCTCGTTCAAGGTCATCCTCATCCGTACTATACATTTTGGTTTCAGCCTTGCTGTTTGTGTTTTGAGTAATTGTGCTAGCCATAGTGCTCATTTTGAGATCAGCTTGGGTCAAATATTCACAAAGGGCAATGATAGTATTATAGAGCTCACCAAATGCTGAGTTGATGTGCTCATCCTGGATACGGAATGCCGCAGTAGAGGTCCGGTGTTGCACAACCTTCAGTTTTGTTTTGTCAACAATTTCGGCGATTGACTCGCCGCCGTCGCTTTCCTCGTCCATTTTCCTCACAATATCATTCCTGACACGGCGAAAATAATAATTATTACTAACTGTTTTCTTTTCACTAGAGCTCCGACCGATGTTTCCTGCTCGGAGGTTCGCGCACGACTCAATATTTTCGTGACGTTGTTTCCGTTGCATGTCCCGCGTTTCATTTTCGAGTTTATGTAGCAAAGTAAAGACATAAAATGTCAAAATGGGTATAAAAATGTAACATGACTTTGAGTTATCGTTTTCCATGTTTTTTAGGACTAGAAGACCGAATATGAAGTCGATTTTGACCAAAGAGTGAAAAATTGAGGTTCTAACGAAGTTTCAGCCTTAAATTTACGTTAAATTTTGGTCTAAAATCTTCGTTCTTCCTCACACACTTTGGGTCCCCATTTGGGTTCTAGTTGTGCTCCAAAGCAGCAGCCCGATTGGAATACACCCAGGGGTGTTACGGGCGAAAAATGGGTGTAAAAATAGGGGTTTTCGAGGTTTTTTGTTGTTGTTGAGGTTTTAGTGAACGCGAGCTTGTGATGTATCGTTTTCCATGTTTTTTAGGGCGAGAAGACCGAATACGAAGTTTATTCTGACCGAAGAGTGAAGAATTGAGGTTGTAACGAAGGTTAAGCTCGCGAAATTCATTTTTTATGAACCTGGGAAATTGTCTGAAATCACCATAAAATTGTATAATAACACTAGAAGTAGTATTAGCAGGTGAATCAAGACAGTTAAATGGCGTTATCAATGGTCAAAGATAATCTGTAAATATATATATTTTTTTTAAGAGCCGAGGTCGTGTTTTTTGGGGGCCAAAGTTCCAAAATTGGTGGAAACCATCTATAATAACTATTTGCGCATGAAAGAATAGAATAATAAACCCAAGTGACAAAGGCTTCGCAGCGTTTTTCCTATGCTCCTTATTCCGAAAGCAGTCTGAACCTCGATTTCATCCAGAATTTAAAGTGAGAATGATATTTAACTCTGCACCATTCGTTGTGATAAAGATTTAGGATTCGGATGGAGAAGCCCAGACATTCGAGTGAGAGATTCGTGGCTTCTTACAACTATAGATGGTGGATTGTTGGTGGTTGTTGATGGTGGATGATGGATTGTTTTGTCAGATTTGCCCCGTATGAAAAAGAGTTCGACAAACGGATTGTAAAAATTACCTGAGCCGATCGGTTCCACTTACGCACTTACAGTTTATGCATTCATGCGCTCCAACCATTTTTCAACCCATTTGAAGTCAGTTGTGTGCCCCTAACTTAAATAAGTGAATCATTCAGTGATAGCTTCGAACAATTATGTAATAGGTAACTAATAAGTACTAAACCTTCACGCTATTCACACTTTATTATGAACTAGGTTTTGATGGTTCTCCAGAAGCAATTAATTATAACGTGGGTGAAGGAGTCATATTGGTATCTTCGCTCATACATTGAAACCCTGTATTAAGAGTAGATACCTACACGTTTCCGGGCTGGCCGTTCGTACGGTGGTCGATAAAGGTAGTTTTCGTAGTTCGCTTGCATTTTATGACGTCGTAACCCGGACGCGTCGCTTGGATGAGGTGTATCCTTGGCGTCTATTGCGGCCATCATAAAGTCCTAAACGTAGGTACGCCTCGTGAATACTGACGACAATATTTTGTTACTATCCATAATTCAACGAGTGCATTCAATAAGGTCTGGAAGATTTTCCTGCTGCCTCGGTTTGGCACATTAAACTCCCTCTAACCCGTAAAGCATAATCGCCGACATTCACGGAACTACCTTGGACCAAATTACGTCAGTACAGAGTGTACAGGTTATAAATATGTGCGAGGGCAATGAATAGAATAGAATATAATATAATGTTTATTCAGTTACCTGTTATAATATGCTAGAAGTCAATTGAATACAAGAAGTGTTTGAGACAAATCTTATCGTATGCAGCCCAACATTAGGCTATGCCCTGCCATCGAGTCTTGAGTCGCGATCCGATACACTAATGACAAAATTTCCGAAATTTAGCTTATGGTGCAATAACAACAATAAAGCTATACATAATTATATACTTATTTTAAATAAAATAAAATTGAGAATCTCAACTCAACTCAAGTGCACACTATTTAGTGAATTTTCCGTAATGTCCATGTCGCAGTGACCAAGACAAATTTTCAGTTTTACTTCAGTTTTGCTTTCAAGATTTCAAGAATTGATTGGCAGTTTGAATTTGGGGCAGTCGAGTATATCGTTTAGGTCCTGATTTTCGGCCTTCCGGATTAAGAGTCCCTCATCTCCCAGTTTTCGAGTGTACTAGATTTTGGTGCCCTCTGTCACCGGATTAAGAACCTTGCCGATTTCTGCTTGGATTTCTTCAGGTTTTTTAGAATAGCTTTTGTCCACGGGAAACAAGCGGCACTGTTGACGGTTTGTTTGGGCTTTTCGATTAATTTAGATTTGAGTACATTCGCAAACGTTGGCCTTTCAGGTTTTTCCAAATTCTGCGGTCTAGAAACTAGGTCCAGTATGTTCAATGTTTTCGTCTCTGTTATTTCGCAGAACTTGTCTATTCCTATTCTCGCCTCTTGATATTTGCCATTAGTTGTAATCAAATGTACTGCGTGTTCGATGCCCTGGAGACTATTTCCTTGACGTTTGCAATTAATTGGGCTTTCCTATCTTGTTCTCCTTATTCCAGCAAAATTCTACGGTTATTTGTTCTGTCTTAGCCGGTGAGTGGGCTTACGACAGTCGGGTGGAAAGTTGGATGAGTTGGATGAGGTGAAGTTGGATGAGGTTGGTAAGGATGGATGAGTGAAGGATGTGCTCCGTAGGAGTCTTTTAATAACGCCTCGCGGTTATCACCACAGCAGGCGTTATCTGGAAGGGTGAGAGGGAAACTGATACCTCGCGGTTATCACCACCGCAGGTATTAGGTGCTAGCATCCCGCATTTGTCACCACACCGACTGCTAGGGGAGAGAGAGGAAGGCGCCCCGCGGTTATCACCACAACAGGCGCCAGGAGGAAGGTATTGGTATGCTCCTTAGGAGTCTTTTGCTAGCACTCCGCGGTTGTCACCACAGCGAGTGCTAGAGGAGAAGGGATGGCGTCCCGCAGTTGTCACCACAGCAGACGCCAGGAGGAAGAGATGAATACCCCACGGTTATCGTCACAGCAGGTATTCTTTGAAGGGAGCACCCCGCGTTTGTCACCACAGGGAGTGCAGGAGAAGGGTAGGAGAAAGAGGGAGAGAAGTCGCAATTTGGAGAGTGGTCGGTCGAATGAGGTGCTGGGCTAGCAGGGCTGCTTATAAAGGCCCCTTTCCACCCGTTCTCCATCAATCAAAGGCCATTACAACCGTTGAGGGGCGACGGCGGTCGATGGAAGGGAGCCTTCTCCAACTTTCCCCTAGGCGTCGCTCAGCTCCTCGTTCCCTTCGTTTATTTGGTTAAATCATTTAGGTATTACGTAGGAGTGGTAAATTGTAAGAATTTGAGAGGTACCACGACATGTTCACAAGACATTCATGGTTTCTGTTACTGTGGTTCATATTCATAGGACGCGATGGGTCCAGTTGGTCCTCAAAGCTGTGCATTACTGTGAGGCAGACCAACAGGTTGAAAAATTATCGTTGAATGCCTCAAAACACCTCTCGTCAACCTCCATTAGAAGGGTTAGTTTGTTTATGGATTGGAATAGATGCATTTCTCGATTTCTAGGCCGCTGGTTCACAGTAAGACCTCGGAGTTTGAACCGGAAAATCATCTTCAGCATGAGTTGAATCAAACCACCAAACTTTGACGTTAAAAATAAAGGTATAGCGGGCATACCTAATAGGTATAGGAAGGTATAGTAGGCATAGGTAGTGACATTTAATTCGCTCTGCAAAAAGAAGTCGCGACTATAGCCCTCCCAGAAATTCCATTGCCTGACAGTAATAATTTATTATTGATCGGAGCAGTGGATAAAGTATCCACATGTCTGCCGATTTTAACTTTAAACCGGAAGTCTTTCATCGTTTACACAAAAAATTACACATTTCATGCAGTCCTTGTAACACCTGTCTTGTCATTTATTTCCCTGGAGATCAGGAAAAACATTTCCATGATGGAACTTTCTTAGGAAATTAACACATCTACATTACTGGGCACTAATTGAACTGCCTTGAAAAGGACCAACACCCTCAAGATTGTACTGTGCATGTTTATGGCCATTTGCAGGCTATTAGGTACAGAACAATAACGGCATTTATTTACAACATCATAGAAAAAACATTACATCATCAGATATGTGGGGGAAAAACGCTGCCAAGCCCTTGTCACATTGTTTTCTTATTCTGTTGGACATACCTACAGAAATATTAGCATTTATTGTTTATTTCATGTGCATTAATTGGAACAGCTATTTTTTATGGTTTCCGCCAATTTTTGCCCCCTAAAACACGAATTAGGCTCCTATTTTGTTTTTACGAATTATCTTTGATCATTGATAGTGCCATTTAATTATCTTGATTCACCTGTTGATACTACTATTATTATTATACAAATTTATGGTGGTTTCAGATAAATTCCCAGGTTTTTGACTCATAAAAATGAATTTTGGGAGCTGAACCTTCGTTACATAAATTTTCAACTCGTTGATCAAAATCAACTTCATATCCAAACTTCTCCTGGTAAAACGATAAAAACGATACCTTATAAAACGTGGTAAACGATACTGACAAGCTCATGTTCACTAACACCTTGAAAAACAACAACTATTTTTACACCGATTGGGCTAACGGGCTTCACATCACAGCTAGAACCCAAATGGGAACCCAAACTTCATGCGGCGGAAGACTAATTTAGACCAAAAGTTAACGTAGATTTAAGACTGAAACTTCGTTAGAACCGCGATTTTCCACTCATTGGTCAAAATCGACTTTTTATTCGGTCTCCTCGTCCTAAAAAACGTTGAAGACGATACCTCAAAAGCTCATATGTTACTAAAACACCAAAAATCTCTATTTTTACATAAATTTTTCACCCGTAACACCCCCTGGTATATTCCGATCGGACTGCGAAGTTTCGGGACACAAATAGAGCCCAAATGGAGCCTGTGTGCGAAAGAACGAATTTTTTAGAGCGTAAATAAAGTAAATGTAGATGATACGGACGGCGGACGGACATCGTATTTTTGTAATCCACGCACCTTGAAACGTAAAAGAAAAATTTTTGAGGGGGTGTTATAAAAATGTTTTGCTGAGCGAATACACCGGAGTATTATTCACGGAATAATAAACCAACGGCATTGTAGATGAATTTTCAGCTTGTTAATCAACATGTTTAATTCAACATTTTAAAGCGTGAAACACCTGATTTTGATGGTCGTGAGAAATTGACAGTGTTGATTGAAAATGTTCAAGTTACGAATAAATTAGCGAATAAATATGTAGTTGGAAATGCATAAGCCAAAGGCTGCTTCAGGTGATGTCTGCCGTTTGATGGGTTTTGATGGGGTTAATTTAACGCGTGGTTGGTCATAATAAATATAATTAATTAGCGCCACCCTTCACAATGTTTAATCATTTGAACAGTAAACGTTTAAGCAGTTACATCCCTCCTTTGTTCAGTTTTCTCGTCGAGATTTTTCCTTGTACGCTAGAAAGGAAGTGAAACAAAGAGAAGAAGGCCAGGTCGGAGAGGGGCATAATGAAGAAGGCGGCACCGCGAGAAGAGCGCCATCTATTTTACATGAAGTCAGTCTTTGTAATAACGAGCCTTGCGGAAAATTTTCATTACACAAAACCCAGAGATGGCGAAGAAGGGGGAGACGCATTATCATCACGCTCATACCCAACCTTAATGTCGGGCATCAACATCTCATCGTCCTCGAGCCGTTAAGGAATTAGGCACTTGACCTTCTTTGAATGGAAGGGACTGAAAACAGGGGGAGAAACGTTCCGCCTGGATCTGCGGGAAGATGTTCTGCATTTCAAGCTCCATTCATAGGATGAGAGGTTTTGTCTCTTGTGCATTCATTGAGATGTTTTGACTAATATCAGGAATTTTCGTACCTGTGACTTGGAAATCTATGAGGGCATTCCAGACTCATTAAATTCTCCCACAGTGGTTCGTTGTATTCTTTATTTTAAACCTTCCGTCTAAAATGCCTTGAAATGTTCTCAGGTCTACAAAAAACGCTGCAAAGTCCTTCTCACATGGGATTAGGCTCCTATTTTTGACAAACACGAATTAGGCTCCTATTTTTGGCAAATTATATTTGATCATTGATAGTGCCATTTAGTATACAAAAAACGCTGCTAAGTCCTTGTCACATGGGTTTATTATTCTATTGGACATACCTACAGGAATGCTGGAAGTACATACTTTCATGTGCAATTAGCTATTTTTTATAGTTTCCACCAATTTTGGCTCCCAAAAACACGAATTCATTTTCGACTAATTATCTTTGATCATTGATAGTGCCATTTAATTGTCTTGATTCACATGTTGATACTACCTCTACTACTATTTCTAGTGTTATTATGCAAGTTATAGTGATTTCAGACAGTTTCACAGGTTTTTGACCCATAAAAAATGAATTTTGGGAGCTGAACCTTCGTTACAACCTCAATTCTTCACTCTTTGGTCAGCATCAACTTCGTATTCCGTCTTCTCGCCCTAAAATACATGGAAAACGATACATCACAAGCTCATGTTCACTAAAACCTCGACTATTTTTACCCCCATTTTTCACCTGTAACACCCCTGGGTGTATTCAGATCGGGCTGCCGAGCTTCGGAGCACAACTAGGAGCAAGATGTGTTCCCAAATGGGGACCCAAACTTTGTGCGGAAGAACGACGGTTTTAGACCAAATTTTAACATAAATCTAAGGCTGAAACTTCGTTAGAACCTCAAATTTCCACTCTTCGGTCAAAATCGACTTCATCTTCGTTCTCCTCGTCCTGAAAAAAATTCACGTGTAATCAAGAAGATGAAATGTTATTCCAGTTGTTTCGCACTCTGATTGAATTTAACGCCGTAACGGATTAAGCTACCTTCCGGAGGAATCCGTCGTCGCTGGCTGGTTGACTACTGGAGGCGAGAGCTTTCGATGTAAGGACAACATCATCATCAGGCCGTCGGGAGAATTCCAGCTAGTGACGACGGATTCCTCCGAAAGGTATGTTCATTTTACTTCTTATACTAGCTGAAATGACCCTTTAGATTTAATACTTCAACGGATGCGTTACCAACTTTACTCCAAATTGAATCATATTTAGTGATTATTGCCGATGGTGCAGGATGGTGCGTCATCAGTCAGAGGTTTTAACTATGTATAACCACAAGTGCAACTTATAAATAATTGTGTTATTCACAATTAATTCTCTTCAGTCTGAACTGCCTTAGAAACAGTTTTCATATTTCGTTCGTTGGATAGAGATATTTTACATTAATTGCGTTGGTTTCTTCTCACTCTCACGGTATAATGTTTACGATGCTGATGTTACCAAATTTCAAGCTTTACCGTCCTAAGCATAATACAATAAAATATTGTGACTTTGTTGTTCGTACAGGCAGACGGAATTATGAGTTCATCAGCATAGGTATGCAACTCAGGGTTAACGGATGACAAGTGACGGACAAAAATTGGCCAGTGTGATACCGGGTTTTAACCCCTTGATACGGGCAACGAGCTTTCCCTGTTGATAAAACGAATAACCTCCCGGCTTTTCCGTCACCTCCCCAAAAGAAGAGTATTTTCAAGGTACATACCAAAACAAGAAGAAGGAAGTCGAGAGAAACGTCTCCTTGTTCGCCTGTAATTCGAGAAAACAAGAGCTGGGGAAAAATACCGAAAGAAACACTGATACGAAGGCGAAAGAAGATTTGTTAGCCGGATTCTTCCTCCTATCGGTAAAGGGAAAAGAAGGTTGGCGGAAAGGAATTGAAATAATTGGATCCCTCGTTTCTTGTAGAGGGCCGACAAATAACAGATAAAAAGCTGGAAACCCTCTGCCGAGGAAAGAAATTGTGGCCGAAATTTGAAGAGTGAAGTGGATTGATCAGAGGATTTGAATCGAATTGTATTGAAACTCCTGAGCCGCTGTCATTCTGAGACTCTGTGTTTTCAAATGGATTACTATTAAATAAAATGAATGGATTACTATTATAATTTCAAGGAAACACGAGTTTCTGTTGTTGGTAACAGGTCATCATTCTTGCCTTATCTACAAATTAGACGAAAATTAATGTTTTTGATTGGTCGTAGAAGTAACGACCTGATGATTGGATAGGAATAGATTTACCTACAGAAGATTCTCATATTTGTTTGATGAATGTTTTGAGACCGAAAATCAAGGTTGAAAGTTCATGTATTTTATTTCTTCGTATATAATTCTAAAGACGTTGCAGTTGTAGAGTTTAACGAAGGGATCCATGCATTGTACAGGCGATCATCAGAATATTCTGTTGTACTTAACACAGGTTTCCATATTTACTGGTAGAGTTTACGTTCAATGTACATTGAGCTGAAGTGGATAAGTTTTCGCTTGCACTGAGTTAAATCACTGAATATGGGCCACCACAATATTCAATTCAATTCTATTTTTGATTCAACAAAAACTTTATACAACAAATATAATGATTTTTAGAGAGTATATACACAATACAAGTTCTAAACTTACGTTGGTTTATGAGCCTAAGGTCAGTGACCCGTCCAGGCTCGTCTCTTCCACGGCGCTGTTTGATACTGCGTATGTATTTATAAGCATTTTCATTGACAAAGCACACCGTAAGTGTTTGGAGAATGAGTACATTGATCAACAGTACAGTATTGACGAGTTACAGTATAATTTCAGTATTTATAACCGGTAAAGGCATGTTATTCCTAAGTAGTTAGTAAATACAATTCGTTTATATTCAACATTTTCCACCCCTTAGAAAGGACTGACAGTAACGCCGAGCTTCGAGACCAGTTAGACCTCAAACGGGACCTGCACACCATTCGTTAATTTTGGTTCATGATAACTAAGAAAAGTGCGAAGTACGGCGTGCGGCGGACGGACAGAAATTTTTTATTGCATTTTCGGATTATACATTCCTTGAAACGTAAACCATCAAATTTTGAGGGTGGGTGGGGTGGTTAAAAAATTTTTTTTTCCCATGCTCAAATCCAAAGGTTCATTATCGAAAATGATACACCAAAAGATAGCTGCGAAGGCTGATTTGTATTTTTATCCTAACCTAACAACATGGTTCTGTACATTCAGCTCTGCAGCATTAATATCTGTATAGAGTTAATAATTTAATTGGAACTATATATTTCTTAAGCCCGGAATTAACACTGGGGGACCGAAACATTGTAACATTGTAAGTGAAATGACCCATTCCATTCCGCAGTAGGTACATCCGATGTGCGGTACAGTGTTCAGTGCTCGCTCTGTGGTTCTGAAACCTATTATTTTCTTGTTAAGTTACGAAAGGAGACTATTTTGGATCCTCATCTTCTGCCCTGTGGGTGTCACCAGACACAAATATTTCCATGTCGAGAAGCTCTTGACGCTGTGTTCTCCGCAGAAGCTGATAAAGGACTTCTCGTATTATCCGTATATTCGCCTCGTTGCGGTCCGCTCCCCAGTTACGCCTGCATTCGAGATCGAGGACATTAACATGCAGCTCGAGGAGTTGGTTCGAAGTGCTGGATGTTCTGTAGAGCTGTGAGTGGGAAGGTCGTAGAGCGACGTGTGTGTGTGTGTAGAAGGTGCCGACTTGATTTTCACTGCGTGTCAACTACTCACCAGGCAGCGGCCCTCCTAAGCAGATTATTCTCGGGGAAGCCCTATAATATACCTTGTCGACTCCCACACCGCAGTTGAGCTGCATTTCGATTACTTGGGTTTTACGTGACCTAAAAACCATCCAGTGTTCAGGGCTCATTTATTGAAGTTCTACTTCCACTTAGCCGGTCCCTGTCTGTAATATTATAGGCGGTCCGTAATAATTATCATTTCGTTGGACTGGAGTGACAGGCCGTCCGTGAACCCCACTAATTCATCCGCTCCGTCGATGCTGAACAGTTATTAAAATACCTGCATAAATACAAAACAAAAACATACTACGTTTCGCACTTCGGAACGGTTCGTCAGGTAAAAGAAGAGGTTCTTATGCTCGACTGGAAGAAAGCAGTGGCTCCTGCGATAAAAACCACTTCTTAGCCCCCTCAAAACGAATCATTCTTCAGAAAACTGCAAGAGGAACCATTCTGGTCGCTGATGAAGCCCTATATAGGAATGATGCAAGTGTGTTCCTTTCATATTTATAAGATAGTAAAAGCAGTCAGTAGCATTCACCCTGATGTCCTACTGAGACCGCGTGAGTGTTAAGGAAGCCAAATTGAATGATGTGAGAGCATTATTGGAAAAACATTTTGGTAGCGATTGGATTGATCTAGAGCCCTTCAAAAAGCAGAAGCTTTCTACAAAAATGTGATAAACAATAACGAAATGATTGATGTTACTGAAAATGAGGAGGAAGGCGGACCTGAGTTTTTCGAGGAGTCAGATGAACTCCGTATCAAGTACCTAATGCTTTTAAAACACCCACCAATGAGTAGTCAGAAAACTTGTCAATAGTCATTATTAACAATTGTGTCATTATTTTTATCTTCATAGATTATAGAGATCTCTACTTGAGACTGATGTTTTGTGATGACTTATTTTATGCCAGCTTGTTAATAATGTTACCAGGAAAATTTTAAATAATAAATGTTAAGAGATATTCAGTGATTGATGTTCCAAGTTACTAACAACGTGTTTCTAGTTTTTATCACAAAAGATATTTTTTATCATGAAATTCTTGGTTTCTTCTTTTTCCTTCTACAATACCTACCACCAGAGTGCTGGATGATTAGTGTCAGAGCTATGTGTTACTGAACAAAAGTCGCAAAACTGCTTCTTTCTGGTGAATCATTGCAAAACCGCTTCTTTCTAGAATAAAAAGGGTTCCTGTTCCTGTTCACGCAATGAATGTTATTTTTCCCTTAAGATCAAGGATATGCATTGTGAACCCTACCTAATGAAAAAATAACGGGTCGAAATTGAGCGTTTGGGAGATTTTGAGCAGTTTTTCGCGTTTTCTGACCTATAAGGACGGCTCATCTCAGAAAGAGAGAGTTTTGCAACTCAGCGACTCATTAGTATACAAGTATATTTCATGGTAAATGATGTTGCTCACTCACCTCTATGCGGCATCATGTCATATTTCAAGCCAAGTTGAGAAGCTCAGCACTAGCCAAAACATGTCACGGGTTATATTATTCAATATTTGGAGGTAGGGTACCCACGTGGAGGAAGGTTCATTACCTAGGTATGAAATATCGATGAAATGTTTTCAAAACGTTTCTAAGAAAGTGTTCTTTGACGAATCGGAGCAGTATAGTAAAGTAACGACGAATACTTACGTAATTCCGACGGACCTAACAGGTACCTACATTCCAAGTCAATGATAATGTGATGCAGCATTGTGTTATTTTTATAAATATAATTTTATACTTACTGTGCGGAACATAATAATATGCTAAAAACTATTGTGAAAACCTGGAATTATTCCCGGGGAATCATTCACTTGAAAGGCCTACATGCATATTTATATGGCATTGTGCTGTGGGGATGGAATTTAATTACACAGTAAGATCATCGAGATGGATGTGACTCTGATAGAAACACTCTTTCACAACAAGAAGTTTTTCTCGACGGACTTCTTCCGCTTATACCCCCTGCAGTCGACCGTCCCACGGAATTAGGATCCGTTCTGCAGATGATAATGAGACAACACTGTTTACTCAAGGAACCGCTCGGTAGTCTCAGAAACTTTGGTGGAGCTCCTAGTGGGCGAACTAGTTAGGCCAGAGCCTTGCAGTTCAGCTTTTCGAGGTGTCGCCCTCACCTACTTTGTGATTCTTACACAGTTGTACCATTTCCGTTTTGTACGAGAGGAAATAGCCTCAGTGATAACCCTAAAGAGGCCTCATGGAATGTTAATTTCAGCATCGTGGGAGAGAAAATGGCCTCCGTGACAACTCAGCTGATTATTACGTCCCTACCTTATCATTCTCACCCCGTTGCACATAGCGGAATTTTTGAACCAGTCTAAATTTCAGTCTATTTCTATAAGAACCTTCCGCTGATTCTGATTTAACCCCATGTCATGTATACTTTACCTGAAATAGGTTACCTATTTTAGCGCAGCGATTTTATATAAAAGAAATCTAAATTTAGCCCATTGGTGGCAACCAAACTGGTTTTCGTATTGAAGACATGAATTGCGTGTCGATGAAACAAAGTCGAACTCACTAGGCTTGCAACCATGTTGTTTTGCTCTTAATAAGCCATTTTAGCTGTATGAACATAATGTATTCAGAATCAGCACCTAGCGGAACTGATTTGAGTCCCTTTCTACCGCCTTGTGCGTTATAGCAAAGAAGCCTCGTGTATTTGGCTGTGCCTTGAAGAACGGAGATTTTAATTTATTATATCCAGGCTTTAATGTTTTGGTTTAATTTATAGTATCCACAACTTATCTTTCAAACTGAGGATTAATAAACAACTAGGACTCAACACAAAATCTCTTTCCGTGGTGCAACACATTGTTGTTGCGCACATTGTCATTTATGATTGCACTGATAACAATACAAGGCTTCGGATCTCCAGAAACACTGTTATTTTAAAAAAGGAAAAAAAATAAAATAAATAAAAGAACTCATACCTATACACGAAAAACAAGGTAATTTTTACGTCGATGAACTGACAGATATGTAGTTAAAACTCTGCAAAGTCCTTGTCACATGGGTTTATTGGCTGTTCATTTATTGTTTCTTTCATGTGAAATAATTTAAATCGCTATTTCTGATGGTTTCTACCAACTTTGGCCCCCAAAACACGAATTAGGCTGGCTTCCTTTTTTTTTCAAATTATTTTTGATCATTGGTACTGCCATTTAATCGTCTTGATTCGCCTGTTGACACTTTCTCTAGTGTTATTATAAAAATTGATGTTGATTTCAGACGATTTCCCAGGTTTTTGACTCATGAAAAATCAATCAAATCATTTTAGGAGCTGAACCTTTGGTGGAACCTCAATTTTCCACTCTTTGGTCAATTTCGACTTCGTATTAGGTTGTCTCGTCCCGAAAAACATGGAAAAACGATACCTCAAAAGCTCATGTTACTAAGACACAAAAAATACCTATTTTTATACCCATTTTCTCTCATAACATCCCTGGGTATATTCCGATCGGGCTGCAAAGTTTCGGGACACAACTAGGGGTAAAATAGATAGGTGCTGTTTAATTACTGTAGATGAGAAGCTAACTGACTAATTACTTAGACACGTAATTACTAGACCTAATTAGATTACTTAGGCTTACCTAGTTGCTATAGATGAGGTTGTCAGTCGCCCTATTATGGTTGTAATGGTCGCCTATAATAATTCAAGAAGCTTGGGGCGCCTAGCAGACCTTTCTTCATGCAGTTACCTTCAAAACGGAATTTCCTCAAGGGGACGTTCGGAGGGAACAAAAAATCGCATGATGATTAACAGCTACGAGAAGAAACGTCGGGTGGTAAAGTGGGTTGTGTGAAGAAGACGTTCATTACATGGGAGTAGCGATAGGATCATGTGCCGATGAGGACGGGAGGAAGCGACGGTGGATGTAGGGAGGGTTGGTTGGTTGGTTGGTTTGAGTGCAGGTACTGTAGTGTCGTGTTCCTTCTTGTCTGTCAGCTCCTATCGATTCCTGAAACAACCCTCTTCTCTTGGTATACGTCGTTCTCCCTTCCTCCCTCCCCTTTCTCATCACTCCAACTCTCTCCTTCGGTCCTTTCCGTCCTCCCAAAACCTACTTTTAGCCCGTGACCCGAATATGACCGTTTTGAAAGGGTTCACCTCTCCGGATAAGACGGACTTTACCAAATGGAAGCCTGATAAAAATTTCATTAACGTATTAAATCTAAAGGGTTAGTTCCGCTAGTGCAAGAAGTTGTAATACCATACCTTCCGTTGACTTGGCTACTTGAGACTTGGCACACACACACATAAAGCGACACAAACCTAAATGAAACACACAAGGCACCACCACACAACAAACAAAACGAGCCAGGAACTCCTGATTTTGCCCTAACTCATAATTCAGTAGGTACTAGGTAATATTATAATCATAATTTTCATATTACAATACGTAGTAAGTTAGAGTTTACCATAGAAATAAGTTTGTAGGCTAAGCTAGTAGACAGTAGCGGTGCATGGGCTCTGAAAATGGTGGGCCACCAAACCGGAACACAAATTAACAGCTTTTTCTACAAAATACATGTAAATGTTTTCCAACAGTGGAGTCTTCTTATGAGAAATGGGTGGATTTTAATCAACCGCAGCTCTTAGCAAGTCAGAATGTAAGCACTGTGTTCACAATAGTTCTGACCAGTACCCGGGATTACCAGAAGCTAAAAGTTCTATAACTTCATACTGACTAATACTCAGCAAAGGCCTATCTCTTCCTAAACTTAATCATCACTCTATCTTCGTAGGAAAACGTCGAAAATTTCGACTGTAAGTTAGCCACCGAATTCATGCGATACAAAAATACAGAAGCAAATAAACTAAACAACAACTAAAAACAACGAACTACACTAAAATACAACGAAGTAATGACCCGCCGGCCAGTACCTACTTGGATGGAGAATCAGACTAGAAGCTAGGTACTCATCTGTGTATGTTGACGTCGATCAATCCACAAGACCACAGACAGGGCACAACGCACTTAATTATCGCAAATCCAAATCTGTCCCGGGAACTCGAATGGGAACATACAAAATTCGAAACGTAAGCAGAAAATTGAAAACTCAACATAGGAACAGAACGGCGAAAGTGATAAGAATTTTTAGGGGAGGACAGATAGAAGGAGAAGCATCTCGTATCGAGATAACAACATGAATTGAAGCAATCCAATCGCTTGTGAACACAAACGATTTTTGGATGGAAATGTCGGCCACGGGCCCAAAAGGGGCGTGACTAACGAAATTTTTACTCTACTGAGCTTGCGCGGACGGGCCACTTTTCTCCGTTGCCATAGTAACACCCGGTCCCGGGACCCATTAGTTTCAAAAACTTAGGTTTCGATTTCGATTGCAAGACATCGATTACTGTAGCTATATTCCGATAAAATGCTCGAATAGCCATAGCCAGAGAACTCTGTCTTCTTCTTCTTCTTCACAGTTACTTGTCTTGGCCGCAGCCATGCCAGACATAGGTTGGGACAGAGAGAGAGAACTCTGTTGAGTCGCTGTTGAACTTCGTGAAAAATGCTAGGGTACAGTATAAGGAGGGAAATTCATTCGAATGCCAGCTGAACAAATGGTTGGCATTTTTTTGGAGTTTTTTGTGTTTCTGGATGCCGGGGCAGTGGCCCAAGTGGCCTTATGGACGCAACGCCCCTGCTAGTAGATTATAGCTCGCCATAGAAATGTTAGTCCTTAATATAAGCCAGATGTTACGACTCCTATAGCTGTTGTAGCTAAGGTACCAATTAAAATAGGAAAGGTCGGGTAGCTGTAGCTAAGGTCTACAAAAGGTCGGGTAGTTGTGGATTGTTGATATGTTGTCTAGGATAGCTGTTTATTGAAAAATTCAAAGTTTCCACAAAACTGTTTACTCCGAGGACGCAGCCATCTTGAAAAAACGGTCGATTTTCGGCAACTTTTTCGGTTTTTGGCCTATAACTCCTTTCCGGTGCGTTATTTCGCTCTATCAAAACAAAAAACCCGAATACTTGGGAAACGAAACGAGAATGCCGAGAACGATGACACAGAAAAGATGACAGAAATGAAAAGAGAACAGTGCAAACGGTCAATAAGGAAATGCTTAAGGTGCATTTCGACGTACCTCAGTTTTTTCTACTTATTTAGGCCCGAAAGTAAAGATATTACTTTACTTATTGTCTATGAAATAGGAATAAAGGAAATGCTTAAGGATGCATTGCTTTATCACTGAATATGAATAGCCCAAGTGGCCATTGATTCCTTATTTTTTGTTCACTTAAGCATTTACTTTTAATAAAGTGAGGACTATGTATACCGCCCAAAATCTACACCCAGACTACTTCTTCAACGACTCTGCAACTAAACTGAAGTCAGTTACAGCCTCCTCACGAAGTTTTTTAAATCAATGTATTGTAATTTCTTGTAATTTTGTTTCCTCCAATGGTGTTAAGTAATACTATTTTCTTGTTTCTTTGTTCTTCCACTCTGTATTTATCCGTGTAATCGGGCCTGCCCGTATTCAGTAAATAAATAAGTTGTTTTCGGCCTATTCCTCTTTTGCCATCTATCTTCCCTTCAATGTCAATACGCTGGAAGCCGTAGCGGTGTCCCCGGATGACACGACCGAGGTAACCGACCTTCCGTCTTTTAGTCACTTGGAATAGCTCCCTTTCCTGAAGACCCGCACGGCGCAGTACCTCCTTACACTCTGCACCCTCGAGATACGTCAGATTCTTCTCATTTCATGGTCTTTCCCCCATCAGGTTCCACATTTCAAATGCCTCCAATCGCTTGACAGGGGCAGCCTTCAGAGTCAATGTTTCGGCCCCGTATAGCAGCACCGACCACATGATATCCAGTGCTACAAAACATTTTTATCCTTGGGAACATGTGGGTCGAATTCGAGTTTTTGAGGATCAACAGTCTGTGTAATAATATTAAATCCAGAGGGTCAATTCCTCAGGTTGTAGACCAGCTAGAACTGAGAAATCCGTCGTCGCTAGCTGGTCGAGTAATGGAGGCGAGCGCTTTCGATGTAGGACATCATCATCAGGCCGTCAACAGAATACTCATTATTCTCTATAACCGCTCGACGGCCTGAAGACTTTCATCTTACGTCTTAACATCAAAACCGCTCACTCCAGTACTCGACCAGCTAGTATCGACAAATTTCTCCTGATCCTATGTTAACTGTGTAATATTGACTAAAATAACCAAAAATTGATATAAGCTCATCATGTATGAGGTTCAGAATAATACTTGAGACATGAAAATAATATTTCAATGGACAAAAATAATTTTTCTAAGAAAATAGGGTCAAATTTTAGTAATTGGGGGTCTAAAATCAATAAAAACGGCTAAAAGAATCAAAGTATGAAAATTTGATCACATGTACATGCTGCATGTCTAGAACTTTTCTTCTTTTTCGGTATATATTCCGAATGTAAGTAGTTATATTTGAGCCATTACTTCACTACATACAACCAGACTAGTTGTTTCTTATTTGGTTCGTGGAATATGGAAACCTTTGACCCAAAAATTATATTAACGTAGTTGGAGTGATAAAGGAGGTCTCATTCGACATAATTCTATCATCATCTTTAACTTTCCTTATATATGAAAACCAGTTTGATGTTATCAGTAGGTTAAACAGTGAATATTTGAAGTTGTTTGGAATTTGGGATTTGAGCTATTGCAGTTGGTAGATACCTATAGATATATGATGTATGTTCTGAATCATTGAGTGGAATTTCCTCTAACCATGCCACACTGTGCGGCGGACGAAAAGACATGATTTGGCTCTGGAAAGATACAGAGCTTCTCCTCTTCTGGCAATGGTGAACCGGGATTCTCCTTGCTGATCTGATGACCATATCAAGCAAGTTTACCTGCAAGATCTGATTGCTGTAGGTGATGAATTTCGCCCGAGTTGTCCGAAACCAACAGTGTTGAGAAACTAACGCAGTGGCTCAGTTGGAATGCGAGGTGATACCCATCTTAGCGGAAGGCGACCCTTTGTTCCCTGACGTTCTAAATGTCAAAACTTAAAGATCAGAAGGGAGAACGCCAAATTCATGATATTTTCATTATTAAAGGCCGTTGAAGCTCGGACAAAGATAAATTAGTTTGCGACTTTGTTGTGGAATTAGTGGTTCTTCCCTGTGCGAAGAAATGCCCTTGTTAGTTTGAAACAGAAAAATAGTTGCTGACTGCTGACTGAACCCGTACTAAAACCTGAAGGTGATAGTAAAACCTCCCCTTCATTATAGGGGACTGATAGTGGAAAGTAAAACCTCCTCTTTATTATAGCGGACTGATATTGGAAATTAGTCCCAAAGCTGGTTTCCATCTCTCTATATATTATGTTATGGTAAACCTTTCCTGGTTTCTATAAAATAATCGCTACTTGCTGTTCCTTGTAACGATTACTTACTACACTCTGCAGTGATTACTTGCTTTAATAGATAGAGGTACTTGTTTAGTACCTGACTGAGAAAACCTTTTGGAATTTGGGTTTGAACAGTGTCGGTTTGAATTGAGGAAATACAGAAAACGTGAAATCTTTGTAGCAAAAACATGAAACTATAAACCCCCCCTAATGATCAGGGGACACCAACACTTTGGCATTATGTATGTGTTAAATATTATTACGATTCAAGTTCACATGTTTTGAACCCAGTGGGGAGGGTCTGCCTTCATGGTTGATGGAGTCTGCCAAGGTTTTGCTGGAACAGCGATCTCCCTTCCAAGGTCAAGGTTATGCAAAACCCGTAACACACCTGCCTTGCCTCACAAGCTTAGTGCAGGGGCTAAGCAAAAACAAAACAAAAATTGAGCTGCCCGGGTCGTGGACTCTGACCTTCGAGTCCACCAGCCCTTGCAGAAATGTTTCCCTTACGGCCCTGAGGCAGTTGGTGTGTTGCGGGTTTAGCATACCCTTGACCTTGGTAGGGAGATCGCTGTTCCAGCTCTCTCTTATTATATCCACTACGACATGATCGCCAGGGCAAGTATGACACATTAGTGGAATTGCTAGAAGCAAACCCGCGTTATGCTCGAGTTCGCCTTCAAGATGGAAGGGAACAGCTGTGTCCACTCGCCACTTAGCACCGATTTTCAAAGAGCTACTGACATAACAGACAGAGCAACAAATCAACCCCCAGTCAACATCAAAGTTCTTCCGGTGTCACATCCAATAGAACCCAGATCACTGGATCCTGTAAAGCCAAGTAATGATGAGTCAAAAACAGCGGAATGTCATCAGAGAAGCTGCAGGGCCAGAAAAACTCCAGCCACCTAGCAGATTACATAACAAATTGAGGAGGTAGAAAATGTTATATTATTAGTGTGGTGATAGAGTATGGTTGGTTTGGATGGCACCCCACGGTTATCACCACAGCGAGTGCAAGGAAGGGTAAGAGATATAGAGAGTGAGAGTGAGGGGGTCGGTAAGAGATATATTATAGAGAGAGGGTAAGAGATATAGAGAGTGAGGGGGTCGTCATTATAAGGACATCCCTCCTAGCCCCCCCTGTCTTCCAACGGACGTTACGACCGTTGAGGATCGTTGGGGAGCTCGATGGAGGGGACCCTTCTAGTCCTTTCCCGAGGCGTTACCCCAGCTCGTCCTTCTCCTCGTTTATTTGGTTAAATCTTATATTACATTGGAGTGTCATACAAGAGGGGTACCACGACAATTACGATTCAAGTTCACATTGAATTGTTTTGTCCAACTTGGCAACCACAAATTTGTTCAATCGTTGTTGTTCATTGAATAAAGCCTAGCTTGAAATGTTTCTCTTTACAATACCCACCAGCCCATAGGAACCCTACTGTTCAAGTACCTAATAGTCTATTTATTCCACAACGCAGAGGGTGCAGAAACGCAACCTCGTATGTCTCAAATACAGATTTTTTTTTTCAATAAATAGTTTATTTCAAGTCAGACATTAATGCCATATCTTCCCTTAAAATTTGGTATGTGGAGCTTGTATAGCACGTTTTATGTTCCCATCATCTGATAGGTATAACTTATCTACATAGGTAGTATATAACAGTAGGTATATAACAGTAGGTATATAACAGTCACGGAGTTGGGTATTTCATACATGAAATTCTTGCGTGCTCGGTGGAGTTGTTCCAGGCAGACTGCTTGTGCCTTAAGCGGAGAGGGGAGTAATGTGCAGATTAAAGGATTTAGAAATGAAAAATAAAGACTAAGGCCGCTTGCGGATTAGGCAGCCACCGTAGATAATTCCGAATTAGAGTGCGTTACGTAGGCTTAGCCGCGAAAACTTTTTCTCATTCACCTCAGGCCACCTATCGTTTATTCATTACGTTTTGAAGGTAATTTAATGTGAAACTTCTACCTCAAGTTGAATGATTCATTAAGTAAAGTCCCATTTTCTGAAACACAAAATTTATTATTTTCTCTTGTTTAAATGCACGTGTTTTTGACGGAAAACCCTATTCCTTTGATGTACTTTCATGCATACTAATTCAAGGATCGGTTCTGAATTCAAAGGACCCCAAGGATGATTGTACAACAGGTGCCTCAAGTCATTCTGTAATATAATAGACCATTTTTAAATGATTGGTCATTGTAGGTGATATTCATAATTGGTGATTTATACATTATTATGTCATTCCACATAAATTACGACTTACGAAGTTTTCGTGTAAATACTATAAAACTTCGAATGGTGACATCACCTCCTAAGCTTCGAAAATATTGTGTGGGTCCATGATGGTTGTCTTCAGATCGGTCTATAGATTGTCTGTAGAACGCATGCGGAAACGTTTTTTCTTTCAAACAGCGTCTGCTAAGGCGCTGCACAAAGCTGCACGTTTCATGTTCGCAGTAAGTTACGACTAGTCGAAGTACGTAGCAAGGTGTCATTATTAGGGACTTTGTCTTCAACGCTTTTTTGATTTTTATAAACTCAATAGCTCTCCTACCTTTAAAAGTTATACTGTAGGACTTCGGATCGAACTTCGCGTTTGCGCATGCGTAGGCGAAATTTACAGTTTGTGGGACCAGTGTTCGACCGTCCCGGTTATACCCTCCAGGCTGTAGCAAATTACGATTATTCCTTCGTATTTGTACAACGGTTATGGCCAATGGTTAAGGACGTTTGTGGGTGATGTGCCAAAGAATGTTACTGTCTGATTTCTTATGACGTGGGACCATCCGTCCATCTTGCGCCTGCTCTCAAAAAATCAGCTTTGACCATTTTGTCGTGTGGTGGACAGGCACAAAACACTTTTTATAGAGGTCTCAAACGGAAACGCAATAACTGATCACAACGTTTCCGGTTCCTCAGACGTGGAAGCAGAATTTGGGTAGGACCTGGCACTCACTTTCCAGGTTCCTGTGTGGCTAAGGACGAAATACTGGAATCAGAGAATATCGATTACGAGGAGACCTTACCCTTCCGTTAGTCGCATGTGTTTTTCTGACGCCAATAGTCGCATGCTCCTCACAGGTGCATACCCAATATTTCCATCGTATTTCAGGTGTTTTGCTGGGGGGTTTCATTTTTCTGAATAAGGAGCATTAAAAATTGATTTATTACTCATTGTACAAAGTCTTAAAACAATTTGCTACATATAATAACCCATGACGTCTGCCTCTTTCCTACTTGTCTAATTTATTTTTTACTGGGTATCATCCATCATAGTCACTGGGAAGAATTGCATAGAATAATAAAGAAGACCAGTCTCACAGGTATAAAAGACTAGAACTATCACTCTCATGGTAAAACTGTAAGTGGTGAATGTTCACCATCAGCCTCTCAAAGATCACTGAAAAAACGAGCCAATAGAACTAATTTACCAGGACACGTAAACAGTTAAACATAAATGTAGCTAAGTACATCAGGATTCATCAAAATCACTGGCGGAATTTTTGACACATGATTTGCACATCACATAAATATGTTCCAAGCACAGGCATTCTCCACACTCTTGGCAAGAGTGTTTCCTGGACGCCATCGTTCTGAAATGAAAATAATTGTTTGCCTAATTATATTGTATTGTATATTGTACTTAGATTGCAGCATAATATAACCCGGAGAAGGAAAAACATACGCCACTTGTCGCATGCACATCACAGGTGAAAATTACGTTTTTCGAGAAGAGTTAAAGAATTATACAAATCAAATAACACAGATAAAAGTGAAAACACGACTAAATCGTAATAAAACGTGAAGTTTTCAGCAAAAATTAGCTAAATGTGTTAAAAAACAAATTTAATTGCACGATCGGTCGCATGCAACTCCCGGATGAAACTGCGCTGCCACAGCCAAGGGCTGCGTGGGCCAGCAACCAAGCGCACACAAGTTAGGAAGCTACCTAGAAGAGGGTCCCCTCCCCTCACTCATTTGGGCGCGGGAGAAAAAAATTTGTTTACTCTGCACCTCACAATTACAATTATTTGCGCTCTATAATTATAATTTTGGTTTATTATTTTCAATAATGAACCATTGGAATCGAGCATGAAAAAAAAATTCTACCCCCCCCCCCCCCCCCCTCAAAGTACGCCGTACTGGCCACTTTTCTTAGTTACCATGAAACAAAATTGATGAAAATATAGGTTCCGTTCGGGGTCTAGTTGGTCCTCGAAGCTCGGCGTTACTGCCAGTCATCTCTAAGGGGTTCAAAATAGGGGTTGAAATTTTCAGAACGCCGTATCTCAAAAACTTTCAATAGAAGGGTATGGTTTTGTTTACGTAATCAAATTTGTCTTGAGCTAAACTATTTTTTGAGACCACCCGGAGCATTGTACGCCCAGCCGTTCGTGTACACCAAAAAGCTTCGTCAACACGATCGTGAATCAAACGGATAAATCCGGCCGGGGTATCATCACTAGGGAGCACCTGATTATAATCAAGGATGGCTGTATGAAGTCGAGTTGGTTGTTGTGCGATATTATTTTTTCATTTGATAAGTGAGGGACTATTGGATTTTGTTGGTAGGTACTTGTGAAACTTGAACGAACGTTGAAGTATTACTGATGGGTAAATTATTACACAATGGTAAATTATTTCACAATGGCAAATTATTACACAACGGTAAATTATTACACACCGGTAAATTATTGCACAACGGTGAATTATTATACAACGGTTCATATACCTAGAAGGGGCTGGATTTTGTTGATCGGTACTTTTGCAACTTGAACAACCGTTGAAGTATTATTGATGGGCAAGTTATTACACAACGGTTCATTAGATTTGACCCCGAGGGTAGGTATTGACCACAGAAAACAGTGATCTGCGCAGAAGGGGCATCTATTTCACTCCAGATCAACCATTTTCCTTCAGAACTTCATTATTTTCGTTTCTTTTTGCCATTTTATAGTTACTGTTTCTCATCGACAGAATTATTTTAGCAACACTTAACTCGTGTCATCACTAGGGACGCGCTAACAATCGGGAATTGGCCCGAGATAAAATCATTGCTAGGGATCACCTGATTATAATCACGGAGTATGAAGTCGAGTTGGTTGCTCCGTGATATTATTTCATTTGAAAAATTATGGCTGTTTTGGAGTTTGTTGGTAGGTACTTTTGCAACTTTTTTCACTCCACATCAACAGTCTCCCTTCAGAACTTCATTATTTGCGTTTCTTTTTGCCATTTTAGGTAGGTACCTACTGTTTGTCATCGACAGAATTATTTTAGCAACATCTAACTCGTGATTTAGGTAGGTACCTAGTAACGAGTAGGGGGTTAGGTACTAACCTACGGAGGATCTGCGATTCACATAATATGTACAGAGTAGTACATATTATATTATATAGACGGGTTATCTATACATAGAGCTGTGATCTGTATAACAGAAGGGTATTCTGTACAAAATAATAAACCGTTGTGCAGGGATTTGCAGCGTTTTTATAATGCGCTTATAATAAATTATTTTAGGTTCAAAATAAAACTATGACGACAACGCCGTTGAACTAAGAGCAGCAAGGGATTGAGACCGGTTCAACCCCCTCAAGTCTGTCTCAGTCGCTCCAATTCCGATGTTGAGTAGGTAGAAGCCATTTAGTATTTCGTTGGATAGAAAACCTCTTTCTTTTGTGAGTTTAGAAGAGTAGCCGTCCTGAAAATTGGCGTCTTTCTCCCTCCCCTCCCCCTCTCCAGCCTTCCTGGCGGCAGCTTTAGGCCTTGGTCCAAGAAATATCAAAACTCTCAGGCATGAGCGAGGCTACCGTGCTGGTAGAGCTTTTTATTTATCCCTCGAGGCGTTTGACCTGGCATTCCACCAAAAACAACGAATGTAAACTGTTTTCAGCTCAAAACGGTTTGTTCCCAGTTCACTTTTATTGATTGCACAAAGTAACAATTCTTCGTTTCGTTGTTTCCAATCATAGTGTTAGAGCAGTTATCATTCATCCCCCACCCCGAACAATCCTGTTGTAAAAATTTACCCGCCAACAAATCCTCATCAGCCGCAAAAAGGATTGTTATCCATTTTGCCCGCCGAAGTAGCATGCTCGGTTCTTCGCACCTCGCTCTTGAACGTGCATATTTAGAAACCCTTTCCTTCCCCCTGTTGGATATGGGTGCTGAAACCTGTTCCTTCCCGCCAAACCTTGAAATTTCTTTCAGCGCTAGGGGGAAGTAACGGGTTTATATGTACGCACATCTAAGAGCGAGGTGCGAAGCACGCTTTTGTTGGCGGGTAAATTTTTACGACAGGGTTGTTAGGGTGGCAGGGGGAAGATATCACATCTTTTTGCACTGATGAACTAAACATTTTTCCCCAGCAGGTAACTCAAAATTTTCTCAGTATGTACTTGCTTACTCAGTACTACCTACTGTAACAGTGCGGTTGTTCTCGAGTAGTTTTTTGGTCCGGTGGAGACGGTATCGGTGGGCGGAAGCCTAATGGATATCCCTTCTTAACCGGTGATAATCTCGCTGGTCTAGAAGGGGGACTCTCGAGGGTCCACCCCCACTGTAACACTACTTAGTACCTTCTGGATACTACCTACTTAGTACCTACTCAGTACTACCTACTTTGTACCTACTCTGTACTAACTGCTTATTACCTAATCATCACTACTTTCTTAGTAACTACTTATCAAGTTTTCCCAGTACCTAAAAAAATTGCTCAGTTCCCACTTACCTAAAAATCTTCAAAATCAGGTGGCGGGGGGGGGGGGGGGGGGGGGCAAGTGCCAAAAGTCACTTCCGTGGAGCATAGTGAATGTGTTCCAAAATTTCAGCTCTTAAACCCCTCTCTAACCCCTCCACAATGGTATACAGTGGGAGGGGGGTTTGGACAAATCGCACCAACGACACATGGAGCATAGAGAATGTGTGTGCAAAATTTCAGCTGTTGAACCCGCTTTACCATACTCCTAAGAACCCCCTCGCAGGTGGTAATGGAAGGAGGGACAAATTTGGCACGACCCTTCCTTGGAGCGTAACGAATTTTTGCGCAAAATTTCAGCTCTTAAAACCCTCTCCGATTTACTCCTGACCCCCGAAATGGGTAAAAAATGTGAATGGCGGGGGGTGGGGGAGGCAAACAACGCACTTCCTTGGAGCATAACGAGTGTGTACAAAATTTCAGCTTCAAAGCCCATTCTAATTTACTCCTGAATTCCCTTTACCATGGCGGGGGGGGCAAATTGTACAAAATGCACTTCCTTGTAGCATAACGAATGTATGTGAAAAATTTCAGCTCTTAAAACCCTCTCTTACCTACTCCTAAAAACTGCCCCCCCCCCCCCCCCCCCACCGGCCCAAATTGTGGTAAATTTTGAGTGGTGGGAGGGGGGGGCGAACAAATTGCTCATTGTTCTAGGTCATGACTTGGTTCTCACGTGATCACTGTGAGTATTTCTGTGCACTATGGAATAGTGTTGAATCAGTTTCCTTCGACTTCACTGACGGCCTCGGAATAATTAGAAGTTTCATTCTCAAGCAGGGTATTTTACCTTATTTATTTTAAGAATGCGCTTCTCGATTTGTTTGTTACCTATGTAATCCCTGATAAAGGCAACATATTTGCCGAAAAGCCCGGTGGAAATGGTTGAGATGTTTTGTTCGTCCCATTTCCTGATTATTATTATTGTCATTGATTATTTACACAATTTTCTCTCGCATGAAGCTCGTTATGATTTTTCCCCGGCAACAAGCAAGGATCGGTCGTGTTAAATAAGGTGCGGCCTGGACACTTGAATGAGATGTTCCCGTAGATTACGAGAGAAATTTCACATTTTGGCTCAGTGAGAAATCCTTATTCGGCTCGAGAAGAGGACGACCCTTGGCAGCGGCCTCAGACGACGCCAACGTGTCGTCCGACCTTCCATTTGTTCGAGTTTGAGCGAGATGAATCCCCTCGCCAGAACATCACGAAATACTCCGCCACACGCTAGTCCGCTTCCGTTCTCTCTCACGTCCTTCACGACATAAACTGCTTTTTCTTCGTACTTCAAAACTCCCACATCAAAACATACAACTTGCACTTTGGCCGTCTCTTCCTCCGAGTTGAACTCGCTGAAATGTTCCCTTGGCATGACATGTGATCGATTACTTTTCTGAAATCATTTCGAGGAACGTCATTCGAAGTTTGGTGAAATTGGAACGATGAAATTTCATGCTTTTTGTTGTTGCTTTTTTCGCTTTATACAAGTTACGTTAGTTTACTGGTTATTGACCTGGAACATACGCGAAGAGGTGGAGAAAAAACGGCATATCCAAAATAGATGTTTGTTACAGCCGGATTGACAACCCCAACGTGTATACTAATAAATTTCTTCAAATAGATCAGTATCACCGCGAGGTACAAGTATCGTGCCAAATGATTTGGCAATATCAGAAAAACGCTGCAAAGTCCTTGCCGTGGGTTTATTATTTTCGAATGAATACGGCACGATCGGGACGTCACTGAACAGACCCACAAAGACGTACCTATTGGACGGTTTTAAAGACGAATATCAGGTTACTATTTCTGAAAAAAATTATTTTCGATCATTGAAGTTGTCATTGAATTGTCTTGATTCACCTTTTAATACTACCTCCTGTGTTATTATACAAATTTCTGGTGATTACAGCCATTTTCGCAGGGTTTTGACCCATAAATAATATTGAGTTTTGAGAGTTGAAACTTATTCAGAATCTCAATTCTTCACTCTTTGGTCAAAACCAACTTTATATTTGGTATCCTCGCCCTAAAAAACATGGAAAACGACATCTCACAAGCCCAAGTTCACTAAAACCTTAAAAATACTTCGAAAAGCCCTATTTTTACACACATTTTTCCCCCCCACAACACCCCTGGGTGTATTCCGATCGAGCTGTCGAGCTTTGGAGCGCAACTACGACCCAAATGTGTTCCCAAACTTTGCGCGGAAGAAAGACGATTTTGACCAAAATTAGAAGTAAATTTATGGCTGAAACTTCGTTACAACCTCAATTTTCCACTCCTTGGTCAAAATCGAATTCATATTCGGTCTTCTCGTCCCAAAAAACATGGAAAACGGTACCTCAAAAGCTCAGATGTTATTAAAACACAAAAATACCTATTTTATAGCCATTTTTCACTCATAACACCCCTGGGTATATTCCGATAGGGCTTCAAAGTTTCGGGACACAACTAGGGCCCAAATGGAGCATGTGTGCGAAAGCACTATTTTGGATACCCACCCCCCCTGCCCATTGGCTCGCAAGGTTTATCAACATTTCAAGAACGATATCAATCACAGCAGTAACAAACAAATACAACAATAAGAGATTAAACGGTAAATCAAACATGAATAAACATTTAAATAATGTTACATTTATTTGATTACAAACGAGCAGTGTGAATATTTCTGAAATATTTGAATGATATGAATTTGGAAAATATTTCTATCATCAAAATATTCCCTCTTTCTATCGTGAGTCACCATCCCACACCATCCCAGGTGAATTAATGCAACCTATATATTTTAGCCCTTAATAACAATTTTTGGCCCCCCCCCCCCTATTCCAAATTTGACACCTATTCATTATGAAAAACAATTAAATAAATTGTATTTTTCTGTCTTTACTCATCCTTCCATACTACTTCCAGTGATTTTATATCTAAATTTTAGCCGTTTTTACAAAAATTTTACCGTAAAAACAAGCGACCCCCTTTTCCAAGTTTGGCCAAAACGTTCGCATTGCCAAACAAAAGGGCAAGTTCAAAGATGAGCAATTTTCAACAGTTCTAAGGGTCAAATTTGAGTTTTTAGGGGGCAAAAGTCAGTAAACTGCTAAAATGGCGAACAATTGATAGGAAATCACTGAATGTGGTATGGAAGGGCGAGTAAAGACAAAAATATACCATTTCATTGTTTTTCAGACAGAATAGGGGTCAAATTTTGATTTTTGGGGGTCAAAAATTGGTATTGAGGGCTAAAATCAATATTAATTCACCTGAAGTTGTGCGGGATGGTGAATCACGACGGGCAGACTATTTCGATGATAAAAATACTTTTCTGAAAAACGAGTGGGTCAAATTTGACTTTATCAGGGTGACAAATCGGTAAAAAGAGCTAAAATCACGAAAAACATAAAATTTTACGAAAAGTGGTATGGTTTCTCGCTATGTCATCTTCTTACACAATAGCACGAATATTTCTTTGAAAATTGGCTCTTAAAACTATGTTGCATGACTGGAACTTTTTCTATTTCCGATAACCCCCCCAGTCAACAGTCCTGGCTACGCCACTGCCAGAGGTGTAGTGCATTCATTGCTCTACGGGATGTTTTTTTACGTTTTTAAATTGATCTCGATCTTAAGCATGTTTTGAGACCACCCGTAGGATCTGCACGTCCATCCGTTCGTTTGCACCGAAAAGCTTCGTCAACATGATCGTGAATCTTACTCAGTCGAGTTGTTTTTTCTGTGATATTATTTTCTTTGAAGAATGACTCTTTTGGGTTTTGTTGATAGGTACTTTTGTAACTTGAACAAATGTTAACAATATAAGATTTGATCATGATTTGATTAGGAACAACAAATAATTAATTATTGAATTATTGAATCCTGCGGCTTAGGGCTTTCTTTAGGGGAGCTCGAGTGTAGGTATTGACCGCAGAAAACCGAACCGTGATCTACGCAGAAGGGGCATCTATACAGGTAAATAGTAAACCGTTGTGTAATAATTTGCAGCGTTTTATGATTGTAACTATTTTCTGGATAAACGTATGTTGAAATATGTATGAATCAATGAATGATGAAGAATTGGACAGGTAGGAGCGCGTGAGTCAGTAGGGCAATCAAATCGACATTGACCGAATTAATGAAATGTTGAGTTCATCACCAAAAAGTGTCATTTTGAAGTAAAACCATAATAAATGTATGTACTCATTTCTCTTTTTTTTTAACTGCAAATGTAGCTGACTAAGAATATACGCTGAGCGCCCATTCCAAGTTGATAGTTTTCTTTTAAACAGAAAGTGCATTTTTGTCCCTTTACATTTTCGTTGTACCGATTCGATATATCAGCTTGGTGGTAGGTACATCAATAACTGATGTGGGGTACTTGAGCGTCAAAACACTTGTGGGTTTGCCGGGCGGGGGGGGGGGGGGGTGATCTCTGGAGAAACGATAATTTCGTGGAGGCAGTCTCCTGTTACCATAGGGATGGGCTTACGGACCCAAGATAAAACAAGACCGTAATAAAACGTCGGCCCACCGATTTCACAAAGACTGTTGTCGGTCACTGCACAGTGACAGGGATAGGGAACAGTTGATTCTAATCATCAGTTGATTCTTTATGAAATTTGGTGATCACTTAATTTGATGAAATATTTTTTTTGTTTTTTGGACTTTGTTGTTCACGGCCATCATCCCATCACTCAAATTAGGTGAACATTTTGGAATATGTCGAGTTTTTGAGATGAACGTGGAAAATTGTAGAATTTAGTTTTGTTTTTTGATTGAGGGGGGCAGATGGTTAGACCATGCCGTTGTTTACTTTTTTTTTGCATCATGTGAATAATTTTGAGTTTTAATAAACACTTTTCATTCATTCATTCATTCGTTCAAGTGAAAATTTTGGAATACGTCGAGTGTCCTACTTAGGTTCAGGGACCATCAGAATTTCCAAGTCGACCGGATGGGCGTTACAGGAGATCAGGGCGGTGGAAAAATGCGTACCTATTCATTTATTTATAACTCTGTACATAGGCAAACTATCAAGTAGTACAATGCACTTCAAGGGACAAAAAAAATATATGTAAAATAAAATGAATATGGGTTTTAACAAACGAACTGAAAGCTCAGGTCATTGAGTGGAGAATGTGAGCCTCGGTAGGAGGGGATTAAAGATTAGAAGTGGGAAGAAGGCAGAGGGAAGAGAAGAAGTGGGGGTGAATATAAAGAAGTATTTAACAAACTGTAATTGCCGAACGTTACAGAGTGCTTATACAACCTCGACACAGATGGCATTTTTGTCGTGTCTGTCTGTGCGTGCGTGGGTAGGTATCTCGATATCCACCCCAAAAAACGACTCTACTAAATCAGGGTCTTATTCTGCTAGGAATTCATTGATCTACACGCAGAAGGGGCATCTATAGGGGAAATCGATAAACCGTTGTGTAATAATTTGCAGCGTGTTTCATCATGAAAGTTATTAAGGCAGTATACAATTGTGATCAGCATTGCCACGCGGATCGTTGCTCTTTTCTCTCGAACTTTTGGTATTGGGGCAGACGCAGGTCCCCGTTTCTGTTATCTCGCGCTCTTCTGCCCCGTCGAGCAGCTTTCAACCAGTTTCCCGGTCCCCATAAAAAAGAGCAGTAGCCGGGAAAAGCAAAGAAAAGGCTGCGCCCCCCGAAAGACGACGTTTAGTTCTGCTTCGGCCTGTCGTGTTGGGACGAAAGGCCGTTGCTTGTGAGCGGAGGGCTCCGGAGGGCGGTTAGCGAGAGATTTGGCGAAGCGAAAAACAAACAAACCGGGCGAATTTCTTGTTTGAACTCTTTTTTTCTTTTCGGGGTCCTCCGCCGTATGGGCGAAATTCGGCTTCCCCTCCACCGCCCCCTTTTGACACCTCGTTTTATCTCCCACTTCCCCTCCACAGCGACCTCCGCCTTTGGACTTCGACCAACGTCGGGGTCACAAAGATATTAGCGACTCTGCAAAATTGCTGAAAATCACCAAAAATTTATATTAATCACCAATAGTGATATTTGAATGGTGAGTCAACAGATAGAAAAACGCTGCAAATTATTACACAAAGGTTTATTATTTACCTGTACAGATGCCCCTTCTGCGTAGATCACTGTTGTCTATGGCCAGTACCCTCAAGCTTCCCCCAGGAAAGCCCTAAATCGATTACTGGAGCCGGCCTCGTTAAAGTTTCCTACTAAAGCGCGGGATTAAATCATTCCCAATTATGTGTAGTTATTCATGAAGCATAAGGCAAATAATATACCGTTGTGTAATAATTTACCCACCAATCAGCTTCAAGCTTGAGCTTGTTCAAGTTTGAAAAGACCCTGTCAACAAAATCCAAAAGAGCCATCATTTTTCAAATTAAATAATATCGCAGAACAACCAACTCGACTTCATACAGCCATCCGTGAGTATAATCAGGTGCTCGCTGGTGATGATATTTATGTGGGCCTGATTTATACCATTTGATTCACGATCATGTTGACGAAGCTTTTTGTTGCAAACGAACGGCTGGGCATACAATGCTCGGGGTGGTCTCAAAAAATTCTTTAGTTCGAGATCAATTTATAAACGTAAAAAAATCATACCCTTCTATTGAAAGTTTTCTGAAAATTTCAACTCCTATTTTTCAACCCTTAGAGATGAGTGGCAGTAACGCAGAGCTTCGAGGACCAACTAGAACCCGAACGGGACCTATAAACCAAATTTCGTCAATTTGGTTCATGGTAACTAAGAAAAGTACTAAGTACGGCGGACAGGCAGCAATTTTTTTATTGAATTTTTCGGATTCTACATACCTTGAAACGTAAACCATAAAATTTTGAGGGGGGTTAACAATTTTTTTTTCATGCTCGGTTCCTAAGGTTTGTTATTGAAAATAATAAACCAAAATTCCAGTCGTGCAGCTAGAACATATACGCCAATTTTCGAAGTAGTGCCTTTTAACAATTTTGGCGGGTTAAAATACATTTTTCGCGGTTTTAAGCAATGTTTACCACTAGCAATTTTGACCCATAAAAACTCAAAATTGATAGGTGCTACTTGAATCTTTACTTCCGATGGGTATTGTTTTTGAAAAGCTATTGGGGATTGGAAAATCATTGTCTCGAGTTACTATTCAATATCACTTCTGGTGATCGCATATGATTTTTTGGTGGTATTAGCCATCTGCCGATTTTTAGCGATATTTGGCTCCTGAAAACTCAAATTTGACCCTGTTTTTTTAATGAAAAATTATTTTTGACTTTGCTGAAATAGGCTTCTTTTAAAATGACGAGTCACACCGTGTGGGGGCATTTGGTTTTCGTTGCCTACCAAAATGTTCGTCGTGCAGGTGACATTGTGAGTGAATTTGAGAAGTTGGTGACGGAGCTTTTCCTTGACGATTTGAAAAATCTGGCAAATTTGACTAATGTTTGAGGAAAAAAACAGTATTTTTTTGGTCTGGATTTTTTTTTAATTTTTTTTTTTTTTTCACTTCGTAATTCTAATCAGTTTACGGATGGTAGGCCAATAGATTATTCCGTTTAAGAATCTCATGTTTTAATCAGTCCTGCTCTGATCACAGCCTGGAAAACTAGCGAAGTAAAGGAAAACCGTCGTCAAGTGAACTTTTCGATCCCGCGTTCATCACTTTCGTTCCTCCCAACGACAAACAACCACTTTGTATTCGAAGGGAGTTCACGGGACGCTATTTGTATGTTAATATTATGGAAGAAAACGGCTCAGGTGACCTCCCCCTCGGTCCACACTCTAAATTCCTTCTTATATGTTAATTGCGTGCAGTGAAACCTTGTTCTAACGCCAGTTTTCCCAAGGAGGCCTCGAAGACTTAACTGGATAATATTCAGTGCAGTGAACGGAAACTGGGGAATTTCGTTTGAGAAACTTGCAAGGGTCAAGAATTTTTCTAGAATGCATTGTGAAAGAGTGCATAACAAAGGTAAATTTAGGTTTCCAAATTATGATATCTGATTAAGAGCTGATAAATTGTGGATTGGCTGGATTCTTCCATTCACGAAGTTGTTTTCTGACCTTAAAAAAAAGATGAGACAGTAGAAACATCATGATTCCAGTTCCTTGCCTACTTCAAACACCTCTTCTACCTCTCGGTGTAGAAGCAATTCCAGTTGTTGTCCCACTAAATTTTTCTTGCATTTTACATCGTTTCCTGTGTTGAAACCTATTTAACCTAAACTTTAGGTTAGGTATCTAATTAATTAATCGATTTTCACCACGAATTCAAGGCTACACCAGATATTTTGAATATTACCGGGTTCATGTGAGAAGATGAAAATTAACGTAGTCTGGTATGTTTTTGGCCTAGAGATCATTTTTCTGAAGGCGAAGGAGCGTGTCGGTGGCTCCTCGATTACCAAGACTTAATAATTGATGGCGTCTACCTGCAAGGTCACATATTCATCAAAACTAGAGCTCCCAGATCAGATGAGTGGAATATTGGGCTCAAGAATTATTTGAGTTCAAATTTGATTTCCAAATCAGAAATCAAAGACAATGATTCACTGTTGGTTTATTATTTATAATAATGAACCTTTGGAATCGAGCATGAAAAATGGGGGAAAATCCCCCCCCCCCCCCTAAAAATTTGATGTTTTGCGTTTCAAGGTACGTAGAGTCCGAAAATGGAATGAAAAACCCGGCAGATTATTACAGGACGGTTTTATTGTTTACCTCTACAGATGCCCCTTCTGTGTTGGTCATTGTTTTCTGTGGTAAATACCCTCGTGTTTCCTTCCCAGCAAAACCCTAACTCGAGTGCTGGTGGGTCTGGTGGGCTTAGACTTTCATAAAAATGCGCAGGATTCAATAATTCACTCGTTAATATTATTTGTTGTTATTCATGAAGCATAACGTTTGTTCAAGTTGCAAAAGTACATACATATCAACAAAACTCACGAAATAATATCCCACAACAACTAACTCGAATTCATACAGCCATCCGTGATTATAATCAGGTGCAGACGTATGAAATTGAGTTGGTTGTTCCATGATATTATTTCATTTGAGGAATGAAATAAGATGATTTCGTTTGGATTTTTTTTATAGCTACTTTTGTAACTTCTACGAACGTTATGCTTCATGAATAGCAACAATTAATTATTGATGATTGAATGATTGAATCCCGCGTATTTTCTGAAACTGTAATTCCCTGGCCGGCTCCATTACTCGATTTAGGGCTTTCCTGGGGGAGCAAGATTATTTATCACAGAAAACAGTGATCTACGCAGAAGGGGCATCCATAAGGTAAATTATAAACTTTTGCAATAATTTACAGCGTTTTTCAGTGTAGAATAGAAATAAACCAAGTGGTTTATATTACACACCAGCCCAGAAGCAGTTGAGAATCTGAATACGGCTTCACGCAAAATACAGGTAAGCGACAAAACTTGATTTTTGGGAAAGACATCAAAGTTTATGGAGATGTACACCCATTTGCAGAAGTTGTTTTGGGATGAGATAGGTGAAAGGTTGGTAGGGGATTTCTCGATGAGCTCTTTCAGATTGGGTCCAGAATTCCCGAAAATGAGCCTAAGTACCTTTTTCGAGTTTACCTGGTTATTACAAAACCCAGAATGAACAAAAATCTTGTATGCAGACACCAAGAAAACGCTATTTGTCGCTTAACTTCTTACTGAACTCGAATATTGAATGACTCGGTCGCGAAATTCGTCACTTACCATCGATTCGTTACAGCTGTAAGAGCCAGCTGAGCTTACGCAAATAACAGGAAAAAACCAGTCATGCAGCATGACTTAATGAGCGAATTTTCAAAGAAATATTCGACTTAATGGCTATGGTTTTGAATAAAGGAAAACTTCTTCCTCCTACTGTTAGTACCTAAATTGAATAATTTGAAATAGATTTTTTCTTTCGTCTTCCTTCTAGTAATACGTGGGCCGGTACTTGTCTATCTATGAAGGTATCATAACAATTATATGTCAAATGGGAAATTCAAGGAGTTGTACTAATCGTTTGCCTCCCCCTTTTTTGCTTCGAACTCTCGTCTTCAATTAATACTTCTCACATTTTTCAATCTGACCACTCTAAGGGGGTGGGGGGGGGGGGGGGAAGAGTTTAAAGATTATCCTAGTTTTGGGTAATTTTTGCGCACTTTAAATGCTCTAATTTAAGAACGGATTTAGATATCTAAAATCCGATTTCACCATCGTGTTCAGCGTGCAAAAACCTTTAAAATGAGGGGTCACTTGTTAGAAAATAACATTTTGGGGATTTTTGGGTAATTTTTGCGCACTTTAAATGCTCTAATTTGAGAACGGATCAAGATATCTAAAATCCGATTCCACCATCGTGTTCAGCGTGCAAAAACCTTTAAAATGAGGGGTCACTTGTTGGAAAATAACATTTTGGGGATTTTTGGGTAATTTTTGCGCACTTTAAATGCGCCAAAACCCTCCTTAGAGTAGGCCAATTTCGCCCATCTTCGAACTTAGCCTTTCGATTGCCAAGATAGATTTTTTGTGCAAATTTGATCTGTTTATCTCAATTCTATCGAGAGTTATCGTCTGGAGTGACACATATATATATAAATATATAAGTAGTATCGGAATACCAATCCTGGGCCACTGCCTTAGATCTCTGATAAAAAGTTTTAACATAAAAGATCAGAACATATATTTTCACTTGAATCCTTGATGTTTTTTATTTTCACTTGAATCCTTGATGTTTTTTATTTTCACTTGAATCTCTGATAAAACTTTTTTACCACAAAACATCAGAACCAGTGACTTTTTTTAAAAAAATATTTTTTTTATCAGAAACTCTAGTGAACTCTAAAAAAATTTTCAATCGTAAATAAAAAAAATGCAAATTTAGGGGTCGATATTTTCGAAATTTAGCTCCCTCTGATGTTTTCACTAGAAAAAATAAAAAAAATTAAAATGACGTCACGCTAAAAATATTTTTGAATCGTCTTAAATTAAAATGACGAGACGCTCTTCTGAATTTGGGAATCCCAAACCATTAAAGGTGGACCCGTCGATTCGACCTCACCTTTAAGAATTCAATTCAGACAGGAAAAGTGTACAACAATACAATATAAAATAACCTGCTAGTTAGTAGCATAAGAACTTTTAATGAACACAGCTCATTAAAAATAAAATCTCCTTCATACCCCAAGCATTCTGAGCTTTAGCAACATGTAAAATAATCCTCAAATTGCTTTTTCAGTTCGGCTTTATCCTCATTATAAAGCAATTTTCTGAGTTGATGTTCAGTAGCATTTTTAGGAACCTTAATCTTTTTTTCTTTAAGGTATGTCTTTACTTGCTCCTTTGTTCGGAGTGGTGATTTACCATCGACACCAAATAAACGTTCTCTGCACAACCCTTTACAAAATCTATACTCCTTCAATTCACGTAAAATGTTATCTAGTGCGTAACAGTTTTTTTCATAAAATTGAAATTCAGGTGTCTTTACAAACTTCCAGAAACCTCCATGTTCTTCACATAAATCTAATGCTTCATCATTTAAACCCATATCTCTTTATTTATTATAGAAAATATTTTTTTTTAATCTACGGACCCACCTTTAAGTATTCAATTCAGATGAGGGGTAAGTTAAAAGGATCTCTCCAATAAAATAAAAATGGAACACTTTAAATCGTTAAGAGAATTAGAAGATGGAAATTGTCTTTCCAAGAGTGAGTGGTGGGAAGTATCTGAATCTGGAGAACTGACTGATTATTTCGTGAGGAAGTATCATAAGTTTTTGGATTTACCAACTGTGAAACGTAACTTTTTTACCGGAAAAAATAAACTAACTGAAAACATTCTAAATTTTACTCCTTTCAGAAATTCTAGGGTTAGAGTACGAAATGGTAATATTTGTTTTGAATGCATCGAAGAGGATAATCAAATTATGCTAAACTTTGTGCACAGAATATTTGTAAGAGGAGGTCCCATTAGGCTTTTATAAGGGATCCCTTATAAAAATTATAATTTAGTATTTACTTTAATCCTACTTATAATTCCATTTCTTTTTTATTATTTTCTTTTATTATTTCTTCAAGGCGAGTTTTAAAATTGCCTCTACTTATGTTTATTTCATAGTGACCCCAAGCCAAAGTATCTATGCCATTTTTCATTATAAATCTTTTATCATCATGAGCGGAAAGAGCTTTCTTATTCTGTTGTACTGTGGTCACATCGTGTTTTTTCGATTTGAATAATATCTGTTTCTGATAGTTTGGTTCTTTAAAGAATAAGCATCTTTTATAATCCTCTATACTTAAACCCTTATTAACGACATTTTTCTTTACTCCTTTAGATTTTTTCGTAACATCATTAGTTTCGAATATTTTAAAAGCGTAGCACTTTGGGCGAAGTCCAATAAACTCATCTATAATCTTACCTTGTAACTCATCTTTAAATTTCCCATACACTTTTTTATTAACTTGTGGAATATTGTAAACATTATTTTTTGGATAGTCAGAAGTATCAAAATGATCCAACATATTTTTCATATCATTATAAAAATCATCCGTTTTTATTTCCATTATTAAACTATCTGTATCTCCGTATAATAAATTTACATCACTTTTATATTGTTTTTTAACCGTGTTGTAATAAAAATCATACATACAAGTTTTGGAAATGTCTAGTATACTCATACCAATGAAAATTGGCTGTTTAAATGTGATATTTACTTTTTCCATGTGTACAGCCGCTAAGTTTTCGGAAAAAATAGTTCTACCTTTAAAGTTTGGTTTTGAAATTAGTTTTTCCAATTTAAAACCATCAGAACAAAGCCTAATATCCACATGTTTACGTACATTCATCATTGTCCTCCCATATACACTATTAACCATATATTTAAAAAAATTTTCTTCGAATTTTGTTTTGGCTTTTGCTCTAAGATTTGTATTGTAATCAATATAGCTTTTTAACCAAGCACTTTGGCCAAATTCTAAAACCTTATGAATTTTTTCTAATTTCATTCCTAGTTGTAAATACTGTTTTAACGTAATGTAATGGATAACGTATTTTTTCTTATCATACAACGTGCATAAAAGTTTTGATAGTTTTTCATCACCATAGTTATTTTCAGGAGCTAAAGGAAAATCAGAGTGTAAATCGTGGAGTTCTTGAGGATATTTTAAATCAACTTCTAAAATATAACCCTTGGGTGAATCATCAGGAATGGATTGTATATCGAAATTATCTAGATCCATTTTCCATTCAAAATTTCCATAAGGTAAAAATTTACTCATCGCCCAACCGTAAAGATTATTTGCATCCAAGTATTCAATGAAAACAGTTTCTTTTTCTTTGATGAATTGGTCTCCCATATATTTATTATTAGCTTTCGCGTATCGTTTTGAACATTGAGAAATTCCGCCTCTTATTCCTTTTTCTACGAGTAAAATCTTATCATAATCTGTTAACAATTCTATCTTTTGTTTGGTCATTCTCAACATACAGTCCCAAGCGAAACCTGGTGTTGTATAGTACCAAGCGGGGTCTAATTTATATTTTTCTAAAGATATATTTCTAAAGTTTTCCATGATATCTGCTAACAAAAGAACATCAATTTTATTGTAAAGTTCTGTAAATTCTCCCAAATTTTTAATTTTGAATGTAGACCAAATTTCTAGAGCATTTTTATAATCATTTTCTTTAACATTTTCTCCAGTGAGTTTACTGTAGAATTTCTCTATAGGTGGAAGGTTAGTTTCTCGATATTTTTCAACAGAGTCCATATACTCATATGGATAAGCTAATTTTCTAGTAATTAGTTCGAGATGTTCTTTTGGGAAATACTTTTTTATTTCCTTAAATTGATTTTTAGTTAAAGTTTTAGCTAAAGAATCTAAAGAAGCAGAAAGAAATTTAAAAGAATCTATGAATCTCAATTCTATAGTCTTTTTCTTTTTGTGACCATTTTTATCGAGTTCATCAATTTCATAAGCTATCATTTTAGAAAAGGAAATGTACTTCTCTTCACTTTGCGGTAAAAGTTTAATATCGTAATTATCTTTTTCAAATTCTTTAATAAATAGATGTGCATCGTAGCCAGAAAGATTGTGGAAAAATACTGGAATAAACTTAGGATTTTTATATTCTAAATTACAAATCGAATGAGCTGCTCCTCTGTACATTCCAGTCAAATGTGAGTGATCCCGTACTTTTATACAATTATCAGGTATATTTGACTTCAAAACTTCTAATTCTTCAGTATATATATCTGCTTGATTGTCATCTTTTTTATCAATAAAGTGTTGAATTGTTTTTCTCAGTACATCAAGTTTATTTTCAATTATAGGTGGGAGTTCATTAAATTTTCTTTCACAAATGTGGCAACTCTCAGCACTATCGTATTCTCTTTGTTGTTCTTCGGTTAAATCTTTCATGGGAATATTAACGTCATAGTATTTTCTCGCCACCATTAAGGCATCTTTTTTTATTTTTTCGTAAAATACTTTTACCACATCCTGTCCAGAATATTGTACAAGTTTATAATCACCTACATAGTTTTTCCTACTTTCGTCTTCGGCATTTTTCATGAAGTAAACAAAACTGTACGGTTCATGTTTTTGAATGTCATTTGTATAGCATTCATCGGGATTTGGTTTGCAGGTATCAATCTTTTGTAACATACATTCAAAATCTGCATAAATTGTAAAAGGTACTTTTAAAGAGTGTCTATAATTTTCAAATTGTAAGATGTTATCATAAGGTTCTGGTAATTCCGCCTTAACAGCTTTATGAACACCGCAATATACTTTATGTTCGTTTAGTTTAACCTGAGTTCCAAAGCTATTTAAACACATTTTACATAAAAATCGTTTGTGACCATCCTTTGTTAGCTGACTATGACCAACCAGTTTCCATAGATCTTTGATCCAGCAGTAATGTTCAGTTTTCTCGTTTTTCAAGTACAACAAGTCAATGTGCCTTTCCTTTTCATCTTTCGTTATTTCCAAGGGTACTATAGTATTTTTTTCATTCAGACAGTAAACATTAATGGAAATCCCAGTTCTTTTCTCAAACTTTTTTACGTCTGTAAGTTTCATAGGAAAACTGATATCTTTCAACGCTTCGTCAAACTCATGTTCCCAACTAATGTACTTTCCTATTCTATACGAATGTTGGTCAGCTGGATGTAAAGCTGAAAGAACAGACCAAAGGAAACATTTATTATCGTCATTTTTCACATTTATAATTGCTTTCCTATTTTGCAGAAAAGCTGGGAGTTCAATGTAAGACGATCCTTTCAAAGGAACGTACTTGTTAACGTTCAGTTCCAAATGCTTGATCTTATGAAGTTGCCAATTAGATCCTTTAATTTCGAACGTTTCCATTTCATTTAGAATTTTCTGTTTCATTTCATCGTAACAGTTTGCAACTTCTGCTGAATGCAATATTATTACGTTTTTAGTTTTGAAATTGAGTTCCTGATACTCCATGTTATTTTTGTTAGTTCCTTTTTTAAATTCTGCGATTAAAACTACATTAACTTTTAGTTTCATTTCTCTAAGTTTCCATTTGATTAAACCTGTTGCGGTTCTTTCAATACTGTTCAGAAATTTGGAAGCATCTTTAAATCCTTTCGTATTTTTAATGTTGTAAGTCACTAATCTAGATTCAAATGCAGTTTCCTTTTTAACAACTTCCGTTTTCGGTTCTCTGTTTTTTTCAAATACTTTTTCACTAAAATTAAATACTTTGTGCAATTTCCTCGGTATTACATATACAGATTTTGCTTTTCTAGCTTCTCTGTTTTTTTCAAATACTTTTTCACTAAAATTAAATACTTTGTGCAATTTCCTCGGATTTACAAATACAGGTTTTGCTTTTCTAGGTTTTCTGATAGTCATTGTCCGGTCCGGGTCGTTTTTTCCATGGCGCTTAGACTTTAGGTGTCTAGCCCAATTTTTATAAGTAGTGCTAACATTGCACTTTTCACAATGCCTTCTCGTATCATACATTTTATTATATGATATATAATTTTTCGAATCATTCATTTTTTATTAGAAAAGAGATTCTTTTAACTAACCCCTCATTTTTTGAATTCTTAAAGGTGGGTGTATGGTACACACCCACCTTTTTCTTTTGTCTATTATTGGAGAGATCCTTTTAACTTACCTCTCATTTTTTTAGATTTTAATAAAAAAAACGTTTTTAATGGAAATTTTCCATTAAAACATCAATATTATACTAAGAGTTGACTCCTACAGAGACCAAGTTTTTTCAGAATTCAATTTCCCTCTGCATGTTTTTAAAACAGTTTCATAATCTTTTCCGTTTGAAAGTTCTTTTAACACTATCAAAGACAGATGACCACAAATTGGAGGATCGTTATTTTTTTGAATTTGTTCGGAATTGTAACGAATCTTTAAATTTCCCAAGTATTTTACCAACTCCTTAGGCGGTGATGCGTTTCCATAGGAATCGAAATAATATTTTTCTTTTTCGGATTTTTTAAAATAACAAGTCCAGTGACTACCATTTTGATTAGAATTTTCTAAATTAATAATTCCGCATTCAACGGGTTTAGACCGATTAGGAAGTTCATCCTTCATGAAAACACTTCGGAAATGTTTTATTTTAAACTTTTTCGCATAACGATTTAAATCTAAATTACTCAGAGGTTGGTAATTTTCCGTTTTTTTCGTTTTTTTAAACCGGCCCCAATACTTAAACTTTTTGCATTTTGAGCTAGTTTTTCCATCTCGAGATTATGACGTTTTATTTCCGCTTCTTCAGCAGCTTTATGTTTAGAGTCTATTACTGAATTTGCTACTGCTGCACCCCCACCTAATAACGCACCAAGTGCTCCTATTCCTGCAAATAACAGTGGTAGGAATCCACCCGTGTGATTCAAATGTAGTTGTTCATAATCCAAAGTTAACGTAATTCCTTTCTTTTCTCCTCTCGCTTTTTCAATTGCTTTTGATTGAGTTTCCCACAGACTAATTTTATGTTTTCCTTTTCCTGAAATTTGTTTCGCTGTCAAACGAACTGTAACAGATCTACGCTTTTTGTAAGCGGTTCGCAATTTGGTTAATTGATTTTCGGTTAAATCTATTTTTTTCGTAATCATAGTTATTTATTATAGTAAAATTTTTTTAATAATGAATTTTCATACCGAAATATTGTTTACTTTTCATTAAAGCACTCACTTTAGCTGCATCAGTTTTTTCTTTCCAACTTGCATCACTCGCGTACATTCTTTCTTTTGCTAATTCCTCCAGTGCTTTATCTGCTACATGTCTTTCTTTCGTGTCTGTGTGATCCCTGTAAAATTTATCATGTTCCTTACAGCCTTCGTCCAATTTATTAATTCCTGGATCTCCTCTTTTCAATCGTTTATCTAGTTTTGTAAATGGACCGCAATAGTTGTATCCACCCGGCAAATGCATTTCAGGTACGAAACCATCAAGTTTGTTCAACAAAGTATTTAAAACTCCGGAACCATTTTTAATTATACCTTTCGGTAAACTGTTTACAACTCTCAACAGATATTCTATTCCTTTGGGATTATCTATGTTTTTTTCCAACTGATCGGTTATAAACTTTACAATTCCTAATTTTTCATTGTGAAAATTGTTATTACCAGCTCGTTCTTGTGCGTACAAATAGTACAAACGCTGATGCAGCTGTTGGAGGCTGTCGATGTATTTAAATTCCACTGGATTTTCAGAATATTCTATCAAGCCCGAACCAACTTTACTTGCTTTGATTTCTTTCCAAATAGGTGCGATCAAATCTTTCCATTTTTTCCCCGTACTGGACTTTACTTTATTAGTAGTTGGATCATTCTTTTGGTATAAAGAATTAGTTTGAATGAGAATTCTCTTGTAAGCTTTCAAATCCTCTTGAGTGTATTTATCAGGATCAGGTCCTTGAGGATCAGTTAACAAACGCCATAATCCGTGTGTTCCTTTGTACGTTTCTTTTTGAATAATGATTGTATCTCCGTTTACTATAATTTGTTGGTCTCCGATGAAAATTTTATCCTCTTCTCCCCATATACCAAATTGTTTATCGTCCTGTCTGATGTAAAGTCTAGCAATCGAACCAATTCCTTTCGGACCAACGCTATTCGATGGGGATTGATTCTGATCTACCATATCCACAATGTTTGATAAACTATTTCTGGTGTTTACTACGGTCTCATCTGACACCGTATCAACTGGTGCAGAAGCTCCTTCTGTTGGTTTAATTTCAAGAGTATTAGTAGGCCCGAAAGTCACCAGTTTTCTTTTCTTGACAGGAGAACTACTCACCATAGGAGCTTGCATGTAAGGAACAATTTCCAATTTCTTGATGTCTTCGTCAGCTTGTTTCACAGTATTTTTTATGTCAACTAATTTTTCAGTGATGGGTGCAAACATCTTTTCTTGAGTTTCTCTTTCGTTCAACTTATCTACTCTAGCATCTCGGAAATCACGTCTCAACTCTTGTTCTAGTTTTCGAATTTTGTTCGCTTCCTTGACAGTCATTTCTTTTTTGGGTTTTCTCATTAAAATTCGATTTTCTGGTTCTAATTCTGGTTCTGATTCTGAATCATCAGTTTGATCACGAGTTTCTGAATCATCAGTTTCAATCTTTTTTTTATTTTCGTTATATTTTTTCAACAAAAGTTTTTCTAAATGTTTTTTAGTAGACATTTATTATAGTAAACAAAAAAATTTTTTTGATCGTATATTTTAAAACGTTTCAACGGTGATTTAACGGTTATTTTGATCGTCTAACGGTGTTTTTGATCGTTTATTCAAGAAACGTTTCAACGGTGATTTAACCGATATCAAAAGCCGAGGCTCACATGTGAGCCGCGGCTTTTGATCGTCTAACGGTTATTTTGATCGTCTAACGGTTATTTTGATCGTCTAACGGTGTTTTTGATCGTTTATTCAAGAAACGTTTTCTTGAACTTTTTCATGTATCGATCATTTTTTAATTGTTTCTCGAGGTTTATCGTCAGAAATCCATACTTATCGTTCCAACATTCGTTGCATATTTCTTTGAATCGATCAAAAGTAAAATCCGATCCAACATACTCATCGTAAATCACTCTCATATAAACTGGACGTTGCTTGAAAATACACAGAAAATTCAGATTTTCCCTAATCAACTGTGTATCAACTTTAGTGTATGATTGAGTTAGATAAATGCAAGAAATATTCCTATGACGCCCTCCCGAGTAATAATCTTTTATAACTCGTTGCTGTTCAACATTAACGCAATCATCGAAAACTACAAGACTGTTTGGCTGACATTCATTTAGTGCAATTAGTTCGTCGCAACTATCGTAAAAATGCGCTATTTTCATTCCAACTTTATCCTCTATTTTTTCGTAAGTTTTTCTCAAGCCTTTATAAAATTTTTGTTCTAAAGTTGTGGAAAATATGTAGAGATTTTCAAACTGAATTCCCCATGGTTTAGTAATCAGGTTGTACAATAGAGTGGTTTTTCCACATCCGCTTGTTCCAACTATTAAACACCGAAGAGGAAGCGGTAGTAATCCATTATGAACTTTGATTGATTCAAATGGATGAGGATCGATATCGTATTCATGATTCATTATTTATTATATAATAAATAAATAATATTTATAAAAATTTCAGGAGATACACTAAGGTTTGAGAGTCCGATTCCACTCGATCCGAATAAAGAGTATCAGTTGGGTATGTCAGCTTTGTTGTTTACAACTAGGAAAACGTTTGAGATAAAAAACTTCGTGTTCGCTTACAGATATACTTTTACTGATGGAAAATATGATCTAAAATATAAAATCGATGGAACGTTCAATGTGAGTTCATTCAAAGCCAAGTTGATTAGTTTTTTATCCAATTTTCAAACTAGTTTGTTAGAGAAAAAAGAAACTATGAAAAAGTATTCTGAAGCTCAAATGAAAGAAATACAACAAGTTACTCCGAATAGTTTGAAATTCGATCTCGAGTATTTAAAAGACGATTCTTACAGAATTGCTGCATACTTTCCCATGGACATGAAGATTGTGGATGAGGGGAATTTTTGCGATATATTTCAGTTGAAACATTGTTTAGGTTCCAATAATTTGTTTAAAAAGAATACCAACTACGTATCAGAGAATAATCCGAAACAACTCGTTTTTTCTGATAATATAGTCGAATGGCATTGTAACATTACGGAATATAGCTTTACAAATCATGATGAACATCCCCATTTGCACGTTGAACACGAGTTATTACACGTTTCTTTCATAGAGAAACTAATGCCACCTAATACTGTTTACACGGAAAAACCAAAGAAAGTAGTTTTCATTCCACTAAGAAAAGGACTGAAAGAAATAAAAATGATAAAATTGTCAACAACCATGGGAAATAACGAACCGATTCGATTCGACGATATTAAAGCTTACTTGTTGCTGAAAAGTAAATAATTTGTATAATAAATAAGATGAACAACATTGATGAAAACCAAAAACCGTCTGCTCCTGCAGTTGAAAATGACATACAATTTACTCCGTTTTACAAAAACATTTACCCTCAGATTCCAGTTCCGGAATTTAATTCCAACAATTATAGAATAAATCGCATTATAAAACAATATGAATTTTTAAAAAACGAAATGAAAATGAGGGGAAATTTGAGAAAAAAATACTGCAAATTATCGAAAACGTTTTTCGGAATAGAGTGTTTCACTACGTTAACCGAACTGGGGATGATTGGTGTTTGTATCACTCTCCCTGTGGCAATCCCTTTTGGAGTTCCACTTTCAGCCGTATTAACAACATTTTCTGCAATCCTGAGAACTTCGGGCAGTTATGTAGAAAACAAAATTAATAAACATTCGGATATCGCACTTTTGGCGAGAACAAAATTAAATTCCATAGAGGAAAAAATCACGAATGCTTTGAAAGATGGTAAAATTTCGGATGAGGAATTCAACAATATTGAACAAGAAATTAAAAATTACGACGAGATGAAAACCAACATTTTGAACGGTTATAAAAATAATGATACGGAAAAAGCGAAACTTTTAGAAAAGGGAAAAGAACTGGGAAAAGTGGAAATTATAAACGCGATTAGAAAAAATGTTTAAATTTAGTTATTACAGTGAGTTGTGTTTTTTATGAGAAAATCTCATAAAAATTTTTTTTCATAGTACCTAAATATTAAAGGCAAATACAAGTCGAGAACACTTAAAAATTTCTTTTAAAACTCTTAAAGTGGGGGTGGCCAAATTGGCCACCCTCTTTAACGTTAAAGGCAAATACAAGTCAAGTATTTAAAGATTTATTCATAGTACCTAAATAAAAAATCTAAAAAAATGAGGGGTAAGTTAAAAGAATCTCTTTTCTAATAAAGTATGTATCAAACTAAAAAGATTTTTGATAAATATCAAGACGATATTGTGCGAAAGCAGTTTCGTACAATAAATCCGACTTCAACTTTAAATTTGAATGCTGAAAACAAAAGGACAACTTTCAAAATTGATCTAGAAGACGAATTTCTGTCTAAAAACATTCAGTATTACGTAAAGGGAGTTTTAAAGTCGAAAGATCCAACCAAGGCGTATTCAGGTTCAGATTCAGTCATGTTGGTAGATAATTTCGTGGGTCAAATGTTTTCGAGTGTAGAAGTGAAAAAACATAATGTTGTAGTAGATGAAATTGAGAATCCGGGCATTTCTGGCTTGGTACAGGGTCTTGTCACTTTTGCAGGCCCTAAGAATTATAATGGAGAAGTTTTAAATTCAGGTTTTAATTCGAAAGCAATAGGAGGTGGTCAATTCAACGCAGTTGGTTACCTTGGCGATTTAGGTTTGGGGTTTTTCAAAGATATAACCATTCCAATTTTCAAGGGAGGTTTTGAAATAATTTTTATTCGAAACAGCGATAATAACGTTATTCAAGTTTGGAAAAAGGATGCATCCTCGATTATACCTAGTGATGGAGTTGTGGAGATAAAATCTTTTGTTTTGAGAGTTCCAGTGATTGAATATAAAAACGAATCTAAAGTTAATTTGATCGCAGAACTTAGAAGCGTGCCATACCAATTTCAATTCAAAAGTTGGCAGTGTATAGAATATAAAAACGTTACAGGAAAAACCTTAATGTTCGATATTACAAATATTTACAGAAACGTGCATAATCCGTTATGGTGCTTCGTAGTTTTTCAAACTGACGCGTCGAACGACCAGAAAAAGGACAATTCTAGATTCAATCATAAAGACGTAAGAAATTATTGGATCGAATTAGGTGGTAGAAGATACCCGGAGGAAAATCAAGATTTGGATTTCGATGAAAATGATTATTCTCTGGCGTACAACGCATTTTTAGACTTCAAAAAATCAATGAGTTCCAAGCCATCAATTCCATACATCGAACCAGAATTTTACAAAAGGGATTATCCAATTTATAGCATTGATTTGTCGGATCAACCTCAAAACGTATCTCAAAGTAAAAGTAATTTGATACTTCACGTAGAATTCAATAAAACTGTAGCATCTGCATCAGGTAGCACAGAAGGTACTACTTGTTACGTCATCATTGTAAGTAGAACAAATTTAATTTATGATCCAACTAAAAATATGATCAGGCAAGAAGTAGCTTAAATATTAGATACTAAGGTTTATTTTTAATGGAGTTCACTCCATTAAAAAATCTACTTGCTTGTGTTTGCTTTAATTAGGGGTAGCGATTCGCTCCCCCTCTTTAAGAATTTAAAAAAATCTTTCGGTAGCCTTTAATAAAACATGGAGGATGAAATTTATTGTCATAAATGTAAAAAACGAACGAAAAATATAAACGCGGAAATTGTACAAACTGCGAACGGAAGGTGGAGAATTGCTGCTAAATGTGTGAAATGTAAAACTAATAAATGTAAATTCATAAAAAATCCGAATGAGGAAACTAACGTAGTTCCTGAAACTGAAGTTATAAATTTATCTGAAAACGAAAAGTTGGAATTTGCGAAGGAATTACATAAACCCGTTAGAAAGAAATTTCAGAAAAGGAAAATTGTTACTCATGGAAAAGATGATCTTTGGGCCGCGGACTTGATTATAATGAAACAATACGAGAATGAAAACAAGGGGTTCGGTTACATGTTGAATATCATTGATACTTTTTCAAAGTACGTTTGGTCAGTTCCATTGAAAAAGAAAAACGGAATGGTAGTTTCAAAAGCTTTCAAAGGAGTTTTGGAAAATGTAAAATCTCATAATCATTCTACTCCTAAACTCCTTCACACGGACAAAGGTTTAGAATTTGAAAATAGACTTTTCAAAGAACTTTTAGACGAGTATAAAATTAAAATGTATCACACGGAAAATTTAGAAAAATCTGCAATTATCGAAAGATTTAACAGAACTTTGAATAAAAAAATTAAAATTCGTTTCGAGGTGAATGGAAATCAAAATTGGATCGATATTTTACAGGAATTAGTTAATGAGTACAACAAACAAGACGTTCATCGATCCATTGGAATGACACCTGCTCAAGTTGATGCGAGAAACGAAAATGAAATTCTGAGATATTTATTTAAAAAGAGTGGAAAAAATGTAAAAAAGAAATTTAAAATTGGAAATCGCGTGAGAATTACAAAATCAAAGAAAACTTTTGCAAACAAATACGAAGCAAATTGGACGAAAGAGATTTTTGAAATAGCTGAGATTTTAGAAACGAGTCCAGTTACTTATAAAATAAAAGATTTAAGCGGAGAGGAAATCCAAGGAAATTTTTATCCTGAGGAATTACAACTCACGAAATTTTAAATGAATTACACTTATAGGTGCAATTCTCATAAAAAAATCAAAGGAAATTTCAGCAAAATGTCCCAACTTAACCGCACATTCTGTGGCTGCTCAACTTCTACACACAGCATCCATTCCTGAACGATCTCTACCTCCATTTATAGGAGGGGATCTTTGAATGGCACAACCTTCACGACTTACAACGGAGTTTTAATTCCGTGAGTCATTTCAACTTGGCTTTTCAGTTACGTTGAAGTTTCGGTTTTTTGCTGTATTTTAAGTAGATGTTGAGAGCAGAACAGTTAAGAAAGGAAATTTTGATGATAAGGTCGACTCTCACTTCCATCGAGGTGGAATTAGATTAATTATTAGCTTAAGGGCCCATCAGCTAGTAACGCTTCTAATACCTCGAGGAAAGTGTATCCTCATTATATATAGGGCAAAAAAATCTTGAGGTTTTGTCCGTGCAGCGATCCGCCGATCTCTCTCTTATAAAGCCGATACGTAGGCAATGGGCCAAGACTCCAGTTATAAAACTGGGAGGGCGTTCTGCGATGTTGAGTAGTGTATTTCAAGGCTGAATGAGGTCAAACGCGCTACCTCCCGCGAGACGTCCGCCTCTTCCTGGTTATGCAACCTGTTCACAGATTCGTCGGTAGATAGCGCTTGCAGGTTTTTTGTAGCGTCTCGTTATTTTATATTGAATTCTTAGTCCACCTCTAATGGCCTACAGAACAACCTTGCATCTTGTTCAATATGTTTTAATGGGGAACCCCCATTAAAACGAACACTTTTAAACTATTATTTTTTTACTGATCCAAAACCACTCTATCTTGAAACTCTCTGATGAAATCTTCACTTAAATTTTGCCTAGATGAAATCCATCTCCAATCTAAAACATCCTTGAACTCTCTGATGAAATTCTCAGATAGTTTTTGCTGTCCAGAAATCCAATACCAGTCAATAAAATTCGCATACTCACGAATGAATTCTTCAGATAGTGTTTGGTGAAATGAAATATATTCCCAATATACTTTATCCTGGAACTCTCGAATGAATTCTTCAGATAGTTTTTGCCTAGATGAAATATGTTCCCAATGTACTTTATCTTTGAATTCCCGAATAAATTTCTCAGATAGTTTTTGCTCAGATGAAATCTCATTCCAGTCTACTTCATTCTGGAACTCTCGAATGAATTCTTCAGATAGTTTTTGCCTAGATGAAATCCGTCTCCAATGTACTTTATCTTTGAATTCCCGAATAAATTTCTCAGATAGTTTTTGCCTAGATGAAATACGTTCCCAATGTACTTTATCTTTGAATTCCCGAATAAATTTCTCAGATAGTTTTTGCTCAGATGATATTTCATACCAACATACTTTATCTTTGAATTCCCGAATAAATTTCTCAGATAGTTTGTGCTCAGATGATATTTCATACCAACATACTTTATCCTTGAACTCTCGAATGAAATTTTCTGGTAGATTTGGATACAATGAAATCTCATTCCAAGGTACAAAATAACCAGACTCTTCAACAAAATCTCTAATAAACTGTTTATGTTTGATTGAATCAAAATTTAATATGAGAGTTTGTGGATTTACATTTAAGAATATACTCCTCTTTTTATCTATTGGAATATTCACAGCTTTGCAAAAAATGAAATGGTCATAAGCATCTGTGATCTTGTCTCGGATCTCCATGTAAATTTCAGTTGGTAATATAATTTTATTGCTCATCTTATATTTTATTACTATTTTCTTTTTTTTAACTTACCCCTCATTTTTTTTTATCCACCCACTTTTTTCTTTTGTCTATTCTTGTATGGATACTATTTATCCTGTCTGAATTGAATTCTTAAAGGTGGGTCCGTAGATTAAAAAAAATATTTTCTATAATAAATAAAGAGATATGGGTTTAAATGATGAAGCATTAGATTTATGTGAAGAACATGGAGGTTTCTGGAAGTTTGTAAAGACACCTGAATTTCAATTTTATGAAAAAAACTGTTACGCACTAGATAACATTTTACGTGAATTGAAGGAGTATAGATTTTGTAAAGGGTTGTGCAGAGAAAGTTTATTTGGTGTCGATGGTAAACCACCACTCCTTTCAAAGAAGCAAGTAAAGACATGCCTTAATGAAAAAAAGATTAAGGTTCCTAAAAATGCTACTGAACATCAACTTCGAAAATTGGCTTATAATGAGGATAAAGTCACACTGAAAAAGCAGTTTGAGGATTATTTTACATGTTGCTAAAGTTCAGAATGCTTGGGGTATGAAGGAGATTTTATTTTTAATGAGCTGTGTTCATTAAAAGTTCTTATGCTACTAACTAGCAGGTTATTTTATATTGTATTGTTGTACACTTTTCCTGTCTGAATTGAATTCTTAAAGGTGAGGTCGAATCGACGGGTCCACCTTTAATGGTTTGGGATTCCCAAATTCAGAAGAGCGTCTCGTCATTTTAATTTAAGACGATTCAAAAATATTTTTAGCGTGACGTCATTTTAATTTTTTTTATTTTTTCTAGTGAAAACATCAGAGGGAGCTAAATTTCGAAAATATCGACCCCTAAATTTGCATTTTTTTTATTTACGATTGAAAATTTTTTTAGAGTTCACTAGAGTTTCTGATAAAAAAAATATTTTTTTAAAAAAAGTCACTGGTTCTGATGTTTTGTGGTAAAAAAGTTTTATCAGAGATTCAAGTGAAAATAAAAAACATCAAGGATTCAAGTGAAAATAAAAAACATCAAGGATTCAAGTGAAAATATATGTTCTGATCTTTTATGTTAAAACTTTTTATCAGAGATCTAAGGCAGTGGCCCAGGATTGGTATTCCGATACTACTTATATATATACATATAAAAAAGTGTTAAATTTCAGGAATCGTTTTAGAATGGTCTGAAACGGATTTCTATGAAGAAAATTTCCAAAAATTTATATTATTTAAATTTCGAAGCCATTGCAATAGCTTCATTTTCTTTGAAAATTCGCTAAAACGACTTAATGTTGTGCCTAACTGGGGATTGTGATGCTATGGCGGGGGGGGGGGGGGTTTGACTCCTAATTGCTTTTTGCAAATTGAAGATTGCCTGATTAGGCGGTTTTAATCGAATTAAGTGAAATATTAAGATATAAAACCACTCACTCCACATCGATAGATCTTGACGAGCTGAATCCAGCCATACCAAAAACTCAATTTCTAAAAAATTGTCGCTCATCTGATTTTTGCATAAAGCCGTCCAAATAATCTGTGCTATGAACTAACTAACACTAATGGATGGCATTTCTCGGCTTCCTGGGTAGGAAGATTTCCTGAAACTCCAAATGCGCGTTACTGTTGTTACAGCAGAATGAGTAGACACACAATCAGGGCACTGCAGCTAACCAGAACACGAGTATGCTAAGTTAGTTCTCGATGCTTCTGTAGTAAACTGCACGTACCTTGGACTATCCACCGACTTGAAGGTGACAGTTTGCGCGGAGTAGGAACAAAGATTAGAATCGATCGAGGAGGAGTACTGTAAGTAGTAGAAGTACTCAACCTTTATTAGAAGTAGCTTCACATGAGCTTAGCGGAAATACCTAAAGGAAGCTGAGGGCTCTTGAACAGATGACAGTCAGCTCTCCTTCGATAGGGCGGTATCGTCATTCAACTAATGGTGGGGGGGGGGGCAACTTTTCCTTAACAGTTGAGCTCTAGCGAAGCTCTTGGGAGATATTGAGAATGCTGTAACCCGCTAAACTGTATAAATTCTTCTTGCGAAGAAGGAAAGTAAGCGCCATTGCCGTCGGGGCTTTACATCCCCGATCAGCTGCCCTTTCCTGGGAATCACATAAATTATTGATCTTCTATTTATTTCTCACCGATTGTATTTTGCTGTGATTTAGAACCAGCCAGAGCCAGCCAGAGCTTTAACTATTATATTGACCAAAAAAAAAGTTCCAAATGCCTCCTTTGAACGTGGCTTTGTTGAAAATTTCTGTTGGAGTGAGAAAAATCAACGTGTACCCTCAAATCAAAACATGACTTGAAATAATCGTTGTTTATTATTCAAATTCATCTCTAAATGTAGGTGTGACGTTTTGATTTTTGATGAATTTTCAAAGTGAGTTTTGGTTAACTAAAATTGAGAAAATTCAAACTACATTTTCTTGGCAACGAATTTGAATGTTTAAACGAGCCTGACGCGAGACTCAGATTTTTGTCTTCCATGTAGAAAGTAGGGCAGTTTACGTTTCTATCGGAAACCTCCAAATTTTGCATATTTTCTGCCGTGAAAAATTGTAAATTGCAAATTTCTAAATATCCATAAATCTGATTGTTGAAACGCCATACTTTCAAGGTGTCATTTTGAACTCGTTTGACTCACAATTCAATTTTCTATACTACGTTTTTCGTTGCATTTTTCACTAAACATTTCACACTAAACAGTACTGTTCTTGTGACAACCCTGTGATATTACAATCCACCACTGTATGCATTATTTTGATTGTTTGAAATAAGTGTAGCTATATGGTGGAGTGGGGGTACGTTTGGACATCCGAGTCGAGGGGATTTGCCGAAAATAACATAACGAAGTGACGATACCCTAACGCGTCACTGCACTTTGACGAGTCAATTGTTAGCGGATAGCATTGTCGTGGTTCCTCCCAAAACTCCACATAAACCACTCGTATGTAATAGTAGTGATTTTACCGAATAAACGACGGAAACGTTGGGTAGGGCAGCGCCAAGAGGAAAGTAACCGTAGGAGTTTTTCCCAACCGCCGTCGCTCCTCAACGGACGTAACGGCTAATTGTGGACGGGGGACGGGTGGATAAGTCCCCTTAAAACTAGCCCTTCTGGCCCAGCTCTTCATTCGACGATCCGACTCACGACTTATTTATTTATTTATTTACTTTTACGGGAACAAGCCCAATTGGACGTGAACAATTAAATCAGGCAGCGAAACAATTCGCATATTACAAACATACAAAAAATAAAGAAACCTCATACGGATGTTAAAATAAGGAAAACAGGGGAAAAAACAAAATTCACAAGTGATGCATAGAATGGTAGGAATTAACCGAAACTTGTCTTTGAATTCTTAAGATGGGACTTCAGTGAGCCAAGTGAGTCGTTGAAGAAGTCGAATTCACTGTGGGTAGTGATGAAGAGGTTCGCGGAACGAGGGAGTCTGTGGAGAGGACGGTTGGCCAAATAATTCGATGGTGCGAAGGGTATGTGGAAGAGGGGGGAAGAGCGCGCGGATAGCCGTGGCACTTGAAGACCAATCTTCGACAGCAATGCGGGGCAGTCCAACTTATTATTAATAAGCTTATGTAGAAATACGATGTCAGCATGGCTCCGGCGAGTTTCCAGTGGCAGCATATGGCATGAGTCCAACAGTAGATCATACTGCATTTCAGACGTAGGAACACTGAGCCTGTATCCCACGTACCGAAGCAACTTATTTTGCACCCTCTCCAGAGTATACTTATGAATCGCATAGCTTGGGGACCAAATCTGGCAGGCATATCGGACGCACTAACGCTACAGCAAGACGATAGCTTCCACACTTGTAAATTCTCGGATGTTCCGTTTTAAAAACCCCAAAGCCCTCATCGCTCTGCCCGCAACACCCTCAATGTGCCCCGACAACGTCATTCGCTCATCAAGCAGCACCCCCAAATCAACCATGCCGGGAAGTCTCGTTAGCTGATCACCACATAAGATGTAGGTACTCAAACATGATAGGTTGGTTGGCACGAGAGAAGGTGACCACTGAGCATTTTGACGGGTTGAGAAATAGATTATTCAGCAGGCACCAGCTCTCGAGTTGACCAATTGCTGACTGTAAGGTATAACAGTCAGCCAGAGTTTCCACGCGCATATACAATTTGAGATCATCCGCGAAGAGCAAACAGTGGACGTTCCTCTGGAGGCTGTGGACAACGCTATTGCGACTCCTTTCCTTCTCACCCTTCCGCCGACACTCGCTGTGGTACATTCCACGGGCTGCTGGTTAAAAGACTCCTTGGGAGCAACTAATATTTGCTGTGGTTCATGTTCACGGGATATTAGTACTAGGTCCATCTTCCTATCTAGCGCCTGCTGTGGTTCATGCTCGCGGGGTATTGGTAGTAGGTCCCCTCTTTCCAAAAGACTCCATAGTACCTGCTGTGGTTCGTGCTCGCGGGATATTAGAAGCTGGTTCCTCCCGTCCCTACACTAGGAGAAAATATCAACCAGCGCCTGTGATCGACAGTGGTGATCCCAAAACTTTCCTCAAACCTTGATGGTGACACGCACACCCGCGCGTACCACCACAAGCATAATAATCAATTATGAGTGGAATATCTTCGTGTGTTTTGAGAAATTCCAAGAAGACGTCAGCGCAATTGACGGCGGATTACGAAATGGCATGTACGATTGAACGAAACGTCCACACACGTAAATTTAACGTATACAAATTTTCATTATTTAAAAAAAAAATTATAACTCTGGATTACATCTTATAGCGTTTATTCTGGGGGGAACCTACTTATTTATTGAAGCTATTTTCCCTGTAGGCTTCACGTGCTTTTATCAGAGGTGAAGAGCTAATCGCTGGTCAGGTAAGCACATCAAGCTTTTTTCGAACTCTGTATTAGTGCTCGCCCGAGACGAGAACCAGAGACGCCTCGAACTTTTATCCCAAGCAGGGATATAAAGATCGAACGCTCTAGCACTCTCGCGCACCCCAGCCCCGACTTATAAAAATACTAGCATGACCGCTCGCTTCGCTCGCTATCCGAGATTCGCTGTACGCAGTATCGTACTTAATTCCGACGTTGCACAACTTGGGAGCCTACTGGATATTGGTGCCAAATTTGGTCGATATCCGTCGAGCCATTCAGGAGTTGACCATGGTCGACCATATTTCCGCTATGGTGAAGGGGACCGAAAAATTCCGACGTTGCCCAACTTGGGAGCCTACTGGATATTCGTGCCAAATTTGGTCGATATCCGTCGAGCCATTCAGGAGTTGACCATGGTCGACCATATTTCCGCTATGATCAGGGAATTAAAAATGCGCCTACGTTCAACTTAGGAGGCTACCGGATATTCGTGCCGAATTTGGTCGATATCCGTTGAGCAATTCGGGATTCGACCATGGAGGGGCCCATGGATGCGCTATGGTCGACCGCGGGGGTAGTCCGAAGGGTCGATCGTAGATAGAATTTCACGTAGATTACGAATACGCGATAAAAAATAGGGGTTACCATTTCAATTAACGAAGTTGACCATGGTCGACCATAGTTCCGCTATGGTCAGGGAATTAAAAATGCGACGTTGCACAACTTGGGAGCCTACTGGATATTCGTGCCAAATTTGGTCGATATCCGTCCAGCCATTCAGGAGTTGACCATGGTCGACCATAGTTCCGCTATGGTCAGGGAAGAAAAAAATGCGACGTTGCACAACTTGGGAGCCTACTGGATATTCGTGCCAAATTTGGTCGATATCCGTCAAGCCATTCAGGAGTTGACCATGGTCGACCATAGTTCCGCTATGGTCAGGGAATTAAAAATGCGACGTTGCACAACTTGGGAGCCTACTGGATATTCGTGCCAAATTTGGTCGATATCCGTCGAGCCGTTAGGCCGTGGGAAGACGGACAGACAGACAGACAGACAGACTCACAGAGATTCGTTTTTATAATATATAGAGATTGTCGTTACGGGTACATACCGGACAGTGAAATATCAAGGAAAGAATGGGATGCCAAGTTAAATTGGAAAAAAGTATGTGAAGAAGGAAAAATGCAGGGAACCGACACAACAACCGCAAGTACCACAAAGCCACAGAACCACACAACAGCCGCAGTACCACTCAACCACAGGAAGCTTTACTGGCTGAAAGGCCAGTTTGTCACATCTCGACTATTATAATAATAAAGTGGTGTTACAAGGCGGTTGTTAAATCGGAAAAAAAAATAAAACGAATTATAGTTTTCAACACTTGACGGTACATTCAGAAGGATCGCAGGATTCGTAAATCCAGAAAAGTCGAGTGGATTCGCCGAAAATACCATGACGAAGTGACGATAACCAACGTGTCACTTTACTTTGACGCGTCAACCGTGAGGGGTTAGCGATACGAGCATAAAATATCTGAGGCTTATCTTTTGTGTGTTTTCCGGGGCTGGATGAGCTTTGACGTGATTTACACCTTTTACACACGTTCGAACTCCCTTGGCTGGGGCTTTCTGACGGGTTCGGCGATACGTGTCTGCCGCGTCAACGTCCCCATCAAGTCAGTGATATGTCGACTTTCATCGTGTAAACATAAACTACCCTGCCGAGGTTAGACCATAGATATATACACCTGGATACGCAACTGAAGGGATCAAGAACGAGCCTCCTATCTGCCGTTCCCCGGCTGGGCCTGGTGCGTTGAGGGGCAAAAATGACTGGTGAGCCTGTGTTACCGTAATGAATCGGCGTATTTGGATTGGCTTATGGGAGCCAAGAAAGGCAAAATTATTATTTATTATACCAATGTTTGAAATTGTCATTGTACATAATTATTGATCATTATAGATAATCGTAGGGTTTTCAATATTGGTTGTGGGGTTGAAAAGAACGAACAAAATCGAGTTAAACTACCGAATATAATCTCAAATCAGTTTTTCTTTCAGATTTCTTCTTGTATTTTCTAAGGATGGTATTTTATTACAAAAATGAAAAACATGAATAGTATACTAGGTAAAATTAAAATGAACAATGACTAAATTAAACCGTAGCTGTGACAACCCTGACATGTTTTTATAACAGCATACTACTTAGTGCTATATAATGACTGATATACGTATTACTAGAATATAGATACACTTCCTACTAAACATGGTTAAATACTGAATAAAAAAATTGAATCAAACATGATTAAATAATATAATTTTATTCAATTCTTGTGAAGTAATTTAGCTATTGTCCTTAAAAAAAATCAAACAATTTGTAGTGTTCGTATAAATTCTACCTACAGCCAGTGAAACGGTGGTGCGTGCCCTTTACGGCTTAAAGACTCCAAAGCATCAGCTACATGCGCACTAGTTTGCGCAGCAATTTTTACAGTCATCTTTCTATTTCGACAGAAAACATATTTGTCTGATAAACGTAAGGTTTAATTCATTTTTCTGATATTTATCCCCTTCAGACCCCTTTTTCATTACCACATAGCTATATGTATATGCCTGGGGTATTTATACCTATGGGTTTTCAATCAAAATATTGGTTTGTGACAGCTTTGGAGATATTAGTATGCTACTAAGAGCCGCGTCCCTTGAGTTCTATGCACCGTTCTTGGCCCTCAAGCGTTCGCCGGCCGGTGGGGATTCCCCAAGTGTTGATAAAGTTGCATACTGCGTATTTGAAAAACGCTGCAAAGTCCTTGGCACATGGGTTTATTATTCTATTATTTTATTGGTCTACAGAAATGCTGGCTGTTTATTTATTGTTTCTTTCATGTAAAATAATATTGAAATAGCTATTTCTGGTGGTTTCCACAAATTTTGGCCCCCAAAACTTGAATTAGGTATCTACTCGTACTACGCTCCTTTTTTTTTTCAAATTACCTTTGATCATTGATAATCGTCTTGATCCACGTGTTGACACTTTTTCTAGTGTTATTATACAAATTGATGGTGATTTCAGACGATTTCGCAGGTTTTTAACTCATAAAAAATCAATTTTGGGAGCTGAACATCTGGTACCACCTCAATTTTCCACTCCTTGGTCAAAATTGACTTCATATTCGGTCTTCTCGTCCCCAAAAACATGGAATACGATACCTCAAAAGCTCATTTCACTACTATGTTACTAAAACACACTATTACACTACTATTTTTATACACATTTTCACTCATAACTCCCCTGGATATATTCCGATCGGGCTGAAAAGTTTCGGGACACAACTAGGGCCCAAATGGAGCATGTGTGCGAAAGAACGATTTTTTTAGACCGAAAATGAAGCCTGTACTCGTGATACGGCGGACGGCGTACGGCGGACGGCGGACGGACATTGCAATTTTGGAATCTACGCACCTTGAAACGGAAAAGAAAAAATTTTGAGGGGGTGTTATAAAAATTTTTTGTTGAGCGAATACATAGGTGTATTATTCACAGAATAATAAACCAAAAGCCAGAAGTCGGTAATAGGAATATTTGCCTTTAGACATGTGGAAGGATCTCGCTTATTGCTGTGATTCTCTAAAGCTAGTTCGTCACTGCCGTATAAACAGCCTTATCCAGCCTGGTCAGTGTATGTATGGCGTTTATCAATCTCCGTTTACGGCTGTACAGTCGTCTAGTCAGCAGCGATCTACCCGACCATCGAACGGTATACTATTGAGGGAGTGGTTTACAGTTTCATACACATACCGGTAATTATTGTTCAGTGTGTCTTTCAACAGTCGCCATGTATTGTACCTAGTTCCCAATTTTGCTTCGCTCTTCATAAGTATAGTGTCTTTAGAAGTATAAACACTAGTGTAAACCCGTTCGTGGTCCACGTCACACGTCAGATACCGAAGTGGTGACGGGTGAATCAAAATCGCTGGTAGGTATATAAACCAATTCGAATGAGCCCTGTAATTCACCCAGCAACCTGACTTCCCCTGTCCACGTTCTTTTTGATCTTAGAAAAGAACGCTGGAAATCTGTAAAGTAACCCATCTTTATTACTGGCGGTCAAGGTTGAGCCCCCAAAACCTCGTAAAAGCATTATGCAGTGCCTGAAATGCCAAGAGTACGGGAACACTAAGAATTATCGTCACAAACCACCTAAATGGTATAAGTGCGACGAGCCTCGTGAAACCAAACAGTGTTCCAAACCAAACGGCATTCCACCCGTCTGTGTCAACTGCAAGGGCCCACACGCGGCGAACTACCGAGGATTTCCTGTTGCCACCGAACTCCAGAAAGTCAACAATAATAACAGAATTCCAGTACCTTGGCTACCAAAGCCGCAGCCGTTCAGTCACAAGTCAGCCAACTCCACATCGTTCCTCCCAATGATTACAAAGCGAATTGAAGCCACTCATACCAGAACTTTTTCGCAGTTGCTTTCTGATCGTTCACCACAATTAACCAATAAACTAGGTGGCTGAGATGTATACAGTACAAATAAAGTTTACATAAAAAATGAATAAATAAATTCTTCTTCTACTCCACAGGTTCTTTTACTCCATAGTCCAGTCACCTGAGTAGCTGGCACTCATGACTTTTTTTTTGAGCCGGAAAAACCATATCAACTCCACTACTGAAATACGTACTTGGCTTGTTGCTTACTTACTACCCAGTGCTCCTACACCCCCAGGTGGCTGGCCTGGGGGCCTATTCACTAAGCCAATGAGACATCTCTTATAGGTCCGACTCTCTTTTGGCAAAATGGATTTTTATAGTATCCATGACAGGTTTATTCAGTAACTTCTAAAAGAGAGAGTTGGCGGCCATCTTGGCAATTTTGATCTCTTTCAGAGAGTTTGATCTCTAAAGAGTCACTTTCTCATTTCTCGTTTGTTTGTTGTGTGTGATCGTGTATCATCCTTCGTTCATCGGCCACCATATCGGTCATTTTGGTGTATGTTTTTTTCATGTCTTAAAGGTAAGTCGGTTGTTCATTATAAATATATACATAATTGTTGTTATTATCGATTCATGGGCGAAAACGTCCAAGTAGGTACGCGTTGAGAGCTGTTCAGTAAAATAGACGAACCTGCGAGACACTGGAAGAGACTGTGTCCCGAGGGAGACTCTCTCTCCCAGGAGATTTTCAAAATAGATAATCCATTTTCACTGTCTCTTTTAGTGAATAGGCCCCCTGATCCCTGTTACGGTCCATAGCATGTGACCGGTTATTAGCTATTGGGGAACGAGGGGTACCTACATTGAAACACCTTTTTTTTAATTTTATTTTTCCTGACTTAAATATCACATCTATTGTAGTGTAAATGGTATAGAAATACTTTCTAACATTTTGGGAGTATGATATTGCATTAGTCTCCAGTTAGTTGTTTATCACACAGTCATCACAACAACAAAATTTATTGCTGTCGGAATGTTGTTCCATTGTGCCCCATATATGTTGCCTTGAAACGACTCATGGAGGTCTGTGAAACAAAAACACACGAAAGTGTTGGATGAGTAAAACTCAGCTGCATTTTTTCAGAAAGCTAATTATTTTGAAATACCAAAAAAATACAGGACCAGGACCAGTTTTGACCGTAGAAACAGCTTCCTTCATATACTCATCGAAAAAAGGCCTCTCCCAGGTTTTCTCACTCGGTTTCGCACCGTGCTAGAAAGAATGAAACGCAAAATGAAGAAATTCCCGTTACGATGATGATTATTTATAGCGAGACACAATGGTACATCACACTGGGGCATCCTGAAACGTTTGATTGAGCCCCATCTTCTATATTTCAATCATCCCCAGTCGCCATCTTTGCATATTTTTTATTCCCATTTTGATTGTAAACAATAGAACACAATTGAAACCATGCAGCTTATTCTGCACAAGAAACTTACTTAGAACAACAATAGTATGCAATGAAAATCGTTTTTACTTACTGCTTTCATGAAGAAAAAGGTTGCTTCAATGATTTTCGCCACTAGGCGAAAAACACACTTTGTATGATGGCTGCCCAAAGAAGACTGGCATCGAGACAGAAATACAGTGGGTGAAGCACAGGGTACTGTTGCACAGTCTTGTGTTAACTCCTCGAATTAAAATACCTCACATATTTGAATTAGAGCTGTTGTTTCACTGTACCCCATGTTTCAATGAGCCCCACGTTCCCCTTTGGCTCGTTGCTATTTTGCTTGTTGCTATTGATCTTGTTTTCTAAAGGTCTGGGCACATTGGCACACTTTCTTTGGGCAGCGTACAGCCTTTGATTTGTTATAGAACAACCATTTGGCTTAACCGCACATACCTAACTCCAGTTTGCTAATCCAATTTCTGCCAGACTCCAGCAGAAGATGGAACATCTTGTCGTTTAAACAACTTTGCAAATGTTTTGTCGTCTATGGGAGCGCCAAATGTTCCATTTTAACGGGAAGAATCGTAAGAGCTACTAGAGATGAAGTGTCAAAATTGTAGTCGAGTCAAAGAAACCGTCTAAGGAACAACTTTCATTACAAGCGAACTACTAACGTCAACTCAAACGCGAATAATACGAGTATATTGGTAAGGTTGCAGCCTGAGAGATAGACGATCACGTATGTGCTAGTTCCTATTAGCGAGTGGACGTATTCGTTGTACAGTTCTGGCATCCCGCATCTTCCTTAACAATCCTTCAAAACTTACCTGCTACAAACGACATAACCTGCAAAGCTGCTTTTTGGGTTTACCAACTATAGCAGTTTAGCAATGAGACCATACAATATCTGAGGTTTGTCTCTGTGTGTGTTCTGGGACTAGATGGGATTTCTCGTGACTTGCCTTTTAAATACGTACAGTAGGTCTTTTCTATACCTGGTTGGTTAACACAGGACCGGTTCCACCACTCCGAATTCTTTTCGGTGAGAACGGTAAGGAGGTGTGAGGGGGAGAGAGAGAGAGAGAAGTCATCGACTTGAGGTTTGAGCCATGGAAGAAGTAGAGATGATCCTGACTCAACCAAGAGAACAACTTTGAAAAAACTGTACAAAATGTAAATAATGATGGTAGTATTATAGATGTAGTTAAGTATTGTACATAATGCAAATAACTTGTAAATAAATATTGGTAAGTTGTGATCATTTAATGTTGTAAATAATTCTTCACTTTTTCTTACCAAATATATTAGTTTTTTATTTTTATAATCATGCATTGTGTTGTAATTACATACCTACGTTTTTATAATTTATGCTTTGTCTTTTATTCCCAATTCTACTGGTTATGATAATTCACATTAAACAACCTTTCAAATTCAGTTGAACTACATTTCTAATACGTCTAAAACATAAATATCAAGATCACATTAGGCAACCTTTCAGATTGAGTTGAACTGCATTCCTAATACGTCTGAAACGTAAATATCAAACGTAAATATTGTTGGTTAAATCACTGGGGAAAAACAAGTGGTGATCATGAGAGGTTTTAAATAAAGGCGGGGTTTTCGGCGTGATCTGTGATCTTAGTGGTGAACTACAGTGACTCCGAGGATTGTCGTTAAGATGCCGCCACTGAGATGTATAGTATCCATGCATCACAAACTTTTACACGGGAGTGGATCTTCCTTCTCTACTTCTTCCATGGTTTGAGCATAGAATGGAGAAACGGGTGAAAACGTCGGGTTTTATAGAACCGTTTCCACCCTCCCCAAGTCCTTTGACGGTCGTTACGAGCCCTTGTAGGACTACTGGAGGGAAGGGAGATCTACCCCGCATTGGTCACGTAGACCCTCCATTCGTTCGGTTTATTTGTGCAATCTTAAATAGGGATGCAGGGAGTGATATTTCTAAGAGGATATCACGACAGAGGAAGTGTGAAATTGGTCAGTATTGAAAATTCTGAATTGTTAGAACATTCGTTTTACTTAATCATGATAGCTCGAGAAAGACTCTGAAGTAAATCATTGCAATACGTAGAGCTGGTACAGGAGTCGATTCCGCCCTGCACGAGCTCCAGGGATGATTATTAAACTGGAATGTTCAGTGAGTACACACGCCCAACGTAATAATAGGGTTTACCACAAGGCGGTTTGCTTACCTCTATGAGAACCAACCCCAGTAGTCTTCTTCCCTATAACGGAAAGAAACTCCTTTTTTCCGGTAACGAAAGTTCTGAGAGGCCCTTACGGCCCTTTCTACTCTAAAATTGAAGTTGTCTTGAAGGAGTCTAACGGCTGAGCTAAAGCAAAGCCAGAAGGCATCATAATAAAAGCAAGAAGTTTCTACTTCTTTTCTTTATGAAGCCGAGTTTCTAGAGGAGATTTCCAGTTTAATTTCTCGTCCAGCTTTGGGATGTTTGGGATGACAGTTTTGCTCGGAGCTTTTATTGCGGTTTTAGACTCCTCGAAAAAATTAGGAACTCTCTTACTGGTTGAAGTATACTAATTCAGTGTGAGACTTAATTACCCTGCCATACAGCGTCTCTCATAAGAGAAGATGCACAAAATGTTCGTTGGGTATATCCAAACATTTTTGGTGCTGAATCTCAGTTAACATCCTTCCTCTACGTCTACACGTAAAAACGGAAAAATAAAACAGGTACAGATGTTACATGATACTACCTAACAGTCGTTGTTTCGTAGGACCTCTCCGATCGGTCCTTATCTACCGATACTCACCTTTCACCTCTCGCTCCTCAATTGACATTAAAATCGTAGAAGACTGTAAAAGAGCCAACGGAATATTGGAACGAAGATTTCTTAATTGGATAGAAAGGATCGGGCAACGTTACTTCCAATAATTCAAAACGAAATTGTGACTGTCAGCACCATTGTTTCCGATATGTGGCGAGCTTGCAGCACATTAGAGGAATGCAGCTACGAACGAAAACGCTGGGAAGTCTTGTCACATGGGTTTATTATTGTATTGGACATACCTACAGAAATGTTGGCTGTTCATTTACTGTTTCTTTCGCGTGCAATAATTGAAATATATATATTTTTGATAGTTCCACCCATTTTGGCCCCCAACACGAATTAGGCTCCTATTTTTTTTTGTACAAATCGACAGTCCATTTTCGTTTTTTCAACTGTTGATACTACTTATGCTGTTACTCTACACATTTATGGTGATACCAGACAATTCCCAGGTTTTTTATTCATAAAAACTGAATTTTGGGAGCTGAACCTTCGTTGCAACCTCAGTTCTTCACTCTTTGGTCAAAATCGACTAAATATACGGTCTCCTTACCTTAAAAAACATGGAAAACTATACGTCACAAGCTCATGACCTCGAAACCCCCTATTTTTACACCCATTTTCCCCCCATATCCCCATTTTCCCCTGGGTATATTCCGATCGGCTGTCGAGCTTCGGACCACAACTAGGACCAAAGTTTGTTCCCAAAATGTGTACGGAAGAACGACGGTTTTAGACCAAAATGTAACGTAAATTTAAGGCTGAAACTTCGTTAGAAATTCTGTTTTCCACTCTTTGGTGAAAATGGACTTCATATTCGGTCTTTTCGCCCTTAAAAAACATGGGAAACAATACCTCCGAAGCTTATGTCACTAAAATACCAAAAAACCCTATTTTTACACCCATTTTTCACCCATAACATACTTTTGGGTATATTCCGATCGAGCTGCAAAGTTTCGGGACACAACTAGGGCCCAGATGAAGCCTGTTTTTAGACCGAAAATGAAGTATATATGGATGATACGGCGAACGGCGGACGGACATTGCATTTTTGGAATCCACGCACCTTAAAACGTAAAAGAAAAAAGTGTTGGGGGGTGTTACAACAATTTTTTGCTGAGCGAACACATAGGTGTGTTATTCACAGAATAATAAACCAAAACGGTGAACCACTCGGAGAATTCCGTTGACCCCTCCAACGGAGCCCACACTCAAACTGCTGAGTGCATGTGGAACCAACTCAAACAAAAATATGAAGAAGTACAGAAATACACTGTAAACACCCACCCAGAATCACGGCGATGTTCACGTTATGTAGGTTAATCACTAAAACAATAAGAAGTTTGTTTTGTTTGGCTGGGAAATTTTTCGAGCAACTGTAAGAGAAACATGCGGGCCTCTAGGAAATTACTCTTGTTTACGAACTCTGCTTGGCTTCCTCCACGATAGCTGTGTTGGTTCTTTATTAGAACCAACACTGCTGTGTATATTAGAACAACTGTAGCTGTTTTGGTGTTATTAGAACCCTCCTGATTCGAGCGAATTCCTGAAGAAGAGGTGTGAAATTGGAGCTCAAGTTCACAATATTATGTGAAAGACAGCTCGGTAACTGCTTATTGATTGAGAGTTCGGTAAGTGGCTCTGTAATAGTGAAACATAAGCGATAGAGAGGCACCGAAATATACCAACAAGTCTCACTCACGACAGTAAATAATGTTTTCAATTTCGTTAACGGGGCAAAAAGGATGTTGAATGTAAAGTTCGTTTGGGGGGGGATTCGATCCTCTCCGTCAATGCTTTTGATGTACGGTTTCCGTTGGCTGTCAGTTCGGTTATCCCGACACAGCCCCTGAGCCCTCGTGTGGTTTCTTCCACTGCAAATATTTATTGAGAATTCGCCTCTCCAGCAGATGGGAAGAGTTGAAAACCGGGCGGTGAGAAGTAGCTTCATCCGTGGCGTCTGGATTCCGAGATATCAATATTGGGTGTGTGCTGACACGGAAATTACGAAGGTGGAGGTGCGTGGGCGAGTTCTACCTCGAATTTTCTCTGCAGGGTTCCATAATATTATCGATTGCACGGCCATTTACCTCCGTGCAGCCCTCAATGCAATTCCCGTGCCTCAAGTAGAGAATCCTTGTTCGGCACCATATTCTACGGATGACTTGTCCGTGGTGTTGATAACTTTTTTGGTGATTTGTCTACCGATTACCTAATTTCGTTTGACTTGGAGAGCAAATCATAACAAACTCTATTTCAGAAAACCACGCGTGATTTAAATAAGTTGTCATCAATCTTTTTCATAACTGGGCTACGCCGTAATGTCTCCTGTTTGATTCAGTCTCTTCAGTTTACCGTAATATAGCCTTATAGTTAGTCATTTATACTTGTCAGTAGCTGTAAGTATTCAGCTACTAGTACCCAACGACAGTTGAAATTCCCGGGGGGGGGGATCCGGGGAAGGCAATAACTTGCGAGTTACATCAGCAGTTATAGTGGAGAGTATTTAGTTCACAATGTTGGTGGGGGGGGGGGGGGGGGTTTAGTAGATAGGGCTTGTGCCCTACGAGTACTTACGAGATTTGTTGGTGAAATAGGAAATTTATTTATTTTTAAATTGTTCTAGTGCGTAATTCGTCCAACTTCCATTCTTAAGGTAATCCGTTATCCACTGTTTCTTATATCAAGAATATGAATTTTCCATTATTACATCTTATATGAATTTCCTGTTATTACATATTGGAATGAAATAAAGACTGCTATTGTAGTTTCTCAATGTTTCAAAGTGTGCCTTTACCTATGGAGGGATAGGGGGGATGTGGATGAGAAAAATTGATGGATTGATGACAAATTGATTAATTACTTTATGGAATTACAGGTATGATTTCCTGTCATATCGATAGATTCACAAAGCTGTATTTTAGAGGGCATTCAGAATTTCCGCTTGGACTAAACTTTATTATTAGATAACTTTATCAATTAAAGTTTACTCGTGGACAAAAGTTCCGTTGACTTCAAACTTTTGCAGTTTGTATTAACCCTCGAACCCCATTATACTTGAAAGCTTGTTACTATCAGATGATATTATTATTCGTGTTGACTGTTGGGAGTGGGACTTCAAGTGGTTTACAAATCGAGGTAGCGGTGGAGTTCCGAGGGGATGTGCAGAGCCTCAATCCCCAAAGGCAAATACCCAGCTTCACTGAGACAACGCCTGACGGCGACTTTACACAGATGTCTGAGTGAAGAGGGGCCGGGAGGGATGGGCAGTAGAGTGGCTAACAGGCTCCCGTGGGTCCGGTGGGAAGCGGAGGCCAAGAGCTCCAGGGCTTGTTTCCTCCTGTACGAGAGTCGGCTTGAGTCGAATCTCATGCCCGCGAGGCTTTCAAGAGCCGCTGATGGCTCAGCTCCGTATTTGAGGAACATCCTGAGCGCTGAGGGACGACCGCGGCGGAGACATATCCCGGCTAACGTGAAAGTCATAAAGGGAACGTCCACAAATGACACCTGAAGCAAATTTTAATTATACTCTCCACTCGTATTGCATGTTATCCACCTGAGGTATCCATCCAAGTGGTATCCAATTATACTCACTTAACATTTTTTCAAGTACGCAATTAAAACAGAGATTAAAACAGTTCCAGTCATGTCCGTGGTTTCGTCCACTACCTAATTAAAGCACTTTTGCCGCTTAAACGTTTCTGTTATTCCAAATTTTTGATGTGCCCTTTTCCTCATTTTTATCAATTTTAAGGCCTCTACAGCCGATCCTTCTCTTCTTCCTTTCCTTCCGACCTGTTTCAGGCAGTTTGGTACAGACGTTCCTTCCTTGAGGAACGTGTGTAGGGAGTTTTTCTTAATAACAGGGAAATCCATTTGTCGTGGTACCCCTCAGCGGCGATACCACTCACATATACTCGTACTTGTATAATGGATTTAACCAATAAATACGGAGAAAGACCAGCTATGTACGCCTCGGGAAAAAGACCAGAAGGGTCACCTCCATCGAACTCCCAACAACTTTCAGCAGTCGTAACGGCCGTTGACAGACGCGGGACGAGGTGGAGGCACCTTTATAAATCGCCCGGCTCGCCCGGCTCTTCATTCGACCAACCCCACTTGTACTCACGACTTCTCTCTCGCTCACCTTACGCCCTCTCTCTGTCTTACTCTTTCGCCTCCCTTCCCATCTGCTGTGGTGGTAACCGCGGGATGCTGCCTCCTCTGACGCCTGCTGTGGTGTTACCCGGGGGGGGGGCTAGCATTTCTCTCCTCACGTGTCCACTGTGGTGATAACTGTGGGGCGCTCCTTCGTCTAGCACTCGCCGTGATTATAACCGCGGGGTGCTAGCCTCCTTCTCCCGGCATCTGCTGAGATGATAACCACGAGACGCCTTTCTCTCTAACGCCTGCTCTGGTGAAAGCCGGGGGGGCGCTAGCATCCCTCTCCTCACGGGCCCACTGTGGTGATAACCACGGGACTCTCCTTCATCTAGCACTCGCTGTGATTATAACCGCGGGATGCTAACCTCCTTCTCCCTGGCATCTGCTGTAGTGATAACCGCGAGACGCCTTTTCGTCTAACGCCTGCTGTGGTGATAACCGCGGGGCGTTAGCTCGCCTAAACTACCGCTCACCACACCATTCAATCACCTGTGCGTTTTTTGTGACTTGGTCGAGGGCAACACTCCCGTCCTCTCTTCCTTCGTGAGAAAGGGTGGCTACAGTCTTCCTTCCCTCTGTAAAAGTGGGCGTTTCTCCTCCAGGAGGAAGAAAGGGAAGGATCGTCTTTAGGGGCCTTCACTAAATTTATTCCAATTTTAGACAACTTGTTAATTTGAAAAACTTTATTTTTGCCTTTATAAGGTACAAAATAGTTTTTGATGTTGATATGGTATATTCCCTTCGCGATTAACATCTTTTATGGTAGGTAGAGGTATTAAGTTCAGGCAAGACACTATATTTATTCAACTATGAGCACAAACTTTTGAGAAGATTTTGATTTTACGCAAAACCTGAGAAAAAATTGAATATTTTTTTCTACAAAATCCATTACTTGCATGAAGGTGCATATTTGGTTCCGTGTGCCCGTCTGTCAGTAAGTACTCACTCACTTCCTTACGACCTGCATAAATATTAGTTTCGGATCCGTAGAGGAAGAAATACACGGCGCTTTTGAGGTCCGTGGAAACTACCAATGAATTCTACCAAACCTCCAGTCAATTCTTATAATTACCTTATAAAATCACCTTGTTGCCGTCACTGAGGCGGTACCGCTTCCTTGAGCCGATCGTCAGGAAGTACTCAGCACTTTTGAGGTCGCCTTCCGAGATGTCTTCGCCGCTCATCAGAGCGTCCACGAACAGAAGGAAAAAATTTCCTTCCCTCTCGTACAGGTCGTCCAACATTCGACCCACCAGGGCGTGGTCGTAGACTCCGAGCCTGCTGATCACTTGGAGCACGATGATCAGTAACTCATTTTCCAGCGATTTGGGATTGCAGCTCAGAGCATACTCTGCAGCATCTGCAAGAAGTGTAACCGTCAAGGGGCAACTCGTTCGATTATTATTCGGTCGAATGGAAGGTCGCAGTGTGGTATTCCCAAAAAGATGCTAAATAAAGGCAATACGATTAGTTAAAACGTCCGCAACTGTGTCTTACTGGCAACAGTTTGGAACTTTTTGCAACTTCATCGATTCCGCTCGGCTTGGGACAAGACCTGACTCTTCGCACATAAGGCCACCGTGGTGACATTAAAATTACGTACAAGGAAAATTATGGATCCTATTCCCGTCAGATCCATGCAGAAATTGATTGGTTCTCATATTTTTTTACTACGGCGACTTTGAAATACGAGTATTAGTCACACAACGTTTACTCACCCCTCGTTGGGATGCTAACTAAATACCTCGTCCTCAAATTTCCCGAAAAACCACGAAATATAATGAATGTTCCATCTTCAGAACACAACTTTGGGCACTAAAAATACTATTGGCCCTTCCCACCCTGTGGCGACTACCTCCCCTGTCACCCCTCCGAGCCGTACTGGGGATATTTATCCTCTATTTCGTCCAGCGGCTTGACATCCCTGTCTTGACTATATTTTCTAACCTACCTATTTCTTCCCATCCCTTTTACTGCTTACCCAGATGGAATTTGAACAGGCACTTGGCTGGTAATAGTTTCCAAGGGCGCTGAACCCAGTTTTGAGGTCAAAAATGCAAAATTCTGATTCATGCGTATTCGCCATCACTTCGAATTTTTTATGAATCTACCGCCTTTCCGAGAATGATAAGTGATTACAATTTGGTTTAGTGGGCCAATTTTCCTGTAAGGGAATTTTCGGGGTAAGTCCCTATTCTTCTTTTCCGTCTTCTTTCTGGTTCATCCTTGTAGCAGGTAATTTAAAGGAAGAAGGAATTGAGAATTAGAAGCTTCAGTTGTCTTCATACACCACCACCACCTCTGTCGATGATATTGACGATTTTTCAAGTGATTTGGTCAATGGAGTTATATCGATTCTACTGAGGCTACAGGGCATTAGGCAAAGGCATCTCGGGGTTTTGAAGTAATGGTGCTCGAAATGCCGAGTAAAAATGAGCTCGGACGAGTCAATAGTCGTCACTTATACTTACAACCTTCAGTACCAAATATTTTGAGAAGATTACGCTTCTAAGATTATGCTTAGCACATTAGTGGGGTTACATTGATTGTTTCATGGCCATTTCGTAATACTACTGAACTTATCAAAAACATCTGTAAACTGATGTCGAGTATCTACACTGCATGCAGCTAGATCGGTACTTGGTACGTCTTATTTTTCGCCGTGTAAAAAAAGTCCACGTAAAAAAAACGCGTTCAAAAATGAAATAGATCACTTTATTTCCTCCAATTTTTCCCAACAGATATACCTATTTATAGCCAAGATATACCTATTTATTTCTTGGCTTGGAACTCGATGAATTTTAAATAAATTAATATATAACTACAGGATAAATACTAAAGGGTAAATCAAGAGCTTTCCAGCGAATGGAGAACGATTTTCGTGCGATGAAAACTATCGAAGTTACTAGCCATAGCAACGGGTTGGTTGGAAGTGAAAACCCTGATAAATTTTCAAATAGCGTTACGTTTTTTGCTCTTAGAAATGCGTCACTCAAAATTTGGCTGACCCCCAGCGGTAAGACATAATATTGACATGGATATTATCCATGTCAGAACTAAAAAAGATGCCGAATGCAGGAGTATCACAACTACCCACTCCCACAGTATTCTTATGGTGTCTGCACGCTACGAGATCATCATGTAGGTACACTACACCACTCTCACCGATCTTGTTAAGTACGTAGTCTCGTGTACAACCAAATAAGCAAAACAAAAGTGGACTACGGCTTAAGCTTTTAACGAGAGACTCACCCAATAGCCTCTTGAATTCACCGTGAGCTCCGTGGATGACATTCGAGATGGTTCCCAAGTCAAGGAATGCGGACCAATTGAACGGTTCGTTTTGTTGGTTAGACATCTTCATAACAGTGTTAATGAACTGATTGATTACCTATAGATATTTACAAAATATCACGTAAAATTTACACTGATAATTATTGATATTTACTACGATTATAAGAAATTTACATTCGGTAGAGGATATTAGGTAACTAATATCCCTCTATGTATGGTGAATGGTTGGCAAGCGTGGGTAGTGTTGTCAAGGTTTGTTATTATTTCAGGTTTGATGATTAGAGAAGCGATATTGCTATTTATTTGAAATGTTTTTACACAAATATTTACACTTTTATGCAGAACTAATACCTACACTAAGTTGTTTTATACTTTTACTTTCCAAATTCTTAAGTTACTAGGTAGCTACTGGTTGAAATTTAAACTCAATAATTTTTTACCAAGATTGCTAATAGTTAGGGACTTACCAACAGTCCAATATTTTGATGACCTGAACTGCTGGAGGGCAGCTCGCTTAGTTATTGAATTAACGTTGGCCCTCTTCTCTGCCTCTACAACTTGTAGCGTCTCCACAAGTGCACGGGAAGTCAGGTTCGTATTTAATATTTTTATAGGAGATCGACAGTGGAAGGTGGAATACTCTATAGCACCTCCTTACTACTTACAGGCAGAAGAATACGACCCATCCTACAATACCACTTTCGGCGCTTACTCCACTCGACCCGAGAGTCAGACACACTCGCTGAAAGTTTAAAATTTATCCCCCACTCGACTGAGACCCGGACTCGGGTTATGTCCCCTTTTCTTGATTATTCCCGAATAGCACCTTAGGACGACGAGCAACCCTGGCGATTTGAGATCTTCCCTGAAAGTTGTAACATTTAGTTTTACGATCGCCATCTGACCCGTGCAAAATGTGCTTTGGTTATTCTTCTTCCTGTATTTGGCAGAATACAAAACGCTAATGATGCAAACTGATTATAAAGGTTGAGCATAATATAGTTCATAAGGTGAACCGTTCCGAGTGTTTGAGTGACAAGAAATGCTCTCTCTCAGCCGATAAGAGCAGCGCGGTACCAACTCGCGAGTTATTTAATTGAGTTTTATCTGTCAGATAAGACACGAGAATTCAGAATACAGCTCCAATCAGCCCCTGGTGACTCCTTTACTGCTCATCCTGTCGTATGGCAATTGGAAATGGAGCCATCCATGGCTTTAGGACCAAGGATTAGCCTAGTAGGATTTCTAGGTGTTACCAGTGTCTTTGCTGACACAAGGTGATATGTTGCAGCTTTGACCAGATTGCAGCATTTTTGAAATTGACGGGTAAAACACCAGAATCCTATGTGTATTTTACCAATATCTGTACTGACGGACATTTTTGGCAGCTTTATGTAGGTGGAAGAATAAAAAACGCCAGTGATGAGAACTGAGTATAAAGGTCGAGCATAATATAGTTCATAGGGTGAACCATTTCGAGTTTTGGAGTGACAGGAAATGCTCTCTCTCAGCCGATAAGAGCAGCGCGGTACCAACTCACGAGTTATTTAATTGAGTTTTATCTGTCAGATAAGACACGAGAATTCAGAATACAGCTCCAATCAGCCCCTGGTGACTCCTTTACTGCTCATCCTTTCATACGGGAATTGGAAATGGAGCCATTCGTGGTATTGGGACCAAGGATTAGGCTAGTAGGATTTCTAGGTGTTACCAGTGTCTTTACTGACACAAGGTGATATTATGTTGCAGCTTTGACCAGCTGAGAGAGGCGTGGTAATAAATTCTTTCCTGTTCATTCCGCCATGCTGGAATTCAAAGTGCAGCATCTTTGAAATTGACGTGTAAAACACCAGAATCCTTATGAGTATGTCCCCATTATTTGTACTGGCGGGCATTCTTAGCAGCTTTATTAGGTGGAAGAGCCCTGACAGCCACTTATTTTCTGTTCATACTTCTGTGGAATTCAATATGCGGCTTCTGGGATAAACGGACGGAGTCACCGGAATTCTAGGTGTTCTACTCGTTTTATTTACTCCCATTATCTTGCAGTGACAATAATGAGTTGGTAGCAGTACGAATCAACTGATACAACTTCTTTCCTGTTCACCCATTCCATGCTGGAATTCAATTTCCAACATCGACTAAAACACCAGAATATTGATGTGAATGAAAAATCTTAGTTAACCAAACATAATAAAAAACCACAGTCATGCAGCATGGCTATAAGAGCGAATTTTCGAAGAAATAACTGATTTTATATAAAATGTGATCTTTGGGATATCCCATTCAAATATGGGCAATCTTAAACTTATTGGGTAATTATAGGTATTCAAGTATGACGCTATTCGGTTAATTCGGTATGCATCAAATATGGGCATACCTACGTAACAAATTTTTTGTTCCATTTTTTGCCGAGTAACACCTCGGTTTGTAGATTTTCCAACGCTGAACACGATGGTGAAGTCAGAATTGCGATATCCCATTCCGTTATCAGATTAGAGCAGACGAACCAGGAAGAACATCTCAAGAAATAACCACGTTCCTTCATCTTCAAAGTGCTCTAGTTTGAGAACGGAATGAGATATCGCAATTCTGATTTCACCATCGTGTTCAGCGTACAAAAACCTTTAAAATGAGGTGTCACTTGTCAGACTTTTTCATTTTGGGAATTTATGGGTAATTTTTCCCCCAGAAAACTCCCCAAAACTCCCCCTTAGAGTGACCCGATTCTGCCCATCTACGAACTTAGCCTGTCGATTGCCAAGACAGGTTTTTCGTGCAAATTTGAACTATTTATCTCAAATCTTTCTAGAGTTATCGTCTGGAATGACACATACATATATAAATATATAAATATATAAATAAATATATAAATATATATATATATATATATATATACATATAATTTTTGGTGTCTTTCGGCAGTGAATTCAGGATGGTCTGAAACGGATTTTGGTATAAAAATCTTTCGGAAATTCGAGTTTTAAAAATTTTGGACCGAGAACAATAGCTTCCTTTTCTTCGAAAATTCGCTAAAAGAACGGGAATTCTCTGAAGTACGATACTAAATAATGAGTCACCATTCCTGAGGTCTGACACAGATTTAATGAGCATGTAACAAATTAAATTGTAAGAAGAAACGTTGGTATGTCACTCAATGACTCCATATATTTCAAGTATTGTTCCTTATTTTGTATAAAGTACCATAACCCAAAAATCCGTTAACAAACAGCATTTATAATGGGTGGTTCACCTGAGTCACAACATTCTCGAAGTGCCGAGGGGCCGTGTAATCTGAAGAGGCAGAAAACGGCTTTGCCGCCTGAATTAACAAAAGAATGTCATTTATTTGAGCAGATAAGGAGGTATGGTTTTCCCAACTCGTTAAGAAAGTATAATTAAGACCCCAGTTTGAAACGGAGTTGTTTCTCTCCCTCCCAGTCCGACCATCTGCATTTAGGTGGGGCCGGTGGAGGGTTGCTGATGTAAGTTTTAATTAGAGGCTAATGAAGAACGTGGGAGGCTCTGTGCTTGCTCAGCATTCATAGCGAGATGCCGCCCATAGAAATGGCCCCTAACTCACAACAGAAGCCCTCGTAAGGGAAGGTTTGTTTCGGAATGCCTGAATGGATGCTCAATCGTTCGTATCTGAGTGGAGAGCCAACTCCGCTCTCCACTCAGATACAAAACAACCCGATATAAAAGCGGATATAACTAAAAACAGGTCATAACGGAGATAATTAGGTATAGTCGAGGCCAAGTAGGTTCACTGCCTAAACACAGCGGCCTTATTTATCGTACTTCCAGCAAATAATATACCTACAGATTGGGTAGGTAGCTGAACCAATAAATGCGCCATAATCAAACTGGAATGTGGTTTCCAAGTAAGTACTTAGTGCGAACTCATTTTGGTTTAAATTATTTTCAATAATGAACCATTGGAATCGAGCATGAAAAAAAAAAAAAAAATAAAAATAATAATTCTAACCCCTCAAAATTTGATGTTTTACGTTTCAAGGTGTATAGAATCCGAAAATGCTATAAAAACATTTCTGTCTGTCCGCCGTACGCCGTACTGAGCACTTTCCTTAGTTAACATGAAACACAATAATTGATGAAATTCGGGTGTTATAGGTTCCGTTCGGGGTCTAGTTGGTCCTCGAAGCTCGACGTTACTGTCAGCCATCTATCTCTAAAGCCCCAATTACACCTGCCGAGTACTGGGCCGAGACAGTGCACTCGGCCGAGTAAATCGCGGTGTGATCGGCCCAGACAGTACTCGGCCTAGTAACCGGGCGAGTGATTTTGGGCGAGTCAGTGAATAGAACCACGTTCTATTTACTCGGCCGAGTAGGGACCCCCCACCACTCATCCACTCGCTCAGTTGCTTCTCGCCCATCCACTCGGCTAGTGTAATCAGGTTTGGCGGGCGAGCACGCCTTTTGGTTTATTATTTTGTGAATAATGCACCTATAAATTCGCTCAGCAAAAATGTTTTATGACACCCCCTCAAAATTTTTTCTTTTACGTTTCAAGGTGCGTAGATTCCATAAATCCGCCGTACCATCCAATCTACTTCATCTTCGGTCTAAAAAATTCGTTCTTTAACTCGCAGGCTCCACTAGGGCCCTAGTTGTTTCCAAAAACTTTCCATGTTTAGGTTCTAACGAATTTCAGCCTTAAATTTACCTTAAATTTTGGTGTAAAATCGTCGTTTTTCCGCACGCAGTTTGGGTCTCGATTTTGGAACACATTTGGGTCCTAGTTGTGCTCCCAAGCTCGGCCGCCCGATCGGAATACACCCAGGGGTATTAGGGGGGGGGGGGGGGGGGGTGTAAAATATAATACTTTTTTTTCAAACCCTGTGAGAAATTGTTATCCATGGTTTTTAGGGCGAGAAAACCGAATATGAACTTGATTTTGACTAAAGAGTGAAGAATTGAGGTTGCACAAAGGTATTTGTGCATTTTTTATGAGTCAAAAACCTGCGTAACACTCTGAAATCACCGTAAAGTAGTACAATAACACGACAAGTAGTATTAATATGTGAATCAACACAATTAAATTACACTATCAATGATGGGAGATAATTTGTAAAAAAAAGGAGCCTAATTTGTGTTTTTGAGAAACAATAATGAACTGCCAACATTTCTGTAGGTATGTCCAGTAGAACAATAAACCCATGTGACAAGGACTTTGCAGCGTTTTCTCTTTTGGTTTATTATTCTGTGAATAATACACCTATGTATTCGCTCAGCAAAAAAAATTTTATAACACCCCCTCAAACTTTTTTCTTTTCCGTTTCAAGGTGCGTAGATTCCAAAAATGCAATGTCCGTCCGCCGTACGCCGTCCGCCGTATCACGTGTACCGGCTTCATTTTAGGTCTAAAAAAGTCGTTCTTTCTCACACATGCTCCATTTGGGCCCTAGTTGTGTCCCGAAACTTTTCAGCCCGATCGGAATATACCCAGGGGTGTTATGAGTGAAAATGTGTGTAAAAATAGTTACTTTTTGCGTTTTAGCAACATGTTAGTACCATGAGCTTCTGAGATATCATTTTCCATGTTTTTGGGGACGAGAAGACCGAATATGAAGTCGATTTTGACCAAAGAGTGGAAAATTGAGTTCTATCAAATGTTCAGCTCCCAAAATTGATTTTTAAGAGTGAAAAACCTGGGAAATCGTCTGAAATCACCATCAGTTTGTAGAATAACACTGGAAAAATTGTCAACAGGTGGATCAAGACGATTAAATGGCACTATCAATGATCAAAGATAATTTGAAAAAAAAGGAGCGTACCTAATTCGTGTTTTGGGGCCAGAATTAATGGAAACCATCAGAAATAGCTATTTTGATTATTCCGCATAAAAGAAAAAATAAATGAACAGCCAACATTTCTGTAGGTATGTCCAGTAGAATAATAAACCCATGTGACAAGGACTTTGGAGCGTTTTGGTTTATTATTCTGTGAATAATACACCTATGTAATCGCTCAGCAAAAAATTTTTATAACACCCCCTCAAAATTTTTTCTTTTCCGTTTCAAGGTGCGTAGATTCAAAAAATGCAATGTCCGTCCGCCGTACGCCGTACGCCGTCCGCCGTCCGCCGTCCGCCGTCCGCCGTACGCCGTCCGCCGTATCACGTGTACAGGCTTCATTTTTGGCCTAAACAATTCGTTCTTTCGCACACATGCTCCATTTGGGCCCTAGTTGTGTCCCGAAACTTTTCAGCCCGATCGGAATATACCCAGGGGTGTTATGAGTGAAAATGTGTGTAAAAATAGGTACTTTTTGTGTTTTAGCAACATGTTAGTAAAATGAGCTTTTGAGGTATCGTTTTTCATGTTATTGGGGACGAGAAGACCGAATATGAAGTCGATTTTGACCAAAGAGTGGAAAATCGAGGTTCTACCAGATGTTCAGCTCCCAAAATTGATTTTTTATGAGTCAAAAACCAGGGAAATCGTCTGAAATCACCATCAATTTGCAGAATAACACTGGAAGTAGTATCAACACGTGGATCAAGACGATTAAATGGCACAAGCAATTATCAAAGATAAATTGAAAAAAAAGGAGCGTACCTAATTCGTGTTTTAGAGGCCAAAAATGGTGGAAACTATCAGAAATAGCTATTTAAATTATTTCACCAGAAATAAACAATAAATGAACAGCCAATATTTCTGTAGGCATGTCCAGTAGAATAATAAACCCATGTGACAAGGACTTTGCAGCGTTTTTACTTCGCTGTGCCATATTGCGCGGAAGACTACAACACGCAACTGTCTCGTCTCTGCCCAGCTGAAATGTAATCACCTACTCGACGGACTACTCGGCCGAGCTACTCGGTAGGTGTAATTAGGCCTTAAGGGGTTCAAAATAGGGGTTGACATTTTCAGAACGCCTTAGCTCGAAAACTTTCAATAGAAGGGTATGGTTTTTTTTACGTTATTAAATTTGTCTTGAGCTAAACAATTTTTTGAGACCACCCGGAGCATTGAACGTCCAGCCGTTCGTGCGCATCAAAAGGCAGTCAACACGATCGTGAATCAAACGGTACAAATCCGGCCCGGACATCATCACTAGGGAGCACCTGATTATAATCAAGGATGGCTGTATGAAGTCGAGTTGGTTGTTCTGTGATATTATTTCATTTGAAAAATGATGGACCTTTTGGATTTTGTTGATACAGTCGAACCTCGATATAATAACATTCGATACAGTGAAAACCTCGATAGCGTGAAGGCATTCTCTGGCCCCTTGAGAATCTCTTGGTAGAATGAAAAAACCCTGTGTATTTAGATACACTCGGTACCGTGAAGTGCTGGGATGAGCTGTGAGTGGGTGGTGGCTGAAGGAAGGCTCTATATAGTGAAGTCAGGAGGGACGACTCTCGGTAGAATGAAGTTAGAGGAGGGCTCAATCAGTTCAAACAAACAATGTCGAATAAATCGCGCATGTGCCTCTCTGTGTTGGAGAAAAAGAAGATTATTCGGGCTGTTGAGGAAGGTGCAAGAAAAACTGACGTTGCGAAGCAATTTGGGATTCTGCCTTCAACCCTTTCAAACATCCTTAAGAAGTAAGAGAAAATCGCTGGGCTACAAGATGGAGTGTGCGAAAGGAAAAGAATGCGAAACGGTGAGTTTCCCCGGTTAGAGGATTGTTTGGTATCGTGTGGGTAACTGAGTGCAGGGGTCAGAATCTGCCGGTTGGTTGCTGGTGGTCTGATTAAAGCCAAGGCCAAGTCATTCGCTACTTCGTTGGGTATCGACAGTTTCAGTGCCAGTGAAGATTGGCTAAACAACTTTAAAAACGCTGCAAAGTCCTTGTCACATGGGTTTATTATTCTACTGGACACACCTACAGAAATGTTGGCTGTTCATTTATTGTTTCTTTCATATAAAATAATTGAAATAGCTATCTCTGGTGGTTTCCACCAATTTTAGCCCCCAAAACGCGAATTAGGTACGCTCCTTTTTTTTTTCAAATTATCTTTGATCATTGATTGTACCATTTAATCGTCTTGATCCACCTGTAGATACTTTTTCTAGTGTTATTCTACAAATTGATGGTGATTTCAGACGGTTTCCCAGGTTTTTGACTCATACAAAATCAATTTTGGGAGCTGAACATCTGATACAACCTCAATTTTCCACTCTTTGATCAAAATCGACTTCATATTCGGTCTTCTCGTCCCTAAAAACATGAAAAACGATACCTCAAAAGCTCATTTTACTAACATGTTACTAAAACACAAAAAGTACCTATTTTTATACACATTTTCACTCATAACTCCCCTGGGTATATTCCGATCGGGCTGAAAAGTTTCGGGACACAACTAGGGCCCAAATGGAGCATGTGTGCGAAAGAACGAATTTTTTAGACCGATAATGAAGCCTGTACACGTGATACGGCGGACGGCGTACGGCGGACATTGCATTTTTGGAATCTACGCACCTTGAAACGGAAAAGCAAAAATTTTGAGGGGGTGTTATAAAAATTTTTTGGTGAGCGACTGCATAGGTGTATTATTCACAGAATAATAAACCAAAAACGCTGCAAAGTCCTTGTCACATGGGTTTATTATTCTATTCTAGAGAGTTCTAGAGATTTTTGTTGGCTGTTAAATGTATTGTTTCTTTCATGTGGAATGATTGAAATAGCTATTTCTGATGAATTCCACCAATTTTGGCCCCCAAAACATGAAATAGGTACGCTTTTTTTTCTTTTTTTTTAAGATCATCTTTGATCATTGGTAGTGGCATTTAATGGTCTTGATTCACCTGTTTACACTTTTTCTAATGTTATTGTACACATTGATGGTGATTTCAGACAGTTTTCCAGGTTTTCCGATTTTGACTCATAAAAAACCAATTTTGGGAGCTGAACCTTTGGTAAAACCTCAATTTCCGCGTCTTTGGTCAAAATCGACTTCATATTCGGTCTTCTCGTCCTCAAAAACATGGAAAAAGATACCTCAAAAGCTCATGTTACTAACATGTTGTTAAAACGCAAAAAGTACCTATTTTTATACACATTTTCACTCATAACACCCCTGGGTATATTCCGATCGGGCTGAAAAGTTTCGGGACACAACTAGGGCCCAAATGGAGCATGTGTGCGAAAGAACGAATTTTTTAGACCGAAAATGAAGCCTGTACACGTGATACGGCGTACGGCGTACGGCGGACGGCGGACGGACATTGCATTTTTGGAATCTACGCACCTTGAAACGGAAAAGAAAAAATTTTGAGGGGGTGTTATAAAAATTTTTTGCTGAGCGAATACATAGGTGTATTATTCACAGAATAATAAACCAAAACGTCACGGCGTTGAGTTCAAAACAGTTTGTGGGGAGAGTGCAGGTGTGGACAGCCGGATTTGCTCTGAATGGAAAAATGAACTGTTAACACCAATCGAAACTTACGAGCCTCGAAACATTTTCAACACCGACGAGACTGGGCTGTTTTTTAAGTGCCTACCAAACCGGACTTTGGCCTTCAGAGATGAAGAAATGCCAAGGTGGAAAGCATAGTAAGGAGGGGATCACTGTATTGCTGGCATCGAACATGGACGGTTCCATTTTGATAATGACTTGGTTACCTATGGGGCCTTAACCGATGCTGAAATTTTGGTACAAGAGGAAGACAACGAGGAGGCCGAGGAAGAAGATGATTCCACTCCACGCCCTACTTCAGTCACCCTGAAAGAAGCCCGCACCTGTTTGGAAGGGTTGAGGTCATATGCGATTTCGTTGGAAGATGGACATGGGCTATTTCCTGCTATTCTGAAAATTGAAAACGTAATTGATTCGGCTCGTTGGAACAACCTTACTCAGAAGAAAATTACGGATTATTTTTCCTGCTAAAGACTGAACTGAATAATTGACGAAATGTAACACAATTGACAAAATGTACATACAATACAAATTTATTATTTTATATCTGTCGTTATTGTGAATTTCTCCCTTCAACCCTCTTGATATATAAAACTCTCGGTACAGAAAACCTCTTGTTAGTATGAAATTTATCTGTCGTCCTCTGGATTTCACTATATCGAGGTTCGACTGTAGGTACTTTTGAAACGTGAACAAACGTTATGCAAATAATATTACAATTATTGATTTCTTGAATCCTCCTCATATTTATGAAACTCAATTGCCCGGCTGGCTACTTTTGCAACTTGAACAACCGTTGAAGTATTATTTATGGGCAAATTATTGCACAACGGTAAATTATTACTCAAAGTTACATTATTGCGCAACGGTTCATTACAGTATCCACGTAGAAGGGGCATCTATGAGATAAATTATTACACAACGGTTTATTATTTGCCTTAATATTTAATCCCGCGAATTCGTAGGAAACTTTAATTCCGGGGCCGGGTCCAGTACTCGATTTAGGGCTTTCCTGGGAAGAAGCACGAGGGTAGATATGACCACAGAAAACAGTGATCTACGCAGAAGGGGCAACTAAACAGGTAAATAATAACCCGTTTTGTAATAATTTGCAGCATTTTTATCTTTAGTTACGAGGAGACCCTGTATAGGATCGAGATTTGTGTGTCTAGAGATGAGATATGTCTATAATAGGAGAAGAAAGTCGTCGGGAAAATGATGGAAAAACTTTGAAACAGACGGAAGACGGAGAAGAGCGGCAGTGAACCGTGAGAACGAATGCCCCGGATATATCAGCGTTGGATATTAAAATGCGGAATAGCAGACGATCCCATTTTTCAAACAAAAAAAAAGTGTATTAACATCTTTGAAGAATTTGATGGGCGTCGAGGGGGAAAACCGAGAAAATTGATAGGTTGGCATCAAAACTAGAGAGAGGCTGTCAGGGAGCAATGGGAGTTTTATGTAACAGGTTAGAAACAACGTCGGCTTTCTCTTGTTCCTCGGAGTTGATTGATGAGGAGAGAGATATTAATTAATCAAATTCAACGGGGTAACATGACACAGACACGGTGGTTTGTGGGAGGAAATAAAACACTGAACGGGGGTATAAAAAGTGTGTACGTTCTCGGAGAAGAAGTGGAAGAGTTATTGTTTCCTTTGGGCGGCCCGTTGTAAAATTCACGCTGACAACCTCGAGAAATGATTTTGACATGACGGGGAAAAATTATTATAACGGTAAATTAATCTTTTCCCTATCCACTCGTATTATGGCTTCTTATTTTAAACAATGAACCTCGGAGTCCAGGGGAAAGAACCCTCAAAGATTGGGGTTATTGTTGCGTTCCCTAAAATGAAAAACGCTGCAAAGTCCTTGTCACATGGGTTTATTATTCTATTATTTTATTGGTCTACAGAAATGCTGGCTGTTCATTTATTGTTTCTTTTATGCGTAATAATCGAAATAGCTATTTCTGATGGTTTCCATTAATTTTGGCCCCTAAAACGCAAATTAGGTACCCACGCTTTTAGCGAATTTTCAAAGAAAATGAAGCTATTGCAATGGCTTCGAAATTTAAATAATATAAATTTTTGGAAATTTTCTTCATAGAAATCCGTTTCAGACCATTCTAAAACGATTCCTGAAATTTAACACTTTTTTATATGTATATATATATATATTTATTTATATATGTGTCACTCCAGACGATAACTCTCGATAGAATTGAGATAAACAGCTCAAATTTGCACAAAAAATCTATCTTGGCAATCGAAAGGCTAAGTTCGAAGATGGGCGAAATTGGCCTACTCTAAGGAGGGTTTTGGCGCATTTAAAGTGCGCAAAAATTACCCAAAAATCCCCAAAATGTTATTTTCCAACAAGTGACCCCTCATTTTAAAGGTTTTTGCACGCTGAACACGATGGTGGAATCGGATTTTAGATATCTTGATCCGTTCTCAAATTAGAGCATTTAAAGTGCGCAAAAATTACCTAAAAATCCCCAAAATGTTATTTTCTAACAAGTGACCCCTCATTTTAAAGGTTTTTGCACGCTGAACACGATGGTGGAATCGGATTTTAGATATCTTGATCCGTTCTCAAATTAGAGCATTTAAAGTGCGCAAAAATTACACAAAAATCCCCAAAATGTTATTTTCCAACAAGTGACCCCTCATTTTAAAGGTTTTTGCACGCTGAACACGATGGTGGAATCGGATTTTAGATATCTTGATCCGTTCTCAAATTAGAGCATTTAAAGTGCGCAAAAATTACCCAAAAATCCCCAAAATGTTATTTTCTAACAAGTGACCCCTCATTTTAAAGGTTTTTGCACGCTGAACACGATAGTGAAATCGGATTTTAGATATCTAAATCCGTTCTTAAATTAGAGCATTTAAAGTGCGCAAAAATTACCCAAAACTAGGATAATCTTTAAACTCTTACCCCCACCCCCTTAGAGTGGTCAGATTGAAAAATGTGAGAAGTATTAATTGAAGACGAGAGTTCGAAGCAAAAAAGGGGGAGGCAAACGATTAGTACAACTCCTTGAATTTACCCACAGCGATCAAATAAATAAGCACTTAGTACAATTACGTAATAAACAAACGGTAGAATCAGGATGGACAAAACGTACAAATTAAAATAAATACGAAGAGAATATACATAGAAAACCAAATTTTAGACCGAAGTTTTCCTTTATTCAAAACCATAGCCATTAATTCGAATATTTCTTTGAAAATTCGCTCATTAAGTCATGCTGCATGACTGATTTTTTTTTTTTTCCAACTATCTTTGATCATTGATAGTGCCATTTAATCGTCTTGATCCACGTGTTGACACTTTTTCTAGTGTTATTATACATACTGCTTGTGATTTCAGACGATTTTCCAGGTTTCTGACTCACGAAAAATCAATTTTGGGAGCTGAACATCTGGTACAACCTCAATTTTCCACTCCTTGGTCAAAATCGACTTAATATTCGGTCTTCTCGTCCCCAAAAACATGGAGAACGATACCTCACAATCTCATTTTACTACTATGTTACTAAAACACAAAAAGTACCTATTTTTATACACATTTGCACTCATAACTCCGCTGGATATAATCCGATCGGGCTGAAAAGTTTCGGGACACAACTAGGGCCCAAATGGAGCATGTGTGCGAAAGAACGATTTTTTTAGACCGAAAATGAAGCCTGTACACGTGATACGGCGTACGGCGTACGGCGGACGGACATTGCATTTTTGGAATCTACGCACCTTGAAACGGAAAAGAAACAATTTTGAGGGGGTGTTATAAACATTTTTTGCTGAGCGAATACATAGGTGTATTATTCACAGAATAATAAACCAAAACGGAGTTGCTGGGTTGTCTATTTCCACTACTACACGAAAAAACGCTGCAAAGTCCTTGTCACATGGGTTTATTATTCTATTGGACATACCTACAGAAATGTTGGCTGTTTATTTATTGCTTTGATGTGCAATTATTGAAATGACTATTTTTGATGGTTTCCACCAATTTGGCCCCCAAAAACACGAATTAGGCTCGGCTTTTTTTTTTAACAGAGTATTTTTGATCATTGATAGTACCATTTAATTGTCTTGATTCACCTGTTTATACTACCTGTGGTGTTATTGTACAAATTTATGGTGGTTTCAGACAATTTCCCATGTTTTTGTCTAATACAAAATGAATTTCGGGAGCTTAACCTTCGTTACAACCTTAATTCTTCACTCTTCGGTCAAAATCAACCTAATATTCTGTCTTCTCGCCCTAAAAAACATGGAAAACGATACCTCACATGGTCATGTTCTCTAAATCCCTCGAAACCCCTATTTTGGTTTATTATTCTGTGAATAATACACCTATGTATTCGCTCAGCAAAAAATTTTTATAACACCCCCTCAAACTTTTTTCTTTTTCGTTTCAAGATGCGTAGATTACAAAAATGCAATGTCCGTCCGCCGTACGCCGTCCGCCGTCCGCCGTATCACGTGTACAGGCTTCATTTTCGGTCTAAAAAAGTCGTTCTTTCGCAAACATGCTCCATTTGGGCCCTAGTTGTGTCCCGAAACTTTTCAGCCCGATCGGAATATACCCACGGGTGTTATTAGTGAAAATGTGTGTAAAAATAGGTACTTTTTGCGTTTTAGCAACATGTTGGTAAGATGAGCTTCTGAGATATCTTTTTCCATGTTTTTCGGGACGAGAAGACCGAATATGAAGTCGATTTTGACCAAAGAGTGGAAAATTCAGTTCTACCAAATGTTCAGCTCCCAAAATTGATTTTTTATGAGTCAAAAACCTGGAAAATCGTCTGAAATCACCATCAGTTTAGATAATAGCACTGGAAAAAGTGTCAACACGTGGATCAAGAGGATTAAATGGCAATACCAATGATCAAGGATAATTTGAAAAAAAAAATTAAAAGGAGCGTACCTAATTTGTGTTTTAGGGGCCAAAATTAATGGAAACTATCAGCTATAACTATAGCTATTTCGATTATTACGCATGAAAGAAACAATAAATGAAAAGCCAACATTTCTGTAGGTATGTCCAGTAGAATAATAAACCCATGTGACAAGGACTTTGCAGCGTTTTTACAATCATTTTTCTCCCATAACACCCCTGGGTGTATGCCGATCGGGCGGCCGAGTTGCGGAGCACAACTAGGACCCAAATGTGTTCCCAAATGGTGACCCAAACTGTGTAAGAAAAACGACGATTTTAGACCAAAATTTAACGTAAATTTAAAGCTGAAACTTCGTTTTAACGTCAATTTTCCACTCTTTGGTCAAAATCGACTTCATATTTGGTCTTCTCGTCCCAAAAACATGGAAAACGACATCTTACTAACATGTTACTAAAACACAAAAACGCTGCAAAGTCCTTGTCACATGGGTTTATTATTCTACTGGACACACCTACAGAAATGTTGGCTGTTCATTTATTGTTTCGTTCATGTGAAATAATTTAAATAGGTATTTCTCTAAGTCCACATTGTTTATATAGTTGTAGCCCTTGATTATGGCTAAATAAATGGCCGAAAAGTTGGGACAGTAAATCGTTTCATTCAGACCAAACCTCAACAATTTCCGTCACAACATTTTATGTCCGTATACGTCATCATACTGCGTGTAAACAAATAATTTCAGTATGGATGAATTCAGTATGCTCCGAAACGGATTTGCCTACAAAAAAATTCAAAAATTCACGTTCAAAGAATTTTGGACCCATTGCAATGGCAATAGCAATTGTCTTTGAAAATTCACTAAAAGGACGATTCGCCCACCAAGTTCGGCGAACTTTTGTCCCCTCGTGGAGTCTCGCAAACATTAAATACTATCGATATAGCTATGTAATGTATTTTCATTTTCATTTATTAACATTTGTTTAAGCATTTACATACCCATACGAATTAGTTAACACTCCATAAAACTAATGCCTAGGTGCATAAGATTGTGCTTATTATTTTCTTAAAACGAATTCGTTTATTAGTGTACCTACAGAAAGTTTAATACTTAGTTGTAATGTTTTCCGAATTAGGAATTGTGTTCAGATTCAGAAAGTGGGAAAATGTGAATTTAAATCTCGCTCGAATCGCCTCATAAACTAAATGCGTCGGTAATTGCGATGAAATGTAACTCAATACGAACGAATTGAAAACAAAAGGGAAAACTAATTGAAAAGGAGTTTGGATGGGCGCAACTTGGCTTTTCGTTGACGAGGGCGGAAACACCGGGAAGCTGAACTTTTCCCCTGAGTTTCCCTCAGATCGAGAATTTGTCGAGAGGAATCGCAGGCCCCAACTTCTCCCTTTGTCGCCACTGATTTAGAAAGTTCCCACCCGCCAAAGCCGCCAATGTGACCTTTCAATGCGTTCAGTTTGACGGCTTTTTCGAATTGGCGTTTTCTGTGTGCAATCCCCCGCATCAGTGGGTTCTGGGCAACCTCTGGCCAACTGTCAAAATCCAGGTCTTTTACTTCCATGTTCCTGTTATGGTGAAAACGTAAAAAAAAGCTGCAAATTATTACACAACGGTTTATAATTTACCTATATAGATCCCCCTCCTGTGTAGATAGTATAATAAACGGTTGCTTAATCATTTACCATTGTGTAATAATTTACCATTGTGTATAATTTACCCATCAATAATACTTCAACGTTTGTTCAAGTTTCACAATTACCTACCAACAAAATCCAGTAGTCCATCACTTTTCAAATGAAATAATATCACAGAACAACCAACTCGACTTCATACAGCCATCCTTGATTATAATCAGGTGCTCCCTAGCGATGATATCTGGGCCGGATTTATACCGTTTGATTCACGATCGTGTTGACGATGCTTTTCGGTGCAAACTTCTGGGCCTTACTTGTGAACGAACGGCCGGTCGTGCAATGCTCCGGGTGGTATCAAAAAACTCCCAAGTTCAAGAACTGTTCAAAACCGTTTAAAAAACGCTGCTAAGTCCTTGTCACATGGGTTTATTTCTCCTGGACCTGGAGCCGTATCACGTGTACAGGCTTCATTTTTGGTCTAAAAAAATCGTTCTTTCGCACACATGCTCCACTTGGGCCCTAGTTGTGTCCCGTAACTTTTCAGCCCGATCGGAATATACCCAGGGGAGTTATGAGTGAAAATGTGTATAAAAATAGGTACTTTTTGTGTTTTAGTAACATAGTAGTAAAATGAGCTTTTGTGGTACCGTTTTCCATGTTTTTGGGGACGAGAAGACCGAATATGAAGTCGATTTTGACCAAGGAGTGGAAAATTGAGGTTGTACGTTCCCAAAATTGATTTTGTATGAGTCAAAAACCTGCGAACTCGTCTGAAATCACCATCAATTTGTATAATAACACTAGAAAAAGTGTCAACACGTGGATCAAGACGATTAAATGGTACAATCAATGATCAAAGGTAATTTGAAAAAAAAAAGGTGCGTGCCTAATTCAAGTTTTGGTGGCCAAAATTTGTGGAAACCACCAGAAATAGCTATTTCAATATTATTTTACATGAAAGAAACAATAAATAAACAGCCAGCATTTCTGTAGACCAATAAAATAATAGAATAATAAACCCATGTGACAAGGAGTTTGCAGCGTTTTGGTTTATTATTCTGTGAATAATACACCTATGTAATCGCTCAGCAAAAAATTGTTATAACACCCCCTCAAAATTTTTTCTTTTCCGTTTCAATGTGCGTAGATTCCAAAAATGCAATGTCCGTCCGCCGTCCGCCGTACGCCGTATCACGTCTACAGGCTTCATTTTCGGTCTAAAAAAGTCGTTCTTTCGCACACATGCTCCATTTGGGCCCTAGTTGTGTCCCGAAACTTTTCAGCCCGATCGGAATATACCCACGGGTGTTGTGAGTGAAAATGTGTATAAAAATAGGTAGGTACTTTTTGCGTTTTAACAACATGTTAGTAACATGAGCTTTTGAGGTATCTTTTTCCATGTTTTTGAGGACGAGAAGACCGAATATGAAGTCGATTTTGACCAAAGACGCGGAAATTGAGGTTTTACCAAAGGTTCAGCTCCCGAAATTGGTTTTTATGAGTCAAAAACCTGGAAAACTGTCTGAAATCACCATCAATGTGTACAATAACATTGGAAAAAGTGTAAACAGGTGAATCAAGACCACTAAATGCCACTAGTAATGATCAAAGATGATCTTAAAAAAAAAAAGCGTACCTATTTCAATCATTCCACATGAAAGAAACAATACATTTAACAGCCAACAAAAATCTCTAGAACTCCAATAGAATAATAAACCCATGTGACAAGGACTTTGCAGCGTTTTTGGTTTATTACTTTATTATTCTGTGAATAATACACCTATGTATTCGCTCAGCAAAAAATTTTTATAACACCCCCTCAAACTTTTTTCTTTTCCGTTTCGAGTTGATTAGATTCCAAAAATGCAATGTCCGTCCGCCGTCCACCGTACGCCGTACGCCGTCCGCCGTACGCCGTATCACGTGTACAGGCTTCATTTTCGGTCTAAAAAAATCGTTCTTTCGCACACATGCTCCACTTGGGCCCTAGTTGTGTCCCGAAACTTTTCAGCCCGATCGGAATATACCCAGGGATGTTATGAGTGAAAATGTGTGTGAAAATAGGTACTTTTTGCGTTTTAGCAACATGTTGGTAACATGAGCTCCTGAGACATCGTTTTCCATGTTTTTGGGGACGAGAAGACCGAATATGAACTCGATTTCGACCAAAGAGTGGAAAATTGAGTTCTATCAGGTGTTCAGCTCCCAAAATTAATTTTTTATGAGTAAAAAACCTAGGAAATCGTCTGAAATCACCATCAGTTTGTATAATAACACTGGAAAAAGTGTCAACACGTGGATCAAGACGATTAAATGGTACTACCAATGATCAAAGGTAGTTTAAAAAAAAAAAAGGGTATACCTAATTTGTGTTTTAGGGGCAAATTTAATGGAAACCATCAGAACTAGCTATTTCGATTGTTACCCATGAAAGAAACAATAAATGAACAGCCAAAATTTCTGTCGGTATGTCCAAAAGTCCAAAAGAATAATAAACCCATGTGACAAGGGCTTTGCAGCGTTTTTCTTTTTCGGGATGTTATGAACGTTGTTAGGAGGTAATTGCGCAGACCATTGTATTATAATCGCTTGTTCTATCTCATCGTGCCCTCCTCACCTCATCTTTGCCACCTCACCCACCTAATGCTAACACCTTCTCCCCCTGACGATTGCTATTGCTAACACTAACCCCTCCCCAGGTGCTAATCATGAACTCCTCCTCCCCTCCCTTCGGCAGTTCCCGACTAAGGCTACGGTTACTATGCGTTTTCTGACGAAAATGTATTTTGACGAGTTCTGACGAAATCCTCGTCAGAACAAGGGTGGTTCCACTGCACGCGTTTCCTGATATTCTGATCGTCAGTACGTTTCTGCCACTCGCCAAATATGGACGAACTTGATGAATTATATCTGCTTGAAAATCCGTTGTTAAAGTTATTACTTTTAAATAGTGAAAAGTCGGAGCACGTGAGCCAGCTATTTGACTGTAGAGACGAGAAAGGAGAGTTCAATTTGTTATTTGAAGAATTAAGGGACCAACCATTAAAGTTCTTCGAGTATTTCAGGATGGTACCAGAAACATTCGAATACATACTGAAGGGAGTAGAAAAAAATATCGAAAAGTTCTCAAATTTTCAAAAACCAACTAGGTACAGGTTGCAAAGGGTAGAACGATTCGGACGAATTCTGACGAAAATTTCAGACTAGTTTGACCGCTCAAATCGTTGTGACGCCGACGTGCGTATTCTGACGATGCTTCCCCTCCCATAGTAACCACTTTCATTGGAAAGCAGGCGTTTGTGTGTTCAAGCGAATTTGTCAGAACTCGTCAGAACATATTTTCGTCAGAACACGCATCCATAGTAACCGTAGGCTAATCATCATCGTCAGCTCCTCACAATGATCTCTTTTTCCTTCCGCCCTATCCCTTCCACCGGCAACATCCTCTTGTCCGGAGCCGCCCCCCCCTCGCGTTATTGTTCCCAGTAATAGCAGGCAATCGGAGCCCTCCGCCGCCTCACGCCCTTTTGTTCTCCTCCCCCACCCCCTCACCATTCATCATCTCCTCCCCTCCCCCCAGCCACCGGTCAATTTAACCACCTCGGTAGAGTTCACCTCCCCCCTCACGCTTGTCTCCCCCCCAACCTCCCCCCCTGGGTCAATTTGGGTTGCCCCTCCGGCGCCTCCCAACTTCAGACTTCAGACTCCTCTCCCGAGCTATGGGTCACTCTCCACCTAATCCCCTCTTTCGTGATGAAATTAATTAATCCCTAATCCTCCTCCTCCTCCTACTCCTCCTCCTCCTCGTCCTCCTCAGTAATGGACCTGCTGTCCCGCATATTACATCACGAGACTCAGGTGACACAGAATGACGTCACATCAATCAAATTCACTTTGTAGTTAGTTAATTAGGCTCCGCGACGTCCGCCAAGTAGTGCAGACGTTCAGTTCCACCACTCATTCAGGATATCTTTTAAGAGATAATTCGAGTTACAACTTGAAATAAATTATCTTGAGTCAATCGATGAGGGTGTCAAGGGGTTGCGCATGCGCAGAGACCACTACATATATCTGCGGTCTTAGTGTAATCGCAGAATTTCAAATTTGGATAATTATTTTCAATAATGTATAATTGGAATCGAGCATGAAAAAAAATGCTAACCCCCCCCCCCCCCCCCCAAATTTGATGGTTTACGTTTCAAGGGTTGTAGAATCCGAAAATGCAATAAAACGCTGCAAATCCCTGCACAACGGTTTATTATTTTGTGCAGAATACCCTCCTGTTACAGATCACAGGTCTCCGTAGAGATAACCCGTCTATATAATTGTTGTGATCGGCTGCTCCTCCACAACCAATGTAATGTACATACATGTTGTACCTCAGAGTGGGGACCCCCCGACCCCCCTCTGATCATATCAGGGGCCTATAAAGAGCCGAGGGGCCAACAAATACATAACCATTCTCAAGCTAACTTTCGGCCTCGTCTGTTCATCCTTAATCACTACACTGGTGACCCCGAGTGGTGACACGCAGCCTCCGCCCGCCGTCTGCGACCGCGGTGCGACGACAGCGCCTAGCAACGACGAACAACGCCGCTCAGCGCCCGCCGACCATCTGCGACGAGCCCCACCTCCGCAGCACTACGCCCGGCACACGCACCCCACTCCGACGCCCCACAGCGCCGCCCCCACCGACGCCACACAGCGGCGCCCCACTCCGAAGCCCGCCTCGACGCCCAACGCAGCGGCCCACAGTGGTCTGAAAAGGCCAAAAATGGGAAAAAACCTAATAACTAATTAAGATATTGTGTCAGCGGCATGAAATCTCTCGTGTCTTTGTTTTTTGAGGTACTTAATCGAATGAAATCAAAATCAGCGCAATGAGGCCCAAGAAAAAACAGATTTATTAATATTACAATTGTTTTTGTCACATAGATAAGTTTGTCCTAAGTACTGTCTATATTCAAAAGTAAATTAGAAACTTCATTTGTCAACTCCCGTTTCTTTTTGTATTTATATACCGGCCGAAGGTGAGTGATAAATGGGTCACTAGTAACTAGTAACTAGTATCTATTTCATCTTGCGATTTACTTTCCACAATCCTTTTCGCAGTGTGGTCTAGTAAGCTCTGCAATGGAACTTGAGCTGACGTTGCCGAAATTTGAATGTTTTCGGGGTAACATTTTTTCTTAGACTCTAAAACTATATCATACCTGGGTAATAAGTTGTACCCTAAACCTTTAATAGTTGTCCTGATGGTTTCATATTGAAATTTCGATAATTGTGCTTGAGTCATAAGAGCTAATGCCAGATCACCAGATAAAATAGATTTGTTCTTCTGTTCCTCAGTATGTGAGGATGCCGCATTTATTAAATCTTGAGGGTAACAATCTTGAAGTTCTCGTATCTTATACTGTTTAGCCTTCTTCCCACACTCACCAAAGCTTTTCATAGGCCTACCACCACGGTCAACTTCCATAGGAGTTGTTGGCTGAGGTTCTGAAAAATTAACATGAAACTCCCTTTGTAACCAATCGCTATTTTTTTTTTTAAATGTGCCTTATTGTGGGTTACCTCTCTCATCTTCTTATCAATGTTAGATTGGAATCTTCTTCGCAGTTCATCATTAAGTTGTGTCAACTTCTCCCCATCTAACTCTGGAAACCGGGTTTGTAACCACTGAGACCGTTCAGTCATTGGAAGGAAGTACATTTCGCACAACACACGATATGGAATCGCTAAGCTATTCATTTTTTCCCACGTTTCTGAGTGGCTGTTAACAGTGAACTAAGATAGGAATGAACGCGCGATCGGCCAGGATAATGAAATCATGTTTGATCAAACCTTCTGTTTAGGTACCTTTATCCTATATACCTCAGTCTGACCTGCCATCAACCTCCGCACTCTTGATCTTCTAAATACCAGATCCGGCCGTTTCCGGCGATGAAATTTATACCACAGTGTCTTTACCTTCTACACTTCAATATAAACCCCTTGCGGACGTAACGCCTCATAACGCTTCTTTTTTACAGACCAACAAATGTACAGAAACTGTGGTTTTTGGGGCATAGTTTTCGAAATTCATTTTCTTCCTTAATTATTGATGAAATGGAAATACTTTCACTTCTTGAACTCACACATACACATAAAACATATCTAAGACCTGAAATTTTTTTTACTGTTAATTTACTCTAAGTAGAAATATTTTTTTAGGCTGGTGAGAACACGCTACTTTCCGCAATCTTTTGGAAACTACTACTTTAATGGTATGCAATAATTAAAATTGTGATTTTGTGAAAAAATACATTCCGTTCCGTTGTTCCACAAGTATCTGAATATTCAAAAACAAAGAAAAAATTAGGTTTGGGTAACTTTCATTTTCGGGGTTTTTTCCCTGTTTGGACCACTGTGCGCGGCCCCCCGCTACTTCGCCCCACCATCCGATTCCTATATAAGGAAACGGACGCCGGCGCCTCGCACACTTCCTGCTGACACTTCCAGACGACACCTCTCCGGGACTGGCGCCTACAAGGAGAACACGGACCCGAAACCACCGACACCCGCAGAAATAGGGATGTGTAAGATCCGTTCAATTCCGGGAGTTAACTCCCACCAGTTCACTCTTTTCTGGGATCAGTTCTTTGGGATCCGTTCACCGTTCTTCAGTTCTTCACTCTCAAGTTTGACGCTCCAAAGCCCGTTCAGGTAGAAGGTAGGTGAAGGGAGGGTGTTGTGAACGGTAAGGGGTGTAGGGAGGGGTGATGTGAATGGTAAGGGGTGTAGGGAGGGGCGAAGAGAACGTGAAGAGTGAAGAAGGGAAGGGAAGGAGTTGAACTTGCAGTTCTGCAGTTTCTCAAGGATCAATAAGTAGCCAAATAACTTTCTCTCCTCTTCCTTTCTTTCCCCTTCTCTCTCTTTTTTTTCTATCTCTTTCTAATCCCTCATTATTGTCTCCTGTGACAAGTCTATAAATGACAAGAAAAACGATGTACCTATTCTTTAAGTAACAACTTTTTGTATCCGTTTTTGCCTTTTTTTTTTAATGTGTTTAAAAAAAAGTAATTATATTAGCGCCATCAGCAATTTGTATTTTTGTAATTGTGTTGTACAGTATCTAAGTGGGACCTTGAGCCCTGAAGCTGTGAAAATTAATAATAAATAAATTCTCAATTCTCAATTCTCAACTTGATTCTGTTATTCCGTGGAGTTGATGAACTGGTCAGTCAACTCTCAGCTCAAGGGATAAGGGAAGGGAGGAAAGAACGGTAAGGGTTGAAGGGAAGGGCAGAAAGAGTGGAGCGGCGAGGGGAAGGGTAAAGGAGTTGAGAACGGGTGGCGACAAGGAGAAGGAGTGGGATCGGAGGAAGGAGTGAGGACGTCACAAGAGAGAGTTCATGAACTGGTGAACGTCAACTCTTTGGGAACCCGTTCAGTTGGGATACGTTCAACTGAAAGATCCGTTCAGTTCGGATCCGTTCAGTGCTGAACGCCACATCCCTACGCAGAAACGACTCCACCGACATCAACGCTCCAGCTCCGGCCGTACGACCCCGCATTCCCGCACGTCTGATTCGCCCAACTCGAGATCACATTGACTCACGAAGGCCTCACGACGCCGCATGCTAAATTCGCCCGCGCCTTCGAGCCCCGACAAGCGGACCTCTACGACGACCCCAACCGACTTCCGAGCACGAGAATCCGTCAGTCCACGCCCGCCGACTCCGTAGAGCCCTCCCGGCCGACACACCGCAACGCGTAGAACATCAAATCGTCACGAAGGGACCTCCATGCCACGCGAAACTTTGCTGAATATTACCGGACCTCAACGCGAAAGCGTCGGCCCATTTCGGCGAATTACTAGCGGCTGGCACCATCGAACGCCAACAGCTACCTGACGTTGACAACTCGCCTTTTCGCCACGCACGCACCGTCCGACGGCTCCCGGCTCACCGCCTTACTCAACCGACTTCCGACGACGAACTACCGTCAGTCCTCGCCCGCCGACTCACTCGAGCACTCCCGGCCGACACACCGACCCCGCTCGTTCGGCAGCTTTTCACACGCGCCCTTCCAGACAGCATTCGCCTTCACATAGCGGCGCGCGACGAACCCGACGTCACGAAACTCGCTGCTCTCGCCGATCGCCTCAAACCCTTCGCTCCCCCTCCTCGAGTGGCTACCGTCACCGACGAGGTTCGTGTGATTCGAACAGACGACAACAGCGACCGCCGACGCAGCCACGACCGACCACACGCAGCGCGACGAACGGCTCGTGTTTCTACCGCCGCACATGGAACCCCCGAGCACAAAAACGCCGCACCCCATGCACCTGGCGCCCGCAACAACAGCCGCCGCGGCCGTACCCACGCACTCAGCCAACACCCCGGCTCTTCATACGTCGCAAACGTACCGCCCCCAACGACACCGACCCGGACAGCCACAGCGGACCACCACAACCAGCACACGCACCTCCCACGCCCGACAACCGCCACCGCAACAGAACAAAATTTAACTAAATGCGTTACTTAAATTCTGGGGGGAGCAGTGTTGTGATCGGCTGCTCCTCCACAACCAATGTAATGTACATACATGTTGTACCTCAGAGTGGGGACCCCCCGACCCCCCTCTGATCATGTCAGGGGCCTATAAAGAGCCGAGGGGCCAACAAATACATAACCATTCTCAAGCTAACTTTCGGCCTCGTCTGTCCATCCTTATTCACTACAATAATATAATATATGTACTACTCTATACATATTATGTCGATCGCAGACCCAAATCACGAGTTAAATGTTGTTAAAATAATTCAGTCGATGACAAACAGTAATTAAAATGGCAAAAAGAAACGCAAATAATGAAGCTCTGAAGGAAAATTGTTGATGTGGAGTGAAATAGACGCCTCTTCTGCGTAGATCAGTTTTCTGTGGTCAATTATAATGAACCGTTGTGTAATAATTTACCATTATGAAATAATTTACCGTTGTGTAATAATTTACCGTTGTGTAATAATTTACCGTTGTGTAATAATTTGCCATTGTGTAATATTTTACCATTGTGTAATAATTTACCCATCAGCAACGGTAAATTATTGCACAACGGTAAATTATTACACAACGGTTCATCTTCCTAGAAGGGGCTGGATTTTGTTGATTGGTACTTTTGCAACATGAACAACCGTTGAAGTATTATTGATAGGCAAGTTGTTACACAACGGTTCATTATATTTGACCACGAGGGTAGGTACTGACCACAGAAAACATTGCTCTACGCAGAAGGGGAATCTATTTCACTCCAGATCAACAATTTTCCTTCAGAACTTCATTATTTGCGTTTCTTTTTGCCATTTTAGTTACTGTTTGTCATCGACAGAATTATTTTAGCAACACTTCTCATGTCATCACTAGGGACGCGCAAACAATCGGGAATTGGTCCGAGATAAAATCATTGCTAGGGATCACCTGATTATAATCACGGAGTATGAAGTCAAGTTGGTTGTTCCGTGATATTATTTCATTTGAAAAATTATGGCTGTTTTGGAGTTTGTTGGTAAGTACTTTTGCAACTTTTTTCACTCCACATCAACAATCTTATTTGCGTTTCTTTTTGCCATTTTAGGTAGGTAGGTACTGTTTGTCATCGACAGAATAAATTATTTTAGCAACATTTAACTCGTGATTTAGGTAGGTACCTAACGCTTTTTCTGGGTGTTTTTCTGGGTATTGGGGTTTCTTTTTGATACTAATATTAGTTGTTAATAGCTTAGTAGGTTTTAAGAGGATGGTAGAGCTGTACTTGCGGGCATAGTTGCTTTTTTCTTCTGACGGCTGTGGCTGAATTGGCGATTCCACCAGATAGCACAAGGTCTTAGGACCTTATTTTCTGGTGGGCGTCAGTTTTTATTCTTATTTACAAGTCGTTTAGGATAATATTTGAATTAATCTTTTTGAATAACCGAAGTGTGTCTCTATGTTTATATAATTATACATACTTTTTTTATAATTTGTAATGTAATATACCTACTTTTTGTACTTTTTTTTATGCCAATAAATAAAATAATAATAATAATAATTTGGTGGTTTACGTTTCAAGGTACCTACCTATGTAGAATCCGAAAATGCAATAAAACAAATTTCTGTCGGTCCGCCCTACGCCGTACTGGCCACTTTTCTTAGTTACCATGAAACAAAATTTGTGAAATTCGGGTTATAGGTTCCGTTCGGGGTCTAGTTGGTCCTCGAAGCTCGACGTTACTGTCAGTCATCTCTAAGGGATTCAAAATACGGGTTGCAATTTTCAGAACGCCGTAGCTCGAAAACTTTCGATAGAAGGGTATGGTTTTGTTTACGTTATTAAATTTGTCTTGAGCTAAACAATTTTTTGAGACCACCCTGAGCATTGTATGTCCAGCCGTTCGTGTGCACCGAAAAGCTTCGTCAACACGATCGTGAATCAAACGGTACAAATCCGGCCCGGACATCATCACTAGGGAGCACCTGATTATAATCAAGGATGGCTGTATGAAGTCGAGTTGGTTGTTCTGTGATATTATTTCATTTGATAAGTGATGGACTATTGGATTTTCTTGGTAGGTACTTGTGAAACTTGAAGAAACGTTGAAGTATTATTGATGGGTAAATTATTACACAACGGTCAATTATTATACAACGGTAAATTATTTCACAACGGTAAATTATTACACAACGGTTCACCTACCTAGAAGGGGCTGGATTTTGTTGATCGGTACTTTTGCAACTTGAACAACCGTTGAAGTATTATTGATGGGTGAGTTATTACACAACGGTTCATTATGCTTGACCACGAGGGTATGTACTGACCACAGAATACAGTGATCTACGCAGAAGGGGCGTCTATTTCACTCCACATCAACAATTTTCCTTCAGAACTTCATTATTTGCGTTTCTTTTTGCCATTTTAATTACTGTTTGTCATGGACTGAATTATTTTAGCAACATTTAACTCGTGATTTAGGTAGGTACCTAGTAACGAGTACGGGGTTAGGTACTAACCTACGGAGGGTCTGCGATCTACATAATATGTATAGAATAGTACATATTATATTATATAGACGGGTTATCTATACAGAGAGCTGTGATCTGTATAACAGGAGGGTATTCTGTACAAAATAATAAACCGTTGTGCAGGGATTTGCAGCGTTTTTTATGCTGGTTTTTATTAGTTTTGTACATCGCTTTAGTCAGTACAATAAATATAATGTTATTCGAACGGCAATATTCTATTTTCCCATTAAATCAGGGACGGGGAATAGGAAGCCCGAAAAATAAATGCCATGAAATAAATGCCATTTTTGGCCAAAATAAGTGCCATTTTGCCATGTTTTTGAGTGCCATTTTTGGCAAAAATGAATGCCATGTTTTGAAGGGCTCTGGTAATTATTCACGACTGCTTGTTGGTTTCAGAATTCCAGAATTCGCTTTCCGCAGTCAATCATCACCAGCCCCCCCCCCCCCCCCCCCCCCACACTGGTGGTCTGTAAATATAACGACCAGTTGAAAGGCTGTGTCAGCTCTTGTCAGTGGTTGAAGGTGGTTTGTGGGGGGGGAGGGGGGGATGTGATTTTCTTTGTTGTGTCAGTAAATGCACCTTCCGGCCCCGCCAGCGACAGTTTACTTCGAGCTCCGCCGGAAATTTGTATCGAACGCTGTCGACAAGTCGACGGCTCCCGACAACCGATCACATCAGATTCACAGAATTGCTACGAGCGAGTCTCGTATTTCTGGGACTGTCCCGTATTTTAGGTACCCGTTCGTCCCGTATTTCAGCATGCTGTTGAGGTACCTTTGAATCTGCATAATAAAAAAATTATTACAATAATAAAAAGAAATGCGTTATTGAATGGGCAACCTTTCAATATCAATCAATGTTATCGTTTGTTTGTACATGGGTTTTGCCTCAGAGTCTGCACGGCAGCAGAAGCTTTCTTTTCACTTTCGAACCGAGAAATTTTATTGTGCTCCAAAATCAACATTTCCACTTGAATTTTGGTTTATTATTTTCAATAATGAACCATTGGAATAGAGAATGAAAAAAAAATTCTAACCCCCTCAAAATTTAATATTTTTTGTTTCAGGGCCTCCTGAACAAGTTTGGTTTCGTGTCTGCCTGTCCGTCTGTCTGTCTGTCTGTCCACATCTCCTTGCCACAGCCATAACTTCCATAATTTTGATCCGATTTCAATCAAATTCTCTTGAATTGTGTGGGTTTAGCGCTAGGTGGTCCCCTATCAGTTTCATTATGATCGAATCAACGGCAGCCTGTGCGCAGGCGCTAACGAGATTTTCTTGTTACGGTCATAACTCCATCAATTTTGAACGGATTTTGGTCATATTTTCAGGGATGATGCGGGTCAGGTCCCTCGAGGTCCCATGCGATATTCATCATGATTGAATCAGCGGTGGCAGTGGCACGTGGCACTGGCACCGCGTACGTTCTCCGCGTTGACGAATGAAATGACGGGCTCCGCACCCTGCTCAGCTGATGTGCTAAATTCCCTCCTGTTCACCCTAGGAAGTTGAAATTTGATTGGGACTCTTTGCGTTCTCAGTTCTATACGTGGACTAATTACTTTATCTTAAAACTTAAAGCATGAATACTAACTTCGAATTAGGTACCCTTATTATTAAATAACAGTTAAACAATTCCGTTGATTAATCTGAATCTTTATGCTAATTAATCCTTTAATTAATCTGAATCTTTATGTATGAAAATTGAATGGTGACTTACTGTGAAGGCCACGAGGAAGCTTCTGTGCCATGTCCTTGGCAGTGTATTTTTGGCTAAATCTTGTGTGCGCTGCCCAGAGCTTAATTCGGACGGCATACGGCGGACGGACGTTGCATTTTTGGAATCTACACACCTTGAAACATAAAAGAAAACAATTTTGAGGAGGTGTTATAAAAATTTTTTGCTGAGCGAATACATAGGTGTATTATTCACAGAATGCCCGTCTGCCGTGTCATCCATATCTACTTTATTTTCGGTCTACAAAATTCGTTCATTCGCATACAGGCTCCATTTGGGCCCTAGTTGTGTCCCAATCGGAATATACCCAGGGGTGTTGTAGGTGAAAAATGGGTGTAAAAATTTTTTTTTTCTTGTGTTTTATTAACATGAGCTCATCAGGTATCGTTTTCCATGGTTTTTAGAGCGAGGAGATCGAATATGGAGTCGATTTTGACCGAAGAGTGGAAAAATTGATATTCAATGAAGTTTCAGCTCCCAAAATTAATTTTTTTTATGAGTCAAAACCTGGTCAATTGTCTGAAATCAACACAATAAATTGGTATAGTGAAGGGAGTTAAATAGCACTGTCATTGTTAAAATATAGTTCGTCAAAAATAGGAGCCTAATTCTTGTTTTTGGGGGCCAAAATGGGTGGAAACGTACGTGGAGTACGTGCAATTCTACGCAGTTATCCATTTGGAAAACGCTGCAAAGTCCTTGTCACATGGGTTTATTATTCTATTGGACATACCTACAGAAATGTTGGCTGTTCATTTATTGTCTCTTTCATATAAAATAATTGAAATAGCTATCTCTGGTGGTTTCCACCAATTGTGGCCCCCAAAACACGAATAAGGTATGCTCCTCTTTTTTTTTTTTTTATAAATTATCTTCGATCATTGATAGTACCATTTAATCGTCTTGATCCACCTGTTGACACTTTTTCCAGTGTTATTCTACAAATTGATGGTGATTTCAGACGATTTCCCAGGTTTTTGACTCATAAAAAATCAATTTCGGGAGCTGAACATCTGGTAGAACCTCAATTTTCTATTCTTTGGTCAAAATCGACTTCATATTGTCTTCTCGTCCCCAAAAACATGAAAAACGATACCTTAAAAGCTCATGTTACCAACATGTTGCTAAAACGCAAAAAGTACCTATTTTTACACACATTTTCACTCATAACACCCCTGGGTATATTTCGATCGGGCTGAAAAGTTTCGGGACACAACTAGGGCCCAAATGGAGCATGTGTGCGAAAGAACGATTTTTTTAGACCGAAAATGAAGCCTGTACACGTGATACGGCGGACGGCGGACGGCGGACGGACATTGCATTTTTGGAATCTACACACCTTGAAACGGAAAAGAAACAATTTTGAGGGGGTGTTATAAAAATTTTTTGCTGAGCGAATACATAGGTGTATTATTCACAGAATAATAAACCAAAAACAAAGATTCTGCTAAAGTTGATTTTTCTCAAATTACTATTGTTTTAAAAACTGACGTCTTTCAATTTAGAACTTTTCTTGTTGTTGTTGTTGATGTACTAAAAATAACAAAAGATCCGTCGTCTACTTTCAGTTTAGAATAATTATTTTCTTGTACGTTACAGAGAGTCAAGAGGAAGAGGAAAAGGCTGCTTTAGCGATCCAAGCCGCTTTCAGAGGTTATCAGACGAGAAAAGAAATTCATAGCAGCAAAATGGCCTCCGACGAACCGACCAAGGAGCAGCTGGAAGCCGAGTTCAGCGCTGATGACAAACGTAAGCTACTTACTCATCATTTCTACAATAATATTTCACCAACTCTGCTGTATTAGTAATCTTGTAGATGATCACCAAGTTCCGCTAGAGCAGCTGTGGCTTTGGGTGATAACGGCAACTCTCGGAGGAGGATGATCCATGGGAGAAGGAAAATTTCGTGGAGGCAAGTTTATCGGCTTAAAAATAATTGACTGACAAGTGTTTTGAATCACCCTCCTGTGTGGATGTGTGCTCTGGACGCTCGCATCTCAAACGAAAATAACATGCCCTATCACTCTTTTTACAACGTGTGACTTGGGGAGTGGGGAATATCACTAGGTCATCGTTTTCGTAGGTGAGTAGTCTGGATGAGCCTTTTCTTCGCTCTCATCTTGAGAAGGAAAATAGGGGCTTACAATATCCACTAAAATTTCTCGTTTCCACAGACAATACCTAAGCGAGAAGTTATTTTCGATCAGTGCCATTCGTCTAACAGGATATTGAGCAAGTTTTTCGCTCCATCTCTTTTTGTAGGACTTGCAGCACAATGTTCATAAGCACCCCGTTTTGGTTTATTATTCCGTGAATAATACACCTATGTAATCACTCAGCCAAAAATTGTTACAACACCCCTTCAAAATTTTTTCTTTTACGTTTCAAGGTGCGTTGATTCCAAAAACGCTGCAAAATCCTTGTCGCATGGTTTTATTATTCTATTGGCTGGAATCACATTTCTTGTTTCTTTCAAGTGCAATTATTGAAATAGCTATTGTTGATGGTTTCCACCTATTTTGGCCCACAAAAACACGATATAAAACTCCTTTTTTTGACAAATTGTGTCGTCCGATATTTCTCCCTCTTCCATATCAGGATGGTCCATAATGATTAGATGGAAAGTTATTGTTGCCCTACTTGATGAAATACCAAGATTCGACTCACTGAATTCAATGTGGGAAGTAAAGAACAAAGTATGATGCGGGGTTGAGTGGAATGTTCAGGATGGTCACGATTCACTACAACTGTCTGAAGTGCTGTGAGGGCGATTTAACAGAATAGAATGAACATTATTCGGGTACTCCAGCTGTAGAACATTCGCCAGACACAGTTGTGGTGGCTAGGTTGAGAGGCGAGGTGAGGTGAGGTGAGGTGAGTATGATGGAGGAGAAGGTTGCTGGATCTAGCGTCTAAAAGGTTAACATCTTTAACCGAAGTCAGGGAGGGAACCACGACTAATGAGGCTAGAGGAATATTCCCAGTGGTTACCACTCAAGGCTGGTTATCACCAATGCCGGTTCCACCAATCTGGCATCTTTTGTGAGAAGAGGTAAGGAGGCATGAGAGGAGAGAGAGAGAGAGATAAGTCATCGACTTAAGGAGAGCGTCATGGAAGAAGGGAAATACGCTCCCTCCTTCCATGGGAGAGTGTAGAATGAGGTGACAGGCGCACCCTGCGAGTTTTTATATTCCCCAGTCCGCTCTCCCCCAGTCCAGGACGACTGGTGGGGAGCTGGTGTGGTCACGTACGCCACCTCACTGGTTGCGTTTATTACTTGAACTATCTTAATACACAAGAATTGATGTTCTGGGAGGATCACGACAACAGTGGTCAAAAACAATCGTCCAACCAGGTTGACAGTATCCAGTAATCTGATTTCGAACCAACTCTGGAGGTTAGTGCTCCTCCGAGTAGGTAGGTAGCGCTAGTGGCGTTCAGCGTTCTGGGGATGCACCGACGTTTCGATTCCTCTTCCCCGAGATACTTTTTTTCTAATTTAAATAATGGAAATTTTCCGATACTTCCCATCAGAGGATGATGATGAGTACTGAAAGTGCTGGCCACTTCGTCGGCCGCATTCTTAAAAGATGAACCTAAGCCAATCGTTGCTCCACATTTGTTTCATACAATACATCTCTGCAGGGGCGTTGCGTCCATAAGGCCACTGCCCCGGCACCCAAAAACACCAACCATTGTTCAGCTGGCATCTGAATTTCCCTCCGTACACTGTACCTAGCATTTTTCACAACGTTCAACAGCGACTCGCCAGATTTCTCTGGCCATGGGCTATTCAATATTCTAGTAGATGATCCATGGTGGTGGTTCCTTCTTGTTAGCTCCATAGACCAAGCATGTTATGGGAATCAGTCGTCAGTAATCGATGTCCTGCAATCGAAATCAAAACCCAGGCTCCTGAAACTGGCAGGTAGGTTCTGGACCTAGTGTTCCCATGGCAACCGAGAAAAGTGGCCCGTCCGCGCATGCTCAGTCGAGTAAAAAGGTTCTTCGCCACGCCCACTTCGGGCCCTGTCTCCAGAATCTGATTTCCACCTCAAAATCGTTCATTTCACAATCGATTCGATCCCTTCGATTCAATTTGTCATCTCGATAGGAGATTCTTCTTCTTCCGATTTGTTTTTGTTGTCTCTGAATCACATTCGCTTTCTCGTTTCTCTGTTGAGTCTGTTGTCAGTTTTCAATTTTTTGCGGCAGTTTTGTGCGTTTTACGTTCAGTCCGGTTCCAGTGACAGATTTGTGTCTGTCCTGTTTGCTGTTTGTGGTCTAGTGGTTTGTGGATTGATCGGCGTCAACACACGGATAGCTGCCTGCTTCTGGTAAATAGTTTCTCCATTCAAGTAGGCACTGGCCGACGGGTCGTTGTTTTATTGTATTTTAGTTTTGTGCGACGATAGAGTGTTGATTAAAAGAGATAACTCTGCTGAATATCACTGCTATCAGTAAATAAGAGAAGGGTGTTTGTTTATTGTTGCCTCGAGGTATTTTGTAGACAAATCTGTTGGTTTTGTGTTCCGGTCTGGTGCCCCACCGTTTTCAGACCCCACGCACCGCTACTGCATCTCTGCGGTATTAAACCACTTATTTCGGGAAAATCTAATAGACTTTACCACTTGTGATGGGAGAATGAAGAAAGAAGGACGGAAAACTGCCGGAAACTTGACGAAATCGGAAGAAAACATTCGGAAAAAACAACGATAAACTGTAACACTCGTTGGAGGTTGCTCCACAAAACGAAGGTTACTCTTCAGAACAGTCTTCGTTTCGTGTAGAACTGCAGAGTGGGATCGCGGAATCTTTACGAACAGAAAGTTGTCCTGCTTTTCATAATTTGCAAAGTGAAAGAGTAATGAAGACTTGGAAAGTGAAAAGTTGAAGAGCCTTTGGGTATGGGCCCCAGGTCGGTCGTCGGAGGACCCGCTGGGAGCTTTCACAGTTGTTTTTGGGACTCGACCCGAATGAAAGTGTTGTTCAAAATTAAATTGAATCGAACCCGGGAGTTTTGTGTCGCGGATGAAAACCCTCCACCTCGCGGTGCCATACGAGATCTGTCCGATGTTTCAACAAACCGACAAGTTCCCCGAGTCAGCTGGGAAGTGTCGTCTCCTGGGATCGGACAGAGCTCGGATGTGAAAAGTGACTGCCTGGTGAATTTATTGGCGCATATAATTCAACATGGAGTGGACTTTCCGTACAACGGCCAATTGTCGCGTTGTCTGTTTATATTTTGATGCCTCTCTGTCAAAGATGTGCTTTGTGCTACCTACTGGCAGTGGTGTAGCCTGTGGGGGGGGGGGGGGGTGTCATACCCCCCCCCCCCCCCCCCCCATTGGCTCGAAAACTTTATCACAAATTGAAATTAGATCTTAAGAATGATAACAATCACAAAAATAACAAACAAATACAACAGTAACAGATTAAACGGTAAATCAAACATGATTAAACAGTAAAATAATATTACGTTTATTTGATTAAAAACGATCTGTCCCAAAAATTTGACCCCACTCTTTCTGACAAAAATGCTTATCGCTTTTTCAGGTGATTAATATTGATTGTAGCCTTTAATACCAATTTTTGCCCCCCCCCCCCCCCCCCCCCAAATCTTAATCTGACCCCTATTCTGTGTGAAAAACAACTGAAATGGTATTTTTCTGTATTCACTCGTCCTTCCATTCCACTTTCAGTGATTTTATATATCAATTTCAGCCGTTTTAACCAATTTTCGACCCCTTAAAAACCCAAATTTGATCCCCCTTCGAATTTTTGAAAATTGCTCTTCCTTCTGTTTGGCAATAAGAACATTTTGGCGAAATTTGTAATTTTTATCACGTACCCAAGGTCAGATATCGTCTGGAGTGACACATGTGCCACCAGATGTATGTCCTTGGGTACATGATGAAAATTCCAAATTTCTCCAAAACGTTTGTATTGCCAAACAAAAGGATGAGTTCGAAGATGAGCAGTTTTCAAAAATTCCAAGGGGTCAAATTGCAGTTTTAGGTGTCAAAAGTCGGTAAAAACGGCTAAAATTGCAAACAATTGATATAAAATCACTGGAAGTGGTATGGAAGGGTGAGTAAAGACAGAAAAATACCATTTCAGTTGTTTTTAAAAGTCGGATGGTACTTCGAAACGGTCAAGTTGCGTGATGGGATTGAAATTGGAAGTTTTTCCCGAAAGAAGCAAATAAACACCAAACCCATTTGGACCGTCGAAAACCTTGATTTTCAAAAGCAAAATGGCCGTCTGGGAGGTGCACAGGCCCCTGCGTCCCTAACAAGTCAGCGCATGACGTGAGACCGCTCAATGTTTCAACGGTAACTGCTTTTACTGATCGGAAAAGCTTAGAAAAACAAACATGAACCAAAATGAAAGCGGTGGGGCGAGAGACAGTGCCACCCACTCGCCATAGCTGAATATTGGATTCTGCTCTTACGAGTTGTTTGAGGCTCAGAACTTCTGATACGGATAACGCGAAAGAGTTTTTGTTTTTTTACGACCATCAAATTCTAACAGTTTTCTCTTGTCGACCTCACGTGGGAAAAAGCTATTTGGTTTATAACACGACTTTTCCACCGGTTTTCCTCGGGCAGCGCCACAGCAATTTCCGCGCGAAGCGCGAAAGTGATATTTGACTTGGACTTGAGAACCCGTGGGAAGTGGAATCGTTCGCGAACACGAGGGAGCCAGCCTCGCAACGAGCTGTAACTTATGGGTTGAAGAATTCGCTTCAACCTGAGCGAACCGCGAAATCCACGGACTAGAATTATAATATTAAGGCTATAATTATGATGTACGTAGAACCCGAAAATGGAATAAAGACATTAATTTCTGTCCGTACGCCGTACTTCCCGCTTTTCTTAGTTACCTTGAACCAGAATTAATGAAATGTGGTTTGTAGGTCGCATTCGGGGTTTAGTTGGTACAATAAGCTCGACGTTACTGTCAGTCATCTCTAAGGGGTGAAAATAGGGTGTCATGGTACCCCTCAAATGTAGCATTTACGACTCACATGTAAGTTAAGATTTCACCAATAAACATGGAGAAAGACGAGCTGTGCGACGTCTCGGGAAAAAGCCCAGAAGGGTCTCCCTTCATCAACGCGTTGGTTGACGAGGGACGAGGTGGAGGCACCTTTATAAAGGCCTGGCTTGCCCAGCTCTTCATTCGACCGACCTCACTCTTACCTGTGACTCCTCTCTCACCTTGCGCCTCCTCTCTCACCTACCCTTCCATCTCCCTTCCCTTTCCTCTAAAGCTCGCTGTGGTGGTAACCACGGGACGCTTCTTCCTCTAAAGCTGGCTGTGGTGGTAACCACGAGACGCTTCTTCCTCTAAAGCTGGCTGTGGTGGTAACCACGGGACGCTTCTTCCTCTAAAGCTGGCTGTGGTGGTAACCACGGGACGCTTCTTCCTCTAAAGCTGGCTGTGGTGGTAACCACGGGACGCTTCTTTCTCTAAAGCTGGCTGTGGTGGTAACTACGGGACGCTTCTTCCTCTAAAGCTGGCTGTGGTGGTAACCACGGGACGCTTCTTCCTCTAAAGCTGGCTGTGGTGGTAACCACGGGACGCTTCTTTCTCTAAAGCTCGCTGTGGTGGTAACCACGGGACGCTTCTTCCTCTAAAGCTCCCTGTGGTGATAACCGCGGGGGTGTAAGCTATCCATAAAAGACTCCCAAGGGGCACGTCCTCCTTCCACCTGCGACCTACCCAAGCCTACCCTACCTAGCGCTCACCACATTGAGGTTCAAATTTTCCAAACACCCGTAGCTCGAAAGCAGTCAATAGAAGGGTATGGTTTTTTTTCTTCACGTTTTTAAATTGATCTCAAACTGGAAAATTTTTTTATACCACCCGTAGCACCGTAAGTCCAACTATTCGATTGTGAGATATTATTTCATTTGACGAATGGTGGTTACTTTGGATTTTATTGGTTGGTATATACTTTCTGGTTTATTATTTTCATTAATGAACCTTTGGAATGGAGCATGAAACAAAATTTTTAACACCCCCTCAAAATTTGATTGTTTCCGTTTCAAGGTACGTAGAATCCGAAAATGGAATAAAAAACCTTGCGAATTATTACACAACGGTTTATTATTTACCTGTATGGGGCCCCCTTCTGCGTACATCACTGTTTTCTGTGGTCAGTACCTACCCACGAGAGCCGGCCAGGGAATTAGGTACATTTTCATAAACATGGAAAACGATATACCTCAAAAACTTCACTAAAACATTTTTTTTAAATTGTACACCCTATTTTCACCCATAACACCTCTGGGTGTATTCCCCTCGGGCTGCCGAGCTACGGAGCACAACTAGGGCCCAGTTGCAGCCTGTGGGCGAAGAGACGACGACTTAAGACCAAAGCACCCCGCACTATTTCAATGTAAAAGTGGTTTCACTGGAATGCTTCCATATTTTGCCTTTGGGTTCTGAAAAAAAGTATCCATAGGCACAAAAAAATTCTATGACAGGATTTTTAGTTATTGGCCAAGTTTGGCCAAAAATTGAAAAACAATTTTCTCGCCAAAACAAATGTTCCTTTAGGTTTATCGGTCGATTTTAAGACGATGTTATTCGTGCACTTTTTTCTCTAAAATGCTTCCTTGATGAGATATAAGCAATTGAAAATGTCAAAAAACCGATTTTAAACCGCTAATATCTCATCAAGGAAGCATTTTTGAGAAAAAAAGTGTATGAATAAAATCGTCTTAAAATCGACCGATAAACTTAAAGTTACTTTGTTTTGGGGAAAAAATTGTTTTTCAATTTTTGGCCAAACTTTGGCCAATAACTAAAAATCCTGTCATAGAATTGTTTTGTGCCTATGGAGACTTTTGTTCAGAATCCAAAGGGCTACATCCCTGCAAAATATGGGAGCATTCCAGTGAAACCACTTACATTGAAATAGTGCGGTGTGCTTTATGGTAAAGTTTTATAAGTCAGAAACTTTGTTAGAACTTCAGTACGTATATAACTTAAATCGCTCGCGGCGGAATAGTGGAAATCCATAGCAAAAAACTACAGGATAAAAATAAAATATGTAGTCGATTTCCACGTACAATAGCAAAAACTGTTTTTGCTATTGTACGTGGAAATAGACTATTTTATTTTTATCCTGTAGTTTTTTCAGTACGTACTTCGAACTAATATACAGGGTGTAACATGAGTGATGCAAAACCTCTCTCCCACGTGTTCTACATCTAATTTCCGACCAAAAGTGTCCTATAACATTTTTTTTTTACTCCGCTTAAAACCCCACTATTTTCACTTTTAAAATTTTTTTCGAGTTTCCGACCTCGTCTCACTAAAGCAGCTATAATTTCCTTAATTTAAAGTGTAAATTCAAATTTGAAGATAGGTACCGTTGGAAAGAGCGTTAAATTTCCTGTCTCTCTAATGCCTAACAAAAAATTTTTAGGAGGATTTGAGGAGTGAAAATGGAGTTTGAAAAGTGAATTTGGTCAATATCTTAAAATCGTCTGTATTTTCAAACGCTTGGTGATCCTATTAATTCTTGTAGCAGAATGGTGAAGGTAAGCTGAAAAATGCGCCAAAACGTCAGCTATCCAAGGGACTCATCAAAACGTTTTTTGGAATTGATTTCAAGAGAGAAAATGAGGTTTGAATACGAAAAAACGTGTTGTTTCCGGCTAAATCGTGGGTTTTTAATGAAAAATGTACCTACCTTTTGTGAAGTAGTGAGTCAACTATGGGGTAATTTTCAAATCGAATGGTGACACCCTCACATCATCTCCCAGTAAGTATTTGGTCGTTATTGTCATTTAGGGTGTTGGCATTACAAAGAATGGAACTATGGAAGTTAAGCGAAGATGATTGAATGATCCGTGAGACGACTGTTGTTCCTCTACGAATGATTGGGATGAGTTCTTATCTTTTTCGCTGCCACCTTTGGACCCTTCACAAACGAACCAATCTCTGTATTCGCCAAAACGGAGGGCATTTTGAGGAAATAAAGGATTGAACAGAGTCCCGCTTAACTTCCATAGTTCCATTCTTTGTAATGCCAACACCCTAAATGAAAATAACGACCAAATACTGGGAGATGATGTGAGGGTGTCACCATTCGATTTGAAAATTACCCCATAGTTGACTCAATACTTCACAGCAGGTACATTTTTCATGAAAAACCCACATTTAGCCGGATACAACACGTTTTTTCGTAATCAAACCTCATTTTCTCTCTTGAAATCAATTCCGAAATACGTTTTGATTAGTCCGTTGGAAAGCTGACGTTTTGGCGCATTTTTTAGCTTACCTTCATCATTCTGCTACAAGAATTAATAGGATCACCAAGCGTTTGAAAAAACAGATGGTTTTAAAATATTGACCAAATTCACTCTTCAAACTCTATTTTCACTCCTCAAATCCTCCTAAAAAAAATTTGTTAGGCATTAGAGAGAGAGGAAATTTAACGCTCTTTTCAACGGTATCTTCAAATTTGAATTTACTCTTTAAATTACGGAAATTATAGCTGCTTTAGTGAGACGAGGTCGGAAACTCGAAAAAAATCTTAAAAGTGAAAAAAGTGGGGTTTTAAGCGAAGTAAAAAAAAAAAAAAAATGTTATAGGACACTTTTGGTCGGAAATTAGATGTAGAACACGTGGGAGAGAGGTTTTGCATCACTCATGTTACACCCTGTATATACAGGTAAATAATAAACCTTTGTGTAATAATTTGCAGCGTTTTTTGGTCGAACTGGTTCTGTTTTAGAATTGTATTGGTCTAAATTTTCAACGAATAAATTGGAGGTTGAAATGGTTTTTGTGTTGTGAAAATCGAAAGTCGTTTCCCGATTCGGAAAAATAAAATAAATGGCCGACGGGGCGGATCGTGAGAAGGAGTCAATTTGCCGAGCTTGTGTCAACCTCATTTATATTCAGTAGGTGCGTCACCCATCAGGGGTCAAGTGTGGTGGTTCGTGAGTGTGCGTAGTGATTCGTGAGCGTCTGTGTGGTGGTTCGTGAGTGTGTGGACCGTCAGTGAGCGCGAGGTTAGGTTGAGGCGCCTCCTGTTATTTGGCAATGCCGAGATAGGTTTCAAGTGCTGCGGAAAAAGCGGTAAATCATCGACGTGACGCTGTCGCGTCTCCCTCCTGACACATTCCGCTCTCAGTTGGCGCTGGGGAATAAATCAGTGTCCGACGTGAAAAGGAAGAGGGATGTTGTGATGATTGCGTGGAGGGGGGAAATTGTGGTGCGGGGTAATACGGATTGGGTGAATACCGCCAGGGGGTGATACTTTGTGGGTGTGAGGGGGGTCTGTGGTGGGTCGCTGTGTTGGTGATACGGTGATGACGTGGGAGGGGGGCGATACGGTATGGTCGAGAGGGAGGCGATACGGCGAGGAAGGAAGGACAAAACGAAAATGGGAAACGACATTAAGAAATAAATCAGTTCGTCCTTTTGTGCGTCCTCCAATAGTGTAAAACCGCTCTGCTAAACTTTATGACTTGTCGGGGATTCCACGACAATTTCCGTTTCGACGGTGCGAGGAAAAGCTGATATATAACACACATACGCATACGCATTCATATACACATACACATACACATGCACATACAGACACACACACACATACACGTTGACGCCTGTTGACTAATACGCCGCTTTGGAGGTGAAAACTGCTCCGTGTAAACGCCCTCCTAATTCGGCGAGCTTATCGGGCGAGTGGGGAAATTGTTATTAACGATCCGTTGAGAGGAGAACTGTGTTGTCCAATAACAGCGAGCTCGTGTGTGTTGTGAAGGCCGGCAGCGTCGTCTGCAGCGAGCTAGTGTGCGCGCACTAGTAGCAGTAGCAGTAGCAGTAGCAGCGCGTGCACAGTAGCGTATTAGTGTGAGCGGTGAAGTGTGCAGTAAGTACGCGGCTTCCCCGCTTTCACTGAATAATCCCGTTCATTTGAAAATGCGGCCAGCGTCAGGCTACCAAGTGATCTCCTACTAAAAACGCTGCAAAGTCCTTGTCACATGGGTTTATTATTCTATTGGACACACCTACAGAAATGTTGGCTGTTCATTTATTGTTTATTTCATGTGAAATAATTGAAATAGCTATTTCTGGTGGTTTCCACTAATTTTGGCCCCCAAAACACGAATTAGGTAGGCACCTTTTTTTTCAAATTACCTTTGATCATTGTTAGTGCCATTTAATCGTCTTGATCCACGTGTTGATACTACTTCCAGTGTTGTTATACAAATTTATGGTGATTTAAGAAGATTTCCCAGGTTTTTGACTCATAAGAAATCAATTTTGGGAGCTGAACATTTGGTAGAAACTCGATTTTCCACTCCTTGGTCAAAATCGACTTCATATTCGGTCTTCTCGTCCCCAAAAACATGGAAAAAGATACCCCAAAAGCTCATGTTACTAACACTTTACTAAAACACAAAAAGTAGCTATTTTTGTTCAAATTTTCGCTCATAACATGTAACGATGTAACATCCCTGGGTATATTCCGAACGGGCTGAAAATTTTCGGGACACAACTAGGGCCCAAATGGAGCATGTGTGCGAAAGAACGACTTTTTTAGGCTGAAAATGAAGCCTGTACACGTGATACGGCGGACGGACATTGTATTTTTGGAATCTACGCACCTTGAAACGTAAAAGAAAACATGTTGAGGGGGTGTTATAAAAATTTTTTGCTGAGCGATTACATAGGTGTATTGTACCAAAAACGCTGCAAAGTCCTTGTCACATGGGTTTATTATTCTATTGGACATACGTAAAGAAATGTTGGCTGTTCATTTATTGTTTCTTTCATGTGAAATAATTATTGAAATGGCTATTGTTGATGGTTTGCGCCAATTTTGGCCCCCCAAAACACGAATTAGGCTCCTATTTTCGACAAATTATCTTTGATCATTGATAGAGCCATTTAATTATTTTGATTCGCCTGTTGATACTAATTCTTATGTTACTAAACAAACTGATGGTGATTTCAGACTATTTCCCAAGTTTTTGACTCATAAAAAACGAATTTCGGGAGCTGAACCTTTGTTACAACCTCAATTCTTCACTCGTCGGTCAAAATCAAGTTCATTTTCGGTCTTCTCGCCCTAAAAACACGGAAAACGATACTTCACAAGCTCCTGTTCACTAAAACCTCGAAACCCCCTTATTCTTATTTTCATTTTTCACTCATAACACCCCTGGGTATATTCCGATCGGGCTGCAAAGTTTCGGGACACAACTAGGCCCCAAATGGAGCATGTGTGCGAAAGAACGAATTTTTTAGACCGAAAATGAAGCCGGTACACGTGATACGGCGGACGGCGGACGGCGGACGGACATTGCATTTTTGGAATCTACGCACCTTGAAACGTAAAAGAAATAATTTTGAGGGGGTGTTAAACAAATTGTTTGCTGAGCGAATACATAGATGTATTATTCACAGAATAATAAACCAAAACCGGTGTTACTGATCACAGCCCCTCCGCAGTTTATTACTTATTCGCCACTGCAAATGAGTATCATGCGTTGAATGTTCAAGCAGTAGCTCAAATGGCATAAAGAAAGAAAAAATAAAGTTCCGAAGGGAAATTGTTGGTGTGAAGAGAAAAATATTTGGTCCGGGAACGGGGATTCGAATCTCTGGTTCTAAGTGTACGAGACCGGCGGCTAGACCACTCAGCTTCGGCGGCCACCCGGCCGAGAGACAAGTGATGTGCGCTCTTAACCCAGCTTGATGCTTGCATGCACCCTGCTCTTTAGGGCAAATTGTATGGCCACATCGTAGAATAGTATGCTGCAGGTGGTCCCCACAATTCAGAAAAACATCGAACTTTCAAAAATGGGAGAAACCCCACACCTCAAAATGGAGGAGATACTCTGGAGGAGATACTCTGGATATTTCAACCCCTATTTTTCACCCCTTAGAGTTGAGTGACTGCAACGCCGAGCTTCGAGGACCAACTAGAGCCCCAAATACCGTACAAACCAAGTTTTATTAATTTTGGTTCGTGGGATGTAAGAAAAGTGCAAAGTGCGGCGGACGGACAGAAATTTTTTGTTTCATGTTAAAGATTCTACGGACCCTGAATCGGATACCATCAAATTTTGAGATGGGAAGGGGGGATTAAAAATTCATTTATTTTTATTTTTTTCTTCATGGTCGTTTTCAAAGATTCGTTATTCAAAATAATAAACCAACACGCAAATTGGTAGAGAAATACGGCCTGGGCAGCGCACACAAGATTTTATCACGCACACAGACACACACCTATGGGTTTAGTTTATTATTTTCAGTAATAAACCTTTGGAATCGAGCATGAAAAAAAAAAAAAACCCTCCCCCCCTCCCACAAAATTTTATGGTTCACGTTTCAAGGTATGTAGAATCCGAAAATGCAATAAAAATATTTCTGTCTCTCTGCCGTACGCCGTACGGGCCACTTTTCTTAGTTACCATGAAACAAAATTGATGAAATTCGGGTTATAGGTTCCGTTCGGGGTCTAGTTGGTCCTCGAAGCTCGACGTTACTGTCAGTCATCTCTAAGGGGTTCAAAATAGGGGTTGAAATTTTCAAAACGCCGTAGCTCGAAAACTTTCGATAGAAGGGTATGGTTTTGTTTACGTTATTAAATTTGTCTTGAGCTAAACAATTTTTTGAGACCACCCGGAGCAGTGTACGTCCAGCCGTTCGTGTGCACCAAAAAGCTTCGTCAACAATCGTGAATCAAACGGTATAAATCCGGCCCAGATATCATCACTAGGGAGCACCTGATTATAATCAAGGATGGCTGTATGAAGTCGAGTTGGTTGTTGTGCGATATTATTTCATTTGATAAGTGATGGACTATTGGATTTTGCTGGTAGGTACTTCTGAGACTTGAGCCAACGTTGAAGTATTATTGATGGGTAAATTATTACACAATGGTAAATTATTACACAACGGCAGTTTATTACACAACGGTAAATTATTTCACAACGGTAAATTATTACACAACGGTTCATCTACCTAGAAGGGGCTGGATTTTGTTGATCGGTAGTTTTGCAACTTGACCAACCGTTGAAGTATTATTGATGGGCAAGTTATTACACAAAGTTTCATTATACTTGACCACGAAGGTAGGTACTGACCACAGATAACAGTGATTTACGCACTCCACATCAACAATTTTCCTTCAGAACTTCATTATTTGCGTTTCTTTTCGCCATTTTAATTACTGTTTGTCATGGACTGAATTATTTTAGCAACATTTAACTCGTGATTTAGGTAGGTACCTAGTAACGAGTACGGGGTTAGGTATTAACCTACGGAGGGTCTTCGATTCACATAATATGTATAGAATAGTACATATTATATTATATAGACGGGTTATCTATACATAGAGCTGTGATCTGTAACAGGAGGGTATTCTGTACAAAATAATTAACCGTTGTGCAGGGATTTGCAGGAGGTTTTCCTTCTTTTTCTAGAAGAAATATTTTCTACAGGCCAAATGTCCTGAAATTCTGATTCCGCCTTTTCTTCCCCCTCCCCCTCACCCTGCACTTTCCTCCCCCCCCCCTCCCTCCCTCCATGCATCCCCGTGTGACCTGTGCTCTGTTGGGTTCTGTTGTGCTGATCACAGAGGCGGACGGTCCGCACGAACTGCGCAGTCGAAGAGGCGGACGAACCCGTTTGACCCTGCGGAGCAATTTTATCCCGTCGGCGAGGAACCCAATTACTCGTCGGGGCCACTCGCTCCCCCGTGGGAGACGAAATTACAGGAGGAGGAGGAGAGAAATTAGGAGGAGCCGCCTTCCTCCTCCTCCTCCTCCTACTGGTGCGACCTCCTCGAGTGGGAGGCGGAGTCCGGAAAACAAAAACAAACGCTTCACGTGTTTGCTCTGAACGTCCTGAAGTACGTGCTGAGCTGGATGTGCCCCCTGGGGTGGACACACACACACACACAAACCCGCACACACACACAAACCCGCACACACACACAAACCCGCACACACACAAACCCACACACACACACACCCGCGCACACACACACAAACCCGCACACACACAAACCCACACACACACACCCGCACACACACACACACACACAAACCCGCACACACACACACCCGCACACACACACAAACCCGCACACACACACAAACCCACACACACACACACACGCACGCTCACACGCACGCACACAAACGTACTCTTCACAGAGAGGCAGAGTTCGAGCCAGTGCTCCGCTGCACAGTCGTTCGAATTGTAGCTGTGTAGCTTTTGGTTTATTATTCTGTGAATAATACACCTATGTATTCGCTCAGCAAAAAATTTTTATAACACCCCCTCAAACTTTTTTCTTTTACGTTTCAAGGAGCGTAGATTCCAAAAATGCAATGTCCGTCCGCCGTCCGCCGTATCACGTGTACAGGCTTCATTTTCGGTCTAAAAAAATCGTTCTTTCGCACACATACTCCATTTGGGCCCTAGTTGTGTCCCGAAACTTTTCAGCCCGATCGGAATATACCCAGGGGTGTTATGAGTGGAAATGTGTGTAAAAATAGGTACTTTTTACGTTTTAGCAACATATTGGTAACATGAGCTTCTGAGATATCGTTTTCTATGTTTTTGGGGACGAGAAGACCGAATATGAAGTCGATTTTGACCAAAGAGTGGAAAATTGAGTTCTACCAAATGTTCAGCTCCCAGAATTGATTTTTTATGAGTGAAAAACCTGGGAAATCGTCTGAAATCACCATCAGTTTGTATAATAACACTGGAAAAAGTGTCAAGACGTGGTTCAGGACGATTAAATGGCACTACCAATGATCAAAGATAGTTAAAAAAAAAAAAAAAAAAAAAGAGGGTATACCTAATTTGTTTTTTGGGGGCCAAAATTAATGGAAACCATCAGCATGAAAGAAACAATTAATGAACTGCCAACCTTTCTGTAGGTATGTCTAATAGAATAATAAACCCATGTGACAAGGACTTTGCAGCGTTTTGTAGGTTGTAGTCGTGTAGCTGATCAAAAAGGAAAAACGCTGCAAATTATTACACAAGGGTTTATTATTTACCTGAATAGATGCCCGTTTTTGCGTAGATCACTGTTTTTTGTGCTCAACACCCTCGAGCTCCCCCCAGGAAAGCCCTAAATCGACTACTGGAACCGGCCCCGGCATTAAATTTCATACAAATGCGCGGGATTCAGTCATTATTTGTAGTTTTTCTTGAAGCATAAGGTTGAAAATAAAACGTTGTGAGTAGTGGAAAAACCCTCTTACGGTGACACCAAGATGCGGGATGCTGCGAGAGCTGAAAATCTGTAGATGTATAGAATGAGATGCGTAGATTAAGAATTCGTAGAGACATCCCCGAAAAGTCGCACGGGGGGTGAGATATTAGGGGTTGAAGTTGGTGAAAAAAGTTGGGAAAAAAGTGCGGGCGGTGAAAGCGGCGGCGGCGGCCGGGCCGACGACCGTGTTTCAAACGGTGTATGGAAAGACGTTCGCGACGAATAGGTGGGTTACTCGTTGGAAAAAAGTTGGAAAATGGCCGCCGCCGCCGCAGGGTGAGATGGAGATTTAAATAGATTTAACACCGATCGCGAGAGTCCTTGAAGAAGGTGAGCGGGCGCGCGCGGAAGACTTCTTATCGCAGGTTGATAATTGGCCGTCGGCCGAGCCTCATTAGCGACACTATAATTACTCAGTGTGATAAGACGTACCATTCGGACGTTGATTATTGTTCAAGGACGCTATCGTTTTCTTACTTTAAAAATGATATTAAAAATTGTGTCACTCATGTACCGGTATTTTGAATAATATAATAATTATTTCTCTCTGGACGAATCGTTAAAATATGGGATTTATGTGCGGGATTATTGAGTTCGATTCGTTTCAAGGAGACCTCCCCCTCCTTGACTTTTACGGATGAGAAACGGGTAATTATGGCAAATGGTGTCGATACTACATAGAATGGTAAACATCTTCATCACAATAAAGTAAAATATTACCTTGGTGTTAAATGAGTATAACATAATATTTAGTAACCTTTTAATCATTTTTTCTTCTGATAAGATTTGAACATCAAACATTTTTCTTCTAATTTGAAAAGTTCAATATATTCGTGAAATGAGGTGAGATGAGGTGAGATGAGGTGAGATGAGGTGAGATGAGGTGCGATGAGGTGAGATGAGGTGAGATGAGTTGAGATGAGGTGAGATGAGGTGAGATGAATGAATGAATGATCCGATTATTTAACCACCATGGAAGGTGAGATGAGGTGAGATGAGGTGAGATGAGGTGAGGTGAGTTGAGATGAGTTGAGATGAGGTGAGATGGTGTGAGGTGAGGTGAGAAGAGGTGAGATGAGGTGAGATGAGTTGAGATGAGGTGAGATGGTGTGAGATGAGGTGAGAAGAGGTGAGAAGAGGTGAGATGAGGTGAGATGGGGTGAGATGGGGTGAGATGAGGTGAGATGGGGTGAGATGGGGTGAGATGGGGTGAGATGAGGTGAGATGGTGTGAGGTGAGGTGAGAAGAGGTGAGATGAGGTGAGATGAGTTGAGATGAGGTGAGATGAGGTGAGATGAGGTGAGATGAGGTGAGATGAGGTGAGATGAGGTGAGATGAGGTGAGATGAGGTGAGATGCGGTGAGATGAGGTGAGATGAGGTGAGATGAGGTGAGATGAGGTGAGATGAGGTGAGATGAGGTGAGATGAGGTGAGATGAGGTGAGATGAGGTGAGATGAGGTGAGATGAGGTGAGATGAGGTGAGATGAGGTGAGATGAGGTGAGATGAGGTGAGATGAGGTGAGATGAGGTGAGATGAGGTGAGATGAGGTGAGATGGTGTGAGGTGAGGTGAGAAGAGGTGAGATGAGGTGAGATGAGTTGAGATGAGGTGAGATGGTGTGAGATGAGGTGAGATGAATGAATGAATGATCCGATTATTTAACCACCATGGAAGGTGAGATGAGGTGAGATGAGGTGAGATGAGGTGAGATGAGGTGAGATGAGGTGAGATGAGGTGAGATGAGGTGAGATGAGGTGAGATGAGGTGAGATGAGGTGAGATGAGGTGAGATGAGGTGAGATGAGGTGAGATGAGGTGAGATGGTGTGAGGTGAGGTGAGAAGAGGTGAGATGAGGTGAGATGAGTTGAGATGAGGTGAGATGGTGTGAGATGAGGTGAGATGAGGTGAGATGAGGTGAGATGAGGTGAGATGAGGTGAGATGAGGTGAGATGAGGTGAGATGCGGTGAGATGAGGTGAGATGAGGTGAGATGAGGTGAGATGAGGTGAGATGAGGTGAGATGAGGTGAGATGAGGTGAGATGAGGTGAGATGAGGTGAGATGAGGTGAGATGAGGTGAGATGAGGTGAGATGAGGTGAGATGAGTTGAGATGAGTTGAGATGAGTTGAGATGAGGTGAGATGGTGTGAGGTGAGGTGAGAAGAGGTGAGATGAGGTGAGATGAGTTGAGATGAGTTGAGATGAGGTGAGATGGTGTGAGATGAGGTGAGAAGAGGTGAGAAGAGGTGAGATGAGGTGAGATGGGGTGAGATGGGGTGAGATGGGGTGAGATGGGGTGAGATGGGGTGAGATGGGGTGAGATGGGGTGAGATGGGGTGAGATGAGGTGAGATGAGGTGAGAGGAGGTGAGATGATGTGAGATGAGGTGAGATGAGGTGTGAGATGAATGAATGAATGATTTGATTATTTAACCACCATGGAAGGAGAGATGAGGTGAGATGAGTTGAGATGAGGTGAGATGAGATGAGATGAGGTGAGATGCGGTGAGATGAGGTGAGATGAGGTGAGATGAGGTGAGATGAGGTGAGATGAGGTGAGATGAGATGAGATGAGGTGAGATGCGGTGAGATGAGGTGAGATGAGGTGAGATGAGGTGAGATGAGGTGAGATGAGGTGAGATGAGGTGAGATGAGGTGAGATGAGGTGAGATGAGGTGAGATGAGGTGAGATGAGGTGAGATGAGGTGAGATGAGGTGAGATGAGGTGAGATGAGGTGAGATGGGGTGAGATGGGGTGAGATGGGGTGAGGTGAGGTGAGATGAGGTGCTAATAATTTTTTCTTCCGATTAGATTTGAACATCAAACATTCTTCTTCTAATTTGAAAAGGTCAATATATTCGTGAAATGAGGTGAGATGAGGTGGGATGAGGTGAGATGAGGCGAGATGAGGTGAGATGAGGCGAGATGAGGTGAGGTGATGTGAGATGAGGTGAGATGAGGTGAGATGAGGTAAGATGAGGTGAGATGAGGCGTGATGAGGTGGAACCGGTCTGCCTACCCTCGGATAGGTATATGAGTACTCATGAGTATATGATTTCTTCATAACTTCTAAGCGTATGGAAGGTGAAGCCACCAAAAATTGTAATATAGTACAACGTCATGAATATCAGAGAAACCATTGCACGAGAACTTCACGCACCAGCACGAAAAAAATTCCCAACGAGACATGTTGAGGTAAAAGGAATTCATGACTTGTATCAAGCAGATCTTGTTGAAATGATTGTTATCACCCTACGCAAAAAAAATTCAAGAATTGTTTAATTTACCTTTAGGAGGCGGAGTTAATAAATTACTATTAACGCTAGACAATAAAACACGCTACGTCATTCATTATCAAAATCTGAAGTTATACATTCAATTAGGGTTGAAACTAACCAAAATTCACAAAGTTTTATCTTTCGATCAAGAACCATGGTTGAAACCATTTATAGATTTTAACTCGTTAAAACGAAAAAGCGCACAAACGAAGTTTGAATCTAATTTTTTTAAATTAATGGTAAATTCCGTCTATGGAAAATGTTTAGAAAATGTTAGAGGTCATATTGATTTCAAATTAGTCGCAAATGAGAAGCAATTACTTAAGTGGACGGCATCACCGCGTTTAAAATATTTTAAAATATTCGACGAAAATTTTGCGGGCTTAGCGTTGAACAAAATTTCTTGCAAATTAATAAGACCCATATATGTAGGTTTTACCACGTTAGAAATAGCAAAAAATATTATGTACGCGTTTCATTATAATCACATCATGAAAACGTACGACAGGAGCAATATCCAGTTGTTATTTACTGATACAGATTCACTAATGTATTTAATCATGAGCCCCGATGTATACAACGATATGCTCAAATCCATTCATCTTTTTGACACTTCAGGATATCCAGATAATCATAAATGTAAAATTATGTATAATAAAAAGAAGTTGGGAACTTTTACAGATGAAACAGACGGAAAACCGATATATCAATTTATTGGGCTTAGACCAAAATGTTATTCCTTTCTAATGGCAGATAAAAAAGAAAAACGTGTCGCCAAAGGAGTTCAACGAGCGGCGATTGCACATCAATTACGTCATAAAACATATAAAAAATGTTTACGTAATTTCATTAATTACTATACTACGAGTAATAATATTACATCTAAAAATCATGTCATATTTACTCAACAAATAAAAAAATTATCGTTGTCACCTTTTGATGATAAACGGTTTATATTAAAAGATGGAATCAGTAGTTTGGCTTACGGTCACTATAAAATCAAAAATGGTGATGCTCGGAACATGTAAAACAAAAAATTTCATAGGTAATTATGGCTTCATTGTATCAACACCATGTCATTGATTCGAGAACGCATTGCGCGAATTACACGCCTCCCACGCATGGCAAGTTCGCAAATTACTTCGAGGTCCACCCCCATTGCACCGGAGGAAGCACCTGAGACCAAAAGAAGAAAACTGGTTGAAGATGGGTCAGCAGAGCAGGTGTCTAGCACACCGGTCGAAAAGGAAGAAACCATCTCTACACCGAAAGGTACTGAGTCTTCGTTTGTAACTGAGCCAAGACATCGTGCGAAAGAAGAAAAAGTGCCCATATTTCCACATGATACTTCCCTTCACATAGAACCACACTCATATTGGCACGCAGATTTACAACGTTCTGTTGTTAATCGGTATCATCAAATGCGGGAAACTGGTTACGCAAAAATAATTAAAGTATCTCTCAATTGTACCAAAACAAAATTTGCTACTGTAGGATTGTTTTTGAAACACGGGTATAATCCTGCAATGTTGTTGTCAAGAAATGGAAACAAAAACTATAATATGTTTTTGACTAAGGACCATGTGTTAGAAATTAAGTTGCTTACCAATGAACTGGGTAGATTGTTTGACGTTAGAGAAAGTAATGTCATGAGAAAACGTCCGAAAAGTCAAACTTTTATGTTACCGAGTAAGGACATTGTAATTACTTTAAGACGAATTTTCTATGTACCTCATCTTGAGTTGTATAATAATACGAATAAAGAGGTTTTTTTTTTTAACTGTCACCACAAGAATTTTACCACTTTAGTGAATTTTTGGATTTAACCTACAGCAAACTAGATGAGTTAGATAGGAAGAAACATGATATACTTGATTATGTTGAATCAATTAAATATGGAATTAGTCAGCCTCCATTAATCCATAATATACTATCACGTGATGAAATGTTAACATTACATTATGAAAGTACTTTATAAGACGAATTTTCTATGTACCTCATCTTGAGTTGTATAATAATACGAATAAAGAGGTTTTTTTTTTAACTGTCACCACAAGAATTTTACCACTTTAGTGAATTTTTGGATTTAACCTACAGCAAACTAGATGAGTTAGATAGGAAGAAACATGATATACTTGATTATGTTGAATCAATTAAATATGGAATTAGTCAGCCTCCATTAATCCATAATATACTATCACGTGATGAAATGTTAACATTACATTATGAAAGTACTTTATAAGACGAATTTTCTATGTACCTCATCTTGAGTTGTATAATAATACAAATAAAGAGGTTTTTTAACTACTGTCACCGCAAGAATTTTACCACCACTTTAGTGAATTTTTGGATTTAGCCTACAGCAAACTGGATGAGTTTGATAGGAAGAAACATGATATACTTGATTATGTTGAATCAATGAAATATGGAATTAGTCAGCCTCCATTAATCCATAATATACTATCACATGATGAAAAACGTTAACATTGCATTATGAAAGTACCTACTTATTATAATTCTTCTTATTATAATTCTACTTATTATAATTCTAATAAACTTTTTTGTGTGAAACAACTGGTAATAAATGTTTCCCTTCAATCTCCTACAACACATAGCTATCTATTGAAGCAATAAAGAGCAATCAAACGCTCTAATTGGACTTTTTCTGACGGTTCGAGGACACATTTCTTACATGTAATCATACAAGTAAAACTGGTGTGCCAATGGACTTGATACTTGAACTGATCAGAGCGCTCTTTGTACCACTTTCATGAATTCGAACGCGGAAGAAAAACTGAGAATTGAAGATGCGTACAATAAACACCAACTGAACTAGAAAGTATCTAGAAACCAGATTACAAAACAGAATCCAAATTACATGACAGTTTTTTTTTTTTACGACCTTGAGGTAGTTGTGCAGGTTCCTTGGGGAGAAGTCAGTAAATTGCCGGTAAAAATTACGTCTACCAAACTTAAAGACTTGATAGCATTGTGCGAACCGAACATAATTCATAAAGTGCACCACCCTTTCTTCCAGCATTTGAAATAGTCCCACACCAAAAAATTTGATTTTATCAAATATTGGAATTGTACTTTTGTTTCCTTAGTATGCTTTTACCATCTTTTACCATATCGCTTCATTGTTACCTTTCAGTTTTTTTTTTCAAAAATTCAATTAGATCTTTCAATAAAGTTTTTTTTTTTTAAGTGTCAATTTGTCTTCTAGTCCAAAGGACGTTAAAATGCGAAAAAGGAGAGCAAAATGAATACTAAACAGTAAGGAGATTATGACCGTAACGTCAGTTTGGAGCAAAAATTTCAATGCAACATAGCCATAAGTCGTCAAAAGGGTTCAAAGGGTAAACTAAGGTTGATGGCAATGGTTACTCATTTTTTCGACACTATCTGGTATAGTTCTGAACTCAAAATATTTTTCTAGAACTATATTTCCAATTTTTTTTGCCCGTTCAAAAACTTTGAATGCTCACCCTGAAAACCTACAATAAAAAAGTTGTGGCAGTGAAGGTGCAATATATGCTATATGTAAACACCACAATATACGTCGTTAAAATGTGAATAATTTGCTTTCAGTTCCCTACAAACATTCATTTATTGAACTAAGTAGGTATGAGGCAGTAATACAAAACACCGAGATACAATTTTTCAATTTTATTATACCCCATCAAATCAAATTAAAACACACCCACAACCAAAACATAATCAATTAAATTACAAAAAGTTAATTCAATTTTCTTTTATTCTTCCTGGCTGAGGATTTTTTCACGGGGGTTGGAGGAATCACTCCGTCGTCGTCTTCATTTACGTGGTGTTAAGCGCTGTCGTCAGCGACGTTGATTTGCAGTTCACGTTCTTCAACGCTGCCATCGTCGTCGTCGTCGTCTTCTTCATTGTGTCCGTCATTGGTAACAACTTCGAGCGAATACTTCCGTTTCTGAGAAGAACCAGAGTTGCCAGATTTTGCTTGTAGTCCTTTTAGGATTTTTGCCTTTTCTTCAGGCGTTACGGGGATAAAATTGATATCATAGGCATTGCCTACTTTCCCTCGATAGACAATCCCCATGGTACAAGCTAAAACATAAAACATAACTATTACAACAATAATTGCAACATGTATCAAACAAATTACAACTTTTGCAACATAATACTTACTTTTTGTGTCACGTTGACTCATAAATAAATATACTACATTTTCTATTTTACACATCATTAATCATGTAAGTGCTGGTTACTATTAAAAATATATTGTTCTGCATACTACTCACGTATATAAGCCGCTATAAACTGTGACGCAAGAATAGTATTATAACGTTTAGGTAGAGATATGGTGCCTAATGCATTGCTGTTTTCTTGGATGATGTCAATTTCAGTTTGCGTGCCGAATTGAGTATCACTCCTTGTTATGGCTTTAATTAAATAAACTGTGTCAAATTCCAATTCCGATATATTAACGTAGGCTTTGGGTCTTGCAGTTCGATTCACACTTTCAAGGTACGATGTCAACTTATTCCAATCAACGTTTGTCACCATTCTATAAAAGAAAATTAAATAAATTAAAATAAAAACATTAAAACAGCTATGGTTATTATTTCAATTTAAATAAAGGCGTTTTTTGACAACTATAACACCAATTAAATTTGTTAAAAATGATTTTGCGCCATCTTTCTGCGTTAATAAATTCGCCGATTTTTATTTTTCGAACATTTCTCGAAGGCGTAAGTAAATATTCTAGCGTTTTTTCGTCATAGCACATATTACAAACTCGCCGTATGCATTCATTTGTAGAAATGTCATATAGCTCCCAAGCTGTTAGATCCCAACACATTATCTGCTCACCATCGTCGACCGTCCACAACTCTGATTGTATAAATGCTGGTAGTTGAGTTTGATCGCGATCAGGAAAACATGTTGTGCAATCGTAATGTAGCAAGTATTGAAACTCAAAAGCTAATAAATTATTGAAGTTTAATCGATCATCACAATATAACTGGTTAAGACGTGAGCAATGATTGGAAATTCTGTACTTCATCCAAACAGAATGTAAATACAATTTTAATTCTTTCGGTATCTCTAGGTCAAAAATATCTCCTTCTCTTATAGTATAATGAATCAGCGTTTTAGCGGCTCTCAGTTTAAGAGAACTATCAAGAGGAAGAAATATATTATTTCTCAAAGTATGCATTTGATGATGTTGATAGTAACCAGCACTTACTTGATGTAATCCCGTTGGCTCCGGACGTGTTTGACAAAATGTAGTATACTGCTACCTGGTAACCCCTCGACGTATATATACTAACTAGAAAAGTTTTTTTTATATATTTTTTTTAATTTTTTTTTAATGTATAATTAAGAACCTTTTAATTGTAATTAAAATAAGCTTTTTAAGTGGGTATTATTAGTACAGATAAATACGAGGTCATGTGTTGCGACACATTTATTTTAACATTTTCCTCCTTCATTACGACTTATATACTTGCAATAACAAAACAAAACACAAATACTAATTTAACGATGATCTCCATTTGAAACGACTGTGTGTGAAAGGTATTTTTCTTTTCTTTGCATCTTTTTGGGGACGTTTCGTTCCTCTGCTTGTTTCACTACCATCACGGTTCCCACCATCTTTTATCTTTTTTTTTCCCATTGTTCACTTCACCCTAAATAATAAAAAGAAAACACCCCACATTGCAATAATTAGTAAAAAAAAAATAAATTAATTTTTTGTAATGAAAAATATTTACTCGCAATCTATCAGAAAAAGATCACGTGTCAACTTACTTTTGCTGTGTCACCATCCGACTTGTCATATGCTGTGCTATCTTCGTCACTGTTACCATCAAACTTGAAAAGGTCCAGATTGTCTGTTGCATAATCATCATCATCATTATCATCATCATAACATTCATCTGAGTGCGTGCCTACGGCGTTCCAGTGGTCTTTAAATTTTTGAGCGAGCCGCGGCCAACTGTAGAGTAAATTGAGAAACTCCTCACTGTTCAACTGTACTATATCCGGTCGTCCCCAAAAATTTAACTCGACTCGAGTATCCGGTCCAAGATCAAAAATTTCACACGTCAGAATTTCAGACGATTGAAACTTCGAGGTAGCATACGGAAGCGAAACGCTTACGCCTCTATAGTAACCAGGTGCTGGTACCGCTTCAGCGACAGCTATGGCGTTTGCAACACTCGTCTGGATGAGTGCGAAGCATGAATATACACATACAAACAAAGATGGGGACACGAACAACATCGTAACTGCGGATAGAACACACTTACAATAAACCAATTATTGGGATAAGGGTATATATATCTATCTTTTTTCATAGTTTTCTCGCTGACGCCGCTAGCACGAGGCTAATATAAAACGTATATGTTATTCAAACCTCAATCTTGAACTGTGAGCAAAACGGCTGATACATCAACACGTGCTGTTGCTGCTATCAATACTTCTACAACGCAATCAATAGAGTCGATGAACACAGCGTATTTTCTTTCGTATAATGATTTTAATCCAGCAACTGATTTACAATCAAAATTAGCAGAAGTTACTTACCTACAACTTTTTATTTCCTTTTTCCATTTCTTAACATTAATAGGTAACTAGTTATAGGTAATCAACTATCTACATTAGAGGATGTTAGTATTGAATAGATAAGGTAGTAGCCGCGCAATAATTCGTGTGGGCTCGTATAATCATTTATTAACCTGTTTCCTCAAGTGGCTTTCATTAGCACAATGGTTAGCGTAGTAGCTTCCCATACGACTGGTCCAGGTTCAAATCAAAACCAAGACCACAATATATTAGCCGGATAAGCTGCGAAAGCTAATTTTTGCCCCTGTAACAATAGGGATGTATCATTGATGCGTAGAATGTATAGAATGTATAGAATGAGATGCGTAGATTAAGAATTCGTAGAGACATCCCCGAAAAGTCGCCTGCAAGACATGTGATACTAAACCCACATGACACTGGGTAATTATAGTGTCGCTAATGAAGCCCTCTTCTCACCTCACCTCACACCATCTCAACTCATCTCAACTCATCTCACCTCATCTCACCTTCCATGGTGGTTAAATAATCGGATCATTCATTCATCTCACCTCATCTCACCTCATCTCACCTCATCTCACCTCATCTCACCTCATTTCACGAATATATTGAACTTTTCAAATTAGAAGAAAAATGTTTGATGTTCAAATCTTATCAGAAGAAAAAATGATTAAAAGGTTACTAAATATTATGTTATACTCATTTAACACCAAGGTAATATTTTACTTTATTGTGATGAAGATGTTTACCATTCTATGTAGTATCGACACCATTTCCCATAATTACCCGTTTCTCATCCGTAAAAGTCAAGGAGGGGGAGGTCTCCTTGCAACGAATCGAACTCAATAATCCCGCACATAAATCCCATATTTTAACGATTCGTCCAGAGAGAAATAATTATTATATTATTCAAAATATCGGTACATGAGTGACACAATTTTTAATATCATTTTTAAAGTAAGAAAACGATAGCGTCCTTGAACAATAATCAACGTCCGAATGGTACGTCTTATCACACTGAGTAATTATAGTGTCGCTAATGAGGCTCGGCCGACGGCCAATTATCAACCTGCGATAAGAAGTCTTCCGCGCGCGCCCGCTCACCTTCTTCAAGGACTCTCGCGATCGGTGTTAAATCTATTTAAATCTCCATCTCACCCTGCGGCGGCGGCGGCCATTTTCCAACTTTTTTCCAACGAGTAACCCACCTATTCGTCGCGAACGTCTTTCCATACACCGTTTGAAACACGGTCGTCGGCCCGGCCGCCGCCGCCGCTTTCACCGCCCGCACTTTTTTCCCAACTTTTTTCACCAACTTCAACCCCTAATATCTCACCCCCCGTGCGACTTTTCGGGGATGTCTCTACGAATTCTTAATCTACGCATCTCATTCTATACATCTACAGATTTTCAGCTCTCGCAGCATCCCGCATCTTGGTGTCACCGTAAGAGGGTTTTTCCACTACTGTTGTGTAATAATTTACCCATTAATATTTCAACGTTTGTTCAAGTTGCAAAACTACCTACCAACGAAATCCAAAATTTAGCCATCATTTTTCAGATGAAATAATATCACTGAACAACCAACTCGACTTCATACAGCCATCCGTGATTATAATCAGGTGCTCCCTAACGATGATGTCTGGCCCGGATTTATACCGTTTGATTCACGGTCATGTTGACGAAGCTTTTCGGTGCAAACGAACGGCTGGACGTACAGTGCTCCGGGTGGTCTCAAAAAATGTTTTGGTTCATGATCAATTTAAAAACGTTAAAAAACCATACCTTTCTATTGAAAGTTCTCGAGTTACGGCGTTCCGAAAATTTCAGCCGCAGTTTTTCACCCCTTAGAGATGACTGACAGTAACGCCGAGCTTCGAGGACCAACTAGACCCCATATTGGACCTACAAACCGAATTTCATTAATTTTGGTTCATGATAACTAAGAAAAGAGCGAAGAACGGCGGACGGACAGAAATTGAGTACGTTGAAAGGTAGTTGTGTGGTGTAGTTCGAAAAGTCGCTCATGCTGGCATGCTGCATAGTTGGACGTTTCTCTCTCTCTCTATCTCTCCCTCCCTCCATCCCTCCCTCCCTCCCTCCCTCCTTTAACCCACCACTAAACGCCTCTTGCAGATTATTAAACTTCTGTTGAAGAAAAGTTACAACGAGCTATAAAAACTCCCAAGTTCGAGAGCGTTTCACGTTTGAAACGAGGGTTTTTATCTGATCCGCCGAGCCGGAGCTGCCTCCACACAGCTGGCGGTGGTCGCAGTTTATTCTTATCGGCCTGCTCAGCCAACTCTGCTTTTGTACCGGGCTACCGAGAAAAGTTTCAGATCGCCTAAACAGCTGACAGGGAGCTCACTCACCGAAATTTCATAGTCGTATGTTGGTATTTACTGATAGACGTGTGTATCGGTGACGTGGTAGTCCCCCAGGTTCTTCCTTCAAAACAGCTCTTCGTAATTATTTCGATGAAATTCTGATGATGGACTCTAACAGAAGCAGTCCCTGAAAATTTAACCAAAATCATGAACAAGTTTTGCTTCTTTAATACCGAAGACAGGGAAAAGCCTTCGATTCGTGATTAAGTAAAAAAAAATTGTGTCTTCCAAAATGAAAATTTCCACTTCCATTTTGTGTTTCAGACATCGAGGAACATTTTTGGTTCCGTGTGTCTGTCTGTCTGTGGTAATTCCTTGTAACGCCCATAACTACCCGAAATAATGGTCGAAATGGGCTGCGATTTGGAGGGTAGGTGCGGGTTGGCTCACAAATGGTTCCATACCATAATCATTGAAAAAGTACTGTAACTGTCGTCTGCGCATACGCAAACGTGAAATACTTGAATCGCCCGTAACTACCTCTAATATAGTAGAAATGAGTTCATATTTGGAGGATCGATCAGGAATAATACTTTGATAGTTCCATTTGAATTTCATTGGAATTGTACCGTAACTTTCGTCTGCGCATGCGCTAACATGAAGTGTTGACCATTCATTTGTAACGCTTTTAACAACGCGAAAAATAGACGTAGGTAGCTGAAATTTTGAGGGTACACGCGGGTAGATGGTCCCGTATCAAAACGACCTACCCAACTATTCTATACGTTCACGTGATTCAAGTGAGGAAACTGTAGTGCCTACTCGAATTGGCAGACGTTTTCTGATATGTGTTAAAAACGCTATTTTGGTTTAGTATTTTCAAAACTCTGCATATAATTTATTACACGACGGTTAATTATTTTCCTGCATCGAAGTTAAAACATCCCGTAGAGTAATGCGTGCTGTACAAATTACGCCCCATTTGGTGCTGTATTGATCAAACAAGATTTGCAGAAAATCCCCCCCCCCCCCTCCTCGTAGTAAAACACTTCGAAACTCCGGTGACGTAGTGCACAACTAGTCAGTTTTCTGCGTCGAACAAAAACCGCTGCAAATCCCTGCACAACGGTTTATCATTTTGTACAGAATACCCTTCTGTTACAGATCACAGCTCTCTGTGTAGATAACCCTTCTCTGTTATTGCTGTTGGTAGGTATCCACCGCACAAAACGACCGAACTAAGTCAGCGTGGCCCTACGCTAATAGTAATAGGAGTTCAGTGATCTACCAAGTTTTCCGAGTAATATTCGGGTTGTGTCGGAGTGTGTCCGAGTAATATTGTGTACTGATGATGGTTTAACAACCGAAACCGGTCTACAGTTTTGTTAGTTTCTTACGAGGAAATAGACTATTCTATTTTTATCTTGTAGTTTTTTAATATTCGGAATTTTCCAAACCAAATTTGCATTTTTCCAAACCAAGTCTGCAATTTCCCATACCAAATTAGGAATTTTTCAAACCGAATTAGGAATTTTCTATTTTCAAATTAGGAATTTTACATTTAAAATTTGGATTTTTCCTAATCAACCGGCAACACCATCTGTTGCTGAAAACCAGGTTTAAACTAAATGGGTCAACTACCTACCTTACCTGGACTGTTCAGTCCAAACCTTGAGGAAATCCTGCACGTGTGTGGGCACCTTTAGGTGTGGTGACTTCTTCACTTTAGCGCACAGCCCCCTTCGTAACGGAACATGTTGCATCATGTTTCTCCACCTTCCGGAAGGCTGAAGATGGGTAAAGCCCAAAGAGATACGTGTGGGCGGCTTATAATTTTGATGTAGGCTGTACCCATCTATGGCGATCGCTACCGCGAATTCCGGTAGTCAAAATTGCGGACTGTTGCGTGAGGCAGACAGCCAAACAGAAAAACACTGCTGATCGCTTAGTTCGTGGAAATATTATAATTTGAAATGGAAATTTCCTAATATGAAATGAACAAATCCTAAACTGAAAGTGGAAAATTCCCAGTTCGGTTTGAAAAATTCCCAATTTGGTTGGAAAAGTCTGAATTTGGTTTTGAAAAATCCTGACTTGAAAAACCAACCTATCCAAAAACCAAACCTATATCTCGAGGGCCACGACAGAGGCAGACCAGTGGATGGTGAAGGGATCGCTACAACTGTGATGTCATCCTCCCTCTCCCCTGTACTTTCTAGCCATCGTATCTCACGCATGGCTCAACCTATAAGTTGATTTTCAGCGAATTTTCGGAAAAAATGTAGCTATTTGGTTGGCTCGTTCTAAAATTTATAGATTCTCCCTGTACACCGGAAAACCCACACAAAATCCGTTTTATGCATCATAGCTCTGAATTATAGATTTTTACGTTTCGTGCATAATATATATGTATCATTCCGCACGAAGTCCCTTAATTTCAACGGGGGGAAAAATTTGCTCTTGCGCAGAAAAATCCGTCTCTGCAAGAGCAATGATGCGTTCGTTACCCAGTCCAATAGAACTGTGCACAGCGGTTCATATTTACAAATTATTGATTCAAAAAATGAGCAAAATCAAAAGTTCTGCAACGTAGGCATGTGGGGTGTTGTCAAACATGTTTTTAGGGGCGATGAATGACTGCAACTAGTCCCAGCCCGATTACGCACCCGGTGTACCAAACTTACGAAACTGTAGTCCGAAATAAAAAAAACTGCGTATTTTTTATGCAGGCAGGTGAGATGTCGTTTACAATTTCATTCTGGTCGCTGAATCGATTGCGAGTGGTTTCAGCACGTTCAGACTGCATCGAGTCATCAAAATTCACAAGTTTTGGTTCAAAACACACAAAAATGATTTTTTGGTATAATTTATCTGCACGTCAAGCCACTCTGGTCTCAACAAGTGCCCAGTCAGGCCGTAATGAGTGCTCTGGCAGAGCTTCATATGCGGCCTTAGTCGTCCAAATAATAGTCATGTTCGTTCAGATTACGTAACGAATGATCATTAGTTATAATAATAACAATTTCCCAAACAATTTCTTTGAACATTCGCTCCTTGAGCTTTTGGTTTATTATTTTCTGAACAGGTGGTCTGAAGTATTCTGTACACCTATGTATTCGGTTCGGAAATTTTTTTTGGAGCACCCCCTCAAAACAAAATTTTTTCCGTTTCAACGAGTGTAGATTCCAAAACTGCAATGTCCGTCAGCCGTATCACCAAGCTACCTTAATTTTCGGTCTAAAAAAATTAGTTCTTTCGCGCACAGGTTACATCTGTGCCTTACTTGTGTCCCCTAACTCAGCAGCCCGATCGTAAAACACCCAGGGGTGTTGTGGGTGAAAGAAAACAGGGTGCAAAATTAGGTACTTTTGAGATTTTCTTGAACCTGGGCTTGTGAGGTTTCGTTTTCCATGTTTTTTAGGGTGAGGAGACCAAAAAATATGAAGTTGATTTTGACCATTGAGTGAAGGATTGAGGTTCTAACGAAGTTTTAACTCTCAAAATTGAATATTTATGGGTCGGAAACCTGTGAAAATGGCTGTAATAACGAGAAATTTATGTAATAACAGGAGATATCAACAGATGAATCAAGACAATTCAATGACAGTTTCACTGATCGACAATAATTGGTCAGAAACAGCGACCTAATATTCGAGTTTAAAACCGTCAAAAATAACCTTTGTGGGGTCTCTTCACTGAGGTCCCGTGCCGTATTCAGTCGAGAATAATAAATCCTTGTGACCAGGACTTCGCAGCCCCCCAACAATTTTCTCCTGAGGCATTTTTTGACCAGACACCCTCAAGGTTTCATGTAACAGAACTCCACAGGTACACATAGCCTGGTTTGCCCTACATAATTTACCAACAAAAACTGTAAATAAACGCTAACACAAGTGATTACGAGGCTTATCGCGTGAACTTCTTGAACATCTGGACTTGCTTCTCGAGGTTTTATTCTTGAATTTCAAAGGGATCGTTAATCCTTCTCAAAGGGCTTCAACTTCTCGTCGAACTTGGAAGTGAACTCTCGACTAACTCCCGTCTTACAGTTGAGAAACACTCGGGGAATTTGCATCAAAATTTAATGCGATAGGCAACTCAGTTTTCTTTTCATAGCAACTGGTTTCACAAACATAATTCTTTCTTAATATTGAAACTTTGAGGATTTGGAGGGGTTGAGACGCTAGCTGTTTTTTTAAACGAAGTTTTCGCGCAGGCGGAGTACGGAACACTACAACGCAGGAAGACCTACCTAATCTGCTTTTTCAGACGATGTCAGAACTTGGTTACGAGTTTAAAATTTGAAATGTCACCGAAATGCTTGTAATGGATGAGTTTGAAAATGAGCAATTTTGGAATACAATCTGTGGGGTCTTAGGCCAAAAATAAGTATAAAAATAGCTTGAATCACCAGCAATTTACATATATACACCAAAATTGGTTGAGAATGGCGACTCAAGACATGAAAACGCAATAACGAAAACCAAATTCATTAAAAAAGACAAATTAGAGTTTTTATGGGGGAAAAATCGCTCAAATCTTCAGAAATGGCTAAAAGCAGAGGTGGGTAGTTCCTGATTGAACTACTCTTGAATAAATAACTCCGCCAACTGAGCTAATCCTCGACTGAGTCCCCTTCACTGAACGTTCGTTCACTAGGACCGAAGAGTAAAAGAATCAAGGAGCCAGTGTCTAGAGATAGGTACTGGATGTAGGAAGGGAGAACTAAAGAACTATCGTTCTGTGCATTATGAACTAAGAAAAAAAAAGTTCCAGTCATGCAGCATGGCTATAAGAGCGAATTTTCGAAGAAATAACCACGTTCCTTAATCTTCAAAGTGCTCCAGTTTGAGAACGGAATGAGATATCGCACTTCTGATTTCACCATCGTGTTCAGCGTACAAAAACCTTTAAAATGAGGGGTCACTTGTTAGAAAATAACATTTTGGGGATTTTTGGGTAATTTTTGCGCACTTTAAATGCTCTAATTTGAGAACGGATCAAGATATCTAAAATCCGATTCCACCATCGTGTTCAGCGTGCAAAAACCTTTAAAATGAGGGGTCACTTGTTGGAAAATAACATTTTGGGGATTTTTGGGTAATTTTTGCGCACTTTAAATGCGCCAAAACCCTCCTTAGAGTAGGCCAATTTCGCCCATCTTCGAACTTAGCCTTTCGATTGCCAAGATAGATTTTTTGTGCAAATTTGAGCTGTTTATCTCAATTCTATCGAGAGTTATCGTCTGGAGTGACACATATATAAATATATATATACATATAAAAAAGTGTTAAATTTCAGGAATCGTTTTAGAATGGTCTGAAACGGATTTCTATGAAGAAAATTTCCAAAAATTTATATTATTTAAATTTCGAAGCCATTGCAATAGCTTCATTTTCTTTGAAAATTCGCTAAAAGAACAGGTAACTCACTCACAAGGCGAATGATTTAGTTCTTGTAGTTCATAGGAACGGTGGATACTACATAAGGAGTTGATATTATCCTCGGAACGACATTTCATTTAGCATTAGAAGATTCAGATGGGGTGAATTAGAATTAATACTACTTGTGGAGTTTATAGAATCCACAGGACGATAGTTCATTAGTAGTTATTTAGATAGAAGTCAGTTCAGATGAGGTGGATACTACATCAGGAGTTTATAGTATCCACGGAACGATAGTTCCTTTAGTATTAGAAGATTCAGATGGGGTGAATTAGAATTAATACTACTTGTGAGTTTATAGAATCCACAGGACGATAGTTCCTTTACTACACATGAGGAATTTATAGTAGCCACTGAACGATAGTACAACAGGAGTTATTTAGATAGGAGACAGTTCAGATGGGGTGGATAGTTGATAAGGCGTTTACAGTATCACGGAACGACAGTTCAAAGGAAGAAGGATCTAAGTTGGTATCCTATATCTTAGTTCTAGTTCAGTGTTTGTGTTGTCTGGAAACAAAAAGGAACTCGAATGAACTACTGAACTAACTCAAAAGAACTACTCCTTTCAAGGAGCGAACTAACTGAACGTGAGCCCCTCAGATGAACTGCTCTTACCCACCAGTAGCTAAAAGTCACTTTGCTCAGATGGTCATGCTGCATGCTGATGTTTTGCTACCCATTTACACTGTTTTTCTGTTACCCTGAATCTGGTTAACTTTCTCCCTAACGAAGGGCTAACAAGGGCCGAAAGGGTTGAGACGACAAACGACGAGTGGATCAATTCCCCCCTTCGTGACACCCGCCCGCTTTTCCCTCCATTGGCACTTTTATTCTTTGAACTCACGATAAAAGTGGATCACCGGCTGTTACGGCCTCCCAGCAAAAATTCTCTCCCAGTTCCCTGTGTTCAAGTTCCGGTGTGGAGATCGCCACTCGATACTTCCACGCTCTTCTGAATGTCGATGGTATGGCAGACCGCCACTTCCGTCTTGGGGAGGAAGGCGGAAGACCACGATCGGCTCCACTCGTTCCCACTCGACAACCGTCGGGGGACTTGCAGCTCGCGACAAGGAAAGAAGAAAGAAGACGTTTTGAGATCTACGGATTTTTATTACGAATTCACTAAAGGCGTTTTGAGATCTACGGATTTTTATTCTGAATTCACTACAGACGTTTTGAGATCTACGGATTTTTATTCCGAATTCACTACAGACGTTTTGAGATCTACGGATTTTTATTACGAATTCACTACAGACGTTTTGAGATCTACGGATTTTTATTCCGAATTCACTAAAGGCGTTTTGAGATCTACGGATTTTTATTCCGAATTCACTACAGACGTTTTAAGATCTACGGATTTTTATTCCGAATTCACTACAGACGTTTTGAGATCTACGGATTTTTATTACGAATATTCACTACAGACGTTTTGAGATCCACGGATTTTTACTCCGAATTCACTACAGACGTTTTGAGATCTACGGATTTTTACTCCAAATTCACTACAGACGTTTTGAGATATACGGATTTTTACACCGAATTCACTACAGACGTTTTGAGATCTACGGATTTTTATTCCGAATTCACTAAAGGCGTTTTGAGATCTACGGATTTTTATCCGAATTCACTGCAGACGTTTTAAGATCTACGGATTTTTATTCCGAATTCACTACAGACGTTTTGAGATCTACGGATTTTTATTACGAATTCACTACAGACGTTTTGAGATCCACGGATTTTTACTCCGAATTCACTACAGACGTTTTGAGATCTACGGATTTTTACTCCAAATTCACTACAGACGTTTTGAGATATACGGATTTTTACACCGAATTCACTACAGACGTTTTGAGATCCACGGATTTTTACTCCGAATTCACTACAGACGTTTTAGATCTACGGATTTTTATTACGAATTCACTACAGACGTTTTGAGATCTACGGATTTTTACTCCGAATTCACTACAGACGTTTTGAGATCCACGGATTTTTACTCCGAATTCACTACAGACGTTTTGAGATCTACGGATTTTTACTCCAAATTCACTACAGACGTTTTGAGATATACGGATTTTTGTTCCGAATTCACTAAAGGCGTTTTGAGATCTACGGATTTTTACTCCAAATTCACTACAGACGTTTTGAGATATACGGATTTTTACTCCGAATTCACTAAAGACGTTGTCAGATCTAAAGATTTTTACTCCAAATTCACTAAAGACGTTTTGAGATTTACGGATTTTTACACCGAATTCACTAGAGACGTTTTGAGATCTACGGATTTTTCTCCGAATTCACTAAAGACATTTTCAGATCTATAGATTTTTACTCCGAATTCACTAAAGGCGTTTTGAGATCTACGGATGTTTACTCCAAATTCACTAAAGACGTTGTCAGATCTAAAGATTTTGACTCCAAATTCACTAAAGACGTTTTGAGATTTACGGATTTGTACTCCGAATTTACTAAAGACGTTTTGAGATCTACGGGTTTTTCTCCGAATTTACTAAAGACGTTTTCAGATCTATAGATTTTTACTCCAAAATCACTAAAGACGTTTTGAGATCTACGGATGTTTACTCCAAATTCACTAAAGACGTTGTCAGATCTAAAGATTTTGACTCCAAAATCACTAAAGACGTTTTGAGATTTACGGATTTTTACACCGAATTCACTAGAGACGTTTTGAGATCTACGGGTTGTTACTCCGAATTTACTAAAGACGTGTTCAGATCTATAGATTTTTACTCCGAATTCACTAAAGACGTTTTGAGATCTACGGATGTTTACTCCAAATTCACTAAAGACGTTGTCAGATCTAAAGATTTTGACTCCAAATTCACTAAAGACGTTTTGAGATTTACGGATTTTTACTCCGAATTTACTAAAGACGTTTTGAGATCTACGGATTTTTCTCCGAATTCACTAAAGACATTTTCAGATCTATAGATTTTTACTCCGAATTCACTAAAGACGTTTTGAGATCTACGGATGTTTACTCCAAATTCACTAAAGACGTTGTCAGATCTAAAGATTTTGACTCCAAATTCACTAAAGACGTTTTGAGATTTACGGATTTGTACTCCGAATTTACTAAAGACGTTTTGAGATCTACGGGTTTTTCTCCGAATTTACTAAAGACGTTGTCAGATCTATAGATTTTTACTCCAAAATCACTAAAGACGTTTTGAGATCTACGGATTTTTACTCCAAATTCACCTTGTTTCCATGACGTGGTACGAACAGGTGGAACTGAGAGGTTGACAACATCGAGCTTCACTGACCAGTTAGACCCCAAATTAGACCTGCAAACCTAATTTCATTAGGTAATTTTGTTTCATGATAACAACGGAATGTGCCAAGTACAGCGGACGGACGTGAATGTTTGTATTCCATTTTCGGTTTATATGTACCATGGAACGCAACACATCAAATTGAGGGGGGGGGGGAGGGGGGGGATCAACATATTCTTTTTATGCTCGATTCTAAACGTGGGTTTTTGGGACGTCCCTCAGTGGTAAGAGACATCTTTATGAATTTGATCTGGTCAGAACAGGACAGACTCAGCCAAGAATGAAAAGAACCACATTCAAATCCGTTTCAGACCATTCTAAATCCAAATCCTGGAAAAAAAACCCATAAGTGTGTGTGTGATAAAATCTTGTGTACGCTGCCCGGGCTGCATTTTTCAACCAATTTGCGTGTTGGTTTATTATTTTTAATAATTAGTCTTTGGATTCGACCATGAGAATTTTTTAACCCCCCCCCCCCCCCCCCCACCCTCATAATTTGATGGATTAGAATCCGAAACATGAAACAAAAAATTTCTATCCGTCCGCCGTACGCCGCACTTTTCTTAGATCCCACGAACCAAAATTAATAAAACTTGGTTTGTACGATATTTGGGGCTCTGGTTGGTCTTCGTCGCTCGGCGTTGCTGTCACTCACGGGTGAAAACTTGGGTTTGAAATATCCTGAGTATTTTATTTTGAGGTGTGGGATTTCTCGCATTTTCAAGTTTGATTTTTCTCTGAATTTTTGGGACCAACTGTAGCATAGATTCTACGATGTCGCCATAAAATTTGACAACTGAAATTAAGTATCTCTGTCCGTTTTGAGTCATCATTTTGTACCACTTTCGGTGCAATCGTGTATCAATTTTTGGTGGTTTTAACTGTTTGTGCAAAACTGTACCTATACATTTTTGATCATGAGTAGTGGCATTATAAATTATAACTGTTACTGATTGTAAACATCTATATTTTCCGTTACAAGCGTGTGCTCTTGTGGGAGTACTTGATAGAACGTATTTATATTCGCAAACTCTTTCAGTGGACAATTTAAAGAATGCCATCACAAAAGAGGAGCGTGCGATGGGGCAAGAGCTTTATTAAATTTATCTTAATATCGCCAAAATCTTGGGATGGGTTCAGAGTTCAGTTGATTTATGCCAACCCTTACTTTATGCTTGGATGGCTTACTAAAATTATGTAAGTGGGTATTGATCTGCCGTGGAATAATTTACTGTTCGCAGCGCAGGGAGTCAGCTTGCGAGGAGTGGCTTCTCCGAGCCTTGTGAGGTCTATTTATTAGGATAAGCAGCTTACGTATTTTAATCATAGATATCTATACATATTGATATTGCCCTAAGCCACCTCGATACACCCAAAATTGGTGCCCTATTATATTCTACGTAGGTACCTACTTAAGACGTAAAAAAAATCATATGCCAGGCGTACATGTATCACAACAATGAGGAGTACCCGTGAATGACATCTGTTTATATTACTTTCCCATTTTTAAATGAAAGTAGGTTCCATTCTAAGAATATGAGACCAACCGCACTCTCCTAAGATTAATATAATAGATTTTTTATTTTCAACAACGAACATTTGGAATCGAGCATGTGTGGGGGGGGGGGGGGACCCCCTCCTCAAAATTGTATAGTTTCCGTTTCAAGGTACGCACTTTTCTTAGTTATCACGAACCAAAATTAATGAAATTTGGTTTGTACGTCCCGTTCGGGTTCTAATTGGTCCGCGAAGCTCGGCGTTACAGTCATTCATCTCTAAAGGGTGAAAAAAAGGGGTTGAAATTTTCAGAACGCCGTATCACTTTCAATAGAAGGGTACTGTTTCTTCTACGTCTTGGTTTATTATTCCGTGAATAATAAACCTATGGATTCGCTCAGCGAACATTTTTTATACCACCGCCTCAAAATTTTTTCTTTTACGTTTCAAGGTGCTTAGATTCCAAAAAAGCAATATCCGTCCGCCGTACGCCATCCGTCGTATCGTGCATAACTACTACTTCATTTTCGGTCTAAAAATGTGTGCGGTGTTCTTTTTGCACATTTGGGCCCTAATTGTGTCCCGAAACTTTGCAGCCCGATCAGAATATACCCAGGGGTGTAATGGGTGAAAAATGGGTGTAAAAATAGGGTTTTTTGGTGTATTAGTAAAATGAGCGTTTTCTATGTTTTTTAGGGCAAGAAGACCGAATGTGAAGTCGATTTTCAAACAGTAAAATCCATTATTTTGTTCCTAATTTCCCAGGATCCAGGTTTCAATTTATAAACTCTTCTTCCCTTTGTACAGACGCGAAAATTGATCAAATATGATTAAATTTAAAAAATATTAACAGTGAACATCAACCAATGCAACCACAATATTGGGTAATTGTGCGAATTGATCTTGACCAATTTTATTTGTAATTACACTTGGAAATGCCTGTATGTAGAAGTATGCTATTGTTCGCCCCTGGATTAACAAACAGTGGATTATATTGAGCATTGTTGGATTATATTGAGCTACTACTGATGGTATTGGATCCATAGCCAGGATTTGGTTGCCAGATTCGTTTTTTTGACATTTTCATGTCCTAGCTCTGGCACATGAACTGAAAATTGCTCACCAAAAATCGTTACAAAGAAATGCTCACGGTTACTTTTCTGATGATTTTCGCTTACAACCGTATCGTTGCTACGGAACTTTATCTTCGCCATTTTTCATCGTACAAAAATCGTTCACCACTCGTTGGAAAGCTGTTGATTTATCTGACTCATCACATCACATCTCACGCTGCCAATTCCCTCCTCCATACATCCCTGAGAAGCACTGATTACGAGCTTGGTGTGATGCGAAAACTTGTTTGGAGGGCGTTTCCAAAAGGAACATGACGGCAGATTATGGCTGGTGGAACTACTGTCAGAAGTAGCGCTCACCAGCGCCATAATGTTCTATTAGCCTTATACTTACTAGTTCACTGATGCCACTAGTAGACATGAAAATGGTCTTCCGTCGTTGGATACACGTATTTTTAAAACATTAATGAGTCTCTATTATACATAGGTACCTATAACGTTACACTGAAATTCTTAGGTACTTGTATTTCGAAGTAAATTCGTTAATGATCACGTAGGCCTAGTCGGAGGTGACTGGTGGCGTGAAGGGCAGAAGGAGTTTGGAGATGCAGAAAAATGGAGTAGTTAAGAAGCCAATTCTTGAGTTTTTGCGCTAATTTGGTACTCATCCAAAGAAATAGGCAACAAATATGGAGTGTGTGGTGAACGTGTTTGTGTTCACCACTTGTCGTGAACGGCGGATTTTAACGACAGTAGGTTAGAGAGTAGGGGCCACCAGAAAGACGTGAGTTAGACACGAATGGATAGGAGCATGAGAGAAGATTGATGTGATAGGATGGGCTCCTATGGGATCTTTAGGCTAAATCCCCGCGGTTTTCACCAACAGTAGGAGTTCTTTTAGGGTATGCTTACCGCGGTTTTCACCAACAGCAGGAGATCTTTTAGGGTGTGCTCACCGCAGTTTTCACCAACAACCGGAGATTTTTTAGGATATGGGAGAGAGGACGAGAGAGAGGGATTCGACAGAGAGAGGTTCGAGAGGGAAGTCGCAAGTCGGGGGTCGAGTCGTCGAATGAAGACTTGGGCAAGAAGGGCCGTTTTTATAGGGACTTTTCCACCCGTTCCCGGTCCATAATAATCGGCCGTTAAAGTAGGTCGAGGCGGATGGCGGTTGGGGAAACCCCTGGTTGTTTACCAGCTCGACGTTCTCCACGTTTGTTTGGTAAAATCACATAATATTACAGGAGTGGATTCTGAGAGGGAATCACGACAGAGTGGTTGGTATAATAAGTGATGGGTGAACCGTGTTTCAAAATTTAATACAGGCATTCGATTACCGGGGCCTTACTCACGGGGCTAAGAGCCAGCTCCAACCATAATTCACGATAGGGGAACCCACGTTTTTGCGACTAACCCCGCCGCCACCAAGTAAAGCCCTAAAGCCCCCCCCCCCCCCCCCCATCTTCTCCCCCCTCATCGAAACCTTCTTCTGCTGTTATCCAAAGTTGCTGGAGCCGCGAGCAACCGGTAGTGTTGGGTCGAGGGGGGTCGGGGACCTGCACATGATTGAGAGCCTCTGTCCAGGTGGTTTTCTGCGTCGCTACCTCTTGGTTTTGGCGTCGACTTTCGAGAAGTTGGTTTTGAATGTTATTGTCCTTAATGAAGTTCCGACCTTCCTATCGCACCCAGCCGACACACAGAGCCGCCGACCCTCCGGTAAATCATGTCCCGGGTAATTACCTCGGCCTTCCCCGCATTTGGGAGCGAGGTGAGGTTAATTACCTTCTAATGAACGTATCCCAAAATTCAATTCAGAGCGGTGTGAACCCCTGGCTGGGTCACCAGCGTAACCAAGATTAGACTGGAATCGTCTTCCAGCAGATGATGAAGATATATCTTTTAGTTTTCCTACCGTTAGGTATACCTTTTTATTCTGTGAATAATACACCAGTATAATCGCTCACCATAAAATTTTCATAACACCCCCTCAAATTTTTTTTCTTTTACGTTTCAAAGTGCGTAGATTCCAAAAACTCTGCAAAGTCCTTGTCACATGGGATTATTATTCTCCTGGGCATACCTACAGAAATGCTGGCTGCTCATTTATTGTTTCTTTCCTGTGCAATTATTGAAATGGCTATTTCTGGTGGTTTCCACCAATTATGGCCCCCAAAACACGAATTAGGTACGCTCCCTGTTTTTCAAATTATTTTTGATGATCAGTAGTGATTTAATCGTCTTGATCCACGTGTTGAAACTTTTTCTAGTGTTACTATACAAATTGATGGTGATTTCAGACGATTTCCCAGGTTTTTGACTCATAAAAAATCAATTTTGGGAGCGGAAAATTTGGTAGAACCTCTATTTTCCACTCTTTGGTCAAAATCGACTTCATATTCGGTCTTATCATACCAAAAGCATGGAAAACGATACCTCAAAAGCTCATGTTACTAAAACACAACAAGTACCTATTTTTTTTACACATTTTCACTCATAACACCCCTGGGTATATTCCGATCGGGCTGCAAGGTTTCGGGACACAACTAAGGCCCAAATGGAGCATGCTTGTGAAAGAACGAATTTTTAGACCGAAAATGAAGCCGTTAAGTGTGATACGGCGGACGGACATTGCATCTTTGGAATCTACGCACCCTGAAACGTAAAAAAAATTTTGAGGGGGTGTTATACAAATTTTTTGTCGAGCGATTACATAGGTGTATTATTCACAGAATAATAAACCAAAATGACTGTAATATCCAAAGAGTAGAAAGAAACAGTTGTTCACCTTGCACAAACGCATAATCAGACAAGTAAATTAGGCTGTGGCGAACACACCAACATAATCATCAGTGATTCCAGGATCACAAGCTGAACAAAGTTATTAGTTCCGGCTTAAGTCACTAGACGCGCCCTGAACATTATAAAAATATTAATGTAGGACTAGATGAAATCAACATAATATTGCTTTCAAAGCTAGAATGAGCCTGACACCAAAAACAAACGCTGTAAATTCCTGTACAACGGTTTATTATTTTGTACAGAACACCATTCAAATCACGCTATCTGTATAGATAACCCTTCTATATAATATATTATGTACTATTCTATACATATTATGTAGATCGCAGACCCTCCGTACCGTAGTACCTAACCCTGTGCTCGTTACTAGGTAGGTACCTACCTAAATTACGTGCGTTGGTAAAATAGTTCTGCCGATTGCAAACAGTAGCTATAATGGCAAAAAGAAACACAAATAATGAAGTTGTGAAGGGAAACGTTGATATGGAGTGAAAAATATCCAGTCCCGGTGGGGTTTCGATCTCGGGATCTTCAGCGTACCAGTTCGTTAGTTAGACCAGTGAGTTATACCGTCCAGCTAGCAGGAGAACGGCGATGTGCGCTCTCTGATGCCTGCATACACCCTGCACTTTACATAGGAAATGTTATGGCAACATCGTAGAATGCTCCGGATGGTCTCAAAAATTCAGAAAAAAATCGAACTGTTGAAAAATGCGAGAAAGCCCGCACCTCAAAATGCAATTTTCCGAGATAGTGATACTCTGGACAATCCACTTCAGCCCCTATTTTTTCACCCCTTAGAGTTGAGTGACAGTAACGCCGAGCTTCGAGGACCAAGTAGAGCCCAAACGGAACCCGTGTACCAAATTTCGTGAATTTTGGTTCATGGAAACTAAGGAAAACACCGTGGACGGCGGATGGTGGATGGTGGACGGCGGACGGATGGAAATATTTTTATTCGATATTCGTATATTGCATCCCTTGAAACGTAAACCATCAAATTTTGGTGGGGGGTAAAAAATTACTTTTTTTTCACGGCTGATTCCAAAGGTTTATTATTGAAAATAATAAACCAAAATGGGTGGCTCTTCATGGATTTTGTACATTATGGATGTATTGCTTAGTTACCCCGCCTCAGTGCTGCGCCGCGGTAGCGTCGCCCGTCTGAGTTGATATTTCTGTCCTTTAGAAGACAAATCAGCCACAGCGATCACACACCTGATCGGGGGGAATTGTTGCCAAGTTGTACAATGTACTCCTCCCGTCACTGCACTTCCTAACATTTCAGTTGGATGTATGGATTCAGCGCCAAATTTCCCTTTATAATGTAGTGGAGACAGGGGCGTTGCGTCCATAAGGCCACTTGGGCCACTGCCCCAGCACCCAAAAACACTAGACTAGAGTAAGAAAGACCATTGTTCAGTTGGCATCTGAATTTCCCTTCTTGCACTGTACGTACCTAGCATTTTTCACAAGGTCAACAGCCACACTCCAGAGTTCTCTGGCTGTGGATATTCAATATTCTAGTAATGCATCCATGGAGGTTCCTTAATGTCAGCTGCATAGACCAAGCATGTTATCGGAATAAAGTGACAGTAATCGATGTCCTGCAATCGAAATCGATACCCAGGCTCCTGAAACTGGAAGGTAGGTTCTGGGTCGTGGGACCTAGTGCACCATGGCAACCAAGAAAAGTGGCCTGTCAGGGGCATGCTCAGTCAAGAAAAAATGTTGTTCGCCTGTTTTGGGCCCTGTCCCCATAATCTGATTTCAACCCCAAAATCGTTCATTTCACAATCGATTCGATACCTTCGATTCAACTTGTCATCTCGATGCGAGGTGCTTCTTCTTCTGATTTGTTTTTTGTTAGCTCTGAATCACATGTCCGACATCGGCTATGTCCGACATCTGCAGATGACAACTAAGCTGAGAACTTCACTCCACTGAATCACATTCGCTTTCTCTGTCAGTTTTCAGTTTTTTTTTGCGTCAAATTTTGCGCGTTTTGCGTTCGGTCCGGTTCCAATGAGAGATTTGTTTTTTATGGTACCTACGTGCATTTTGCCCTGTTTGCTGTTTGTGGATTGATCGGCGTCAACACACAGATAACCATCTACATCTTGCCAATAGCTTCTCCATTCAAGTAGGTACCGGCTGACGGGTCTCGTTTCTTTTGGCCATTTTAGTTACTGTTTGTCATCGACAGAATTATTTTAGCCACATTTAACTCGTGATTAGATAGGTATCTAGTAACGAGTAGAGGGTTAGGTGCTTACCTACGGAGGGTCTGCGATCTACGTAATATGTATAGAATAGTACATAACAGAAGGGTTTTCTATACGGAGAGCTGTGATCTGTAACAGAAGGGTATTCTGTACAAAATAATAAACCGTTGTGCAGGGATTTGCAGCGTTTTTTGTAACACATGAATTCGGTGGCTAATTTGCAGTAGAATTGTCGACGTTGTCGTACGACGATAGAGTGTTCATTAAAAGAGATAAGCTTAGCTGAATATCACTCAATCAGTAAATAAGGGAAGGGTGTTGTTGCTTTGGGGTATTTTGTAGACATATCTGTTGGTTTGGTGTTCTGGTCTGGTGCCCCACCGTATTCAGCCCCACGCACCGTTACTGAGTGGAGAGTAATATTGTTCGGAAAATGGCGTTTTGGTGATACAGAAAACACCGCCGTGTGAAGTGATCGGGAAACTCTCCAGCCAGTGAGTGGATTCGCGGAAACAAAGAAATTCAAACTTTGAGCAAGTCAGTAACAGTAAGAGAAACAGTGCAAGAGGGAAAACATACGCAAAAAGTAGAAAAGCCGAGTGCACCTACGTTAGGTCTCAGTTACTGAGAAGTCTATTAGTAGCAACGTGGGTTGGAAGTTGGTCGAAGTATTAATCTAGTTGTCTAGCGGGAACGGCTACATCTGGCAAAGAATGAGGCCGGGAAAGACCTCTAATATCCGCTCAAAGTAAATACCGTCCGCCCTTGTTCAAACTTGCCTCTACACCACAAACATTACAGCTAATTCTCCCGAGTTTGCCACCCCGTGTCATTGAAAAGTTTCCACTTCCAGCGGTTTGGTTATATTAAGTGATATGAAGAGGCAAGTAGGGTGCGGAGAAATAACTATTCTCCCCTTTTTCTCAGTTTATAAATTCGATTCTGAAGAAAGAGCTGTGTGAAGCAGCTCGTACCGTCAGTCGCGGGGAAGTAAATATTATGAGTTGGAGAAGGGAACTTCATCGTACGGACCTATTCCATTGCGATTATAGAGATTTTAGCATAGCCACATTTGTCAATATTTTAACCTGTTTGGAAAACTCAGACTCAGTTTTAAACAATTTTTCAAATTCATGTTATCTCAAAACAGTTCAAGGGTTTTTATTTCAAATATCGAAGTAATTTCTTTGTCTCCGGACGTGAGAGACTGATCATCTCAGAGTGATATAATGGTCTGAACATTATAGCACCGTCTTACAAGTAGATTTACTTAAAACGAATAAAGAAGAAGAAACTGATATGGTCTATTTAAGTAGAGTAGATGATTATACACTAGAATCTAAGTTGAAGAAGGAAACCTGGGCAAATGTTTTATCAAGCAAGTGCCTACAAAGAAATAAGAAAGATGGACAAAGTAACCCAAGTTTAAAGCAGCCACAAAAGCGTATTTCCTGCCTGGATAGGTTATTATGAACATTTGTGTAGTTTTATTTCACATACCTACGTTTTTCCTTTTTCATATTTTATTTTCGCAACGTTGATTTTTTGTGTTCAGTCACTTTATTATATTTATGTAGTTGTGTTGGTATTTTGCAAATACGATGAATTTATTTTCTAAGCAGAACAATATACTCAACATATAGAATAAAACAGACTCCACTTCTCAGAGCAAACCTTACGAAAGAGAAGAGTAGCGTTTAATTTTCTTTTGTAATAATATGTATTATATTTTCAGAATTAATGCAATTATTAAATTTTTTTTCTTAAATCACTCCAAACTTTCAACTGAAATTTGTTTAGTAGTTGGGTAGTTCTTCAAATATAGGGCATTCCCTGTCTTACGAGTCCTGAGGTGTCAGTTTGTAATTTTTTTGGGTTTTCACATTTTTTTATTAAAGGTTGTGTTTTCCCCTACCAAATGGGCCATTTCACATATGAAAATAATCAAAATTGACCCATAAACCGAATTTATGAAGTACCTAAATTTCACTCCTTTGTCATGTCCCTAACCACGATTCTCTCACTTCTAGGTCTTGAGGGGGGAAAGGGTAGTGACTCTGAGAGTTTTTCCTCGTGATTTTTATTCAGCAGAGAGAGGTTGTACACGATAAGAGGAAAACGGAAAATTTATTGCTTTCATTAGACTGATTTACAGTCCCAAGTATGAGTGTCCCTACTTTTGCAGTTCACTCCTTTGTTCAAGTTTGAATTGACCGCCAACAACAGGCGTTGAGTTCTGTAAAATCAAGCAGTGGGTTGGCAACACTGCTCAATGGCGTCAAAACCATTGACCCTTCTGCCACTCTCCTGATAAGAGGTTAGTGGCTTACAAGTCATCATGAAGTGTGAAAAGTGAAGTTGTGCATTCATTTCAGTTCACTCCCGTTCCCATCAGAACAACCTCATGGTAAGCAATTTTGCATTAGTAATTATCTTAGCAACTAGATATTGAGTATCGACATGCAATAGTCCAGAAACTGTATTTTTTAGATGAAAGAGGACCAACGTTATCACTTGTTTACATCGAAAATTTCACTCCTTTGTGCTTCACTCCTTTGTTCCAGCCTTGACAAAGGAGTGAAAACCATTGGCATAGGAGTGAATATATTCCATTTTTGAGGATTTTTCGAAGATTAAAATATTGAATGCTCATTTTTGGCAAGAATATCACCAGAGTTTGACCCATCACAGCACTATGTAGCAAAGTCCACTGTTGGTAAAAATGTTGAGCCCTGGAATTCTTTATTGCAGTTTCTTGGCCAGATCCTCCAACCTTCATGATGTGGAAGCAATGCTCTAACCACTTGACCAACAATCCATTCTATTTTTAATGTTGATAGTTGATAAATGCTGGGTAAATAAGAGGGGGTTTTTCTCCATCGCCAACCCTTTTTTTACTGGTAAAACCTGTTAAGTATGTTCATTTTTTCTTTGTTTGTATAGTATGATGGCAAAAACTCGGCAATGTTCAACTGTACGTAGTGGATGAGAGTGAGATCACTGGGATGAAAACAATGCTTCCTTCTGAAGAAATCCTCGCATTCAAAGGGACCATGCAAGTGCAACAGGTCGTCTATTCAGATTGCTCACCAAATTGCCTTACAATGAAATCATTAAGCTGCTTGAAATGTCTGCAATGTGACAAATTTTCCTTGGGAGTTCTCACATTTCCACAGCCTTCATCAGAACCGCTGCAACACGTTGAAGACCAACTGACTGTGGTCTTGTGCGAAAATGTTTCTTCCACTGATCCAGGCTCCAGCGCAGTGGCAACAGCTTCTCCAACTATTCCCAGTGGTTCCATTGACTACAGCGTTCTGAAACCTGGGACTTTCTTATTGGTCAGGTTTGATTCGTTTGCAACCAAATCCTCCTCTCAAAGTTACCAGTATGTTTGCTGCATCTTGGAAGAATCCGAAGAATGTGGTTTGAGAGTTCAAGGACTACGAAGTGTTGCTGGCTCGCTTAAGGAATTTACACTCTGTGAAAATGATAAGTGCAGCATTGAAAATACCGACATTTTACAAATTTTACCTGCACCAAAAATGAAGATTTTGAAAAGAAAATCCACCAGGTACATTTTTCCTTGCTCTGTTCAGATGAGAGAGAAATAAGTAGACTTTTATGGGTTTCAGACAAACTTGTGAATATTTATTTGCTCTGTTCCATTCCGTTTATGTGATGATTTTTTTTAGTTTTGTAGTTTTAGTGAATTTTCAGTTTTTTACTCAATTCTATTCACATTGAAAGTTCTTGTCAAGCTTCAAGTTAGTCAGCAACAGTTTTTTTATTGTAGCAAATTTTGAAGAAAGTTAAGTTGTTTAGTGATGTTGATCGATGTTTTTAAAACCGTTCAGTGAATATTGTGATTAAGATTTTACGTAGGTTTTAGGTAGAAGTTGAGAAAAAAATACCCAGGGTATTTTGGTTACCTACAGCTACATTGAAAAGGCTGACAATTGGCTGGTTTCTACAGTGTTACAGACAACTGTTACTTTTATACCTGTTATTTTGTACTTTAAGAGTTCTATAACGTTATTAACTGCTAATATTCAGAGTTTATGAATACATTTAATAGAGTTCTTTACGAAAAGCCAATCTATTTTTCACTCCTTTGTCCATTGCCTCACTCCTTTGTCCATAGTAATCATAAACATGTGCAATATAAGCTATACTAAGCAAGTAAATGAATGATTTACTATGGTTATATACAGGTAAGTTTGTAAAGAAGACGAATCGTAAAAAAAAACCGCAAAAAAATGATGAATTGTATTGATCACAAACAGAGGTCGAAATGCCCAATTTTTGAAGAACTACCCAGTTGGTAAAGGGTCAAATTTGATGTCAGAATTTGCCCTAGTATTGTTAACAAAATATCCCACAAATGAGTTTGATAAACAAAATTGTATAGGGCAAAATTGTATCAATTATTTATTGAAAGAATTTCCGTTGAAAATGAACTTGTACATTGAAATGAATTTGATATTTTTTGGGGATTAAAAACCTCGAATTTTACTTGGAAATGCATATACACGTATTTTTCACAAAATATACATACTTATAATACACTATATTTTATGTGTATTCATGTGTCCCTCCAGACGATATCTGAGCTAGGCTACATGATAAATAACTCCACATTTCACCTAAGTAAATGTTTGTAGCGAATGGATGAATTGGAAGATGAGCAATTTTTCGAAATCAAACTGTGACTCAAATTTGAGCTAGGTATTGTACAGTATAGTGACTCAACACTGAAAAAGGCTGTTTCAATAACAACAAAAATTAATTTCCAAAAAAAGGACGTCAAATTTGAAATGTTGTCGAAATTGATAAGATATATTGAAATGACCGAATCTTAATATAAAATACTAGGTGTTATAGAATGGTGTCGCAAGACAGAAAATTACTATTTCAATTGTAAAAAATATTTTTCCCAGAAAAAGGGGACGAATTTAAGTTTTGGTGGGTCAGAAATTGCTCGGAATCTATAAAATAGCATCAAGTAACAAAAATCGGACGTATATAGGCCCATTTAATTGTACTTCAATTTATTATAATTATACACTATTTAATTATAGGTTCATTATTTCGTATTTCCTTTCATACAACACGAGAGAGCTGACACTATAGTTAATAGTTTGGTATGATCATAAAAACTGTTTCGACTTTGGATCCCGGTGAACCATCCTCTCGCTTAAACCCGACTATCAGCATCTTCAAAGATCAAGGGAACCAAGTTTTTATCAGAACTTGAACACAGTCCATTTCTTCTTTTTAATGAAGATCCCGTTGAAAAGAGTTTCCAGAGGAATAATTACGAACGCGATTGAAAAAGCGGAGAAAAACCCCCAAAAGATATCATAGCCCTGGCGAACTGTTTGAAACGGGCTCGAGTTGATTAAGATCCATCGCGGATCGTTAAATTCGCGGACGACCGGTTAGCGAGTCCGTCGTTGTTTTTACTGAAAGGTTTTCCATCGATGGATAAATATGCGCTAATCAAAGGCCTGTCCATTAGGAGGAGTCTGTAGCGTTTAGGCGGCATCGGCATCTACGGGTATTATTAGTAGAAGCCAACCGGAAGTGGTGAGGAAAATCGTCCAAGTCCTGGCGCATGCGTACTCGTTAGGAAGCAGCATTGCCGTCTAAATGAACCAGATTCTCCTCCTATAGGACCATTTCTCACCAGGCCTGTTGGAAGCTGTTAAAAGGTTTCACGCAGATCACCCACACCCCCTTATAATACTTCCTACTTTCATAGAATAATTACATTAATTTATTATTAACTAACTCGATAAATAACTACCCATATAATTATTTGTTTATTTAATCAATAACTTTTTTGTTTACTAGTTCCAAAATCAGTTAGGTATTGCAGTATGCTACTATGAACCTTCCGTTTCAGCCATTTTCTACAATAATTGTTAAACTCTCTAATATTATTGTTGACCTGCTTTACCACACAGCCTAAAATATCTCTGTATCTCTCTATACGGTTAATTCGTCCAGATGTACAGCAGTCATTATCGGCTCTACTCGACGGATTGCTCAGATTCATGATCTCCAGAGAATTTTAAGGAGGTAAAGATAGGAGATACGGTAATTCCTTTTGAAAGAGAAATTACAAGTTTGGTATTTTTGTGGATGGTGTATTAAATTGGGAGTGTCAAACTTCAAAAGTATGTATGAAGGTCCACGCTGGTTTGTATAAGCAGCTGCTGGTCGTTTTCCGACGCACATAAGAGCGAAGTTGGTGCGGTCCTTGCTCCTTCCCTTGTGGGATTATGCTAAGGTTGCTTATTGTGAACTGACAATGGAGAGAAAATAGAAATTGCAGAGAGCTCAGAACGCGGACGTTAGGTTTGTTTTCAACGCAAAATTAGATGATCATGTAACCAAATATGTTGAGTTGAATTGGCTAAAAAGGTTTTGAACTATTGCCAGGTGTAGCCGTTTTCAAGATTTTGAAATTTGGTGTGCCAGCTTACCTTGCAAACCATTTTCGGAAAAGAAGGGACCTACATGATGTAGGCACTAGAAGCGCTTCAAGGCTTTTTGATGTACCACCCTTTAGAACTTCCTTTTACAAGAATTCGTTCGTTGTGCAGGGAGTAAGATTTCACAACGAGCATTTTGAATTGTTTGATCAGTCAGAGTCTGTGGGGACTTTTGATAAAAGCCTACATGCATTGTTGATGAGGCGTTATTCTTCTTCATGAATTGAATTTTGTGGAACTAGCGGAGAGCACATTTACGTTTTTGTTTTGTTTTTCTACCCGGCATACCTAATATTAAGAAAAAATTATTATTACTTTCGTATGTAATGGCAGAGAGAGGGCTGTATTGCCCTAACTGTACACATGTTTTTCAGTAAAATTATTCTATTCTATTATATTCTATACCTCCCATTTCAGCCATTTTCTACAATAATTATTAAACTGTCTAATATTATTATTAACCTGCTTTACCACACAGCCTAAAATATCTCTATATAATACATGAAACGCTTTTATTTGAAGGATAGTTTGTTTCTAGATCAAAATCCCTGCACAACGGTTTATTATTTTGTATAGAATACCCTTCTGTTACAGATCACAGCTCTATGTATAGATAACCCGTCTATATAATATGATATGTACTATTCTATTATATGCATATTATGTAGATCGCAGACACTCCGTAGGTTAGTACCTAACCCCGTACTCGTTACTAGGTACCTACCTAAATCACGAGTTAAATGTTGCTAAAATAATTCTGCCGATGACAAACAGTACCTAACAAAAAGAAACACACATAATGAAGTTCTGAAAAGAAATTGTTGATGAGGAGTGAAAAAAGTTGCAAAAGTACCTACCAACAAACTCCAGCCCCTTCTACGTAGATGGTATAATTTACCGTTGTGTAATAATTTACCGTTGAGTAATGATTTACCGTAGTAATAATTTACCCATCAATAATACTTCAACGTTTGTTCAAGTTTCACTACCTACCAACAAACTCCAATAGAGCCATCATTTTTCAAATTAAATAATATCACAGAACAACCAACTCGACTTCATACTCCGCCAATATAATCAGGTGATCCCTACCAATGATTGGCCGTATTCACAAATTCCTATTGTGGGCGCGTCTCTGGTTACGAGATTTGGTTTGGATTGTATACAATTTCATTCACACTGGAGTCGAAAATGCCTGTCGGTGCAAACTTCGGGGCCTTACTGTGAACGAACGGCTGGACGTACGATGCTCCGGATGGTCTTAAAAAACTCGCAAGTTCAAGAACTATTTGAAACCGTAAAAATATTTACGTAAAAAAATGGTATAGGCGTTTTGAAAATTTCAACCCCTATTTTGAACCCCTTAGAGATGACTCACAGTAACGTCGAGCTTCGAGGACCAACTAGACGCCGAACGGAACCTATAACCCGAATTTCATCAATTTTTTTTCATGGTAACTAAGAAAAGTGGCCCGTACGGCGTACGGCGTACGGCGGACAGACAGAAATATTTTTATTGCAGTTTTGGATTCTACATATCTTGAAACGTAAACCATCAAATTTTGAGGGGGGGTAAGAATTTTTTTTTTCATGCTCGATTCCAATGGTTCATTATTGAAAATAATAAACCAAAAGATTTTTGAGACCACTTCGTGCGACCTTACCTTCGTTTAGAGTAAGCTTGAATTTTGAAGTAAAAGACATAATAGTTAATCTAACTCGTAGCGCTCAACCCTTCTTTGGTTTTATAAAATCGTGTGAGTTATTTTGAGATCACCATCGAGTCCAAGTACTCGGGTAGGAGTTGGTGGGCGTTCATTCCTGGAAAAATCTTCTGGTCCATTTGAACGCATGAATGGCTATGAAACTTCGTTAGAAATTTCATGGACTCACCAGTGAGACAGTTCCAAACTATCCTCTACATTTGACCGCAAAGTGCAGAATGTCACGGAGCGATTCCACGGAGCCACAGGTTGAGCTACTTGGGGGCCTTGTTATCCTATAGTTCGATATTTCAAGTACTGCAGAAAATTTATCTAGACAAAGGGTTCTCTGTAGAGAAAATGTAGCTATTTTAAGACTTCTATAATATTATGATGTGTGTGAATGAATAATTCTTATCGACATAGCGCCCTAGGGAAGCATCAAGATATGGAAGAAGATCATATAAATATTGGTTAAAAAAAGTTCTTAGGTAAATCACATGAAAACAGGTAACTGATAGGTATGATCAGATGTCAGTGATTCGTGATCAGATGTGAGTGATTCGTCAAGAAATGTTGTAGCTTAGTAAGTATTTCACTGAATATAATTCTGTGTAAGAGAAATTATCGTCTTGTTCTTAATTGTTGTGGGCGAGCAACAACAGATCGGAGGTTAAGGACGAAATATTTGAACTGGGTCAAAGCTGGATACTCGCAGGTAGCTTGAAGAGCTGGTTTCGGTATTTAACTTTAATTCAATAACAAGCGATTAATTTTAAAAGATTTGTGGTGGTTTCAAGGTAGAGGTGAGACTTGGATAGGTGAGGTTCAGATGGAAGTGATGAGGTTTTGGTAGCTAGCGTTTGAAAGGTTACCATCTATTGCGAAGCCAGGAAGGTTACCACCACCAAAAACGCTAGAGGATGTGCCCAGACGGTTCCATCAGGTCGGTTATCACCAGACCGGTTCCACCACTCCGAGTTCTTTTAGGCGAGAAAGGAGGTATGAAGAGAGAGAGAGAGAGAGAGAGAGAGAGAAGTCATCGACTTGAGGTTTGATGATAGGATGGTGAGGCGGGTGAGAAGAGCGAGTTTTGTAGGAGCTCTTCCACCCTCCTACAGTCCTTGTCGTTACGAACCATTGAGGGACTGACGGAGGGAAGGGAGATCTTCCCTACCTTCGTCACGTAGGCCCTCTTCGTTCGGTTTATTTGGACAGTCTTAATAGTTACATGGAGTGGTATTCCGGGAGGATATTGCGACAAGATTAATTGCAAATTAAATAATAAACGGTTGAACTTAATATATAAACGATCAGTAATAATGGTATTTAAACGATTAATTTAAAATTAAATAATAAAAGAATAATTTCAAGACCTGCACTCGCATATTGCAGGTGAGTGTTGTATATCCTGGTGGGTACTTGGTGGTTTGTACTCGAGAGGGTGGACAGAGTTATTGATGGGGGGACATCATAATGATCCTACAAGAAGATTGAGTTGATTTGGTCAGTGGTTTGGGTGGATGTGATATCCACGTCGGGTTAATCCTGTAGGGAGGCTGAGGGTGGGAAAAAAATATAAGCAAAAACTTGGGATGATGGGATGGTTGATCGGTATTCGAGGGACTGGAAAATTCAGAGCGTCTATTTGGCATTTCGCCTAACTGCCGCTACATGTTCTCAAATAAAGGAGTTTTTCGTTCCCCTGGAGGTGGAATATGGGGCCCTATGAAAAACCCGTGTTATGAGAGCGGATGGGGTTGCTCTGGTTTAACCTAAAACCTAAAACACTAGGAATGTGTGAAGATTAACGTGGCCCGAGATATCTGCATTGCGCAACAATGTACATCCACAGACACAATGACCCGAAAATGGCGACTATCTGTTTGAAAAGAAGATGGGAAAAGCGGTAAATTCTTCCACAGTGATTAATTTTTAGCAACCACCCAAAGGGGGGGGGGGGGGGTCCCTTTCTGTGTAGATCACTGTGCAGGCTGCAGGACACAATAACCTTAATTTATATGACCATAACAATACTACAGAACGGACGGTCTACAGATGTAGAGGGTGTAGCTGGGAACTGCCCCACTAAAGGTTTCAAGTTCTCTAACAACCGAGGTCATTCGTAGTCGGATTTTTCTTGGTTCTGGACACCGCTTGGTGCTGGATACTTTCCTATATCGTCAAATACTAGCAGTGCGTACCTATCTGCCGACAAATGTACAAAATTCCTTCTATCCTGTGAATCCAAAGCTTATTAGAACGAAAAACTTGACACATCATGAAACCTGAATGATTTGAGATATTCCCAATCAGCATAAGTAATGAACCTTCGGAGTCCCTTCCACCATTTGATGTATTCGTTTCAAGGTACGTAGAATCCGAAAATTGAAGGGAAAAAAACACTGCAAATTATTACACAACGCGGTTTATTATTTACCTGTATAGATGCCCCTTCTGCGTAAATCACAGTTTTCTGTGGTCAGTACCCTCGAGCTCCACCCAAAGAAAGCCCTAAATCGAGTGCTGGTGCTCGCCCAGGTATTAAAGTTTCATACAAATGCGCGGGGTTCAATTATTGGATCATTAATTATTTGTTGTTATCCATGAAGCATAACGTTTGTTCAAGTTCCAAAAGTACCTATCAACAAAATCCAAACGATCAATCATTTCTCAAATGAAATAATATCACGGACCAACCAACTCGACTTCATACAGCCATCCGTGATTATAATGAGGTGCTCCCTAGTGATGATATCTGGGCCGGATATAACGTTTCATTCACGATCATGCTGACGAAGCTTTTCAGTGCAAACGAACGGCTGGTCGTACAATGCTCCGGGTGGTCTCAAAAAATACTTTAGTTCAAGATAAATTTAAAAACGTTTTTAAAAAAACCATACCCTTCTATTGAAAGTTTTCGAGCTACGGCGTTCTGAAAACTTCAAGCCCTATTTTTCACCCCTTAGAGATGACTGACAGTAACGTCGAGCTTCGAGGATCAACTAGACCCCAAATGGGACCTACAAACCAAATTTCATAAATTTTGGTTCATGGTAACTAAGAAAAGTGCGGAGTACGGCTTACAGACAGACAGAAATTTGTGGTTTATTATTTTCAATAATGAAGCTTTGGAATCGAGCATAAAAAAATTTTAACCCTCCTCAAAATTCGAAGGTTTCTGTTTCAAGGTACGTAGAATCCGAAAATGCAATAAAAATTTTCTGTCCGATCGCCGTACTTTGCACTTTTCTTAGTTACCATGAACCAAAATTAATGAAATTTGGTTTTTAGGTCCCGTTTGGGGTCTAGTTGGTCCTCGAAGCTCGGCGTTACTTTCTTAGTCTTATCCCTAAGGGGTGAAAAATGAGGGTTGACATTTTCAGAACGCCGTCGCTTGAAAACTTTCAATAGAAGGGTACCATGGTTTTTTTACGTTTTTAAACTGATCTTGAACTAAAGAATTTTTTTGAGACGACCCGGGCCATTGTACGACCAGCTTCGTCAACATGCTCGTGAATGAAACGGTATAATCCGTCCCACATATCACTGCTAGGGAGCACCTGATTATTAACACCGATGGCTGTATGAAGTCGAGTTGGTTGTTCTATGATATTATTCCATAAGAGATGGACTACTGGATTTTGCTGATAGGTACTTTTGCAGCTTGAACAAACGTTATGCTTCATGAATAACAACAAGTAATGATTGTATAAATTATTGAATCCCGCGCATTTCTGTCAAACTAATTCCCGGGCTGGCTCCAGAACTCGATTTAGGGCTTTCCGGGGGGGGGGGGGGGGGGGGGGAAGCACGAGGTTAGGTATTGACCACAGAAAACATTGATCTACGCAGAAGGGGCATCGATACAGGTAAATAATGAAGAGTTGTGTAATAATTTGCAGCGTGTTCCATTCAATTTTCGGATTCTATATACCTTGAATTGGAAACCATAAAATTTTGATGGGGGGGGGGGGGGGGGGGTTAAATTTTTTTTTTCGTGCTCGATTCCAAAGGTTCATTATTGAAAAGAATTAACCAAAAATGAAAATTAGGAAATAAGCGCTCCTACGAATATCGAGGGAGAAAAACTTAAAAGCGCTCATTATTACTGGAAAGGATGTAATAATTAAAACACGCAAAGCTCTTGGAATTCGGACTTTACAAACGGGTGCAAACGGGGTTGAATACCTGTCGGGTAAAAATATTCTCAATTCGCCCAAGTTGGCGGTTACGGACTCGCTGTTTTCTCTCGAGTATTTCGTCTTTACGAATTAAAAGTTTAGAATCGTTACGGCTTTCCTTGTTCCAACTCTGAGAGTTTGCTCTTGTTATGTTCACAAAGTTGACACTTTTCAGTAGTTGATCTTTGTTCATTTTCTTAGTTTATTTACTAGAAAATAATATTTTTTAAATTTCATTTCGATAGTGAAAATTGCTAGTGCCTATAAAAATGAATGAGAAAGGTGAGTATGTGGTCGGTCTGGAGACGGACTGCAAAGCCAGCTGACCCACTTTGACCTTGGAATTCATTAGACAAGACTGAGAAACATGTTCATCCTCCCCCACAATGCTTGTTGGTCCCGCGGTAACGCACGCGCTTCGTTACGAAGAGATTGGGGGATCGATGCCCGATAAAAACCTACGGATTTTGGTTTATTATTCTGTGAGTAATACACCTATGTATTCGCTCAGCAAAAATTGTTATAACACCTCCTCAAAATTTTTTCTTTTCCGTTTCAAGGTTCGTATATTCAGAAAATGCAATGTCCGCCCGCCGTCCGCCGTATCACACATAAAGGCTTCATTTTCGGTCTAAAAAATTCGTTCTTAAGCACACAGGCTCCAGTTGGACCGCGGTTGTGTCCCGAAAATTTGCAGCCAGATCGGAATATACCCAGGGGGTTATGAGTGAAAAATGGATATAAAAGTAGGTGTTTTTTGTGTTTTGACAAATGAGTGGAAAATTGAGGTTCTACCGAAGTTTCAGCCTTAAATTTAAGTTAAATTTTGGTCTAAAATCGTCGTTCTTCCGCACAAAGTTTGGGTCCCCATTTGGGGGGCTCTAAAGCTCGGCAGCTTGATCGAAATGCACCCAGGGGCGCGTTACGGGAGAAAAATTGGTGTAAAAATATGGGTTTTCGAGATTTTTTTGAGGTTTTAGTGAACACGACCTTGTGATATATCGTTTCCCATGCTTTTTAGGGCGAGAAGACCGGGCATGAAGTTGATTTTGCCCAAAGAGTGAAGAATTGAGGTTGTAACAAAGGCTAAGCTCCCGAAATTAAATTTTTTGATGTGTCAAAAACCTGGGTAATTGTCTGAAATCACCATAAATTTGTTTAATATCACTAGAAGTAGTATTAGCAGGTGAATGAAGACAATTGGATGGCACCATGAATGTTCAAAGATAATCTGTGGGGGAAAAAGGAGCCGAGGTCGTTTTTTTGGGGGTCAAAATTGCTGGAACAATCAGAAATAGCCATTTCAATTATTGCACATGAACGAAACAATAAATGAAAAGCCAACATTTCTGCACGTATGTCCAATAGAATAATAAACCCATGTGACAAGGACTTTGCAGCGTTTTTTGTCTCTGTATAGTGATATTACACTCCGGACGAGGTTGTAGAAGCGTTAATTTTGACCTAATTTTCAAAATCTCCTTCCTTACCTGTTGCTCTCAACATCTAATCAAACAGCAAACAAAAACCAAGTCGTTCACGAATGAATGCTGTGTAGAAGTTCAAACACCAGAATGTGTAGGACACAGAAGTAAGTTGGGATATTTTGCTGAATCTTAAGAACCTAAGATTCATTCTTCGATGATTTGAAAGAGCACTACGAGTGATTTTAGTCTTCTGTTGATAAATGTGCCGAATTCTATTGTGTACTGATGATGGTTTAACAACCAAAACCGGCCTGCAGTTTGTTAGTTTACGTGGAAATAGACTATTCTTGCTATGGATTTCCACTACTCCGCCGCAAATGATTTAAGTTATGAAATGTGCCGGGTGATTTCTACCTTAAGTTTGAGCAATGGGTCGAACATACCCTTTACATTATTATAGTCCGAGATTTTTGGAAAACGGCTGGTCTAGAATGAATATAATTCACTACTACTGGTGTATTATTCGCAGAATAATAAACCAAGTTGTGTATTCTGGGACATTCCTGTTTAAACATGCCCCCCCTCCACCGCCATCCAATCACCTCCTGACCCCTCGCGCACTCCTCCCCCTCCTTTACAACATACATCACCCCTCCACCCACCTCCTTACTCCCTCCACCTCACCACCAAAGGCCTGTCACCACCGCCTCCTGACCTCCTCTGACCACAAGGGCCCAAAGTTCTTCACTCGTTGGTAAAATCGACTTCATATTCGGTCTCCTCACACTAAAAAACATGGAAAAAAGGATACCTCACAAGCTCATTTTACTAAAAAACCAAAAGCCCCTATTTGTACACCCATTTTTCACCCATAACACCCTTCGGTATGTTCCGATCGGGCTGGAAAGTTTCGGGACACAGTTTCGGGAGCCTGTGTGCGAAAGAACGATTTTTTTAGGCCGAAAATAAAGGTGGATATGGATGCTGCAGCGTACGGCGGACGGACATTAAGGACATAAAAATGCGCCGGATTTGATAATTCAGTCATTAGTTATTTGTTGTTATTCATGAAGCATAACGTTTGTTCAAGCTGCAAAAGTATCTATCAACAACATCCAAAAGGTCCATCACTTATCAAATGAAATAATATCACAGAACAACCAACTCGACTTCTTACAGCCATCCGTGTTAATAATCAGGTGCTCCCTAGTGATGATATCTGGGCCGGATTTATACCGTTTGATGAAGCTTATGATGTTGACGAAGCTTTTCGGTGCAAACGAATGGCTGGTCGTAAAATGCTCCGGGTGGTCTCAAAAAATTGTTTAAGGACAATTTAAATGTTTAAAAAAAACCATACCCTTCTATTGAAAGTTTTCGAGCTACGGCGTTCTGAAAATTTCAACTCCTATTTGTCACCCCTTAAAGATGACGGACAGTAACGCCGAGCTTCGAGGACCACCTCGACCCCAAACGGGACCTACAAACCAAATTTCATAAATTTTGGTTCAAGGTAACTAAGAAAAGTGCAAAGTACGCGATCGGACAGACATTTTTTTATTCCATTTCGGATTCTACGTACCTTGTAACGGAAACCTTCGAATTTTGAAGGGGGGTTAAATTTATTTATTTTTTTTTTCATGCTCGATTCCAAAGGTTTATTATTCAAAATAATAAACCAAACATTTCTGTAGATCCGCCGTACGCACTTTTCTTAGTTACCATGAACCAAAATTAATGAAATTTGGTTTGTAGGTCCCATTTGGGGTCTATAATTGATTTGGGTTTATAGTTGATTGATCCTCGAAGCTCGGCATTACGGACTAACGCCCGGGGTGAAAAATGAGGGTTGACATTTTCAGAACGCCCGTAGCTCGAAAACCTCCAACAAAAGGGTATGGTTTTTGTTTACGTTTTTAAACTGATCTTGAACTAAAGCATTTTTTCAGACCACCCGGAGCATTGTACGACCAGCCGTTCGTTTGCACCGAAAAGCTTCTTCAACATGATCGGAATCAAACGGTATAAATCCGGCCCAGATTCATTGCTAGGGAGCACCTGATTATAATCAAGGATGGCTGTATGAAGTCGAGTTGGTTGTTCTGTGATATTATTTCATTTGATATTGTTGATAGGTACATTTTTGCAGCTTGAACAGACGTTATGAATAACAGCAAATAATTAATGATCGTTGTGATGAATTTAAAATTGGCATCAAGGTGGTGTGAGGGAAATGCCCAGGCGGTTATGAGCGAATCACCACCGACGTCTGGGATCTTTTTGGATGGAGGTTTTGCCTAGGCGGTTATGAGCGAATCACCACCGACATCTGGAATCTTTTGGGAGGTGTGCCTAGGCGGTTATGGGCTGACCACCACCGTCATCTAGGTTCTTTTTAGGTGTAAGGAGGGAGCAAGGTAGGAAGAGTCGAATGACCAGAAGGGCGCAGGATTCGAGTTTTTATAGCCAGGGAGGCCTTCTCCCTCCAGTCTCTGGCCAGGTTGTGCACTCGGGTCCTGCGACCTGTCTCCCCACTCGTACTGTTTATTCACAGATACTAAAGTTTGCGGACAATGTTAGCGAGAACTTAATCTTTGCGTTGGAGTGGTTCCCGGAGGGGCTCACGACAATCGTGTTATTGAATTCCGCGCATTTTTATGAAACTGTAATTCCCGGGCCGGCTCCAGTACTCGATTTAGGGCTTTCTTTCCTGGAGGGAGCTCGAGGGTATTGACCACACAAAAACAGTGATCTACGCATCTGTACAGGTAGGAGTAAACAGTTGTGCAATAACTTGCAAGCGTCGGTTTTTTTTTCAACACTAGTTCAAGCTTATGTTGATGATGTTATTTTCGGTTCAAAATGCTTTTGGTTTATTATTCTGTGAATAATACACCTATGTATTCGCTCAGCAAAAAATTTTTATAACACCCCCTCAAACTTTTTCCTTTTCCGTTTCAAGGTGCGTAGATTCCAAAAATGCAATGTCCGTCCGCCGTCCACCGTCCGCCGTCCGCCGTATCACGTGTACAGGCTTCATTTTCGGTCTAAAGAAATCATTCTTTCGCACACATGCTCCATTTGGGCCCTAGTTGTGTCCCGAAACTTTTCAGCTCGATCGGAATATACCTAGGGGTGTTATGAGTGAAAATGTGTGTAAAAATAGGTACTTTTTGCGTTTTAGCAACATGTTGGTAACATGAGCTTTTAAGGTATCGTTTTTCATGTTTTTGGGGACGAGAAGACCGAATATGAAGTCGATTTTAACCAAAGAATAGAAAATTGAGGTTCTACCAGATGTTCAGCTCCCGAAATTGATTTTTTATGAGTCAAAAACCTGGGAAATCGTCTGAAATCACCATCAATTTGTAGAATAACACTGGAAAAAGTGTCAACAGGTGGATCAAGACGATTAAATGGTACTATCAATGATCAGAGATAATTTATTTAAAAAAAAAGAAAAGAGGAGCTCCTTATTCGTGTTTTGGGGGCCACAATTGGTGGAAACCACCAGAGATAGCTATTTCAATCTATACATATAATAAAACAGTGTCTGTTTGTTTGTTTGTCTGTTTGTTTATTTGTCTCGGCATCAATTGAGAACGGCTGAACGTAGAAAGTTGCGGCTGGTACCATTTGACGCAGAATTTATCTGGGAAGGTTTATGAAAAATCCGCATTTGAATCTGTCCATCCGTTGAAACGCTATGAATGAAATACTACTAAAAAACGCTGCAAAGTCCTTGTCACATGGGTTTATTATTCTATTGGACATACCTACAGAAATGTAGGCTGTTCATTTATTGTTTCTTTCATGCGTAATAATCGAAATAGCTACTTCTGATGGTTTCCATTAATTTTGGCCCCCAAAACACAAATTAGGTAGGTACGCTCTTTTTTTTTTTTTTTTTTAACTATCTTTGATCATTGGTAGTGCCATTTAATCGTCCTGAACCACGTCCTGACACTTTTTCCAGTGTTATTATACAAACTGATGGTGATTTCAGACCTTTTCCCAGGTTTTTCACTCATAAAAAATCAATTTTGGGAGCTGAACATTTGGTAGAACTCAATTTTCCACTCTTTGGTCAAAATCGACTTCATATTCGGTCTTCTCGTCCCCAAAAACATAGAAAACGATATCTCAGAAGCTCATGTTACCAATATGTTGCTAAAACGTAAAAAGTACCTATTTTTACACACATTTTCACTCATAACTCCCCTGGGTATATTCCGATCGGGCTGAAAAGTTTCGGGACACAACTAGGGCCCAAATGGAGCATGTGTGCAAAAGAACGACTTTTTTAGACCGAAAATGAAGCCTGTACACGTGATACGGCGGACGGCGGACGGCGGACGGCGTACGGCGGACGGCGTACGGCGGACGGACATTGCATTTTTGGAATCTATGCACCTTGAAACGAAAAAGAAAAAAGTTTGAGGGGGTGTTATAAAAATTTTTTGCTGAGCGAATACATAGGTGTATTATTCACAGAATAATAAACCAAAACGTGTTATAATCACTTCTATGAGGACGTTTATGCTTATAATAACTTTGAACGGTTGGACGTAAATCCGATTGTAATTAGATTCTGGATTCAGCTCGACGACTACATTCAAGTGGTACTTCAATCAGGATGTTAGTGGGAGGGGGGTACAGGTTATGAGAAGGGGGGGGGGGGGGTCTACAGAAATTTCAAAACTACTTGACCAATTGGAGTGCAACTTTGGGAATTTGTTGTGTGAACATTGAGGAATGTTTCTAACCAGGTAGGGAGGGTTCATAGGATACGGGGGGGGGGGGGGTTAAAGGCAGTTAGGGTTGGCATTGGGGAAGGTGGTATCTGTTATGAGTGGGGCCTGTCCTAAAGGGGGTGTCTGTTCTACCGTTGCGAAGCGCGGGTACACAGCTAGTTATTTTATATGAAAGAAAAAAAAATGAACAGCCAACATTTTTGTAGGTATGTCCAATAGAATAATAAACACATGTGACAAGGACTTTGCAGCGTTTTTTGGTCTTCGTGGTCTCAAGAGTCATAAAAATCAAAGTCTGAGAGTCGCAAGAAACTATTTCATTGAATTTTACCGTCTACGGCGTTTTGAAAATGTCAACCCCGATATTATCCACTGTGAATATCCTGACGGAAATGTGCAATCCACTTCATTGTCATGTAAAACAGATGGGAAAACTTGGAATCCTGTAAATCATGTCAAGTACGGAGTTGATAATAGAGCTGAGCGTTAGTTCACTCCTTTGCCTCGGGGTTGCCCGATCCTTGCGCCCTCATAACCCTTTAAGGGCCCCCTGCGCCGGCGCCGTGTAAAGCCTTTTCCTCCTCTTTACTGCTCCCTCAGATGACACATTCGACCCACAGCTGTCCCAAGGGGTTAAACGGCGAAACCAACCCCAGCTTCGGCCGTTTAGCCGCCTTTTAGCGGCGTGGACCCACTACAGTCGGGGCCGCCCGTATATATTTATAATCCAACGCTGAAGGGAATATACTTCAACGGTTTTCACATTCTGTTCACTTAGCGGAGCTGGTTCCTGAGGGAAAGCATAGCTGTGGTCTGGGCCGCGAAGCCGTCCTGCATAATAAATTGTTCATCACACTGTGCATATTAATGTTGTATTATACCGCAGCCATACATAATAGGTAGCTCTTCCATGCACAGCTGTCGCAATTGAGGCTCTTACTCAGACTCGAGCGGCATTTTGGTTTATTATTCTGTGAATAATACACCTATGTATTGGCTCAGCAACAAATTTTTATAACACCCCCTCAAAATGTTTAATTTTCCGTTTCAAGGTGCGTAGATTCCAAAAATGTAATGTATCGCGTAGATACTCCCACGAGTACCGGCTTCATTTTCGGTCTAAAAAATTCGTTCTTTCGCACACATGCTCCATTTGGGCCCTAGTTGTGTCCCACAACTTTTCAGCCCGATCGGAATATACCAAGGGGTGTTATGAGTGATAATTTTTATAAAAATAGGTACTTTTGGTTTATTATTCTGTGAATAATACACCTATGTATTCGCTCAGCAAAAAATTTTTATAACACCCCCTCAAAATTGTTTCTTTTCCGTTTCAAGGAGCGTAGATTCCAAAACGCTGCAAACTCCTTGTCACATGGGTTTATTATTCTATTGGACATACCTACAGAAATGTTGGCTGTTCAGTTATTGTTTATTTATTGTGAAATAATTGAAATAGCTATTTCTGATTGTTTCCACCATTTTTGGCCCCTAAAAACACGAATTAGGTAGGTACGCTCCTTTTTTTCCCAAATTATCTTTGATCATTGGTAGTGCCATTTAATCGTCTTGATCCACGTGTTGACACTTTTTCCAGTGTTATTATACAAATTGATGGTGATTTCAGACGATTTCCCAGGTTTTTCACTCATAAAAAATCAATTTTGGGTGCTGAACATTTGGTAGAACCTCGATTTTCCACTCTGGTCAAAATCGACTTCATATTCGGTCTTCTCGTCCCCAGAAACATGGAAAACGATTCCTCAAAAGCTCATGTTACTAACATGTTACTAAAACGCAAAAAGTACCTATTTTTGTGCACATTTTTACTCATAACATCCCTGGGTATATTCCGATCGGGCTGAATAGTTTCGGGACACAACTAGGGCCCAAATGGAGCATGTGTGCGACTTTTTTAGACCTAAAATGAAGCCGGTACACGTGATACGGCGTACGGCGGACGGACATTACATTTTTGGAATCTACGCACCTTGAAACGGTAAAGAAAAAATTTTGAGGGGGTGTTATAAAAATTTTTTGCTGAGCGAATACATAGGTGTATTATTCACAGAATAATAAACCAAAATGCAATGTCCGTCCTCCGTCCGCCGTATACGTGTACAGGCTTCATTTTCGGTCTAAAAAATTCTTTCGCACACATGCTCCATTTGGGCCCTAGTTGTGTCCCGAAACTTTGCAGCCCGATCGGAATATACCCAGGGGTGTTATGAGTGAAAATGTGTGTAAAAATAGGTACTTTTTGCGTTTTAGCAACATGTTAGTAACATGAGCTTTTAAGGTATTGTTTTTCATGTTTTTGGGGACGAGAAGACCGAATATGAAGTCGATTTGGACCAAAGAATAGAAAATTGAGGTTCTGCCAGATGTTCAGCTCCCGAAATTAATGTTTTATGAGTCAAATACCTGGGAAATCGTCTAAAATCACCATCAATTTGTAGAATAACACTGGAAAAAGTGTCAATAGGTGGATCAAGACGATTAAATGGTACTATCAATGATCAGAGATAATTTATTTAAAAAAAAAAACGCTGCAAAGTCCTTGTCACATGGGTTTATTATTCTATTGGACATACCCACGGAAATGTTGGCTGTTCATTTATTGTTTCTTTCATGTTAAATAATTGAAATAGCTATTTTTGATGGTTTTCACCAATTTTGGCCACCCCAAAAACACCTATTTTTGACAATATATCTGTGATCATTGCGTTTTTGGAATTTACGCACCTTGAAATGTAAAAGCAAAAATAGTGACCGGAATGAGCCTGAGGACTACAGAATAATATTTGGAAGAAGAGGAAATAGGTAACAAAAGATATCCACAAATTCCTGTCGCTATGAACGCTGGAGCTGTGCGGGTCACATCGCTATGGACGAGTCGCAGCGAACATTGCGTCCAGTTGGGGCCCTACTGTGAGCGGGGAATCGAGGGGTGGCAAGGCGACGGGCAAGAAGCTAGAATAGCTTAGAATTTATCGTAAGCTTCTATGCGACCATTGTACACTCGTGCACTGGCCTTTCCTCGACGGGACTGTACCAAGTTTAGGCATAAGAAACAGCTCCCAATTCCGTCCCATGCAATCCTCACGGAATAAGGGAGCGTATTCCCCCTCGCCTTGTTAGCTCCAGCCACAGGACACATGAAGGGCCCCTATGTATTCTTTGGCTCCCAGCCTCCAGCCACAGGACACATGAAGGGCCCCTATGTATTCTTTGGCTCCCAGCCTCCAGCCACGGAGCCAAAAGAGCCGCACCAAATATCTGGCGATGGGGTGGCAGATATTTTACCCCGTAGTTATTACTGAGTGTGTATTTTTACCGGGCGTAGACGCGTTGGTACCTGCTATTGTGACGAACGGTTTTCAGGTCTCTTCCTGACTGTTTATTCACTCAATTAATCTTCATCATTCTTCACTCTATCAACCTGAACAATAATCTGATATGCCAGTTAGTTAGGGATAGAGGATTTTCCACGCCACCATATGGAATAGAAAAGAAATATGTGTAGCTTATATTACTTTTGGTTTATTATTCTGTGAATAATACACCTATGTATTCGCTCAGCAAAAAATTTTTATAACACCCCCTCAAAATTTTTTCTTTTCCGTTTCAAGGTGCGTAGATTCCAAAAATGCAATGTCCGTCCGCCGTCCGCCGTACGCCGTATCACGTGTACAGGCTTCATTTTCGGTCTAAAAAAGTCGTTCTTTCGCACACATGCTCCATTTGGGCCCTAGTTGTGTCCCGAAACTTTTCAGCCCGATCGGAATATACCCAGGGGTGTTATGAGTTAAAATGTGTGTAAAAATAGGTACTTTTGCGTTTTAGCAACATGTTAGTAACATGAGCTTTTGAGGTATCTTTTTCCATGTTTTTGAGGACGAGAAGACCGAATATGAAGTCGATTTTGATCAAAGACGCGGAAATTGAGGTTTTACCAAAGGTTCAGCTCCCAAAATTGGTTTTTTATGAGTCAAAAACCTGGAAAACTGTCTGAAATCACCATCAATGTGTACAATAACATTGGAAAAAATGTAAACAGGTGAATCAAGACCATTAAATGCCACTACCAATGATCAAAGATGATCTTAAAAACGCTGCAAAGTCCTTGTCACATGGGTTTATTATTCTATTGGAGTTCTAGAGATTTTTGTTGGCTGTTAAATGTATTGTTTCTTTCATGTGGAATGGTTGAAATAGCTATTTCTGATGATTTCCACCAATTTTGGCCCCCAAAACATGAAATAGGTACGCTTTTTTTTTTTTTTTTTTTTAAGATCATCTTTGATCATTGGTAGTGGCATTTAATGGTCTTGATTCACCTGTTTACACTTTTTCCAATGTTATTGTACACATTGATGGTGATTTCAGACAGTTTTCCAGGTTTTTGACTCATAAAAAACCAATTTTGGGAGCTGAACCTTTCGTAAAACCTCAATTTCCGCGTCTTTGGTCAAAATCGACTTCATATTCGGTCTTTTCGTCCTCAAAAACATGGAAAAAGATACCTCAAAAGCTCATGTTACTAACATGTTGTTAAAACGCAAAAAGTACCTATTTTTATACACATTTTCACTCATAACAGCCCTGGGTATATTCCGATCGGGCTGAAAAGTTTCGGGACACAACTAGGGCCCAAATGGAGCTTGTGTGCGAAAGAACGACTTTTTTAGACCGAAAATGAAGCCTGTACACGTGATACGGCGTACGGCGTACGGCGGACGGCGGACGGACATTGCATTTTTGGAATCTACGCACCTTGAAACGGAAAAGAAAAAATTTTGAGGGGGTGTTATAAAAATTTTTTGCTGAGCGAATACATAGGTGTATTAGTCACAGAATAATAAACCAAAAAAAAAAAGCGTACCTATTTCATGTTTTGGGGGCCAAAATTGGTGGAAATCATCAGAAATAGCTATTTCAATCATTCCACATGAAAGAAACAATACATTTAACAGCCAACAAAAATCTCTAGAACTCCAATAGAATAATAAACCCATGTGACAAGGACTTTGCAGCGTTTTTATCTGTATCTTCTTCAAATGGAGGATGGAGTCTTGTGAAACAGAATTGCAATTTCATTGTCTAAACCATGGAGGTACCCTCTAGGTCTCGTTACCTCACCACCGGAGGTTCACCGCCTTGTTACGCTGAGATTATCATATCACCCAGATTTTGGTTTATTATTCTGTGAATAATACACCTAGGTATGTATTCGCTCAGCAAAAAAATTTTATAACCCCCCCTCAAAATTTTTTCTTTTCCGTTTCAAGGTGCGTAGATTCCAAAAATGCAATGTCTATCCGCCGTCCGCCGTACGCCGTATCACGTCCACAGGCTTCATTTTCGGTCTAAAAAAATCGTTCTTTTGCACACATGCTCCATTCGGGCCCTAGTTGTGTCCCGAAACTTTTCAGCCCGATCGGAATATATCCAGGGATGTTATGAGTTAAAATGTGTGTAAAAATAGGTACTTTTTGCGTTTGAGCAAGATGTTGGTAACATGAGCTTCTGAGATTTCGTTTTCCATGTTTTTGGGGACGAGAAGACCGAATATGAACTCGATTTTGGCCAAAGAGTGGAAAGTTGATTTCTACCAAATGTTCAGCTCCAGAAATTGATTTTTATGAGTGAAAAACCTGGGAAATCGTCTGAAATCACCATCAGTTTGTATAATAACACTGGAAAAAGTGTCAACACGTGGATCAAGACGATTAAATGGTACTACCAATGATCAAAGATAGTTAAAAAAAAAAAAAGGAGTGGATACCTAATTTGTGTGATAGGGCCAAAATTAATGGAAACCATCAGAAATAGCTATTTCGATTACAGCGCATGAAAGAAACAACATAAGAACAGCCAAAATTTCTGTATGTATGTCCAAAAGTCCAAAATAATAATAAACCCATGTGACAAGGACTTTGCAGCGTTTTTCTACCACCATCTGTATGGTGTCGTATCCCTACCGTTTGGATGAAACTTTAATGTAATTGGTCACAATAATGTCGCTGATATCTGTTTAACTCCTTCGTAGAAAATAAATACCTGTTTAAATCTTGACTGAATATAATAGAGTAATATGTAGTCAACAAATTTAATTAGGGAGGTATCCGCCATGCAGAAAGGAAAAAGTGTTTTAATGCAAATACGCGAATGTATGGGAATGTAAACGTATTAGTTAGTGTAATATTAGACGTGATTACATGGCAGGTACGTAATAAAAAGAGGACGAGGGTAGCAATTGTGGATAGTTTTGGAATACGGGACATTGGGTGGAAGGTGTAGAGTAACTACTGTTGTTAGCAACAAATGAAATGAGGTGATGATGAAGGTGAGGAAAATCATGCGAGGTGATAGGATCAGGAAAGCGAATAAGGAAGTCCTATTCGGTTTACATCACCGTAATACCTTGACCAAATCAATATAATACTTAATTAACCCAGAAACGAGAAATATGAATAAGAAACAAATAATAACATAAAATACAGTAGGTAAGCAGTAGGTATATCAGCAACTCAAAACAACAGCAACATAGATGTAGATAATCCAATTCGTAAATAATAAATATAATAGTAGATCAGAAAATTCTAAAAAAAAATAACTGAATTTAATACGAGATGACCAGGAGTACGTAAGTATCAAAATGCTAATTCAAGCAACAGCAACAAGTATTATATCAATTACCTTATATAGCAAACGGAAAAAAAGTATCTACAAGTATAGGAAAAGAGCCTTTTGGATAAAACGAAAGCACGCACAGACATTATACATGAATCGCGGATTACCGTACATTATACATGCTGAATTAGCCGGGTGGCGGGTCCGTTTCGGCCGGGAAGTGGGACAATGAATTAGTCAGGAGAATTTGGAGTAAATGAAGTCTAAGTTGGAAGGCAGATTCGTCATCGTAAGTGAACATTATGTTTTGAGGATCACTGTGAAGCGCCAAAGTGACCGCATAGGCACTTGCAAACACACCGCATTGAACGGCATCTCTTTGCGGTTGGGCTACTTTCAAAAACTTGATGTCAGTTATGGGATTGATAAAAGGGTATACATTTTTGATAATGACTTTTTGAGTTGGGGTGAGATGGTTACCATTTAAACTATCATAAACCCTGACGGTTCTGGAAAACGAATCATAGAATGTGGTTATCCAATGCCCATGTTCAAGAGACCCCTGGAAAAGAATTTGGATGTCATCATTATTTGGAGGGACAAGGTGAGGTGCTTGATAATAAATTGTATCTTGGGGTTGAAAATTAGCTGAGGGCTGGGGCGGGGAGCTGAGGGAATTGGGAGCATTTCTTGATCACCAGAAAGCCCTATGAAAATAGGTTTGTGATCAGAAAATACTGAATGGTAAGTACCAGAATCAAAATACTCTACGTTTTTCACCCAAATCGTGTCAATCTGCGTGTTGAAATCAGTGGTAGGGGTTCCCGCGAGTAAACCCCGATTGAAACCAAGCCCGTTCATGAAGGTTTCAAACCCACTTTGCACTGAAAATGCATCGACATTAAAGTCTCCCAGAAACGCAATGACATCAGTTGGGTCAAACTGTTCGAATAATGAGATGAGGGTCTTCTTGAATGTGGTCACTAGATATTTAGGAGACCTGTATCCAGAAACTACGCGGACATTATGAAAAGCTATAATTACTATGTCGAAATGACTTTGACTAGCAATAAATCGGTAGTTGTAAGTTATCGTAAACAGTGACATAAATTTATTTTTGCAGAGGACAAGTATACCTTGTCCCATAGTTGATTTGTTAGATTCATTAATTCGGAACAGTTCATTATATGTTTCAAAAGGAAAGCTATCATTTTGTGAAAAATTTGTCTCTGAAAAAATAATCAAATCACCCTGTGAAAACCATGGATCGCGTTGAATATATTTCTGGTTCGTTTTGAGTGACCTACAGTTATGATAGATTACTTTAATTAAGTTCCCGTTGAAATTTTTGGAGTATGAAAGGGTGAGGAGTCTTCAAGGCCTCAACCACGGGATATCCGACGGTTCCTTAGGTGGTTTGAAAGTGCCTAAGATGAACAGATCATTGAGTTGCCGAACTCGACTCAGCGCAACGTACAACATTGAGCGCTGAACACCTCGAATTTTCGTGAAATCAAGACACACCCTGTCGTACGTTTGGCCTTGAGATTTGTGAATGGTGAGGGCTTCGGCAGGAACGATGGGAAATTGAGTTCTCGAAGATTGATAACCAATTTTTTTGGAGAGGCTTATTTGAACAGTATTACGAGAAATAGGAACCCAGTTTTTGTTTGAAACCCCAAAATTCTCCGCAATTTGAGAAAATTTTTGTCGAAGATTTCGCCCCACTCTTTCTTCCCCAAAATTAAACCAAAGGTATCGAGGATCGTCAGCTGGAGTTATTCTTTCAAGCACTCCACACGCCCCATTTACAAGCCCGTCTGCTACATCAATGTTTGAAATTATCATGTACTTGATCCCGACTTTCAAAATTAATTTGTATGGAAGTCCCCCAGTTTCAGTGCGATTTTTATTTTTTAAAGCCTCCAAAAATCGCTCTTTTTGTTGAGGGGCGCAGTTCTTAACCATGATCCGATCAATGGATGTACACTCAACTGGGGGGTTTTTGTTTGATTTTATCTTTGCCTCGTTGAACTCATCGACGTCAGTATTTTTCTGGAAGAGCCTAATGGCACTTTCTGGTACTTCTTCCGGTTGAACTTCACGTTGTTTTAGAGTTGACATATCTTGACCCGTCATTTTGCCGATTGCTACGTTATTTAGAGCCCTGATGAAATACAGTTCATCTTTCTGCCTCATTATTTCAGTCAGCTCAAAATACTTAAATTCATCCCAGATTACAGTCCCAGCCAACTTGGTCAAACCACTTCCTTTGGTGGACTTGTATATTGGGCTATCTTGAACGGGAGGTAACTGGTTCAAATCCCCAACAAGCAGAACGGAAACCCCTCCGAATGACGTGTCGCGTCCCATGATTTGCCTCAGTCGCGTGTCGATTCGGTGGAACATGAGGCTTCCGCACATTGAAACTTCATCGATAATGAGAAGTTTTAGCCGCGACAGGTTACAACGGATCGTGTTCGCAATGTCTTCAGATAATTCAGGCATTTGACCCCCATACTGCGACACCGGTAACGCGAACGCGGAATGTAGCGTGATACCCCCGATGAGGAAAGCGGCTTTACCTGAAGGGGCTGTGAGGAGTACGTATACGGGATTGTCAACTTTTTCGATTTCAGGTTGATGTGAAAAATGATGAGTGAGCAGCTGATAAATAGTTTTGATCACAGTACTCTTTCCAATTCCTGCCGAGCCCGACAAAAATATCCTGATGGGAAGTAATTTCGTCTTAAAGCAATGCAAGACGTGCATCACGATGTCTCTTTGTTTTTCGTTGAGGAGCAACATATTAGAAAAGATCTCGTCTCTAGTCGGCAAAGTTTTGTACGTGTATTTGGAACCGTCAGTTCTTTTAGGATCTTCAACTCCTCCCTGAGCAAAAACGTCGACAGGGTAGTCCGGTTCGTCATCGTCACTGAGCTGTTGGAACTGGTCAACCTCATTCTCCACTCGTTCAATCGCGTTTTCAAGTGTTTCTGTCGAGATTCCACTGAAATATTTTGACCTGTTTTCGGATATTTGGGAGAGATTTTGAGTATAAAGGTTGGAACAGTTGTTTTGGATAATGTCCGATTGTTCATTGCGCCAGGGCAAAAAAAGAAGAACTTGCTCTCTATGAAAGTTGACCGGATCTTGCTCCTCTTTGTAAGAGCGAAACCGAAGAATTCTCGTTTTGTAGGTTGTTGAAGGAAGAATTTGATTGTGGTCGTTATCTTCATCGGGTTCGTAAACTTTGTTTCTGAGGTTTGGAGGAAGGTTACATGCAAAGTCTGCCAGGCAAGTATTCTCGAGACGAACAGACCTTTTGCTGTATTTTTCTAAAATGTTGGGCAAAAAAAATCCTCCGAATCAGCGTTTGCTTCGAATTCTTTGCGCAAGTCTTTCTCAGTTTTCAACATTCTCACTCTCTCTTCAGGTGGGGAAGTATTAATGAAAACAGTTGAACGGCTCATAAGCGATAATGGAAGAGAGAGGACATGATAGCACGCTTCTTGAGCCGACATAACGCTACCATTGATGAAAACATTACCAATTTTCCTCAATCTGTCCCGCACTGACAAATTCCCATCGCTCATGTCTTTTTCAGCTTGCCTCAAAAGTTTTGAAAGGCCGCCCTCTGCTTTGCTGATGTAATTAACCACGTAAGAGGCACAGCTGTAAGGGTTTAAAATGAATTGCATGTCCATGTTGTAGCGGTTTAAATTTAGAATGACAGGATTGTAAGCGTTAATAGCTACTTCCAAGCTCGATCGTTTCAAGAAAACTTGAGCGTTTTTCAAGGAACATCTTATCGCTGAGATATATTCATCCTCGGTCAGTTCGAGTTTGTGTAGAACGTCCTCCCACGACACTGTAGTATTGTGGTCAAAAAACTCGTTCATTAAATTGCGTATTTTTTTCAAACTTTGGATCATTTGGGGTGTAATTTTATCTTCTTTTCCAAAGGGCTCAAGAATGGTTGTTCGAAGCATAACCGGCAACGGATAATTAAAACGGCAGTGTTTTTTGTTTTTCTGACCTTTATGACAGGTGAAAGTGTGACGGTGCCTCTGGACGGGCATCAAAGGGTTTTTTGGATCGTATTCACATGTAATAAATTTGTCAATGAACGAGACGCAATTCCCGATCTTCGAATCAGAGGGGTCGTATTCTGGTGGGTCATTAACATAGAGAAGATTATGCGTATGGACAGACCCTCGTGCTTAGAACTCCCTTCGTTGGTAACTGTCAACCATAAAATGTTCTCCAAAAGGGCCTGCACTGCTCTCAAGCACTTTCATTAGGTTGGTAGCTTTTTGTTCGAAATACCTGACGCAAGTAACTGGATCATCTTTCACTAATTTGGTTTTAGTGAAATCATCCAATTCGGAGGCTTCCCTGATCGAAATAGTTCTGTTGAAATGAATTTTGTACAAAATTGCCAAGAGTTCAAGACAGTGGAGTTCAGCCGCAGAGAATGTCAAGAAAATGGTGGGCTTTCCAAGTTACCTTACCATGGCCAATACGTTTCTTTTTTTCTCTTCCCAATACGCGGGAGACCCCCTGATCTGTTTAAGAAACTTGTAACCCTTGTTGTGGCGAATAGCATCAGGAATAAAATTGGAATTAGTAACGTCTTTAACACGGCAATTTTGACGGTCTTTTTTGCATTTTCTGAGGCAAACGTTGGCCGTTGACACGACACCCATTTCAATTTTCTTCTTTGCCATGAAAAATAGTCTTTCTGGAGTACATGACCTCCTGTCCCTGTGTCGGGCTTCATATTTAATCCTCTGGGCGTAGCTCAACTTATTTTCAGGGTCAAATTTTTGTCCAGCGAAAACCCTTGGAAAACACAACTCTTCCAAATCAGGAACGACGTGCCAAGGTATCGGCTGTTTTCCCTGCCCAGGCGCAATAACATGCAAGTCAAAATTCTCATTTTCCCTCCGATCAACAATCAAAACGTCGTCATCCATCACATCATTGAAAATCAAGTTCTCGAGTTCGTCTTCAGGAAGGTCAGCTTCACCCGTATCCATACCACTCACTGTTGATTCCAAGCAATCCTCCTTATTGACAATGAAGTCGACATCCGTATGGTGGGTGGTTTTTGACAAAAAGGAATCATCTAGTTTAATTTCATGTTTGACGTACAAAGGGGTTTTTATGAGATCATTGAGAGCATCACAAATATTTTGTGGTTTAATGGTTTCAAACATATAATGAGATTTATGGTCAATGTGTCTTTTCAATTTCAACTGTATTGTACTCATGTGGTTGAAACTTCTAGGGAGAACATCAATCATTTCATTTACATCAACTGACACATTTACTACGCTACCTTTGATGCACTGTTGACCATTCAGAATATTCGGCATTAACGATTTTATCTGCATGAAAGGGATATAGGGAGACACCATGCGAAGCTCCAGGGGTGTTAATTTGGCAACTGTCTCGGGTATATCAGGGAAAGTCAAGTTTTTGTTTCAAGTTTCAGTGTTTGCAGTTGTCTTAGGGTACGTTCCATTTTTTATATACTTCAAACATGTATGACAAACCAAATCAGAATCACATGTTTTAATTTCAGTTAAAAATTGTTCATGCTCTTGAGGGTTCAATACTGAAGTAGAAACCAAATTTTGAGAAAATTTCCGCATGGAATGCGGGAAGAATAAATTCTGGCAGCACATACATAGACTTTCGGGCCCAATTAGCTTTGAGTTCATGTACCACTGTTGAAGTTCTGACGATGTTACGTCTTTGCCTTCGTCAATGTTGTTTTTCAAGGTTTTCAGATAGTGTTCTCGGTGATTTATCATTTCATTCTCTCTTTCCTTCTTTTTTCGAATCCGATCTCTTTGTCTTTCATTAAGTTTCACCTCATAAGATAGCCTGTTTTTGGTTTTTCTTTCACGATCATCCTCACGCCCTTTAACACCCTTCTTCTCCCTTTTCTTTTTCCGTTTCTCAGCTTCAATCGCCCTGGTATCTGAATTTTTTCGAGAAACTCTCTTCCTCCCTCTATCTTTTTCTAGGCCTTCCTCACCATCATTTATCCTGCTCTCCCTCCGTTTCTCAGCTTCTGTTTCCCTGGTATCTGGATTTTGTCGTCTCAGATCTGACAGCCTCTTCCTCTCTTTTTCTAAGCCTTCCTCACCATCATTTATCCTGCTCTCCCTCCGTTTCTCAGCTTCTGTCTCCCTGGTATCTGGATTTTGTCGCCTCAGATGTGACAGCCTCTTCCTCTCCTTTTCTAGGCCTTCCTCACCATCATTTATCCTGTTCTCCCTTCGTTTCACAGCTTCAATCTCCCTGGTATCTGGATTTTTTCGAAAAACTCTCTTCCTCCCTCTATCTATTTCTAGGCCTTCCTCACCATCATTTATCCTGCTCTCCCTCCTTTTCTCAGCTTCAATCTCCCTGGTATCTGGATTTTTTCGAGAAACTCTCTTCCTCCCTCTATCTTTTTCTAGGCCTTCCTCACCATCATTTATCCTGCTCTCCCTTCGTTTCTCAGCTTCTGTCTCCCTGGTATCTGGATTTTTTCGAGACACTCTCTTCCTCCCTCTATCTTTTTCTACGCCTTGCTCACCTTCGTTTTCCGTTTCTCAGCTTCACGAAAACGAACATCGGAATTTTCTCGTGCAATTTTTTGACGCGTTCTCATATCAGCTAAACGTTTTCTGAGGTTGCCGCGCTTCTTTCGTTTCCTCCCAGGCTCTAAGTCAGATTCAATAGCTAATTCAGTTGTAAGAAAAGCGGTTGTCACGGGAGAAGATTCGTTTCTTTCACGCAGAATCTCCACTTCAGACGAATCCATTTTAAGGCTTTCTCCTACATAAGATGAATAAATAAATACCAAAGTATTCGTGCGAGCGAATCGTATATGAGCGAATTTTCAAAACTAGTAACAAAATTGCTCGTAATTTTCGACCCTTTTTTTCGAAAAGTGTATCTTTTATAATAATAAGATCAATTTGTAGGTACAAATTTACTTTTTTCTCATTTTCCAATATCATAATATATCATCAGGATTGACACTCTAGGCAAATCAATCACGCCCTTAAAAGGAATTGCTTTTTAACAGACGTTTTGAAATGAACTTGTGTTAGTCACTATAAAAGGTTGGTAGCGGATTTGTAGTTCTCAGAAATGCATTTAATCTACCATTGCAATTCCTTATTTTCTTTGAAAATGTGCTTATACCTACGGCAATGAGAGCGCACATACAGATTGCTAGTTACATAGACAACATTTCGAGTCATAAATATTTGATTTTTTTAAAAATAATTTCCCACCTTATCGCCGCGCAGTGTCATAAAGAAAGAACATTCAGCTGATTCCGACGATCGGTCGAGTTAGCGTAATGTCGGAATTGAAATCAAGAGAACTATTCGAAGGGTATTTTTTGCAGAACAGACAGATTGACGGGGAATACAGAGGCCAGACGGGGGAAACAATGAGGAAGCATTAGTAATTATTTCAAATTTTTAGGTAGGTACTAAGGTAATTATTACGGTATGAGGTACCTACCTATTTATTTTTGAGTAAAAATGTAGTTTAATTTTTTTAAGTAAAAATTATTGCGTCGAGTTCCTATATAAATAACACTTTTCCATATACCTTCTGTGTATTACACATACAAAAGTTGGTACCTAAATTCATCATGAAATACCTACCGGATCAACGATTTTATTTTCAATCAGAACATTTCAATTTATCCAGAGTAGGAAAGAGACCCCTCTCATGGAAGGGGGTATCTACTTCTATTATGTTGATTATCAACAATAATTATTATTACAAATGGTTCGTATTTTATGGTTCAGCCATCTTTTCATCTAATGGTTGATGTTTAAAGACCCCATCCCAAACTAATTATTATTTGTTGCATGTTAAATACCAGCGCGCAGTGCATTGGGGCGGGAAAATGCAATGGTTCTCCCCGCACAACATTGAAAGAATTCGTGTTGGGGTGAGGGAGAAGAATGAAACTTCAGGCTAACATGGGCTGTGAGCTGTGACGGACCGTTGGGGTTCAACCGCCCACCTCTGCTGCTAAGGCGCTGGTTCTTTAGGGTACGCGAAGAGTGGCGGCCGATTCCGATTCCGAGAGCAGGTGCCGGCGCGAACCAGCGAGAACAAAATGAGCCAGTATTAACAGGTCAGTGCGATGGGTGGCGGCCGATTCCGAAAAGCTTGTCCGGTAATCGGAACGTACCTGCCTACCGGAATGAACAGAACATTCCGGTTGCCGATTCTGCATTCAGATTTGGGAACTCGAGGCGGTCACATCGTTGGCGCGTGTTGTTTTTGTTTGTTTTTGCACCAATTGCGAACCAAACGCCCTTCTATCTTCCGAAGAATGTAGTTGAATGTGGGCAGCTCCATCCTTGTATACTCAAAAAACTTTTCCGCGCTCATTTTCAACTGTGGGAAAAGGTGATGAAATTCCCCGAGAACTTCCCTTGATCGAAGTATCTCATGCACATGACGCCTTTCCTCCAGAAAATGTGCTCTTCCTTCACTGGCTATGAAAATTGCAGCTAGCTCCTCACCTGACAAGTCCATGTTGACTACTAATGTTGTGCGAAAACACAAACACAATGAAAAGAGTAGCCGATAATCGGCCGCCACTGATTGAACCAACCTGCCTCTTCGGGTCAAGCAGAATCTGCCTGTCGGAATCGGAATCGGAATCGGCCGCCACTCTTCGAGTACCCTTAGGTGACAGGCGCGGCGCCCTGAGGAATGATGAGTGATAAAACAAGAAATGAATGAATGAAATGGGCTTCCCCTCGCCACTATGATCCCCCCCCCCCCCCCCCATGCATCCTAGCCTCGCCCCCTAGACTCACCCCCTAATCAGCCACTTTGGCCCCACATCATAACCACTTGGTCCCCGCGGGGGGGTAATCGGGCTACTACTCAGTTCCGCTCTGTCCAGTGGTGCGCGCCATTTACCTATGTATAGATGCCCCTTCTGTGGTCAGTACCCTCGAGCCCCCCCCCCCCCCCCCCCCCCCCCTCCCTCCCTCCCCCCCAGGAAAGCCCCAAATCGAGTACTGGAACCGGCCCCGGAATTGAAGTTTCATACAAATGCGCGGGATTCAATAATTCAACCAATAATTATTTGTAGTTATTCATGAAGCATAAGTAAATAATAAACCGCTGTGTAATAATTTACCTGTATAGATGCCCCTTCTACGTAGATAGTAGGTATAATAAACGGTTGTGTAATAATTTACCGTTTTGTAATCATTTACCCAATAGTACTTCAACGTTTGTTCAAGTTGCAAAAGTACCTATCAACAAAATCTAATAGATCCATCATTTTTCAATTGAAATAATATCACAGAACCTCCAACGCGACTTCACACAGCCATCCGTAATTATAATCAGGTGTTACCTAGCACTGATATCAGAGCTGGATCTATACCAGTTGATTCACCATTATGTTGACGAAGCTTTTCGGTGCAAACGAACGGCTGGTCGTACATTGCTCCGGGTGGTCTCAACAAATTGTTTAGTTCAAGATCAGTTTAAAAACGTAAACAAAAACCATTCCCTTTTGTTGAAGGTTTTCGAGCTACGAGCGTTCTGAACATTTCAACCCCTATTTTTCACCCTTTAGAGATGACTGACAGTAACGCCGAGCTTCGAGGACCAACTAGACCCCCAAGTGGGAGCTACAAACCAAATTTCATTAATTTTGGTTCATGGTAACTAAGAAAAGTGCGATTTTATTCGATTTTCGGATTCTTCGTACTTCGAAACGTAAACCATCAAATTTGGTGGGGGGGGGGGGGGGTTAAAACAAAATTTTGATGCTCGATTCCAAAGGTTCATTATTGAAAATAATAAACCGAAAAATTGAGAAAAGATTCGGATTCACTTGTTTTGATTCGTGTTGACTCAGCTAGTGTGAAGAGATGGAGACGACGATTCGGATTCGCCTTGATTCTGATTCACTTGGTGTGAAGAGTTCACTTTATGGGCCATCAGAATCCACTGATAGGTTTTTGGGGCCAGTGTCTGTTATTGAAACGAAGAACCAAAATGGAGGGGAACAGGCACAGCTTGAGTCCATTGTCTTGTGGAAAGGAAAATATCTGTGGGAAATCGGTTTCGGGATCCTGCAAAGCCGCGAAATGTGAGTTACGACCTCAACGAAACGGTCGGGCGTGGCGGGTTCGGGCTCTGGCGAAGGGTGAACATAATAATTTGTCTCCAGTAAATCCGCAGCCGTTGGAATCCGCACAGCAGTTCACCGGTTGTTCCTGGCAATCTGCCCGAACGGAATGGAATTCTTCAGCGCCTCTTCTGCAGTCCCAGAAAAAGAAAAAAATAGTTGATCCAGCCCCCCCCCCCCCCCCCCCCCCCTTCTCACGAGGATTATGGAGTCAATGGGGCAGCAGTTGCCTTCCGAATCGGTGAAGGACAGCAGTTTGATGGAAATAAGAGTTCGTCCGTGTCGTTACAACGGGTCAAGAATGAGGAGGACCCACGTATTTTTGGTTTATTATTTTCAATAATAGACCTTTGGAGTCGAGGATGAAATAAGAAGAAAAAAAGTTACACTCCCACCCCTCCTCCCCACCACCCAAAAAATCTGATGGTTCCCGTTTCAAGGTATGTGGAATCCGATAATGAAATAAAAAAAGTTACCATGAACCAAAATTGATGAAATTCGGTTTGTAGCTCCCATTTGGGGGTCTGGTTGGTACGCGAAGCTCGGCTTTGCTGTCAGTCATTTCTAAGGCCCCCTTCACACTAAACGAATCCGAATCAATCACAATCAATCCGAATCAAGGCGAATCTGATTCGCCAAGATTCGGTAACAACGTAACCCTTCCGAATGCACACAACTCAGTTCCCGCCTTCACACCAGCCGAATCCGGTTCAATCCACCCCGATTGAAGCGTGCAGGTGATTCGGCTTGTCAGAATCTTCGTCCGTCCGTCAGTCGTGAATCAACAGTAGACGCCATGGATGTGGAACTTTTAATTCTGAAAGTTAAAGAAAATAGTGCGATTTATGACGCAAGTGATGAATACCACAGCTGTTATACACTTTCTGTAATTAGTATCCTGTTTCGAGATTTCAGGTCCCACCAAATCCAGTAGTATTAAAAACAGTTCCCCACTCATCCGAAAAAAATTGTAGGATTTCTTCTCGTCGTTCCGAAGATCAGGTGATGAAAAATGCCGAATTCCGGCCTCCTTCGATTTATTTCACTAATCCACATTCTAAATTCTTTTTGTTTACGCTGTTGCCTTCGACGGAATATTATTGTATTAATTAAAACTGCCTCCATTATGGACGCTCAAACGCAACTGAGGGAAGAAAAGGAAAAAATGGGAGGGGGAAAGGATTCGGATTGACTTGTTTTGACTCGACTGGTGTGAAGACATGGAGACCACGAATCAGATTCGCCTTGATTCGGATTGATTGTGATTGATTCGGATTCGTTTAGTGTGAAGGGGGCCTTAGGGGTGATAAATAGGGTTTGAAATCTCCACCGTTACCTCGAATTTTTTTACGGTTTTAAATAGTTCTTTGTGATGAATGTGTTTGAGCATACATCCACCACGAGCGGCGTGAGGGGGGGATGTGGCCGGTTTGGTTATGGGCGGACCACCACCATGCCCAGGATCTTTTTGGAAGGCTTGCTCGGTTTGGTTATGGGCGGACCACCACCATGCCCAAGATATTTTAGGTTAGGAGAGAGACGAGGTAAGGAGGAGAGAGAGTAGTCAGCGACTAGAGGAGAGCGTAGAATGAGGAAAAAGAGGCAGGAGGCGAGTATTTATGTGCTTGGGAGGTGTCTCCTGGGTGGGGATCTCCAGGCTGGCCCTCGGCTCTCCTGCGTCTTCCGTCCCCACTTCTAAGTTTATTTGGCGAGATGTTATTTCTACATAGCAAAGTTGTGGTTCTGGGAGGATACCACAACATTCTTGAAGTTGGGAGTTTTTTGAGACCACCCGGAGCATTGTACGTCCAACCATTTGTTCACAGTAAGGCCCTGAAGTTGGCACCGTCTTCTTCAACAGAAGGGTGAATCAAATTGTATACATTCAGCCCAAATATCAGCGCTAGAGAGCACCTGATTATAATCACGCATGGCTGTATGAAGTCGAGTTCGTTGTTCTATTATTCAATTTGAAAAATAATGGATAGTTTGGATTTTTTTGATAAGTGCTTTTGCAACTTGAACAAACATTGAAGTATTATTGGGTAAATTATTACACAACGGTAAATTATTACACAAAAGTTTATTATACTGTCTACTCAGGAGGGGGATCTATACAGGTAAATTATTACACTACGGTTTATTATTTGCCTTATTCTTCATGAATAACTACAAATAATTAATGGTTGAGTTATTGAATCCCGCGCATTTGTATGAAACTTTTAACACCCGGGCCGGCTCCAGTCCTCCATTCTGGGCTTTCCTGGGGGGAGCTCGAGGGTACTGAAGACAGAAAACAGTGATCTACGCAGAAGGGGCATCTATACAGGTGAATAATAAACCGTTGTGTAATAATTTGCAGCGTTGGTGTTATTTTTTAAACACTAGTTAAAGCTTATGTTGATGATTTTTTTGGTTCAAAACGCTTTTTTAGTCGCATAGTGCTCCGTTATTAAATGTGTCATTTTAAAATGCAAATTGAGATGAGTTAGTTTTCTATTTTGGTTTCGAACCATGCAGTAGTAATTGTTTTGAGATTTGAGACATTGAGATATGATTACGACAGTAGATTTCACCGGCTGACACGAAATCGTAGAGAACTATCGCAAGTTTCCCGAGCGGATTAGTTTAATCTTACTGTGATCTCTTTGGGAAAACTTGAAAATGGTTAGACACAAAATAAGGTCTTCCCAAGCTGATTTCATGCCCGTTAAGCAGCACTGTGGATAGCATTTACCACAAAACCATTCGAAATACTGGTAGATGAAAAGTACCTACCTACCTATGTAGGTAGGTACTTGGTTTACGAACAAGTCTTTTGGCTCGGCCTTCATGTTCTAATAATTCCTAATTCCTGTTTGAACAATTTACGTGTGAAATATATATTTCACTCTCTTATCAGTAGATTGGACAGATTCCTTCCTTTCAAGTACAATGACGGCTCGCTCTGGACAGGTCTGCTCGTAGGCACCCTGTGGTTTTCTCCCAGACGGTAGAATGTACGTCTTTCATTTGCGTAGTCTTGAACATCCGTATGTTCCACCCTTCACCATGTTTCAGGCTTTAGCTATGGACATTTACCGAAAAACGCTTGGAAGTGGCTCCTCACGTGGGTTTATTATTCTATTAAAGAAAGTGGGCTGTTCATTTATTGTTTCTTTCATGGGCAATAATTGAAATAGCTATTTTTGTGGTTTCCACCAATTTTAGACCCTAAAAATACGAATCAGGCTCCCTTTTTTTACAACATTACCTTCGGTCATTGATAGTGCCAATCAGCTGTCTTGATTCACCTGTTCATACTGCTCCTAGAGTAACTATGCAAATTTATGGTGATTTCAGACAATTTTTATCTTTTAGTTTTTTATTCATAAGAAATGAATTTTGGGAGCTGAACCTCCGTTACAACCTCAATTCTTCACTCTTCGGTCGAAATCAACTTCATATTCGGACTTCTTGCCCTAAAAAACATGGAAAACGATCCCTCACAACCACGTGGTCCACTAAAACCTCAAAAAAATCTATTTTCACACCCATGACTCTACTGGGTATATTCCGATCAGGCTGCAAAGATTCGGGACACAACTAGGGCCCAAATGGAGCCTGTGTGCGAAAGAACAAATTTTTTAGACCAAAATAAAATGATATGGATGATCCGGCATACGGCGCCGGCGTATTATGCATTTTTGGAATCTACGCACCTTGAAACGTAAAAGAAAAAATTTTGAGGGAGTGCTATAAAACTTTATTGCTGAACAAATATGTCGTGGTAACCTCAAAATATACCACTCCAAATTGTACATATAAGATTGCTACCAATAAAGGCGAAGAGAAGGCGAGCTGCGTGATGCAAGGGACACAGCCAGTTAGCTCTCCCTCCATCGATCCTCCAACGGCTTTCAACAGCCGAGGGAGGCGCCTTTATAAGGCGCCCACCTTGCCCAGCTCGCCGTTCTACCGATCTCACTTGAATTCGAAGTCATTTCCCTCGCTCACCTTACCCTCCCCCCTAACCTCTCTCTCACAAAAGATCCCAACGTGGTGACAAACCTTTCTGGCCTAGCCAATGTGGTGACAAACCTTTCTGCTTGCTAGCTACCTCATACCCGACATCTCCTTCTCGACCTCACCACAGAATACATAGGCGTATGATTCACAGAATAATAAACCAAAATGATAATATTACCAATTATTATTATAATATACAAAACAGGCCGATGCGAATCACAACAAAAATGTAAACAGTGGAATGGCGTAGTTAGTTGCATTCGACACGTCGCCACATAATATAATTATGTGACGTCCCGTCAATATCTCCAGTATTCGCCAATAACCTTGAAATTGTATCCGTTTGTACACAGAACTCTGCCACGCTGCGACCAAGATACAAGCCAGTTTCCGAGGGCATCAGGCACGGAAGGACACAGCCTCCAGCTCCAACGCCAAGGTAGAAGAACTGAGCAAAGACATGCAGAAAATGGCTCAAGAAGTAAGTTTCTTCCTACATCCAATTTAGAGTGAGAGCATCCAAACATGTAACAGTGTGGGCTGTTCTCGATACATTTTTTCTTCCGGTGGAGGCGGGATCGGTTTGGGGAAGCCTAATCGATATCCCTTCTTAACCGGTGATAATCTCACTGGTCTAGGAGGGGGACTCTCGAGGGTCCACCCCCACTGTTACACTCTGTCACATGGTAGCAGAGCGTGGTTCGGTAGTATGAGCTGAGCACTTCACCATACTACATCCACTTTTTGTGAGCTTACCAGAAGGATAAGCTCAAAGGTTTTCCAGAAGGATTCCTTTACTAACAACCTGTCCCTTAGATAATGCGTACATCTATTGGCTTCCCGACCCCCTTTCCCCCCTTTAGAGTGTCAGTATAATTAAAATATACTGAGCTCATTAGAAGGCGATTGATGCCATGTCCCAATTGACAAGTCCCAATAGTTGTTCCATCCCAAAGATGGAGTTTGATCACCTAGAGCAGTGGTTCCCAACCAGTGTGCCGCGGCACACTGGTGTGCCCTGAAGTCCCTGTAGGTGTGCCGCGAAATTTTACCGTCTTTTTTACTAGTATTTACTTTTTTAATTCGCCGTGATAATAACTTTTACCGACTATTTTTCATTGAATATTATTATCAACTCGTCTCTTTTAACACAAAATATATGTTTGTAAGTGCATTACAATTTTGTTTTCTTCATTTTCCTAATTAGTTTCCATAATGAGCACAGCATTAACTCAATGAATTATGTTTTAAATTATATTTTTAAAGAAAGTAACATAGTAAAAATATCACATAACAATACATTATGATTATACTCATTATATTATGGAGATTATTTACCCAAGAGTGCCGTAGCTGAACGAGTTTTTAAGTTAGTGTGCCTCAAGCTAAAAAAAAAAATCAGTCATGCAGCATGACTTAATGAGCGAATTTTCAAAGAAATATTCGAATTAATGGCTATGGTTTTGAATAAAGGAAAACTTCGGTCTAAAATTTGGTTTTCTATGTATATTCTCTTCGTATTTATTTTAATTTGTACGTTTTGTCCATCCTGATTCTACCGTTTGTTTATTACGTAATTGTACTAAGTGCTTATTTATTTGATCGCTGTGGGTAAATTCAAGGAGTTGTACTAATCGTTTGCCTCCCCCTTTTTTGCTTCGAACTCTCGTCTTCAATTAATACTTCTCACATTTTTCAATCTGACCACTCTAAGGAGGTGGGGGTAAGAGTTTAAAGATTATCCTAGTTTTGGGTAATTTTTGCGCACTTTAAATGCTCTAATTTAAGAACGGATTTAGATATCTAAAATCCGATTTCACTATCGTGTTCAGCGTGCAAAAACCTTTAAAATGAGGGGTCACTTGTTAGAAAATAACATTTTGGGGATTTTTGGGTAATTTTTGCGCACTTTAAATGCTCTAATTTGAGAACGGATCAAGATATCTAAAATCCGATTCCACCATCGTGTTCAGCGTGCAAAAACCTTTAAAATGAGGGGTCACTTGTTGGAAAATAACATTTTGGGGATTTTTGGGTAATTTTTGCGCACTTTAAATGCTCTAATTTGAGAACGGATCAAGATATCTAAAATCCGATTCCACCATCGTGTTCAGCGTGCAAAAACCTTTAAAATGAGGGGTCACTTGTTAGAAAATAACATTTTGGGGATTTTTAGGTAATTTTTGCGCACTTGAAATGCTCTAATTTGAGAACGGATCAAGATATCTAAAATCCGATTCCACCATCGTGTTCAGCGTGCAAAAACCTTTAAAATGAGGGGTCACTTGTTGGAAAATAACATTTTGGGGATTTTTGGGTAATTTTTGCGCACTTTAAATGCGCCAAAACCCTCCTTAGAGTAGGCCAATTTCGCCCATCTTCGAACTTAGCCTTTCGATTGCCAAGATAGATTTTTTGTGCAAATTTGAGCTGTTTATCTCAATTCTATCGAGAGTTATCGTCTGGAGTGACACATATATAAATAAATATATATATATATATACATATAAAAAAGTGTTAAATTTCAGGAATCGTTTTAGAATGGTCTGAAACGGATTTCTATGAAGAAAATTTCCAAAAATTTATATTATTTAAATTTCGAAGCCATTGCAATAGCTTCATTTTCTTTGAAAATTCGCTAAAACCACAGTCATGCAGCATGGCTATAAGAGCGATTTTTCGAAGTTTTCGGCATCTTCCTCCTCCGCCTAAAATTTGCTGAAAATTAATTTTCGGCCAATGTTTTCCCAACTTGATACAAAATTAAAACAGGAGTAGTTTTACGCAAAGTAAAATTTGGGGTGGAAGGAGGGGGAGGGGGAAATCAAAAATGTTTTGAATACCAGAAGAGTAGGTATTGGGTACGTAACAAATTTGTTGTTCCATTTTTTGCCGAGTAACACCTCGGTTTGTAGATTTTCCAACGCTGAACACGATGGTGAAGTCAGAATTGCGATATCCCATTCCGTTATCAGATTAGAGCAGACGAACCAGGAAGAACATCTCAAGAAATAACCACGTTCCTTCATCTTCAAAGTGCTCCAGTTTGAGAATGGAATGAGATATCGCAATTCTGATTTCACCATCGTGTTCAGCGTACAAAAACCTTTAAAATGAGGTGTCACTTGTCAGACTTTTTCATTTTGGGAATTTATGGGTAATTTCCCCCCCCTAAAACTCCCCAAAACTCCCCCTTAGGGTGACCCGATTCTGCCCATCTTCGAACTTAGCCTGTCGATTGCCAAGACAGATTTTTCGTGCAAATTTGAACTTTTTATCTCAATTCTTTCGAGAGTTATCGTCTGGAATGACACATACATATATATATATATATATATATATATATATATATATATATATACTCGGCGCTCCGCGCCTCGCCAGGGGGCAAGCCCTCTGGACCCCCAATCTCTTATCTTCTATACTTTGTATAGAACGAGGAATTTGCAACGCAATTCGAGTCCGAAATACCAAATTACTGCTTCATAGCGTGAATACACTCTTTTTTTGCTATTTCGGACTCGAATTGGATACCATTGACAAACACTTTTTTTTTGCTATTCCGAAATCCCTAACAACGGTATCGCGGGACAAAAAAGTGTGACAAAACAACTAGTTGGGGGTCGGGCTAAGAATTGCGTTGCAATTAATATATAATTTTTGGTGTCTTTCGGTAGGGAATTCAGGATAGTCTGAAACGGATTTTGGTATAAAAATCTTTCGGAAATTCGAGTTTTAAAAATTTTGGACCGAGAACAATAGCTTCCTTTTCTTCGAAAATTCGCTAAAAGGTTGGGAACCGCTGACCTAGAGGTTGCCCAGATGAGCGCAATTCACTGGACAACAACCTCTGACAACATTATCAACTTTTTTTCTCCACCAATACTCGTATTTAGGAGCTTTGTTCTCCAACAGTAAAATATTAATGAGGTAGTAGCATTACGATGGAGGTTAGTCACCTTGAAGTTGTTCAGATGCCCTTTCCTGAACCAGAACTTCAAACTACTTTTCATTCCCCCTTTTCGTTCGCATACTTCTGCTACCCAGAAGTATGTCATGTGGGGAGGAGTGTAACAGTGTGGGCTGTTCTCGATACATTTTTTCTTCCGGTGGAGACGGGATCGGTTTGGGGAAGCCTAATCGATATCCCTTCTTAACTAGTGATAATCTCACTGGTCTAGGAGGGGGACTCTCGAGGGTCCACCCCCACTGTTACACTCTCTCACAAACAGAATGCGAACCCGTCGAAGCTCCGTGGCTTTGCGGGGTTAGTGCACCCCAAATGAATATTTACTAATGGGGACCTTTGACTTCAATTGTCGAAAATGCCTCATGGGCAATATATTGGCTTCAGCTTCAATCGCCATAGTTGCAATTCATCAGCTTTATTTTCATTCAAAGTTCGCCGTTTTCAAAAGCAAAATATTACAGTGATGTCAAGGTCGGAAACCGACACAGCCAGCTCGATAGGTATTTCTCCACCAAAGAGACGTAAGATGGCAACTATATCACTAAAAAGGACAATATCACTGTAATGAACGTGTGCAAGCATATGCATGAAATTTATCGAGACCGATCTGTCCGATATGCCATGGTGGATGCCGCAACAGGCGTATGAGCGGCCTCAATTTACCGGGTGCTAAAATAACATAGAGAAAACGGCTGCTTTTGTTCACCAAAGAAGACCAGAGCCCACCGCAAAAATAGCTGATACGGGCGATCCTTTAAGCCAGGTTTACACGCTACGATAAAGTAGTAACGATGTGATTGTTACGATTCATTGTTCAGATAAATCGAAAGAGAGGAGGGCTGTTTACACACTACCATAAATCGTAACGATTTCTGACACACCCGTTCCATTTTTGCCGGAGCTGCCATGGAGGAAGTAGTGTTGTTGTCTTTGTATATCGGTTGTTTAGCGGAAAGCTGAGCGATTATTACATTTACAGAATAATAAACCAATTGTGAAAAAACCGCGAAAAACAAGATCAAAGTGGAGTCGCGAGTGGTTGCTGAAGAAAAGGGAATTCTCTCATGTGAACCTGGCTTTAGATTTGATCGAGAGGCAATACACACAAAAAAAAATGCATCAGTTCTACCGCTTTTTACAAGTTGTCGACAGATTATTTCAGTTTTTCAGACATGGAAGGGATTCAGTGCTGCTTGAATGGGAGGAACTTGTTTTGTGGAGTAGGGATTTTTTGATGTGAGACAGATTTGATATGAGACAGATTCGAAAGTTTAGAAATAAAAACCGACAAATTTACCATTTGGATGAAACGTTGATTAATGCTGGACACACGGATAACACCATGAGAAAAACTTCTTTTTTTTTTAATCTTTTTAAAATTAAATATAATTTACGTGCATCCGTGTAGATTCATGACCCTTACAGGGGGAAGGTTATAGCAATCAGTATGATGGGCAACCCAGACTCACATGGGTGATATGCGGGCTCGATTTATTGTCGGTTTTGTCTGTGCTCTCACGCTAAATTCAACGTGCTTTATAGACTTCTTCATTTCATCGTGTACTAACTGGTTAAATTTTCAGTATCAGTTTTTAATTTAAACAGAGACTGATTGAAGTGTGTGAAAAACGTGTTTTGCGTTTTTCGAGCACCGGAAAATTCTTTAGTCCTAGTTGAGGTGTTACCTTCGGATGGCTCGTGGCGAAGTACGGCGGCGTTCGAACGGAATTGTCGTGAGCTGCGAACCGGCTGGAAGCAACCGTACGTTCAAGACTGAGCGGTCGTGCGGGTACTGTATAACCTCGCCCCGTTTTCTTTGTTACTGCTACAGTTATTAAACGGAATTTTGTGAACCGTCTTTGGAAATTTGGCGGAAGGAAGCATCCCCTTCGCTCTGAGATGACGGAGGAGAGAGGTGGCGCACTCTTGAAAAGGACGGAGAAGGGGGAAACCCACCTGTTTCCGGTGGCGCGAGACGAGGGATTGCAACAGTGGGATTTTTCCGTGAGGATGCGAAAAAGGTGAACTGCGTTGGTTCACCTGGTTGGAAAAAGGTTTGCGCTCTCTCTCCTTGGCGGCAGTGAGTATAGAAGTAACTTCTATACTCATAGTGAGTATAGAAGTAAGTTACTTCTATACTCACTGCTTGGCGGTCGAGTCGATTTGGTGAAGTTTCGTGGGATTCCGTATAAATTTGCTAACTCTACACACCTACGATTTCCGTCATACTCACTTTTCTATAGCAGTCGTTCGCCAAGTGGTGAGGACGGAAGAGGGCGCTTGATCTTAAACGAAAAGTGCGTCGGCGGATACTCTGCAGGCTGATTTCTGTACCACAAGCATGTGTTTCACATTGTTCACAACCTGCTACACCGTTGGAAATCATCCAGCCTCACGTACAGTCCCCAGTCCCCACTGACATACTCGTATTCTCTGGATTTTGCACTGGTGAAACAGACGAAAAATGCAGGCAACGTAATACTGATAGCGTTTGAAATATGGACTTGTTACTTCCCTTTCATACATTGTCAGTGTATCATTCACTGCAAGTAGCGAAGCGAGGAGGTATGAAGTTGCTTCTCACGGAAATCGACATTGACAAACTTACGAATTTTCACAAGGTTAGCCGAACGTATTAATCAACTAACATAATCACACAGGAGTTTACAAAAATGCACATACTTGAAAAAAAATCCTTATTTTCTAGGAAATTCGCGAAAACTGTAACAGTGCGGCTGTTCTCGAGTCGTTTTTTGGTCCGGTGAGCGGAAGCCTAATCGATATCCCTTCTTAGCCGGTGATAATATCGCTGTTCTAGGAGGGGGACTCTCGAGGGTCCACCCCCCACTGTCACACTCTGTCACATGGTAGCAGAGCGTGGTTTGGTAGTATGCGCTGAGCACTTCACCATACTACATCCACTTTTTGTGAGCTTACCAGAAGGATAAGCCCAAAGGTTTTCCAGAAGGATTCCTTTACAAACATCCTGTACCTTTTGGTTTATTATTCTGTGAATAATACACCTATGTAATCGCTCAGCAAAAAATTTTTATAACACCCCCTCAAAATTTTTTCTTTTACGTTTCAAGGTGCATAGATTCCAAAAACGGAATGTCCGTACGCCGTATCACGTGTACTGGCTTCATTTTCGGTCTAAAAAAGTCGTTCTTTCGCACACATGCTCCATTTGGGCCCTAGTTGTGTCCCGAAACTTTTCAGCTCGATCGGAATATACCCAGGGTTGCTATGAGTGAAAATGTGTATAAAAACGCTGCAAAGTCCTTGTCACATGGGTTTATTATTCTATTGGAGTTCTAGAGATTCTTGTTGGCAGTTAAATTTATAGTTTCTTTCATGTGGAATGATTGAAATAGCTATTTCTGATGATTTCCACCAATTTTGGCCCCCAAAACATGAAATAGGTACGCTTTTTTTTTTTAAGATCATCATTGATCATTGGTAGTGGCATTTAATGGTCTTGATTCACCTGTTTACACTTTTTCCAATGTTATTGTACACATTGATGGTGATTTCAGACAGTTTTCCAGGTTTTTGACTCATAAAAAACCAATTTTGGGAGCTGAACCTTTGGTAAAACCTCAATTTCCGCGTCTTTGGTCAAAATCGACTTCATATTCGGTCTTCTCGTCCTCAAAAACATGGAAAAAGATACCTCAAAAGCTCATGTTACTAACATGTTGTTAAAACTCAAAAAGTACCTATTTTTATACACATTTTCACTCATAACACCCCTGGGTATATTCCGATCGGGCTGAAAAGTTTCGGGACACAACTAGGGCCCAAATGGAGCATGTGTGCGAAAGAACGACTTTTTTAGACCGAAAATGAAGCCTGTACACGTGATACGGCGTACGGCGGACGGCGGACGGACATTGCATTTTGGTTTATTATTCTGTGAATAATACACCTATGTATTCGCTCAGCAAAAAATTTTTATAACACCCCCTCAAACTTTTTTCTTTTCCGTTTCAAGGTGCGTAGATTCCAAAAATGCAATGTCCGTCCGCCGTACGCCGTCCGCCGTACGCCGTATCACGTGTACAGGCTTCATTTTAGATCTAAAAAAGTCGTTCTTTCGCACACATGCTCCATTTGGGCCCTAGTTGTGTCCCGAAACTTTTCAGCCCGATCGGAATATACCCAGGGGTGTTATGAGTGAAAATGTGTGTAAAAATAGGTACTTTTTGCGTTTTAGCAACATGTTAGTAAAATGAGCTTTTGAGGTATCGTTTTCCATGTTTTTGGGGACGAGAATACCGAATATGAAGTCGATTTTGACCATAGACGCGGAAATTGAGGTTTTACCATTGGTTCAGCTCCCAAAATTGTTTTTTTTTTAGTCAAAAACCTGGAAAACTGTCTGAAATCACCATCAATGTGTGTATACTAACATTAGAAAAAGTGTAAACAGCTGAAACAAGACCATTAAATCGCACTACCAATGATCAAAGATGATCTGGGGGAAAAAAAAGTGTACCTATTTCATGTTTTGGGGGCCAAAATTGGTGGAAATCATCAGGAATAGCTATTTCAATCATTCCACATGAAAGAAACTATAAATTTAACTGCCAACAAGAATCTCTAGAACTTCAATAGAATAATAAACCCATGTGACAAGGACTTTGCAGCGTTTTTGGAATCTACGCACCTTGAAACGGAAAAGAAAAAATTTTGAGGGGGTGTTATAAAAATTTTTTGCTGAGCGAATACATAGGTGTATTATTCACAGAATAATAAACCAAAATAGGTTCTTTTTGTGTTTTAGTAACATGTTAGTAAAATGAGCTTTTGAGGTATCGTTTTCCATGTTTTCCATGTTGTTCCATGTTTTGGGGACGAGAAGACCGAATATGAAGTCGATTTTGAGCAAGGAGTGGAAAATTGAGGGTGTACCTGATGTTCAGCTCCCAAAATTGATTTTTTATGGGTCAAAAACCTGCGAAATCGTATGAAATCACCATCAATTTGTAGAATAACACAAGGAAAAGTGTCAACACGTGGATCAAGACGATTAAATGGCACTATCAATGGTAAAAGATAATTTGAAAAAAAAAAGGAGCGTACCTAATTCAAGTTTTGGGGCCATAATTGGTGGAAACCCCCAGAAATAGCTATTTCAATTATTTTACATGAAAGTAACAATAAATGAACAGCCAGCATTTCTGTAGACCAATAAAATAATAGAATAATAAACCCATGTGACAAGGACTTTGCAGCGTTTTATAATACATACATCTATTGGCTTCCCCACCCCCTTTCCCCCCTTTAGAGTGTCAGTATAATTACAATATACTGAGCTCATTAGAAGGCGATTAATGAAATGTCCCAATTGACAAGTCCCGATAGTTGTTCCATCCTGACGATGGAGGTTGCCCAGAGGAGTACAATTCACTGGACAACAACCTCTGACAACTTTTTTTTCTCCGCCAATACTCGAATGTAGGAGCTTTGTTCTCCACCAGTAAAATATTAATGAGGTAGTAGCATTACGATGGAGGTTAGTCACCTTGAAGTTGTTCAGATGCCCTTTCCTGAACCAGAACTTCATACTACTTTTCATTCCTCCTTTTCCCTCTCATACTTCTGCTACCCAGAAGTATGTCATCTGGGGAGGAGTGTAGCAGTGCGGCAGTTCTCGAGTCGTTTTTTGGTCCGACGGTGACGGGATCGGTGAGCTGTAACCTAATCGATATCCCTTCTTAACTAGTGATAATCTCACTGGTCTAGGAGGGGGACTCTCGAGGGTCCATCTCCACTGTCACACGCTGTCACAAAACTCAGGGAATTTGACGGCCACCCTGTTTTGTGGGAAAACTTCTCGATTTGACTAATATTTGAATTCGCACTGCAAATCTTTGTAAACAATCTCCGACTCATGTTATTCCAGCTATTGATCTGTGATATTGAGTTCTGTTGAGGGGGAAGGAGCGTTATAACGAATATGCCGAGATGTACGAGGTGCCGTGTCTGCGACTCTCAAAGCAGGTCTGTTATTGGGGCTGCACAGCTGTAGGGAGGCAATACCGTCCCCATAGGCATCACTGCACCCCTATCATCTTGAGAGCGGCTGGGACGATAGATCGATCACCCATTTCAACGGTGGATTGCCTCATCGGTATTATCCCATCAGAGAAACGCTCTTCAGTTCCCGACGGCTATTCGAGCCCGACAGTCCATTGATCAGACGGATGCCGAAATTAATCAGGACCGCGGAACGACCCTGGATTCAGATAAGAAGGTTTTGAATGTTAAGTTTAGAAGAACATAAATAATTGCATTCAAGACAGGGTTGGACTGGTACTGATTACACAAAGGGTTGTTGATTACACAAAAGCACGTTGTGTCAGTTACCAACGATATTATACAATTGACTAAATAAACAGTGCTTCCCAACCCAATTTTGGGTGCTTTGGCTTAGCTGGAAGTCATTCGAGCGAACTCCCGTTAACTTCCTATTGTGTTTCTAGTGGTAAATCATACCGATGTTCACAACACCTGAACTTGACCACTGCTTGCGTCAGAACAGTCAAAAGGGAGATTAACATCTTGAAAGTAAATTAAAAATACATGTAGTTTCTCGTATTTAACATAGTTTGATAGATGTTTTGAACAGTTTGTTTGTTCTACAAATAATTTAATGAATCGCGAGAGTAGAACGGCTAAAATTGCGAATAATTTGTATAAAATCACTGGAAGTGGTATGGAAGGATGATTAATGACAAAAATACCATTTCAGTTGTATTTCATACAGAATAGGGGTCAAATTTGGATTTTTGACGGTAAAAATTTGTTATTAAGGGCTAAAATCAATAGCAATTCACCTGACGTTGTGTGGGATGGTGATTCACGACAAAAAGAGGGACTTTTTGGATGATTGAACTATTTTCAAATCATCAAAAATCTGTAGAAAATGCTACAAAAAGTGGTATGGTTTCCCGCTGTATCATCTTTTCACACAATAGCACGAATATTTCTTCGGAAATTCGCTCTTGCAGCCATGCAAAATGACTGGAACTCCGTATCTCAGCAGCCCGATCGGAAAACATCCAGGGTTGTTATGAGTGAAAAACGCTGCAAAGTCCTTGTCACATGGGTTTATTATTCTATTGGACATACCTACAGTAATGTTGGCTGTTCATTTATTGTTTCTTCCATGTGAAATAATTGAAATGGCTATTTCTGATGGTTTCCACCAATTTTGGCCCCCAAAACACGAATTAGGTACGAATTTTTTTTTTCAAATTATCTTTGATCATTGGTAGTGCCATTTATTCGTCTTGATCCGGGTGTTAACACTTTTTCTAGTGTTGTTATACATATTGATGGTGATTTCAGACGATTTTCCAGGTTTTTGCCTCATAAAAAAACAATTTTGGCAGCTTAACCTTTGGTAGAACCTCAATTTTCCACTCTTTGGTCAAAATCGACTTCATATTCGGTCTTCTCGTCCCCAAAAACATGGAAAACGATACCTCAAAAGCTCATGTTACTAAAACACAAAAAGTATCTATTTTTATACACATTTTCACTCATAACACCCCTGGGTACATTCCGATTGGGCTGCAAAGTTTCGGGACACAACTAGGGCCCAAATGGTGCATGTGTGCGAAAGAACGAATTTTTTAGACCGAAAATAAAGCCGGTACACGTGATACGGCGTACGGCGGACGGACATTGCAATTTTGAAATCTACGCACCTTGAAACGGAAAAGAAAAAATTTCGAGGGGGTGTTATAAAAATTTTTTGCTGAGCGAATACATAGGTGTATTATTCACGGAATAATAAACCAAAATGGATGCGAAATTTGATATTTTTGGGGCTTTAGCTAACTTGGACTTTTGAGGTATCGTTTTCCATGTTTTTCAGTGTGAGGAGACCAAATGTGAAGTTGATTTTGACCACTGAGTGAAGGATTGAGGTTGTAACGAAGTTTTTACTCTCAAAATTCAATATAATATATTGGTCAAAAACCTGTGAAAATGGCTTTAATCACCAGCAATTTTTGTAGTAACACGGAGTGAACCAAGGCAATTCAATGTCAAGTTCAGTGATCGAAGATAATTTGTCAAAAATAGTCGAAAATAGCAACCTAATTGTCGTGGTACCCCTCGTAATTCTACATTTACCACTCCTGTGTAATAGATTTAACCAAATAAACGAAGCGACGAGCTGAGCGACGCCGCGGGGAAAGTAGGAGAAGGTTCCCCTCCATCGACCGCCATCGCCCCTCAACGGTCATAACGGCCATTGGAGGACGGGGGACGGGATGAAAGGGGCCTTTTTAAGCAGCCCGGCCAGCCCAGCTCTTCATTCGACGGACCACTCTCCGACTTGCGACTTCTCTCTCTCGCCCTCTCTCTGTCTCTCTCTCTCCCCCTCCTAACCTTCTCCTGCGCCTGCTGTGGTGATAACTGTGGGGTGCTAGCCTCCTTCTTCCCAGCGCCTGCTGTGGTGATACCCGTGGGACGCCTCCTTCTAGCACCTGCTGCGGTGATAACCGTGGAGTGCTAGCCTCCTTCTTCCAGGCACCTGCTGTGGTGATAACCGTGGGGCGCCATTACCTCTAGCACCTGCTGCGGTGATAACCGTGGAGTGCTAGCCTCCTTCTTCCTGGCGCCTGCTGTGGTGATAACCGCTGGGCGCCCTTGTCTGTAGCACCTGCTGTGGTGATAACCACGGAGTGCTAGCCTCCTTCTTCCTGGCGCCTGCTGTGGTGATAACCGCTGGGTGCCCTTGCCTCTAGCACCTGCTGTGGTGATAACCGTGGGGTGCCAGTCTCCTCTTCCAACTAACACCTGCTGTGGTGATAACCGCTGGGCGCGCTTGCCTCTAGCGCCTGCTGTGGTGATAACCGCTGGGCGCCCTTGTCTGTAGCACCTGCTGTGGTGATAACCACGGAGTGCTAGCCTCCTTCTTCCTGGCACCTGCTGTGGAGATAACCACAGGGCGCCCTTGCCTCTAGCACCTGCTGTGGTGATAACCACGGAGTGCTAGCCTCCTTCTTCCTGGCGCCTGCTGTGGTTATAACCGCGGGGCGCCCTTGCCTCTAGCACCTGCTGTGGTGATAACCACTGAGTGCTAGCCTCCTTCTTCCTGGCGCCTGCTGTGGTGATAACCGCTGGGTGCCCTTGCCTCTAGCACCTGCTGTGGTGATAACCGTGGGGTGCCAGTCTCCTCTTCCAACTAACACCTGCTGTGGTGATAACCGCTGGGCGCGCTTGCCTCTAGCGCCTGCTGTGGTGATAACCGCTGGGCGCCCTTGTCTGTAGCACCTGCTGTGGTGATAACCACGGAGTGCTAGCCTCCTTCTTCCTGGCACCTGCTGTGGAGATAACCACAGGGCGCCCTTGCCTCTAGCACCTGCTGTGGTGATAACCACGGAGTGCTAGCCTCCTTCTTCCTGGCGCCTGCTGTGGTTATAACCGCGGGGCGCCCTTGCCTCTAGCACCTGCTGTGGTGATAACCACTGAGTGCTAGCCTCCTTCTTCCTGGCGCCTGCTGTGGTTATAACCGCGGGGCTTTAGCAAAATACTCCTACGGAGCACATCCTTCATTCATCCAGCCAACCCAACCTCATCCAAAACAACCCTACCTTCCGCCTGCCATGTCGTTAACATACGCCCAGGCTTACAACACTAATATTCTAGTTAAAACCGTCAAATATAGCTTTGTGGGCATCTTTACTGAGGTCCCATTTGTGCCGTATTCAGTCGAGAATAATAAACCCGTGTGACAAGGACTTGTGAGCGTTTTTTCAGTTTTTGCAGTATGTGGTTAATAGGAAGAAGACATTAATTAGCCTCAGTGCTCACTCAACTGATTTGGATTGCTGGTCATTCATACATAGTTATAACAGTGAGCGCTAAATCGTCACAGCTGAATAATGATCCTCGAGCAGCTCTACCTTACCATTTTCATCCGGTGTTTACAAATATTACGCCTACCACTAATGTTGTGTTTTGTCCAACGTTTCAGGAAGAGCTGGACATCGACCTGACGGATCCAGAGCTGCACAAAGCAGCGACCAAGATACAGGCTTCCTTCAGGGGACACAAGGTACGAAAAGAGGACGCCGATGTCCCCAAGTGAACGGGTTGGACGTCAACAGTTCAGTCACGGACACCAAGTTGTAGCAGCTTTTATTGGAAGCAGCCAATGGAAACCCACCTTCCTTATCCCGACTTCGTTGTAGATTCCCTTAACTACCTACTAGAGCGCACAACGGATACTACGTACAAGTATGCAGTATCCCTGTGGTAGAATACCCCATCATCTCACCTTATACTTCGCTTCGTTTCATTTTTGGCCGTAGCGTTATTTTTGAAGGGCGGTAGCGAGCTGGAAATTGTTTTGCGGCGTCATGTAGGTTTTGTAGCGGACATCGAAATGGATTTTGTCAACGGAATCCAGAGCGTGAGGCAGAATGTAGTTGACGGCGGTAAGTTGAACGAAGTGCCGCATCCGTCAACATTTTTAAGAAACCGCAAAGCCATTTTAAAAAAACCGTTAATCATCGCACTACACGTTGACAAACATCCATTCCCAGTCAGTCAGGATATTCACATATAGTTCAATCTTGATGTTTCTAATGAGCCAAAAGCTTTCGTGAGGTCAACGGTTATTCCTATTATTTAGCTTGTCTTTGTGGAAACCATTCGTTATTTCACGTTTAAGGAAAAACCAAACGAGCAAACCCGTATGATTGCTGGACTTTGGCATTATTGATTATATCATCATTCATTTAGGGTATCCAAAATCCAGTTCAAATCTACTGGATTATTTATTAATCAAAAAATTACTTGAGGCTGAACTATGTGAATTATCTGAATCATGCAAATCATTTTAGAACATAGAACACCTACATAATTTTAGAACTGCCTTTTCTTTCTTTTCATTTGAAGCTTATTTTACTACAATATTAGCGCACGATTTGGCCTCCGACTGAACAATCCACCCAAGCTTTACGAACATTTACAAAAAGTACTTCTTGTCTAAAATTTTGACTTTGAAATCAAAATCAGGACAGATTCTGTAACGAAAAAAACTGGCCGTTAGTCGGCAGTGACTTTTTTGCCCCCAAAAACGGTAAAATTGTAGGGCTGAAGATCATAATTCTAATTCTTCATGGCACAATAGAGCGCCGAGTTGCGTTGTGCGCAAAGAGTAAAACAAGGTTTTTGTATAAGTATTTGGTGGTACCTACATCAATATTATATTCTAAATTGAGTGTTGTTAAATTTACTGTCAGTTTACATAATTTAGTTCACTTGGTGAAAATATTTTGAACCTTACTTGTGTTTTTTTCCAAATAGAATATTACTTCCCTTCTTTCAAGATATTATTAATTCGTGGTTATCAACGTAGAAAGTGAAATGTAATTGGTGGAAACGTAGGTGACGTTTTTCGTGAGGGAAACAACCTACGAGTCAATTGAGGGAGTCCATTAAATATTTTCTTACGGACTTCCGGTGAGTAAGGTAAATAAAACATGAACAATATTAAAACAAACAAGGTAAAATGCATATCACGCTAATTGTTAACATCATTGCAGCAGTCAGTCGGAATTCAGCACTTGGACCCTACGACAGAGATGGTAGACCTGTTGTATTGAGTAGAGTGCATCACTGGTGATGAACGATCTTTTCAAGGGCCTACCTACTTACTTATGTAATCATAGAAATTGATTTGAATGATTGATCGGTGAACATCGGATCAAGCTCGCGTTTGAAAAAATATCGATTGCCAATCAGTAAATTGGAACACGAAATTAAAAGAAGTACTAGGTACCTATTAAATCAGAACACCAGACGCTCACAACAACAAATACACCATCTTCTGTAGCCACCTACCATCAAGTTTAGGTACAGTCTTCGAGAACAGTATCTGTACTCACTTTTGACACAATATTTATACAGTTTATTTTTATTTTTAACTAAACAATACCTAATTTATTATCAACATTTGAACGTTTTTAATTTTTTCTTCATTAATTACGTATTCTTTTCCAGAGACAATGAACTTCTACAAGTCAATAGTAGTTAATAAAAACCCAGACAACAACCAACAAATACAGTTCATACTTGGATAAAGATCATTGGAGCCTGAAAGACGTCTAGCGATATTCCATCCGTGTATCGGCCCAAACTCAAAGAAGCACTTCTTTTTAAATCGTAGCTTTACTTAGAACTTGAATGTACGCCATTACGAAATCTTTCTACTCTTTCAGCGAAAAACAAGTTTAAAAAACATAATATTGATAGGGTAAGTAAATATAAGGATGTTAAAATGTTAGAAAAACTGTTATCTGCGCTAACCGCGCGGGTTTTTAGTCTATAAAACTTGTACTGTAATCGATATTTTATAGATTTCTATTCCTCATACTGTATTTTATTCCGTCGTTTCCTTTGAAACTTTTCTTAATTCAATTTACCTAATTACCGAACAGATTTTGTGGGGACATATTCACGAAGCATTTTGAACCTATTTAATTTTACATTAATCCTTAGCAATTATTGTCGAAGAGGCAAAACCACCACTATGACTATTGGACAATAACAATACCTTCTCTCTGATTACTATGATACCTTCTCTGTGAGGCAATACGTTTTGGTGAAAGGAAAGTCTTGTTGTTGCTGTACGTAGAAGGTATCTTTTCTCTAATTGAAAAGGGTTAATTCGGAATAAGAACGGTAAATTTGAGCTTGAAAGTCTACAAACCAGCGACCGGTACGTATGAATATCTATGTATCTTTCGTTCAATCAGTCGCGGCTACCCAACGTCACAGCTATCAAACTCTTGATCATGAACCTTCAAATACATTCAACGTAGTAGGTACCTACCTGCAGTTTTGTTGAAATTACCGACTTATATCGCCAGAAGAAAGCAATCACTCAGAAGAGTTGTTTTTAACTCTCGTTATAAGACGTAACCTGCGTTTTATATATTTCATTATTATTATAGATAGGTGCCTACTCAATAATATCAGTTCATCTGAAAGACTATGTTTACTCATTGATACGAGCTATGCTTACATGCAAGTTAATTTTCCGATTTGATTCATTATTTTCAATGTAAACGTATAAGTACATACCTGGCTACCTACCTGAGTTTTGTAAGTTTCGGGATTCAAATAACACTATATTTGAAATTCAAAAAACTTTCAGATGAAAAATTATTCTCTTAAATTTTTACCGAAACTTAATTGCTCTTATCGTTCAATAAAATGGTCAATTTCATGTGCAATAATACTTACTGACCTTTAGTAACATTTTTCAATGGGTATTTGCTCAAAGTTGGTACCTACCTACCTAATTACCTATAGGTAGATTTAACCTAAAACAACTCTACTATCCGTACGGCGAGGGAAATATTGGGCGAAGGTTAAACACTTGGGAGTTTAATGTTAGTACCCCATTCCATTTATTTGGACAGATTTTTTCGAGTGAACTTACCTATATTCATTCTTTTTTATCTTCGGTGATTGTTGTACATATCTTAATTATCGTAAAAATACGTTATATTGGCATTTTGCGTTATAATGCAAGGTTGATGAAACTGGTTAGCCTACCTGCTCCTTTTGTCAAGGCTGTTCATCGCCTTGCCCTAATTTGGTTTTAAAAATCCTTCAAGAGCATGATAATTTGACGCCCAAGATATTATCCCCACTTAATCAGCATCATGAAGCCAGCTGGTACCAGTCCATTCAAGAAAACCATTATTGTATCAGCTCTTTTACTATAATACCTAGCAATAAAACTGCAATCCTAAGTAGGTTAAATAATATTTTGAGAATCTATCTTACCTATTGTGATCATCTTCATACTTGTCTGTTCTTCATTTGGTACCTATACCTTTTACATGTTAGGTTACTTGTATTAGGTTTCTACCTAATTTATTGCCGAGAAGTGTATTATTAAATTATTTTCTACTTATAATTTCCCCTGTCCCACCTTTTGTATTTGAACCGACTGACCCAGTCAAAATTATTTAAGTTATAATTGGTCGAGAGGAAAACAAATTTAAATGTGGCAATCAAATCTTTCACATCTCAGTTGAACTACCATGACGTCATCGTAACATCTAAGCAATTATAAACTCAGTATGAAAATTAAATAACCACTTACCAAAATTGTAATTAAATTTCAATAGTTTTACGTACAGTGTAATAATAATTTCCTACGCATTGTTATTCAGTACTCATTTATGATTGGTATAAATAGGAAACGCTGGTTATGCAGCTGTAATATGCCACTTTCACTCATATTATAATCACCTAGGAGTAGGTATAAAATTCCCTGGATTGTTATCTACCTGATACGAAAATGTCGATAATTATAATCGTATCTACTGTTAACCATTTCGAGAAAAAAAAATCGTATTCGAATGAAGCTACTAATTTAGAATCATCTATTTCAAAAGAATAAAATTGTTGCTATCTATTCGTTAATAATGCAATCTATTTGATAGAAAGTTACAAACTATCAAGAATAACTAACTCATCAACCCGACATTACTTAATTTAGATTCTATCAACAAAAAATATTATTGTTTTAGTTGTACTTCATGATGATAAATAAATTTCAGATTCTTAAAAATGTATTCATCTCCTGCACCTGATGCGTCAGACGCACTCCATCTGCAAGGGACATTGGAGTGAGTAATAGCAGGTATCGATTTTGACACAGGGATTTCGTTAAAATAAGAAGAGCCACTCTGTGAAGTACAGCGGATGTCATAATGAGGTGGGCGCTAGTAGGGTAGGCTTGGGTAGGTCGCAGGAGAGAGAAGGATGTGCCCCTTGGGAGTCTTTTATGGATAGCTAACACCCCGCGGTTATCACCACAGCGAGTGTTAGAGGAAGAAGCGTCGGCGAGAGAGGAGGCGCAAGGTGTGTGAGGGAGAGAAAGAGGTCACAGGTAAGAGTGAGGCCGGTCGAATGAAGAGCTGGGCAAGCCGGGCGCCTTATAAAGGGGCCTCCACCTCGTCCCCCATCTGTCAGCGGTCGTTAACGGCCATTGGGAGTTCGATGGAGGGCCTTCTGGGCTTCAACCGAGGCGTCGCACAGCTGGTCTTTCTCCTTGTTTATTGGTAAAATCTATTTACATGTGAGTGGTATATGTTACATTTGAGGGGTACCACGACACATAATATCACCGCTCAGTCAATTCGCTCAAGTGATCATGCTGCATGAACAGAAGTGTAGAAGAGTTTAGCCGGAAATTCTGTACGAAAAGCGCTTGTTGTGAATTGAATATTGGCTGATCGGTCCCCCAATTTGTCGTCCTTCCATCTGGAACATCCCTCAGTTCTTCCTCTCACTTCATCAAGGTGCAATACTGGGCCCAATAATCTGCTATATAAATGTATCAACGATATACCAACATACTTTCAGAAGTCTGTTAGTCATTTCTTAGCTGATGATGTACAATAATTTGTTCTATCACCTATAGAGAGTCTTTCTGCTTCTGTGGCTCTTCTCAATATTCTGAAATGGAGCACGTAGGACCCTAGTTGTCTCACTGCAACGTTTTTTGTTAAGCGCGCGCCTTGTTTTCTTCTTTTTGGAGGGGATGGAAATGAAGATTGCAGTGGAAGTTTCACGAAGTCCCCAAGATTTTTAGTTCTAATCAAATTGTTCTCGTAGCCACTAGTTGTGCCCTTGAAGCTGAAGGATTGTTGTGAGACGATGGAAGATTTTGGGTGCACCCTTACAACAGGTGGAAGGTTTTAACGATTCTACCAGTAGATCCTTAGCCAGGAAGATGAGTTCCAAAACTATTATCGAATGTCGATGAAATTTTTTGACGAGCAAAACATGGAAAACGATGCCTCACAAGCGCATGTTACTAAAACACCAAAAACCCCTATTTTTACACCCATAACACACTTGGGTGTCGGGGTGCAAGGTTTTGGGACAAAATTTGGCCCAAACGGAACGTGTGTGCGAAAGAACGCATTTTTTAGACCGAAAATGAAGGAGATAGATGATACGGTGTATGGCGGACGGACATAATTTTTGGAATCTACGCACCTTGAAACGTAAAAGAAAAAAATTTGAGAGCGTGTTATAAAAAATGTTTGCTGAGCGAATACATAGGTATATTATTATTCACAGAATAATAAACCAAAAAACAAAGAACGTTCTTCAGAGATCCTATCAGCCCTGAAGAAAGACTCAGTGTCACTCTTAGGTAATAATGACTATTTATTCATTAACAGTACAACTTCATTAACCGTACCTGTGTAAGTTGAGTGATTATGAAGCTAGGGCAGTTATGAAATAATTACAATTTCAATAAATGTTGAACAACTTTTTATTTAATCTTGTTCTCCACTCCAGTCGTCAAAAACTGTTTCTCCTACTTCCCTCCAGCTTCTCTCCTCCTACGCTGAATTCCTCGTCCCCCTTATCCCAAAATGAAGGGTGCTTTTCCACTGCTCAAATTAATTTCTCAACGTCCATTCTATGGTGCACAACAAAACACACAGGAACGGGGGAAAAAAAATAACCACCTATTTAGTAGGTACGCCTTCCTTTGAAGGAGAATGGAAAAACACTGACGCACGCGCTGAGTGTGCATGCGGTGGTGTGGCTTGATCCATTTCTTTACATGGGATCCCTCCTCAGGCGGGCACAATTCCGGCGCTACACACGGGAAGTGTGACTCCGGCCTAAGAAATCCCAGTTCATTATTTTCTCTAAGACAGCCATACCTTAGTGATGGGCTAAAAAAGCGTTATTTTCTGATAACACGTTATTCGCTAACAGTTGTTATCGGTCAGTAACCGGTTACCAGTTTACGGATGGGGGTGCTGTACACCCACGGAGTACAGAGACAAACATGAGTGTTCACTTGAGAGCGGATGACGAAAAGTTCATCGTATTATACCTACCTACCTATTGCTTCATCTTGTGAATCTGTCACTTACACTGATGGGGCTTACATTCAAATGCTGACCATAAATATAAAAGAAATAAGTTGTTGATAGAGGAATAAAAATATTGGAATTTCTCAATATCAAAAATACAACAAATCCGTCTCCCCCCCCCCCCCCCCCACCCCTGGATTCCACAAAATTGAGTTTAGTAGGTCGTTAACTATGAGTATGTAGTACCTATCTACAGCTTAATGTGATGGGAAGATAAAATCTTGAATTAATGATCGACAATATGCTTTTGAACTTCCTACATCACAACAAATTGGAACGCAAAACATTATGGGACTAGTACTTAGGCCCTTCAACGTTTTTAACGTTATTACTCGATAACTGGAACTGTACTGAGAAAATGAGGAATAGGTAACTCTTAATTTTTTGAAGGGCACTAAGCTGAGGGATACCGTCCTAAAATAGGTAGGTAACTTGTTAGGTACGGAGTAAAGGGTGAAGAGTGATCGCTACAGGTACACTGTGTCCTACAGCGTACAATACCGTCTCATGTCAAAGGGAAGCGAAAGGTCCTAAGCTGACGACTAACTGTCTGGAAGTCTGTAACCGGTTACTAGGTAAAGCGTTATCGGCGGCAGGTAGTTACTCAATACCATCCCCACATCAAAGGGTGTGAGAGCGAGACAGTTACCTTTGTGCGGCTAGCCGGTAGGTACCGTCTCTTTGTACTGCCCCAAGCCCGATGCCCAGGAGAAGCGAAGTAGTTATTCCAATAACGTAGGTTTTCTCGTAACCGGTTATCTCAGAAACCGGTTCTTGGTCGATAACCGGTTGTTCTAAGCGGTTCAGTTATTCAACGCCCATCACTACCTTCGAATTATACTAAGCCACCCCTAGTGGCTCAAAATCATCCCGTTGTGCCCAGTTGTTCATAATTTTGGTGTTTACCTTGATTCACAGCTTGTTTGGGGCTCTCGTGTTTCGCATGTTGTGAAAAATGTACATAAATATGGGTTCCCTTAAAAAGCTGAAGAACTTTACACCTTCTCATCACAAACTAATATTAGCAAAATCTCTATTAATCCCCCACTTCGCCTGAAGATCAGCCACCAAGCCCCTGAGCTACTTGATGTTGTTAACCATGTCATCCAGCCACTACTCACCATCTCCAACAACTGTAATTGCTTCCTATACAAAAATGAAGTTCAATATTTAATAAAATAATATCAATAAGATAACTCTAAACCACCTCAGCTAAAGGAGATGATGGAAGACATTTTCCATTATCGTGTACCCCTTCACGGTAGCCATGTTTTGGCCATTTTCTTTGAACTGATGCCAGGGTTGAGAACGATTATCAGATGGGAAAAGGTTTGAACATTATAACACAGAGATTTTCACGGTGAATGCTATAATGAAAAATAAAATATAATAATAATCACTATAAAAACATCATCACATTTGACATGGACGGAATGTGAGTTGCGTTGCAAAACGTGAGATCACTACACAGTTTCATCGATGACGTCACCATCGTCTGCATCAGACACCACCTGCTCGTCGCCTGATGCTTCAGTTTCAACTCCTAGTTTGACCAGGACATCTGGAAACAGAGGGAGATTCCACGTTACCATCGACACTAAAAGGCCGGTTTATCAGTGTCATTCAAACAGGTGTATCCACCTTTCAGGTCCTCAGACAGCCAGGTAAGTCTCAAACTGCAGTAAGCTCAATACAAGGAATACGGAAAGGAATCTGCCTAATACACAGCCCAGTCTGGCTGGATAATGAGAATAATTAACTCAATGCACTGTCAAGTTATATAATAAGACCAGATCGGTACTACATTAAAATGAATCCCAGGACTGAAATTTTGTCCTAATCAATTTCGTTTACTACAACTTACGTACCAATATACTCATATTTCTTTGGTGCTTACTAAATTTTGAAGAATTTTTTCTTTCTATTTGCAATAAATACGTACCTATTTATTATTACTATACCACCTCATCTTTCTCAGCAACCATTCAAGAAGTATTTGTAATAAACAGCAAAACTGAAAGGTTTGAAAGGGTTACTCCTTCATTTACTGGTCATTTGGTTAGTGATTTTTTCCAGAATCCGCGCACTATCCGCTATTGCAAATTAGGTACCTACCTACTGAACTGGCACTGATACACGCATAATTTATGGGTTGGACAAAAGTTAATCCGATGTATCTATGTTCATCCCTATGTGTATCAAGAAGTTTCAATTATGTGGAGTAGCCACATAATTTTGAGATGGGAAAAAACAAAGGTCACATAATGATTCTTTGTTGGGTTATAAACAGAAGCAAAACCGACCAGACAAACTTGTTGCAAACTAATCTTAAACAACACCAAAAAACAGATAACATTACTGTTTCTCACAAATCCGAAATTTCGTAACTGTTGTTTCAAATTAACAATCTCAATTCAAATGGTTTATTATATTATGAATTACAATGGACTGCTGGAAACGAAAGGAATAATTCACACAGTAAACGAAGTCATGAATTGTTGCCGCCTGTTCAACAGAAGTAAAACTGTTGCCTGCATGGCAAATTACTTAGGTATAGTACTTGGTGACGAGGTCTGAGATGAGTTTCAATAGAATCGAAACGGTGTGGTGCCTATACCGTTTAAATAAGGCAGATTCCTGCACATGCGCAGTTGCAGCTCATGATACGACACAATCGTCGATACCACGATTTCTTCTCTACTCTCTAATTTATTATAACTGTGGCCGAGCTATCCGCTTGTTTTACTTTGAAACTGATAAACCGTTCCAAGCTGAAAGTTAATTATTCAAGCAAAAATGTCGATTTGCCTGCCTCTCGTGTGTTATTAAAGGGTATTTTTACCTTTGGTTAAATAAAATTCAACGTTGTCACTCGGCTGTGACCCCCTCAGCTCGTGAAGGAGGGTCTTTGCCATGGCGAGGTCGTTTCGCTTCACAGTGTTCTCGATCATTAGAGCGTAAATATCGCCTTTCCTAATTATGTCGCTCTCGGATTTCAGGAGCATACGACAGATGTCCATACCGCCGTCGTTTTCCCCTCTTTCGAAATGTCTGGAAAGAAGAAAATGGCTTCTGTGAGGGTACTCAATTTACCCTTATTAAAATCCCCCTGCAGGAAAAATACAAAAAGCTGAACCTTCCTTTGGAGGGAAACAGAAAATTTCAAGTCTTGCATACTGACAGGCGATCTCAAAATAAATGAAGCAATTTCCCACAGATTTGGTAGAAAATGGGAAGGAGAAACAATAATAATTGCCGAACGTCGTCTGCGATGCTTCCTACTTAGACTCGAGCAACAAGGTGTATATAATATGTCTGTACCGCGCTACAAGCCGCCATTTTTGGTATTTTGACTTCAAATTTCGACAGTATACTCTTTGGGCCCCCAGAATATGTTGCATAGTTTTTGGAACCACCATGGTGTCAGGGAATGGCGCCACGCTGGCATTAGTGATGCCACCTGTCAGAAAAATGTGTGTTTGGTATTAATTTTCATGTTTTCTATTCAGCACCCTGAATCGAATGGAATAACTTTCAAAGCTCTATCAATCGTCCTTACAGCGACTGATGAATATTTAGCCATAAAAGCGAAACAAAAATATATCTATTATTGGGCGTGGTACATAAGCAGAATTTGAGCCTATTTTCAAAACTGCGTGAGGCACCGGGTCAGCGGACGCACTAATAAAGTTCTTTGTTTATGGAGAAATGTACTTAAGAATGGGTGCTCATCCACCACAAATCGTGATAAATTTGTGGGCACATACCGAGGAATCAATACATGAACATGGAAAAGAAAACGCGCAAAATTAACTTTCTTAGTGACCATGAACCAAAATTGCCTAATAAAATTTGGTTAGTAAGTCCCGTTCGGGGTCTAGTTGGTCCTGTAAGGCGTGAAAAATAGAGGTTGACATTTTCAGAACGCCGCCGCCGCGCTGTAGCTCGACAACTTTTAATAGAAGGGTATGGTTTTTATGACGTTTTTAAATTGATTCCGAACTTGAGGATTTTTTGAGACGACCCGGAGCAATCTACATCCAGCCGTTCGTTCGCAGTAAGGTCCTGAAGTCTGAACAGAAAAGTTCCGTCAACATGAGGGTGAATCATATGGTACAGGTATAAATAACTTCAGCCCAAATATCACAGCTGATTATAATCACGCATGGCTTTATGAAATTTAGTTCGTTAACAGGTACAAGTTAGTCATTCACGGCCAAACGAATCATCCAAATTAGATGAACATTTGTGAATATAACGAGGTAAGCCTACTTAGGTTTAGCTACCATCAGAATTTCAAAAATTGCCGTGTGGGGGGGGGGGGGGAGGAGGTTTGTGGAGCCGAAACAGCGCGTTAAAGAGCAGCGTAACTGTAACTGCCGAACGTTAGAGATCTTACATATATGCGTGCGTGGGTAGGTAGGTAAACACTGCAAAGAACGACCCTACTAATTCAGAATCTCACGCTAATAGGCATTCAGTAGTAATATACGGAGAAGGGGTATCTACACAGGAAAAAATAAACCGTTGTGTAATAATTTGCAGTGTTTCTCAGAACAATGGGGGGGGGGGGACCTATTAAACACAAAATTAATATTATGCAAGGATCTGAAGAGCTGGGTTTGGGTTTACGCTTAGAAGATCCTTTTCAACCCAAATCAGCTCTCGGGCTGCTTCATTTGCAGCAGTGGTTTCAGCCTCTGTTGTCGAGATGACGCTGGCTAAGCCAGGCTCCTCTGGTGTATAAGCAGCAAGCAGGGAACTCACGTTCGTAGTGGATAGTTTTGTGGAGAGAACTTTGTTTATTAACCAAAGACCAAACAAACATATTATGATACCTCAAGGCAGGGGCTAACTACTTCCCTCACTCTACAACAGACGGACAGCCAGACAGACGGACACTCTTTTGGATGGACAGCCAGATATCCCTGGATCTCCTAAGGAACATTGGCGTCCATGTCGGGAATGCAGAAGAAGTGAGACGGTGTTTGCAGAGACTGGGTGGTACACTGTCGTGGAAGGTGGCAGTCAGATGGGTTCGATCACATCAAGGTACCGTCGGAAATGAGGAAGCTGACCGCCTGGCAAAGGAGGCCGCTGAGGACAACGATGCTCCGGTCCACTTTGCGAAGACTCCTGTCAGCCATGTGAAGAGCATCAGCAGACGGATGGGTCTGATGGAGTGGGAGAAGGAATGGGCTTCGAGCACAAAAGGAGCGCTCACTCGTCGTTTCTTCCCTACGGTTGCGAGCAGGCTTGGGACTGAGCTGAGAATTACGTACAAGGTAACTCAGGTGCTGTCTGGCCATGGCAGAAATGCAGCCTACCTCCACCGTTTTGGCATTCCGGACAATCCAGCCTGTTGCTGTGATGGAGTGACCCTGCAGACATGGGAACACTTGATTCTGGATTGTGGGCTTCTGGAGGCGGGTCGCTCTCGACTAATGCGTGCAGTGATGATGGCGGGATTTAACTGGCCTCCCACGTTTGAACAGTTTATTCGGGAGTCTAATGAACCATTTTGTACTTTTATTAACAATATTGACTTTGACGTATTTGGTTAGAAATTTAAATTTGATAGATGTGTGATTGATTGATTTTGTATGGTTTTATTTAATTGTATTATAGTTATTTTGTGAAATGCATGTAGGCAGAATATGGGAGCATGCAGAAATAAACTCTCCCTGCATAGAGGTACTACGCAGGGAAAACTTGAAAAAATATATAAAAAATAAATAAATTAAAAAAAACTCTATACAACAGACACCTACCTCAGACATGTGGGCACTGCAAAGCTAAGGAAATTTCGTCTATGACGTCACTACTGGCATGGCTGGTGTTCTGCTTTTTTTTACTGCCAAGTAACTTACATTAAGATAATTTCCTATAACATACCTGGAGGCGTCAAGAAATTTGTTAACGAGTGCAGTTTTCCTGTTGATCACCTCTTTCAACTGATTGTGCTGCTCTCCAGGGGGCCCTGCCAGAGTTTTCGACGCTTCAGCCAACGCTCCCAGGGCTTTATGGTAATTGCGGAAATCGTCAACTTCAACCTACGATCCGATTACAATACGTGACACATTTCAAAAATATCAGCTAACTATGAGAGCTACAGATGATGATGTAACCTTCATTTACTATTTCTACAATCATTACTGTTATAGATACAATCATTATTATTTTACCCCCTCACCTGTGCACACGCTATATAAAAGTTGGCCAGCAAATGTGGAGCTTTTCCTTTTGTGTAGAAAGTGATGATGTTTTTCAGCAACTCTGGCTTGACACGCCAGTCGAGGGACTGGAGGTAGTTGGCAGCCATGATGTACATTTCTTTTTGCCGAGTCACATTGGCAAAGAAAATGATCTTTTCCGTGTCCCCAGACTTGAGCAACGCTTTCATCGCTTTGGTCTGAAATTATTAATTACTCTTAATTTATATTATAGACCTTGGAAAGTTGGCCTAAAAGATGGTTCAGCCCCAAATTTTAGGCAAATGTTTAAAACATCTCAAAAAATCAGGCAAATGTCTCAGTAAGTATGTTTTGAGAGCTAAGAATCTAGATGACGACGTGGTATCAGGGCAAGAACTGGGAAATGTACGATTTTCACAGTAGATACCTACGTAATTGACGCAAACATGGATGGATCACAGAGCTGCTACCTACCAACTAAAAATCGGGCCACACATATCCGCACCACGCCCATACCGAGCCCTCTCTGCATCATGGCTGAGTGTCGGTGACGGAGGTGGGAGGCCGCACAGTTCCGAGTGTTGGCCGCGCATATGATTCGGAAGTTTTATGAATATTTTAGAATGTCGAGTACACATTCAACCAGCTGGAACTGAAATTACTGGAGAAAATGAGGAAAGGAAATCCTGATCCGCACCGTGTCCGCAAAAAACTAAACTGAACTAAGTGGATGCGGTGCGGAGGAGGTGTCGGAGAGGTATCGGAACGGAAAGGTGGGGACTTACTGGTAAACTTCCTTTGTGTAACTTTCCATCCGTGTGTTGTCCAACACAGGGCCATGATGCAGTGTGGATATGTGTGTCCCGGCCTTAATACGGTGGATCCTCGCTCTCACTATCATAAAGAGAAAACACTGAATGGCACAATATCAATGACTTTCTATCCCATTAATGACGTCATCGATGATGGCGTTATAGTAATTTATTGATCTGATAGTGAGCACAAAATACAATATTATATCGCTAACACAACTTCTTGAACCGCACGTAAACAAAATTTCATCACAATGGTGAACAGGAACCATAGTCGCGGATGTGCACTTTGCCAAAGGAAACGGCGTCAGTTTTCATTACTGTCACAGTGACGTCAGATATTAGTCAAGTCAAACCCACTGAAACTGCCCACTGGCTCTTTCAGTTTTAACTCTGGTTAGCAATGAGAAAATAAGCCTTAGGTACTATTTCAGAAAATTAATATGGGTAGGTAGGTTGGTACTTATAGGCAATACGCACTACATGTGGTAGTGATATTTATCTTGGGGCACTTAAGGCCTGTTTACACGAGCATCATTTTCCTGGCAATATTGATCAGAAAAAAGTAGGCAACATTTTCGGATGTTGAGGGCAACTATTCCTCCCAGAAAAGGTTGATGAGAATGGTTCAGCATTAGTGCCGAAACTTCGACAACATTGCCGGGGGTTGCCCACCTTTGTGTTGCAGGTGTTTTCCACCAAGGTTGGAAAATTATGGCTCGATCTCGGCAACTTTAAGTGCCCTACATTCAACGGTAATTGACTGTCGGAGATTGACTGCAATTCTGGTGGAGCAATACTGTCGGAATTGGGCAACGTTAATTGCTCGTGTAAACGGGGTATTAAGGACGTTTTACTTACCTATAACTTTACATAACCTATAATTTTTAGTTCCCAATAAAATAAAGACACAAATGAACACTTTAGATGTTTACATAAATACTTCTCCATAGTTCATGGGGATTTCTTCACAACGCGCCGATCTCCATATTGATAAGGGCAATGAATGCAAAGTAGAAAATTTTGTGATTTGAATCCTTATAGATTAGTTATTGAGTAGTTTCAATTCGGTCTAGTGACAAAATAGAAAACCTTAATTAAAAATGGCGCTCAGAGAGTCCCACGACATCGTGAATCCGCCGGAAAAAGGCGCTGACATCTGGCCGACAGCACAGGACAACTGTCCAGTTTTTCGAAACCCGTACTACGAAGTCCCCAGAATGTCAATGACTGACGAGACCTTGAGGTAAGACTCCCTATTCAGGAAATGTTGAGAGTTTCTTCAAGTAGGTGGGTATACCTGTGTGATGCCCCTTCGCGAACACTCGAGCTTAGGAATATTGGGCAAACCTTGAAAATCAGACATGTGAGTGTGTGTGCTAACACGCACGTACCAAGCCATGTGGAGCACTCCCCACTTGGACTTCACAAGATGGCTGGCAAAAGGGAGGGAAATGACACATTTCACAAGTGCCCAAATCCATGCATGCGTCCAACTATCAATACGACAGTGATAACACACAGCAACCCATCAACACGTTTTTCCTACGGGGCAGGTGGCATAGGCAGCTATTGCGATGTTGACAGTTTCTTCAAGTAGGTGGGTATACGTGTGTGGTAGGTGGGTATACGTGTGTGACGCCCCTTCGCAAACTCTGAGTTTAGGAATATTGGGCAAACCTTGAAAATCAGACGTATGAGAGTGTGTGCATGCGTGCGTGTGACATACACGCCCTCCCCCCCAGCACTCCCTACTTGGAATTCAAAAGATGGCTGGCGAAAGGGAGGGAAATGACACATTTCACAAGTGCCCAAATCCATGTATGCGTCCAACTACCAATACGACAGTGATAACACGCAGAAACCCATCAACACGTTTTTCCTACAGGGCAGTTGGCATAGGCAGCTATTTCGCCCCGCATTGAAGGTTTATGTATGCTGCCTTGTGAATCCTTGTTCTCGGTCACCACAGGAGAATGAAGTCAATGGTGTGTATCAGAAAGGTTTGGGATGGGTAAATGTCAAGACCTGATTTAGGTCTTTTGGCTGATCTGTTTCTGATACCAGAATGTACCTGCACCAGTTTCTATTAGACTCACTACCAATTTCAGGAAATTCGTGGACTCAAAACCGGAAGACCACCCTGAAACACTTCATGAGCTCGTGAAACTGAGCTTGCCAGAGCAACCTCCACCAAAAGAATGGACGAGGCCAGAAGGGGTGAAACGGAGGGTGTGGACCAGGAAGCGTGCCGTGCGTCCCAAGAGGATGTCACAGTATAAAGTGATTCCAGGTATTGACCTCCGGAAGCAAGGCAAGCAGTGACATAGTCTGGGAGAATTTCATTTGTAGAGAGGTTGGATGTACACTGTAGTCCTTCATTATCAGCAGCGGCTGTGAACCAGAGGGTCAAAGGGGATACTGAAACTGAGGTTAACAAAAACATATGCTTAGGATCCCTGTACGCTTTTGTTCGGGTTTGATTTTCAACCTGAATTTTCATGGCCTGGTCGTGGCTTTTGTGTACAGCTTGTAGAGGTAAGAGGTTATGACTGCTATCCATCTTTCGGCCGTTCAGTTGCTATCGCGGAATGCTAACTGTTTCCTCGTGATATCAAGTTCCCGTCGGTTCGTTCCTTTGTTTTGTGGCTGTCAAAAACGCTGCAAATTATTACACAACGGTTTATTATTTACCTGTATAGATGCCCCTTCTGCGTAGATCACTATTTTCTGTGGTCAATACCCTTGAGCTCCCCCCAGGAAAGCCCTAAATCGAGTACTGGAGCCTGCCCGGGAATTAAAGTTTAATACAAGTGCACGGGATTCAATCATTCAATCATTAACTAGGTATTTGTAGTTATTCATGAAGCATAAGGTAAATAATAAAGCGTTGTGTAATAATTTACCTGTATAGATGCCCCTTCTGCGTAGATAGTATAATAAACTGTTGTGCAATAAATTACCCAATAATACTTCGACGATTGTTCAAGTTACAAAAGTGCCTATCAACAAAATCCAAAAGATACATGATTTTTTAAATGAAATAATATCACAGAACAACCATCTCAACTTCATACAGCCATCCGTGATTATAATCAGGTGCTCCCTAGTGATGATATCTGGGCCGGATTAATACCGTTTCATTCACAATCATGTTGACAAAGCTTTTTGGTGAAAATGAACGGCTGGTCGTACAATGTTCCGGTGGCCTCAAAAATTCTTTGGTTCAAGATCAATTTAAAAACGTAAAAAAAACCATACCCTGCTACTGAAAGTTTTAGGCTACGGAGTTCTGAAAATTTCAACCCCAGTTTTTCACCCCTTAGAGATGACTGACAGTAACACGCTTCGTGGACCAACTAGACCCCAAACGGGACCTGCGAACAAATTTCATTAATTTTAGTTCATGGTAACTAAGAAAAGTGTGAAGTACGACGGACAGACCTTAATTTGTTTATTGCATTTTCGGATTCTACATACCTTGAAACGTAACCGTCAAATTTTTGTTTTTTTCATGCTCGATTCCAAACGTTCATTACTGGAAATAATAAACCAAAATGAAAGCGCTGTTTTCCTAAACGAAAAGTAACGTACTGCGGAACGGAAGTGATGAAAATCGGTACCAACTTACTCGTTCACAATAATTAATAGTTTGATAATGAACCCCTGGTTAATCGAAGTACGTAGGATAAATACCCTTAAAAGGGAAAAGGGGTGGGTTCTGAATGAAATTGTTGATGAGACAGGTCGAGGTTGTTGATGGGTAGGTGGACTATTCATTTGCAAATTCATTTCATACCCACGTATTTAGGAACCTTCATCAGAGAAATATATCGACAAGTTAAATTATATTGACATTTTCATGTCTTTACCCTGGCACATAGCACAAAAAACTGTCACGAAATTGCGTAACGAAATTGTGTTACAGTGCCTTTATAATGATTTCCGCTTACAACGACCCCGTTGTTAGGTTTGTTCATTTTCTACACTTTTTAACCCACAAAAATCGTTCACCACTCGTTGGAAAGCTCTCGATTTAACGAACATTTTCATGTTCTCCATAACATATTGACTATACGAATAGCGGAGCTATGGGCATAACTGTTCTCATATTTTGTTTACAAACTAATGATCGTGAGTGTAGAAGATAATTAATCCGGAATCGTCTATTTTATTGAAATTAGGTACCTACCTCTTAATATTAATAATGTCAAAAGCAATAGGTAAAGACATGAAAATGTCCCAATGCGTTGCAGACTCGTATGCAAGCGTTTTTGCTGTTTCTGTGATTTTTTTGGTATGTCTTCCCAATGAAAAACCTCCCAAGGGGGTTATTTTTTTTCAAGCACGCAAAAACAATACAAACACATGACCGATTAACATCTATACTACTTTCTACGTCTATACTACGGTCCTTAGAGTATTTTTCTGGAGATGAGGGGTGGATTGTTTGTGGTGCGAACAAGTGTAAAGCCGGTTATGTTAAAGCATAATTGGTTACATGATTTGCGTCTATTGAATATTAAAAAGAAAAATAACGTCTTGCGACACAAGAACATGAAATAATCGAGTGAAGAGTACTAGTACAATCACCGCTGTTCATATATTTTCAACATTTTCACTTTGAAATCCATCTTTAAGTATCAACAGATTTTCGCTTATCAAATAAATCAGAATGTTCATTATGAACTGTTATTGCCTGAACATGGAAAGAATGCCTATATGTTTCAGTCCTATGGTTTGGAACTTGGAGTAGGTTATTTGCGTTGCGAGTTGCGATGTTTTATTATAGGTACCTACTAAATGCAGTGATATAATTGAAATTAAAATAGAAAACATCAGAATATTATTTAACAAAACAAAACACGTTTACTTCATTTGTACAGGTTGGGTATTTGCGGACTTCTGGTAAGGTACCAGCAGGGTCCCTTGAGCTTTATAAATTTCAACGAAACTTTTTCAACAAAAACTCGCCTTGAGTGACGAACACTGAGTTGGTCAAATATTTCTGGCAATCAACATTTGATCAAAGATATCTTGATTTGTATTTATTTTTGTTTACCTATTTCTGTGGAATAAAACATAACCTTTAAGGGCAGGGTGGCAAAAAAGCCTAGCAAATATGATATTGTTTTTTTATTTTTTTGGTCGAGAACTACAATTTTAGCTTCTTTTTTTTCTTTATAAAAAGCTCCTCGATTCTGGACTCCAGATGAGTGAAACCGGTGGATAACGAGGCATAACTGACGTTCAACATTACTTGACAGTCTGAAAAACAGATATCTAGGTAGGTGGAATCTATCAAGAACAATATCCCTGTGATGGACTCTAAGGCACGAACCTCCACCAATCTACGGATCAAAATAATTCAATATAACTCTGTACCTACATTATTTGGTTGCGAATTTAACACAACAATGCAGAACAGCTTCCAGGTTGATAATCGTGCAATTATTCAAGGCTTCCCTGTGGACGAGGTGGCAAGTGAGGAAAAGCAAGAGGAGAGCTCGCAGGGTGAATTCAGCGAGGAGTTGAGCGGGGTGTCACTGACAGCGGAAGTCACAGCAGCTGCTGAACCCACAGAAGATGTTTCAGCTCAGAAAGCTGAAGTGAAGAAGACGCACCGCTGGCTGGATGGGTGGTACATGCCAAGGACTAAGATGCTCAGATGGCCAGGCATACGAGTACCAAAAAGTATGTCTTTGGTTTTGTTACTATTTAAATTCGTAGTAGTTGATTTGATGACATCATGAAGTGTATTCGTAGGGAACAACATGTCTAATGGAGCTTCATTCCATATTCCTGAAGATTTCAGCCTCCCTTTGTGTCTATCGAAGTTTCTTACTTATTTAAATTATTTCTGCAAGGTTCTCAACGACGTCCACGCTCAGATTTCCTTCAAAGACTCGAGAAAACCAGAGCAGAAGACACTTACAGGCATTTCTTCATGATGAAAGAAGAACACATGAAAACAGCGGAAGAACTAGAGCATGAGAGGGAAAACCTGCGGAAGGAGCAGGAGGAGGAAAGAGAGAGGGAGCTGGCCAGACTGCGGGCACTCAAAGTCGACCGAAGCCCGATAAGAGGAGCGTTGAGGAACATTTTCAACATCGGGCCTGGAGGCGACCTCCCCATTGATATTTTTGAACTGGACAAATTTTGCCGGAGGCCTCAACCAGACATTGAGAAGTTGCCGGCAATGATGCAACAGGAGGAAAGAGCGAACCGCGCATTCATAGACTATTTAGATCAGAACGGCATCTCCGAGATGTTAATTGGTAAGAAAATGTTTCAGACAAAACACTACTGAACTTTTAAAACGAGTAAATTACACACCCACCTGCCCTATTAACCTATTGCTTCCAAGTCTACCAAGGTAGCGGAAGCTTTGTTTTCAAGTTAGAGAAAAACTTCTTTTTTTTTGTCTCAAACATCAAAATTTTCACCCGCGTTTTACGTTTTAAGGGCCATTACAGATCTTTTGCAGCACCCTCACGCCCAAACGAAAGCAGTGCTGCGAATGCGCACTCAAGACACCGAAAAGTTTGATGAATGGTGACGACGAAAAATACCGGAATCTCACGGTGTCAGCTTTCGTCGTGTTGAGATGACGAAACGTAATGTAACCTTACATCTGTATAACGTTACCTAACTTCTTCTGTTTTCCTTGGAAAATAAATATCGAGTGTCGTATTCACAGCTGCTTCCTCGCGTCTTTCTATGTTAATGCAGACTTGACGACATGTGTGGACATAGATTTCTATTCACCACCGAGTAAAATGGACAAAAGAGAGGTTAACTTAACGTTAGTGTGACTTCACCAGCCGGTAGATGCCAAAGCTGAACGAAAACTGAACCGAAAAAGGTTAGCATCCGACTTCGGTCGCCCTATCCGCCATTTCCGTTTCGGTGCCGTTTTCCGTTTCGTTTCAGCGTGAGGGTGCTGCAAGGTGAGGAAGCAAAAGTAAAAATGTCTGCGATGTCATCAAAAATTAAGATAAATATTCTTAAACATATACCTCTTCTAGTATTAGTACCATTACGATTGGCATATTAGTTACTAATTTTTTCTTTAAATTGTCTGTTGTGTAACAGCTAAGAACTATGGATGTAGAAGAAATAAGTAATGAATTTGAAATTAATTTTATTAATTTGTCCAGTTGCATGATTTCTACAGAAAGGCAGGCGCATAGTGTAACCACTATTCAAAATTTTAAACACAAACATCACCTACTTACCTAATAGGTACCATCGAATTCGAGCGGAGAAGGAAAACACAAGATAGTGAGGGAAGGGGGGGGGTGGGCATCCTGAGCGGACACACGTGCGTTTACACGGGGGACCCTAGATCCCAAGGAATTTCCAACGGGCCTCCCTGGCAAGTATGAACACCCATAACGAGCCCCTGCTCCTGTAAATGGGCTTTTAGAACTTCCTGAACAAATTTAGTTTGGTGTCTGTCAGCAAAAGTCCTTGCATAAAGCCCGTAACTTCCTCAGTTCAAATCAATTTTCTGAAATTTGCAGGGATCATGCGGGTTGGACCCTAGGATCATTAATATGACCATTGTACAGGCGCAAACGCGAAATACGTGGTACTCAAACCCTTACGAACAAATGGCCCGATTTTGCTCATATTTGGTGGGTGGCAGGGGTGTAGCTCCTGAATGATCCCCTATGAATTTCATTGCGATCGGATCATTGGTATGCCCACTGCGCATGCGCAAACACGAAATCTGAGGTACTAAAACTTCTTACACACCAACGGCCCGATTTGCTCAGATTTTGTGGATGGTTGGGGTGTAGCACCTAAATGGTCCCGTGACTTTATCGCGATCAGTTTACTGGTATGACCACACGCATGCGCAAACGCGAAATCTGCAGTTTCTCACGAATCTATGGCCCGATTTTTTCGAGCTACACGTTATGCTTTATGCATAACAGCAAGTAAAATAATATTACAGATAGAATTCTTCAATTCCACCCTAATCTGCACTGCAGTGATTATTAATCTTATGTTTAAATAATAATCTATACGATGTTATCGATACGAGGAAGCTGTGCCATTAAACTATGGGACTAGACACCTTCCTGATATCCCGACTTATTCCTTGCCACAGACAAGTCCACTTCTGTCGACCCGCCTCGCATGAATTTCATCATAACTGAATTGCTAATCAGGCCCGCACACACAAATATAACTTTTTTCTGTTAATCTGATTTTTCCCATAAATCAGTTTCATCAAAATTGGACCAATGGTCCGTCTGTGAAAACCTGGGGGCCTATTCACTAAAATAGATTGTGGAAAGAGATTATCTATTTTGAAAATCTCCCGCGGGAGATAGTCTCCCCTGGGAGACAGTCTCTTCCAATGTCTCCGGGGTTCGTCTATTTTACTGAATAGCTCCAGTGACCTTGAGAAAGAGATATGGATCCTAATGCATGAAAATCCCATAGTATCCATGAAGTGCGAGATGTGTGTTGCCCCCGGGAGTTCAATTCCTTAATAATGAACGCATTTCTTGGTAATACCTATTCAATGGGTACCTATCTACCTCAATCCATACTTGAACGTTTTTACTCATGAATCGGATAAAAGTTTAAATGAAATTGAAAAAGTCTCAATTATAAACAGAAAAAGTAGAATTAGGGGGCTTAATGCTTGTATTATATCTACACCTAATGAACGGCCACTCTTAGGTAGGTAGGTACCTACCTCAACCCGTACTTGGACGTTTTTACTCATGAATCAATAATTATGTTTATATTTTTAATTAAAATTGAAATGAAAAATTTAATCTTTGTAAAATGAAAAACTTTATGATGAAAAACTTTATGAAATGAAAAAAATACACGATCAAAATTACCGATGTGGTTGCGGATGAACGAGGATATTACACGATCACTGTGAAACAAACGAGAAATAGACTCTCTCTTTCGAGAAAGACACCTAATTAGCTGTCTCTCTGAAAGAGATCGAAAATGCCAAGATGGCCGCCAACTCTCTCTTTTAAAAGTTACTGAATAACCATGTCATGGATACTATAAAAATCTATTTTGCCAAGAGAGAGAGTCGGACCTGAAAGAGATGTCTCTTTGGCTTAGTGAATAGGCCCCCTGAAACCTTCGTCACACAAGCATCTGATTTTTAATCCATATGGGTTGTTTCCATTGCTGCTTACATCTTTGCTTGAGCAATGAGGAGTACCCATAACTTCTATCATTCGTCGAATGGAACCTAATTCAATTAAAAAATATAAACAGAAGTCACGGGTACTCCTCATTGTTCAAACCTTTAATACACGCATAACTCCAGTTCTATTCATCTGATTAAAATTAACTAAAATTCTACAGGTAAATTATTAATAGGTAATTATTGAGGACTGCTGTTTTTGTCGGTTCATGCATATGAACTTAAGTCCTTGCGTTTATATACCTACTTTAAATCAGGATTTGAATCCAATTAGAAAATTCGGAACGTCCTCAAAAGAACTATATGTACTGATAGATAAGAAGCCCTATGGATTATATTATTAAAAGACAATATTGACAACATGCAGTATGTATCTGTCACTCGTAGTAATATATGAATAGAACCTTTATGAGGTCATAGAGGTTTGGCCCCATGGTCCCACATAAATTCGATGACTGCACCATAGGTAATATGACGGCAATATCTGCGTACTTAATCGCTCCTTTTATATTCAGGAACACTCTACATGATATTTTCGAACCCGGGTCCTCAGGAGAACGCTAAAGAACTGTTACGATTAGGACTTGGTGGCAAACCAATGGAAACAGCAAACGTAGACGATGCCCTTCAAAACATACAAGACACCAAAGACAGAATCACAGAATTGGAAAAAGAGAGACACTCCCTCCAAGTCAAACTCCTGAGAAAACTGAAAGACAACGAACTCCCAGACGAACCAATGGACCCAAACAATTTCGAGTATCCAAAGCGTCGAATGGACTATTTGTTGAAGGCGTTCCTCTGTCGAACGCGCCCTAGCGACGTGCCTGTGCCCGAGGTATACGATTTACCTCAGGAAATCCCCAAACTTCTCAAATACAACATACGAGCCACAGGTTTCGAACAGAGCGGAATAGGTCAGGGAGGTCTCCAGAACGACGCAAGCACACAGCTGGACTACAGACCTCAGTGATTTCTAGTTCAGGTACATTCTCCCAGGCTCTGAAGATGATAACCTTCCATGGACACAACTGAAAGTCCAAATAAAAGTGATGTTACTACTCCATTGTAATCCAAACCTAATTCATCATCTGACAATTATGTACAGTGCGCACTGAAGCAAGGTTCACATAGGGCGGAACCAGGTACGGCAATCCGGTATGGCAATGCAGAACTTTTTCCCTCAGACCTTCACATGGCAGTTCGAAGCTTGAATCCGTGAGGGGAATCATAACCGATCAAATGTCGAATTCCAATATGGCACGAACAACTAAACGGGAGAGGTTTTCGCAGCACCTGTAGGTTCGGGCAGTGAAAAATATCAGATTTTAATATAGTATCCATGTGCTGCGTTGGCCAATAGCATTGCTGAACGAATTGCCATTCTGGAATGCCGTACCGAATTTCAGCCCCTTGTGAACCTAGCTTTAACACTTTCAGTGCGGGCGTCTGCCCGGGTAGACAGAAAGTCTTCCCCGGCCCACTGCCATCTACCCAGGTAGACGGAGCCCATTGCGTTGACTCATCGCATTCCAAGGTTAGCAAGTTACCGAAATAACCTTTACAAGCCCCAGTTGTGCGGGAAATTCCTTCAATACCTTCCTGGCTTCCCTTGTACGCTGGGTTTGTGCTCATTTCTTCGCTGTATTATAATTTATTTTACCTAGTTCTTGATTATCTAGTGCGTTATCTAGCATCTGTACAAAGATAAATAACTTTATTCAGAGTAAAAAGTGTTGAAATATACACTGGCGGGATGTGATTGTGGGTTAGTATACAGTGGGACAATGCCGCATGCAGCCGTCTACCCTGGTAGACGGGGGGTTCGAGCACGTTCGGTCGGGGAGGTGGCGTGCAGTGGGTGGCGTTGGACGGCTAGAGGCTCCCGCATTGAGAGTGTTAAACCCAAAACTTGGTCATTCCATTTTAATGAAGATAAACAAAAATGCGGTCAGTAGGTACCTACAGGTAGCAGACACAAGTATCCAAGAGCCCCTCAACAGCAGTGGACAAGGAGTGAATGGTTCCCCTTCTCTACCTACCACTTAACCAAGGCCACCATTTCCGGACTTAACCACTACCTTAAGTTACTGTGGCCAGAAATATCGACTTCCAGTGGCCTTTCTTCCACTCAAGCATACCAGTAAAGACAAGTAGTTGAAGTCATAAGTAGTGATTGCTGCAGACACACAGCCGATCTGCACGGCAGCATCAATTTGAAATGCATCAGTACACAAAGTCTTCTTTGAATAATCACTTCCCTTAGTTGTGATTGTTCACAAAATAAATTACTAGAATTTCATAGGAAGGAGAACTTTCTGTTCCTAATGACTTTGTGCTCCCACTCTGCAGTTCTACTCGAAACGAAGAGTGTTCTGTAGAGTAACCTTCGTTTTGTGGAGTAACCTCCACTAACTGTTACAGTTTATCGTTGGATGTTCCGATCTTTTTATTCCGAATCCGATTTCATCAAGTCTTCCGTCTTTCTATAAGTTAACTTACTTGGGATTTGGTTTCGCTTAACCAAGAAACGACTCCCTGAAAGTTGTGTCGCTGACGACGAAATTAATTCGCGCTCGATGAATGCGGCCAACGACGGAGGGTCAAACATTCTCAACATCCTCATCATCATCTTCTGATGAGAAGTATCAGAAAATTTCCATTAAAAAGGTAGGTTGTCACTTTTTATCCACTAATAACAACAACCTGTTGCTTCCTAACCTTTCCTTCCTCCCAAATGTAGAGTATTTTGATGGCCTCAGTGGAGCTAACTTCGATGCTATTATATATACTTGCCCTCACACAAACTGGACCACCTTTAGACCTAATCGAAAGATTGAATTCTCTTCTTTTTATTGATACTACCAAACACTGTATTTAACGAAGAACTAAAACATAAAAACCGATTTGAAAAGTATGTCATTCTACCGCAGAGTCATTTGGGACTCTGCAAAAATGTTGTAAAATCTTCGTTTGCAACGCAGACTCTTCACTTTGCACTTTGCGAGAGATAACTCTGCAAAAATGTTGTAAAATCTTCGTTTGCACGCAGACTCTTCACTTTGTACTTTGCGAAAGATAACCTTTTGGGAACGGAACTGTTCAAAACAGGGTAAAACTCTGCAGTTCTACACTTTGCATTTCACTCTTCTTCTTCATATCAAGAGCGTTCTTTAGGAACGGAAATTCGTTCGCAAAGTGCAGAGTGTGGATTTGAAGAGTGCAGAGTGAAGAGTGAAAGTCTTAGGAACGGGCCCCAGGTTGACACTTTATACGTATTTTTATGTTTCCAGTGAACCTACTATCCCGTTAGGTATACAGTGTGGATTCGGATCCGCATGAAAACATTTTTTGGGTGAAACTAGATCGATGATGGAGCCGAATTCCACCAAGTAGAGTGCGCTATCTCTATCTGGTACAGAGTTAGATTTTTCTTGTTTTACGAAAAAAAACAGGACCTTATACCGTCAAATCGCGTTTTCAGAAATTCTGCATAATTTATTCACATTTTTTTACCCGTTTATCGAAAAGAGATACATGTACATACATTGAAGTTTGAAGTCATTTGATTTTTGAAGTTGAGAAAACGCGATTTAACGGTATAAGGTCCGATTTTTTTGAAAAAACAACAAAAATCGTAACTCTGTACCGGATGAAGATAGGACTCAGTAGAGGCGGCATTGTACTCCATTTTCGACTTAGTTTCATCCAAAAATGCTTTTCACATTGATTCGAATCCACCCTGTATAATTCGCGAGTTTGTGTGTGTGTGTGTGACGGCATCAGGGCCAAACGGCTGAACGGATTTTCATGAAGGTGGTCTCACTGTGATCAGTCGTGGGTCGTGATGTCGACTTTCGTGGGACATGCCGTTCAGCATTTATTAGAAGATCGTGATGTCATCGTCAGAATGATAATAATCGCGAAGCTGATAGGTGGCTGCTCTCATGTTTCTTACTGCCCCATGTGGTTCATAGATAGCGAAAATGTGTGTCCAATCTTGAGAATAGAGAGGGCTGGATTGATGCATTATTACAAGTGATGATTTCACGAGGGGTTCCAGGGTAGCGATGAGATTCACCGTCAGACTAATCGCCATGAGAAATTTGTGAAACTGCCATTATCAAGTGCGAATTTGTCGTAGTTTTCCTTCAATGCCTACTGCTCTAGAGCCCGCTGTACAACGGGTTTTCCTGCTAGTTATCATAATAATGTATGACTGAAGTACCAATTAATGAAACTCAACTTCTAACGGCCTTTCTTCCACTAAAGGAGACCACTGAAGACAAGCAGTTGAAGCCATAAGTCATGATAGCTGCAGAGACAGCTGATCTGCACAGCCACACAGTGGGCTAGATCGCAATATTAGCGCGAAAAAAGACAAATTAAGTTCTACAATGGTTTCTACTGACAGTTTTCATGTATTTTCGTGTGCTGAGTCCAACGAACCTATGCCCGAACTATGAGAACTATAACCTAGTTTCCGAGATATACTCAAATTTTTGTCGAAAACTGCAATAAAATCAGAGAGTTTACGACCGTTTTGTGAATCACTTCTTATGTTTTTGGGCTCCGAGTCAGATTTAAAAAAAACTTCTTCCCACTACTTTCCTCGCCCATAAAAACAAAGAAACAAATAAAAATTGCAATTTTTGGCCGTTTTAACACCACTAATTACGACCCTCATGATCGGAATTCATAGGTTTCATGAATTGGTATTCATGAAACCTATGAAATAGGTACCTACCTGCAAAGCCAGCATGGCAGACTGATGAGTACCTACTCAACATAAACCGAAAATCATCAAGTAGCTTTCTCACTTTATTTCCAGCTTGTGTGTACTTCTTAGTGGCCAGATGGTAATTTGCCTGTGCCAAGGCGCAGTCGGCAAGCATTTCCAGCAGACCGTTCCTGTTCTCGTGACCTTCCTGTGGGCTCAGCTTTTCCGCTAACTCGTCATTGAGCATCACGTTGTGCTCCCACGCTATCTTAATGGCTGGGTCATACTAAAATCAAGAAGGAAAAATTATTTTCAGGAAGGTACGCTTCTTACAGGCAAACGAATAATTTAATTAACCCTTTGCTTTGTAGATTCATGTTCCATCAAAAATGAACTTATACCTAGCTGTTTACGAACATCAAGATTTATATGTCTTCTAAACAATTAGAAAAAGCGTTTCTCCACCCACAATTTCCAAATTGATGAAATTCGTCACAGGATGTGGCTAGAAAAAACTGTGAAACAAAGGGTCGACCTCACTGACACAAGCAATGGCACTGGTAGGCTTTATCTAATAATTCAAGAACATGTACCCACCTGTTTAGCTATTGCCAGCAAATGCACAGCTTTCTCGAAATGAGCTTGTTCAATGAAATAGTCGGCACATTTCATCAACAACTCTTTGTCATCCTCAGCCGTCAGCTCTGAAGCCACCAGCTCAACTGCATCGTACTGGTTATATCTGGGGGAAAAAAAATCTGAGGTCAAATATACTACCACCTGACTACTCTGAAGATTGTGGCCAAGTTGGACAAACATTGCAAACAAGGGAGAATTTAAGGAGAAGTGGATGGTGGATGCTTATCTTGCTGAGATTGCGGTTGTTTTCAGAATGTTTTAGAGATACATTCGAGCCGTTTAGTATTGCAACCAAACGTGTCAACTATTTCACCGATACAATGGAGTGGAGTCGTGGGGGCCTATTCGCTAAGCCAAAGAGACATCTCTTTTCGGTCCGACTCTCTTTTGGCAGAAAACAGTTTTATAGTATCCATGACATGGTTATTCAGTAACTTCTAAAAGAGAGTGTTGGCGGCCATCTTGGCATCTCTTCCAGAGAGACACCTAAGTAGGTGTCTTTTCTCAAAAAAGAGAGCCCCTTTCTCATTTCTCGTTTGTTTGATAGTGACTGTGTACCATCCTTCGTTCATCGGCTACCATATCGGCAATTTTGATGTATGTTTTTTTCATGTCATAAAGGTAAGTCGATTGTTCATTAAACATATATACATATTACCGATTCATGAGTAAAAAAGTCTAAGTAGGTATGGGTTAAGAGCTATTCAGTAAAATAGACGAACCTGGGAGACACTGGAAGAGACTGTCTCTCCCAGGAGATTGTCAAAACAGATAATAATCTATTTTCACGATCTCTTTTAGTGAATAGGCACACGAAGCAGTTGCATCCAAACGATTGACGTACTTCTATCCAACTCTAATTAATCAAGGCAACATGTGTTTTACCTACCTGAAAGCCAAATCCAGTGCTTTATGGTAGAGCCCAGACTTGTGGTAAAGGAGAACAGCTTTGTCAGGGGACATGGTTTCGAGGTACTTGGCAGCCTCCGCTTGTTCCCTGGCTCCAGCAGAGAGCGACAGAGCCCACAGTTGGTCTTCTAGCCCTTGTTCCTGAAGACGGCACCAGAAGGAACAGAGGTTGATCAATAGAGTGGAAACTAATCCATTTATGTACCAATAAGAGTTTATGATCAACTAGGATAGCCTGTATTGCCTATTGATATGGGTCACAGCTGATTCTTATAATAGGATTAGTCATAAATCCGTTGACAAGACAAGATATCATTTCACCAGCAGCCTCTCACTTCCCTCCATTTTGCCTTTCATTGTCGCCTCGACCATATAAATATACAGAGGCCAACTGAAATAAGTATTTTCAGTGACAAAAGATTTCACTTTGTGGTGATATATCTTTACGTAACGACAAGCAGTTACTTTACGTATCGAATTTCAATCACCTTGCATAGTCTTATGGCGTTGGTAAATGCTGTTGCTCGGGTATAGAAATGGACAGCAGTAGGGAGCATGCCCATTGCCTCGTAGCGGCCAGCCAAATAGTAGCAAGCAGCAGGATCCCCAGTGCTCTCAGCAATCTGTGCAGCTCGCTCGACATCATCCGAGTGGCACATCATCCTCACGAGGGACATGTAATCATTGGCCTCTTCGTAGAACTTGGTGGCTACTGCTTTATCGCCTTTCATTTCTTTGAACTGAGCCCACCACTTCAACAAAAACCTAAACACAGTATGACGGTATGTGTTATTCTTAGAACGCAGATTCACATTTGGAAATTCTCCATGTCTATTTGAGCACCTTGAAATTAATGTGAAATGTCACTGTCATTGAAAAATATAAGTAAACCAACTTTTAGCAAAAATTAAGCTTTTATTAAAAGTGAAAACAAGTTAACAGGATGCATGTAACATGCGAATCATTGTAAGACGCCAACTTTATTTCTACACTGTAGAATATCGTTTCCTGCCATTTCGAAATTGAACAGTTGGTCATTATAGGTGGGTAATTGAGGGTGGAGTAATTATCGTAATAGCATCCACGCATGCCCAAACGTAAAATCCTTTTGAACACCTAAATCTCACTAATAACTCACTCATCCAATATCACACCAATTCGATAGGCAGTAACAGTCTTGTTATAATCAGTTATAAATTAGGAAGCTACTGTGACATACCTTAACAGATACATCGGATAAACTATAAAGGAAATCATTGATCACACGTACCGATACGACAGAATATTGGAATTTGTACAGAAAATGAACAATAAGATGGAAATAGTGAACACAAATGAATCACGATGAAAACGACTAGTGACTTACGGATCTTTGCTTTCAGTTATGTATTTTTCCAATGCACTGAGGTTTCCAAGCAGCATCCGTGGCACCTCGTGGCGGTGTGTCTCAGCTCTTTGATACATGTGAGCCGCCCCTTCTGTGTCTCCGGACGATTCAAGATACCTATAATTACAATTCTCCATGTATATAATGATTAAATTTTAATCATTATAGTCGTAACAGAGCCATTACGTGCCAGACTGGACTTCAAACACAAGACCAAGGTTGTCAGTAGATTAACTCACTTTCCATAATTGTGATAAGTGTTACGCAAGTGTATTCTGTCATGTTTTTGAGCTACATCTATAGCCTTGTCCCACTGGTCACTATACTGATAGAGTTTGTTGAGAAGGTCATTCCTGCCACACTTGATGTACAGCTGCTCTGCTTCATTCTGAAACAAGTAGTTCAAGTCATGCAGCATGACCATATTGAGCGAGTTTTAAAAGTGGGGGACCTACCTATTTTTGAAGAGTTATAGTGGTTTTTTGACCCCCCATAAACCCAAATTTGACGAACTACTAAAAGAAAAAAGATTGTTGACAGCTGAAAGTATTTTTCTGTCTCGAATCATCATTCTACGTTATTCAGTGCAATTAGGTAAGTTTTGGGGGAATTTAGCAGTTTTTTGACCTCCTAACACTTGCATTTGACAAGCATTTGCAATTTGATTATTAGAACTTTTTTCCAGTATTTTTCTGTATTCAGTTACCATTCTACAACACTAAATGTTTTTTAGTCACTTGAATTTTTAGTGGTCTCAGTCATTTTTACCGGTTTTTGACAAACATTCTGACCACAACTCAAATTTGACCTACTTTTTTTTCTTCAAAAGTTGCCCATCTTTGCACTCATTCTTTTTCTCTTTTGCACTGACTGTGCCTTACTTTTGTGTCTTACTATAAAACTTAAATCACTTGCGGCGGAGTAGTGGAAATCCATAGCAAAAACTACAGGATACAAATATAAATAGTCTATTTCCACGTCAAACTAACAAACTGTAGACCGGTTTGTCCCCACACCATCATCAGTACACGATAGAATGAAACTACTGGAACTTGAGCTCCTATTTATGCAACTCGAGTGAATGGTAGTGCAATCTCATTGGCTGTTGAGGCCAAGGAAGTGAAAGGGAGGTGGAGCCTGATTGGCTACTGATGATGGTGTAACAACCGAAACCGGTCTCCAGTTTGTTAGTTTGATGTGGAAATAGACTATTTCTATTTTTATCCTGTAGTTTTTTTTAGTGTCTTACTCCTTGAGTAATACTTGTCACCTGAAATCGAGTGCCTATCCTTAATACCAGAAATGATATGATTTTATTTGTAATATAAAAATCTTACACATCAATTACAACTTGGGTATTGACTGGGATAGAAACAGCGGAGAAGTTCCACTTGTTTATATATGCCCTATACAGCACTTTGAGAATCAGTATTGTCAGTGGAGACACAGACAAGGGGCACTGAATATAAAAGTATGAAATCGTATGTGCCGTCTTACCACCATCCCTAGCTGAAGAGCCAGTGCTCCCAACTTCGCTTCTTCTTCCGGTTCTTTTTCTGCTGCTTTTAAAGCAGCGACGCCTCTCGTGTGGCCCATGTGCCCGAGACATATCTTGGCTACATCCAGCCGCTTGCCTTTCACGCACATTTTGGCTAGGCTTGTCCAAACAGCAGTGCTGTAATATAACAAACGTCACTATTCGGTACCCGTGGAGCAGTACACACCCTATGTTTAATTCGACTACTGATAGCCAAATGAAATGGAAATGCCTAAATAACTGTACTTGCATCTTGAGGATTGTCTAGCACGGAATTATACCAGCACAAGAACGACATTAAACAGAACAGGAACAGCCATTTTCTAACCTTTTTATGTTTCGGATTGCTTTAAATGCTTGGTCCAGATCGCCAACACTCAAAGAGAAGCTGAAGTTGATCACAGCACTTTTGGTTTGAGAATCGCATTCTTCTAATCCTTCAAACTCCTTCATTAGTACTCTGGAGCCAGTGATTTTCTGAAACGTATCAGGCACTTCAACACCCCTAGGTAAGGTAGGATGGTTTGACAGTACGTAGTTCTATGGTAATTTGGAAAACAATTTTGGAAACAAACGACGTAAGAAAGTAATCTCTTACTTGAGGTGATGATTTCTTGATTACTATGAAATGCGGAAGATCAATCCCCAGCAATGAGATAAATTCGTCGTCCATGGCCATGGTGTCCTTTACAATCATTCCTTCACTGGGAGCCGAGAGAAATGATACCAAAATCTATAACATGCGCAAGGTAAATGAATATGCAAGCGAGAATTTGCAGAATAATGGGGTAGACTAGTGTTACGGTAGCGAGTTCCGAGGAGATACGGTGATACGGTCATATCAATACCGCATCCACTGCTAGGGCGGACAACATGGATGCTAACCCGTTGCCATGGGTTAAGAGAGACAACTGAGCACGGTATCTCAAACTGACGTCAATTCCTGATTGATTCTTGAAGTACTGCAAATTATACCGCCTTCCATCTCAAAACTCAAAAGAGCTTCACTCAGACATGAAAGAAACCACTAGCAGCTCTAAAACCATTGTTTTTCAATTGTTAAAATCATTGTTGATCATTGTTTTCAATTGAGTAGGCCAGCTGCAAAACCAGTACAAATGAAATAATGAGAAAAACGGTAGAAACTATGAGATAGAGCTACTTACCATTTTTCTTTTACAAATACCTACGGAAATGAACCATAGAATTGGCCTACTAAATTTGAACGTCCCGTCAACGTCTAATTAGTTATTGAGAAATTAAAGTAGGCGAGCTGGTTTTGCTTCTGCAATAGGTAGGTATTTGGCTGCTCTTGCAACGGGTATGAAAGTGTGCTATTGCAAAACCAGCTATACATTTGTGAAACAAGGTTTTATTATGAGGGAAAAGAAAGCCTAAGATTTGAAACCATTTTATTTTTTTAGGTGAAGAAAAAACAGTACAGCATAGTAGGTACTAACAGAATGTTTTACAGTGCGTATAATAAAACAAAATACGAAAAAACAGGCAAAACTTGAGTTAGGTAATCAGAAAAAATTCGTCAAGGAAGGACGTTACCTACTGAATTGTTTGTTGTTGCTAAATTTGGTTAAAGCAAAAAAGTTTAAACAATTCTTCACCCTCACTCTCCAACAAAAATCGAATTCTATGGGTTTTGGTTCATTTTGTTGATCTTCAATGATGTGTCTCAAAACAACTTCTGTTGATTCGTTGATTCTCTTCAGCAGAAACGCGTGCAGAAGTACGTATTTGGGTTGCGAAAACGTTTTTGTAGTAGGGAAGTTCATCACGATCACGATTTCACCATTGCACGTGGTCAGAGCAGTAGGTACAGGTTTCAAACTGTCAGGTTACTTCGATATGCGGTCTAGTCGATACGTTTGACGAGTTCGAGAGGTCGTGACGTATGTGTGAGGCCAAATACATCAACCATTTGGCGCATGCATGGACACCTTTCTGAGACATACGGCCGACGCATCTGAGCAACGGTATCTCCTAGAAACTCTCTAGTAAGTCGGGGATAGTAATAAATATTTCCAAAGATCACAATGGTACTTACAGTCATTGGCGCCATGAATTCGGCATGCCTTGACAAGGTAGTAGCCGAGAAGCGACGATTATTGTTGTGTTGAATGTTGGGCCTTCGAGCTTCACAGACCAACAAGCGCGGCTCTTCTACGTCCCAGTGCATCGAAACCACAAAACGCAAAGGCTCACTGGAATGGGAAACATACCTATTTCAGCCGAAAGGCTATACAGACAATACAAATTCCTGAGCAAATCATACCAATGTTATTGAATAACAATGGACTTAAATGACCTTGGACGTTCATAATCTCCAACAGCATAGACTTGCTTGGGAAACTATGCAGAAGTGTCCAACCCGTTACATAGATACAAGGATTGAGGTTTCAAACCATTCCATCACCATTCCAAACTGAACTACACATTTATGAACCTTCAGTACAAACCTGGGGTTATTGAAGTAATGAGAAAACATATTATCTTCATCAATAGACCAAACAAATATGGCGGGCATTGGTGTGAGACCAGAAGATGCTGCGGTCAAAGCAACTTTGGTTCCATTAGAATTACACACAGCTGAAATGACTTCTCCAAAATCGTCTATTGCTTCGATCAAATCCTTCAATTTCGAAAAAGGTTTGGCCTCTCTGGAAGCAAACAGTTCAACAACAGAACAAATCATTAAGCACATGGTTTCGCTCAAAAAAATCCAAATGCTTTGGAATGCAGATGGCCAACTTTGTCGAATTCCCTAAATGAAATTACTTGAATACCTTCTGGAAAGATCCCACACTTGGAGAACCCCGATCATCGTCGAGACTGTCATGAAATGACCTGTGAGGCTCAGGGTGATCGGTTGCCCTTCAGTTTCTATGACCTGTTTAACGGTCCCCTGAAGTGTGAGGACCTCTATTTTGCCTCTGGACGTCAGGACGACGAGACTCTGTTCGTATATTCCCGCAGATATACACTCGCAAGTAAATGATCCTGGTTGAAAAAAAATTATATAGGAACTAAATCACTCGTTATGAAATTGTGGAAACCCATTTCAAAGAAAAACGGAGTAACTGAAAGTCTGTCTATTTCCAGTAATACCAGTACACGAAAAATACACTGTTATACCGGTTTCAGTGAACCATCAGTAACAAACAATAACTTCAGTTGCTGGTTGTTGGTTTTATGGTCTAGCAGTGTATTTTTCATGTTTTAGTGGAAATAGACAGCCTTTCAATAACTCCTTTCTTTGATGTGTGTATATATATAAACGCCGAGTGAACACCACAGTGGATTGCTCAAGGGTTTGTGAGCGGACAAATAATTAGGATCATCCAATCATACATATCAACATAAAGCAACAAACATCCTACAGTCACAAGAAGCGGACAAGTTTTGTTCCTGTGAAGTGTGATGTAGGTACGTCAAGTGAGGAAAATTGATATGAAACACGATCATAAATACAATGATTTCGGAATTCGGTAAATTACGTCCAGAAGACCACTAGGTTCATTCATTCTACAAGATTTACAGTAAGTAGTGTTGTAGAAGTTGATTGCTTCCGTAGTGCTGGAAATGTGCAGCTCAAATTCCAAATTATATTTTTAGTGGTAGTAGATGAAAATCAAACGAAAATATTGATCCTTGAGAATTGGACTGGGAAGAAATGGGATGAAAAGGGCTAGAAGTGCAAGTAACAGTAAAGAAAGATTTATAACTTTGGGCTCGTTTCCTGAGGCACTTGGTCTGTTTTTACTTAAATCAACGTAAGGATAAAAGAGTCATTGGATGATAACCTCAACTGAACAAGATGGACAAGGGGTTTTAGAGATAAATTGGGCCATGCACCAATAGGACTGTACCAAGACACCATGCTGTACGTACATAATACAATGCGTCAACCGTATCTAAGCTACTTCACGGTAGCGGCTGGTCTTTCGGTGCAATAGAGTGCCATACTGAGGGGGTCCAATGCTTATGGAATATGATCCTCCCTCGAGACGTGAATTATGGAATTAAACTTGTGGTGACAGGCAAGAACACAATGACAAAATAAAACTGGGAATTTCAGCCCCCCCCCCCCCGGAATACTCATGCAGAGCAGCCAAGGTGTAGCTGACAGGCCATCACAACAGAAGCCTTTCATTTACATACATCCCACCAAATACCGAATGAGCAATAACATGAAGTTCCAAAACCAAAAGCCGATGACCAAAGATTTGTCTACTAAGTTAGTAGAGCAAGTTGAGTGGTTACTCGTAGTTCTCAAAAAAACCCACCAATGACATTCATCGACGAAAGAGGGACGAGATGATAAACAGCCACAACTTTTCCACTCCAAGCAGCAACCAGCTCATCGTTCAACGCTATGCCAGACACTTGCAGATCTGTGTTCAACTCGACAGTCTCATCGTCAACACTAACAAGCATTTGCGAAGCCGAAGTCTGTATTACTAGAACCTGTCATTTCAAATTAGTTGTTGAATCATATTAATCCTGCGTAATCTCATTCAGCCACATATTCCAAGGTTTAACGTACTTTGTTGTGAAACATAGCCGACATCTGGTGCTCTCGCAAAATGTAGACTGTACCGATTGTGTTGATGGCCAGATGATTTACACCCCAAGCAGCTTGTTCTACAGTGTGTTTCAGTTTGGTGGATGCAACTTGAGTCCAAGCATCGTAACCTTTTCCATTGACTTTCCAGATAACAACGGTACCTGTGTTCGTGCTGCCACATAGTAATCCTGAAATCATTTCAAGGGGTAGATCAGCTAGAAAGTAGTTTGCAAGAGGGGAAAAAAAGTTAAGCCTTGAATACGAAAGATTGTGGGAAAAATTGTGCAACCAGAAATGAAGAACAGGATGAAAACGAACGTAACCGCAACTTTAAAGGTGGAAACCAAGTTTCTCTGTGTTCAGTGCGTTATCCAACTGAGAACTGTTTTTAGAACAACGTGGGGTAGGTAACATAAAATATTATCATCACTGTGGCGGTGGCCGTTCTCGAGTCGTTAGTTTTTCTGGTGAAGATGGGGTCGGTCGGCTGAAGCCTAATCGATATCCCTTCCTAACTAGTCATAATATCGCTAGACTAGGAGGGGGACTCTGGAGGATCTACCATCACTTTCCTCACTCTGTCACATGGTAGCAAAGCGTAGTTTGGTAGTATGGCTGAGCAATTCACCATACTCCATCCACTTTTTGAGGGCTTTCCAGAAGGATAAGCCCAAAGATTCCCAGAAGGATTCCTTTACAAACATCCTGTCCCCCCCCCCCCCCCCATTACACCTTTAGAGCTCAGTACATTTATAATATGGTGAGCTCATTTGAAGGCAATTAATGAAATGTCCTGATTTATAAGTCCCAGTAGTTTTTCTATTCTAAAGATGTAGGTTCACCACCTAGAGGTTGCCCAGAGGAGCACAATTCACTGGACAACAACCTCTGACAGCATTTTTTCTCCGCCAATACTCATGTACAGGAGCTTTGTTCTCCACCAGTAAATATTATTGAGGTAGTACCATTACGATGGAGGTTAGACACCTTGAAGTTGTTCAGATGTCCTTTCCTGAACCAGAACTTCATACTACTTTTCAACCCCCCCTTTTCCCTCTCATACTTCTGCTACCGAGAAGTATGTCATGTGGGGAGGAGTGTGATGGTGGCAGTTCTCGAGTCGTTTGTTTTTCCGGTGAAGATGGGGTCGGTCGGCTGAAGCCTAATCGATATCCCTTCTTAACAGGTGATAATGTCACTTACAAGGCAGTCATTCAACATAAATAGTGAAGCAGTTCGAATCAGTCCCTGTCCTTGTACGTCCCTGCTTGTAGTGCCGTTCGTTTTTTTTAATAGAACCAGTACAATAAAGTGAATTTATATGAAATCTCGAATGGTTCAATGATGCTGGAAGAGGAAAGTAAAAATATATCATGATTTAAATTCAACCCAATGCTAACATGAGCAGATATGAAGGAAGCATTAATCTGATCGACTATGAGGGGGTCTCGTGGGTCCACCGTCACTCTCCTCACTCTGTCACATCTCTACCAAGCAGTGAATTTTTCACAAGACAACCCCCCCCCCCCCCCTCACAAATATTTGACCAACTTCCCCTTTTCTACAAACTAAAGGTAATGACGATTTTATAGCTACAAAATTTGAATTCTCATTATAAATCGAACACAATAGCCTATCTAGTTGTGTGTTTTTTTCGTGCTGACAAAGTTTTGTGAAGTTTTCCAACTGTCCTCAATGTCGCAAAAATACCAACATCCTTGAAAGTGTATATGGTTTCCACTGTAGAAACTTCGGTTTTTAGAATACCTACTTGTAAATAATTTTTGTGCCTATCTAATATAGGTATATTATTTATCCACCCACTTTTCGTGATAGCAACTTATAAATCAATGCTGGATGAGAAGAGCCTAGGTCATAATACTCGAAAGTAGATATTCCAGATATTATCAAGAATTTTGCTCTTTATATTATAATGAATGTTCGAACATATAATTAGATTTATTGCAGATACTTTTTTTAAAGCCTAAAAAACTATAGTGGCACTATATTATCTCGATTGATTTTACCCAAGAATAACACTTGGGTAAAACGCTGATTTTCGGTCGTTAAACGAAACTGAGCTAACCCTCTAGCACAAGTCACTTGTAGTCGCACAGGGAGCAGGTGATTAAAAAAAAACCTGGGTGGTCATTCCATGGAACAACATCTAACATGGACGAAGTGTATCATGCAGTAAGTAGTCAACAGTTAACCTTCAGATTTAATAATAGTTCACCTTTAGATTTGGAAAATGCCAAGGTGGAAATGCTTTCCCTCGGAGATGGCTGCTGATCGTTTCGAGTGAAAATCAAAGAGTAGCTATCCCCAGTTCCTGGTTCCCAAATTCGAACAGTGATATCACCAACTGCACATGCAAGCACACCAGATCCAGCCCAAACAACTGAGCAACCAGTCAATGAAGGCGAACTGCTTAATTTGACCTGGAGAAAAATCAATTTTAGAAATATTTCTTGATCACCAGTTTTCAGCTAGGTACCCTCCAAACGTAGGCCAAACACGAAACAGCAGCAGGCATATAAGATATCAAAGAAAAACGTAGCGGGTGTCAAGGAGGTTTATCCAAGTAATCAGCCAGCTTCATATTATTGTTCTTAAGATCAATTTTACCTGTAGTGGGGGGTTCCACTTGTTGAACTGGGAATTCACCCCTTCACAACAAACCATATGTTCAGTAACCCACAATAACTAGGGTGCACTGGAGAGAGCTTATACAGTCCAGAAATGAAATGAGGTCAATTTTGATTGGCTGTTGATGTGACAGGAATCAATGGAAAAGGTAGGGGGCAAATCGAAAGGGGAAGCAAGGAAAGAAGGAACCAGGGACGTGCAATTATTGCGGTAGTAATTGCTTGGTTCCTTCCTTCCTTTCTCCCCAGATGACCCTTTCGCACTGCCCCCTCCCCTTCCAATTAACTGCTTCCACATTAACGCCAATCACAACTGTCCTCCTTTCACTTCTGGGGTATAAAACGCATCTGGACCTTAAGTTAGTTTGTTACTGACCACGGTTTGATCATCCCAACCGGTATAACAGAGTATTTCAATGGACAACATTTCGATTACTCCATTTATTTCAGAAACATGAGGACTATACATTCTGATCTACCCACAAGTCATCCCCTGCCAATTTCAGTTATTTTGTGAAAACTCTTTGAAATCCATTCAAGCATGATGCAATCACCATCATTTCAGAGTGTAGCTAACTTCAACAGCTTTGTCAGGTAACTTGGAGCAGATGCAATAAGGCTCAATAATAGCTCAATATTATTAAAAATAATTAAATCGGCATAATTTATACATTGTTACATAAAATATAATCATGTCAACTCACATGTTGGTCATGTTAACTTACGGTAGTGACTTCTTGAAGGTTACCCATTGGGTCAACAGAATAATAAGATAGATTCAGACCCTCGACTATCACCAGCAAATAATCCTCTTTATCGTGGTATAGCAACTTCTGAATCAGACCTTTCCCGTTCAGTACCTCCTTCATTGCACCTCCTTCATTGACATAATAAACGCATCCTGAAATAGCACAGCAAACTCTTAGTTGTTGTTTGAGTTGAACCACGTGGTGGCGCAAGTAATATCCAATCAGTGAAGTCTTCTTGTAATAACTATGGAAGGAGGGAAGAACATGATCCACGTGTATAACATGGTTTATATCCACGTTAGATCATATATTATAATACATATCCACGGTGGATCATAAATCGTACACATATCCATGTTGGATCATATCGTATATATCTACGTCTATAACGAGGATATACTACGAGCTACATTACAGTTCCACGTCTATTACACTACAGTTCCAGCTACATTACATGATCCATGTCTATAACATGGATCATATCCACGTTGGATCATACCATACATAACCATGTTGGATCATATCATACATATCCATGTTGGACTATATCGTACATATCTACATTGGATCATGTCGCAAATCCACGTTGGATCATATCGCAAATCCACGTTGGATCATATCGCAAATCCATGTTGGATCATATCGCAAATCCACGTTGGATCATATCGTACATAGCCACGTCTATAACATGGATATGTACGAGCTATATTACATTTCGTACAACCACAATAAAGATCACCACTTTAATGAAGTATTTTAGTACCAGTATTTGATAATGTATTGGCAACCAGCTGAAGTATTGGGAAAGAGGACCCTTTCTCTTTCCCAATACAACTCACTCTTCTTTTCCCCCAACACTCGACCCATCACCAACTTTGTGGTACCAACTGACCACCAGAAACTAACCCGAATCCGAAGCCATGTAGAATGAAGTGGAGTCCATATGAACAGCTGTTTTCCTCCCGGCAGTTTTCGGCCTCCAGGCACTGAACATGTCCAGGGCTCGCTCATCACCAGCAACAGCCTTTCTTGCCAGGCCGGCAATGTCCAGCCCAGCTTTGGCCAATCGCATTTCCACAGCCACGGGTCGACCAGACGTCGGTTTTACGTAAAAAAGTGAGACAAGTTGACCTCTGGCATCCAATCTCCAAACTCCAACTTCGTCAAGCTATATTGAGGATACAAGACGTACGCATAATGAGCTACTTATAATGTAATATAAATTATCTAAAAATGAAACAGATTGAAATTGTATGGCCTGCAAATTATTACCAATTTTTTAATAGCTGCGTTGTGGCCTTTACCAAAATGAATATATGACTACTGGCCTGGGAAATGTTTCACTACTTCATGAAGTAAGTACAAAAAATTGGTTACACAAACAATTTGAGGTTTTTTCCCTTTTGCCCTAAACGTTTTATTAGTGCTCAGGAGGTTTTTGTGAACCTGATTTTTGCAAAATCAATATGATGAAGATTACATTTTGGGAGCCCAAAAGATATCAAATAATGATTTAACTGTGCCAAACATGAAGCTGAAGTCGTTAGGTATTGGCAATGTGAGAATGATTCGTTACAAAAATCGAAAGTGAGATCCATTTTCAAACAAAACTTACTGAATCTATTGTAATGAATTTACTTCCTTGCGTAGACCACATTGCTTGAAGTATGACTGCTTGCCGAGTTGTTTGGACAAGAGTGTACTCACTGTCTCCGTTCCATATTCGAATTTCGCCGTTCTGCCAACATATGACCAAAGTTCGCCGGTGAGGATGCCAAGCTAAGCAAGTAACAGCAGCAGTGGGATGGGTTGCTGGGTCAATATCCTTCAAGCGTTCGCCCTAAAAGAACAGAGAGACGATGTGGCTTAAAATGACATCAAGATACCTCGACTTTGATTAGTAAACGGGTGACAATAGAGAGTTTTTGCAGCACCCTCACGCCGTATCAAACGGAACGAAAGCAGTGCTGGGCATGCGCACTCAAGACACCGAAATGTTTTACGAACCCTGACAACAAAAAATACTGGGATCTCACGGTGTCACCTTTCGTCATGTTGAGATGACGAAACGTAATTTAACCTTACATCTGCATTTAACCTTACATAACGCTACCTACCTTCTTCTGTTTTCCTTGGAAAATAAATGTCGAGCGTCGTATTCACAGCGTCTTTCTATGTTAATGCAGACTTGAAGCCATGTGTGGACATAAGACATTTACCAATGAGTAAAATGGTTGAAAGAGAGGTTAACATAACGTTAGCGTGACTTCACCAGCCGGTAGATGCCAAAGCTGAACGAAAACTGAACCGAAAAAGGTTAGCATCTGACTTCGGTCACCCTAGCCGCCATTTCCGTTTCGGTGTCGTTTTCCGTTTCGTTTCGGTGTGAGGATGCTGCAAAAACTCTCTAATAACCCTTAAGAAAACTGAACAGTTAAAGGTAAATAGTTAAATAACCAACCAGTTGTGATAATTGAAAATGGGTGGCAACTAGGCATGCAGCTGAAAGAAGCTAACGTAACTCCTCAAGGTTAGGTATCTATACACCGTATACATCCCTCAAGTCCTTTACATCAGAACTTGAGGGAGCAAGAATGAGAGACGTCATGAAAAAGCTTCTTACCAGATCATCACATATGTGCAGGGATCCACCTCGCTCAGGGCTGTGAAGGGCCACAGCGAGAAAAGGATGTTGCTGGTGCCATTCAATATTTGTGAAAGTTGTGGTGGGAGAAGTATCTCCGATTTTCACACGATAGTCAAAGTAAAGCGTCATATTGATGACAAGCCTTTCTCTGTAGCATAAAAATTATGACAAAGAAAAATATAATATCATCTAAGTAGAACTCCTGGTACTCAGGTCATCAGAAGATACAATTTGTTTCCTTCACAATTGAAAGTGAAAATTAGTAACTCGAAAACTGGTAATTATAGGTACAATGGGTACCTATATACTTTTTTCGACAATATTTAGAGAATTATGAGGTTTTTAGTCAAAATGTTGACCAAACATCACGGTATATTATATCGTTCAGGTGGCTCTAAATGACCCCTATGTAACAAAATGAGTGTGTAAAAACGTCAAACCATTCACATGGACACTAGTTACGGGCGTAAAGCGCGTAATCGTTGAGATATAACCTGTGCTCCAGCCTCAGACTGCGCAGAACCCCATGCGCAGATCCGTAAAGCATGGAAATATCTACATTTTTTAATCTTGGACACTCAGGTTCAAAAGTCGTCGCGCATAAAGAGCGTAAACCTGATTAGCCCTTCTAATTCAAATACGCGCTTGAGTTTTGCGCGTTTTCTGGGTTCACACTGACGCGTAATCGACGCAAAGCGCACAAAAACGTCAAACGGTTCACATGTGGTTTGTTCGGACAGACAGTCCTGGACCAGTCCAGGATAGAACTGCGATCTGAAAATGAGCCGATAGAACCCTCCAGGACTGTGTCTGTCCGAAAACGCGCTGATGATTCCGAATGGATAACCTAAAGCACCGTAGCTTTCCACGTAAGATGAAGTAAGCAGAGGCATCAAGTGTGCATGTGCAGGATCAACAGTTCTCGAAAAAATCCAGGTCTGATAAAACCAGTTCTGAACGGTCCTAGACTGTCTGTCCGAACAGCCAACTCTCGATCCTGGATCAGTTCTGACGCTGTCCAAACACATAAAAAGGGGCGTGGCTTGGATAGAACGGTCCGGAAGGGTCCAGGACAGTCTTTCCGAACGAACCTATGGACAACACCAGTTAAGGACATAAAGCGCGTAATTGTCGAGTTATAGCCCATGCTCCAGCCTCCGCCTGCACAGAACCCACGCACAGATCCGTAAAGCGCGTAATTATCTATAAAGTTGTACACAAATTCGAACACAGAACTGAACTTCTATTATTATTAGTGACCTAAACAACTAACAAATTCAACGAAGTAACTCAAAAACTATGCAGTAACCTCACATCACTCCCCCCCCCCTCCACTTTGGCCCCCTGTCGCAAATCCCGACTGTCCGTTTAAAAGGGCGCCAAGGTGTCAGCATGGACTACGCGAGCCTTCCGCTGGGGTGCCCTGGTCTGAAGACGTTGACAAGGCTTTTAGCACTCTGGAAGGTCCAATCCAAGGAGATTGTAGCTTCGGACATACACTGAGCCGCCTCTGAGGTCGATAGTGCCAAATGAGGTCGCCTGGCTGGAACTTGGTAACGCTGCTACTGATGTCATATCGCCTCTCTTTCTGGAATGCCCCTTCCATCAGCCGCTCCCAAACCATCTCGCACACCTTATCCAGACCGAGCATCAACTCTGCTGCATAGTTCGTGACGGGCACCTTCTCCCCAGGTGTCTTCACCACCAGCAGATGCACGGGCAACGTTAGCTCCCTCCCAAGGTTGAACTCAGCAGGGGAAAAGGCCGCCATCACTTGTTCTGTGGCTCTGTAGGCTAACAGAACTATGGGCAACTGGAGGTCCCGCTGTGTCTGGTCATCCTCAATTGTCTTGGCCAGCATCGCCCACAGTGCTGTACGTTTCACAAGCCCATCACACTGCGGCCTCCCCGGAGTGGTACGGATTTTATGAATCCGAAGCAGCCGCATAACCTCTCTGAATACCTCTGACTCAAAACTCCGACCTTGATCTGAATGCAACTCCAGCGATATGCCACAGCGGAAAATGACACTGTCCACCAACCCCCTTGCCACCGACTCTGCTGTCATGTCCGGCATTGGGAATGCCTCCAGCCACTTGGTAAAATAGTCGATCACTGCAGCTATGTACCTATTTCATCTTGGTGTCACTGGTAGGGATCCAAGTATATCGATGGCGACTCTTTCAAATGAGGTGATTGTCTGTAATGGAGCTTTCTTCTTGGGCCCCCCTCCGCTCCTTTGCCCACACTGCTGACATGTCTCGCAATACAGTTTTACATCCTTGACCAACCCCGGCCAATAGAACCCTGAACAGTCCGCACTTAACGTCTGTTGCCGACCAAAGTGGCCAAGCCTGTGCGCTGACTTCAGGACTTCCTCGCACCTGGCCAGAGGAGCCAGAATTTGGCTTACCCACTTCTTGCCTGACTCGTCATCCCATAGCCTAGTCAGTTCCCCATCCACCGGCTGTCCACCATTGCCAAAAGTGTCATCGTAGCACTCAAACCCGCTACCCTGGGCCAGACAGGTCGCTCCCCCATTTCCACCCACTTGTAGAAGGGTCTAATGTCGGAGTCGCAGCAGTGCTTCTTTCCACGCCTCTGCCGACGTCTATATCCGCATTCTGCCGATCAGCGAAGCCGCCTCCTACTTCTTTTCCTGCCAAGGGCAATATTTACAGTCAACCTCTAGGCAAGGTCAGCGAGATTTCCATGATGGTTCCCACGGTTGTACTCCACTTCTAAATTGTACTGGGATAGAAATTGTAGCCATCTGGCTAATTGTCCGTCTGTATCCCGGAAGTTGCGCAATCACTGTAATGAAGAATGGTCGGTCCTCAGGACCTTGTCTCCACTGTCTAGCCCATATGACCTGAAGTGCTGCAGCGCTTTTATCAGGCTAAGTAGAGTGAGCTCCCTCTTAACATCATCAAACCCTGCCTGGCAGTCCACGGGCCAGATAATCTCCCTTGCGCTGCCCTGCAGTGCATATAAGGGACCCATTCGTGCAGCAAAATCTTTCATGAACCTCCGGTTATATGAGCACATGGCCACAAACGTCCGCAGCTCCTTGACATTCCTTGGAAACGGCCACTGGAGCACCTTGACTGCCTTCATCGGATCCAATGCTAACCCTTCCCCGGATATCACATACCCCAGGTATGTCACGTGTCACGAAAAGAGGTGGCACTCCTTTGGGTTCAGCTTCACCCCAGCGGCCCTTAAAACTCCCAGCACCCTTCACAGCCACTTTAGATGGTCCTCAAATTGGGGTTATCGATCAGCACATCGTCCAAATACACTTTCATTTGTCCAGCCCACACCTCCTCGTGTAAAATCCTCCCCATTGCTTGCTGAAACGTGGCTGGTGCATTACATAACCCAAAAGGCATGGTAATGAACTGCTATAGTCCCCGTGGAGTACAGAAAGCTGTCTCTCTCTGTCTCCTAGTTCCATCAGCACCTGTCAATACCCGCTCTGTAAATCCAGGGTTGAAAACCATGAGCTGCCCACCAGGTCTCAATCAACTCCTCTATCTTTGGCAGGGGAAATGAGGAATGTTCTAGCCACTGCGAGTGCTTCATCCATCAATTTTGGCCCGGCTGTCAACACCTTTTCGTGTAGGGAAAGATCCCAGAGGCCTTTCAAGAATAATTGTACAACCATGAGCTGCCGGGCCCTCGATATTTCCGGTAGGGCCCAGCAAGTTAGCTTCCTCATGACCTGGTGGTATGTGGCAACATCCTCTCTAGGTAGCTGGTATCGGGTCATCAACAGCGACATGAATTTTTGCTCCTGGTTCCTGTGCCCAAACCTCGTCTCCAGAGCACTTTTCAGGGATCCATATGAGAAAGGCGTCCCCACCTCGGCTAACAGATCCCTGGCGGCATCTGTCAAGGATGAGGCTAAAGCTGCCGCCCTGGTATCCTTGTCCCAACCGTTTTCCCCTGCATCAGCTCGAACTGTAGGCAGTTAACTCCCACTCTTCGGTCCCCCCAAACATAGCAGGCTTGAGTGTGAACCCCTGCGTCTTTGACCCAAGCCCCTTATGCCCCACGGTCTGTGGCCTCAGGCACCTACTCCAACATAATCCTTACTGCTTCCATTTGGCTGCTCCACACCCTCCGAATGCTGCTGCAACATAAGGTGTGTGTCCCCCAAAAATGCACTCCTCTCGTCATTCCACAGGTCCACCAATTCCTGCACACTGACCCGCACACTGTGTGGGAGTTGCGGCACTTGGGTAGCATTTATGCCCTCCAGCTCACATACGGCGCCGTTGGACTGAAATTCATTGTCTTCCACCGCTCCCTCCGTCAAATCAGCAGGTGACCGCCTGGTTGACGGGTGTTCATCTCGACTATGGGTTGTATACAGATAATCCCACAGCTGCCACCAATTGTTATAGTTTTTATCGGGAGTATAAAGGTGTAAACGAATCCGAACACAGAACTGGCCTTCTATTATTAGTCACCTAAACAACTAACAGATTCAACGAAGTAAATCAAACAATTAATGCAGTAACCTCACAATATTTTTTGATCTTGGACACCCTGGTTCAAAAGTCGTAGCGCGTAAAGAGCGTACACCTGATGAGCCGATCAAATTCAATTAACGAGTTTTACGTCGATTACGCGTAATGTGAACCCAGCTTAACAAGTAGACATTTCAAGAACCTATGGCTTCAAAACAAATTCACAACAACGCGCATCCTCATGTTTTGACTGACCCCTATCCAATCCATGTCAACAATATTACAATGGCGATTTTATTATAACTTACAGCAAATTATGTCAGGCATTACAACAGCATGAAGCTCCATAGCGACACACACGACGTACGGAAAACACGGTTGCAGAGTACGAACCTTTGCGACTACATCGGTCACATTAAAAGCAATCCATAATCACACGAAAAAGAACGTAAACTCGGCAAGAGAAATTTAAAAAAACCGGCAATACGCTATAGTATTATACCCAGTTACAAATTTCAAGCAAATTTTCTGTTTATCAACTTGCTTATCACGTAACCAAGTAACAAGGTTCAAAATGGCAGGTAGGCTCAAAGAGGTTAGAAAAGCGAACAACTCCATGCATGGATTGGTGGCAGCCATGGAAGAAGGAAAACATTTCCTACTGGTTGGTTTAGGAGTCACGAAACGTAAGTCGAGAGCCCACTCCTCCGGTATTTAAGCATGGATCCTATATTGAGTATTATCCATGTTTTTCGCGTCATTTCAATTTATGGACAAGGTTAACGCTAAAATCACTCCCATGGAAATCTAGTTTTTGTGTTGTGGAAGTGTAAGAATTTTGTACATTTTGTTTTAAATCTCAGTATAGTCAACGTCTATGTTATTAGAAATCTTTTAATAGTTCGATTTTGGTGACAAGTGTTCTAGCTTTCAGGTCGGGATTGTCCTATTTAACACTCCCCAAAGCAGCTATCAGCGCTACTGTGGAAGCTGGTAGATTCGCCAGATTTTAGTTTGTAGTTCGTTCTTCGTTTGGTTTTTTTTCCAAATTCTGCCTTGTTTTTTTTTCGTCCATTAAAATCGGTATTGTTATGTAAATAACCCGTTTCTTCCCGGTGTAGGATAATGTTGCCCTGTAATTGGAGCTGGAGAGACCTAGGTGAATAAATGGTAACATATTTTTCACTCACTTCGTTTTCTGACTTCTTTAGCGATCCAACGCATTCGAGCTTGCATTCAATCTGCATTTTTGGCTGAAATTAGCGACTTTGAGAGAGGAATATTAATACGTAGAGATCCCTGTCAACTAAAGACAATGGTGCATGGGGTCAGAGCCCTCTTGAGCTTATGACCTGACGGTTGTACCTATTCACAAAACAGGTTGCTTCGCTTTTGGGCATTTGAAGCTTAACGTTGATTTTTTTACCGAAGTACCGGTACAGTACGTCCTGCTGTGTTTGCTACACTATATTGAATGATAGAGGTTCTACACCCGTAGTTTATCTTTTCGCTTGAGATACCTAACGGGAAAAGATACGAAAGGCTTCTGCAACAATCGGGAAATTTTCGCTTTCCTTGGGACAAATTTACCGATTGGTACAGAAGCCATTCATATTTTTATTTTCAACGAGAGCCTGCTCTATGGCTTTTAGACTTCTAATCGAGTGTTGTTTGAAGAGTAGCTATAGATAAAAAATCGTCATCACCTACCTACCTCGCAGTTCAGTGGTTTTAGCTTAGTTACTTATGTCGTAGATTCATTCTGTCATTCTCAAGTTGTTCCTCTTAGTCTCAGCCATCCAAATTTTTACCTCTTGCTTATTCGAAGTTCGTCATAATCAATGAAGATAATTCAGTTGGCTGTTAGCAAGCTTTTGGAGTCAGAAAAGGCCGAGCAACACGTATAGTCCATCCGGCGTTATTCACTTAGCCTTGCATGTTAGGTAACCCGTCCCAACACAATTTGCGTTTATGTACTCCTGAAACGAGATCCATAATGAGTGCTATGTACCTACTCACGCCCTGCACTGCAAACTAATGGATTAATATTGATGTTTTATGTGGTCTGACCATTTATAAAATATGGTAAAGTTTGGTAAAAATTGTCTAAAATGACGTCATGTGTTTTTTCTCCCCCTGTTCTCTATTCCATGCATTTCTGACCCTTCGTTCAACCGTTTTTTTATCGTTGCTTGATGGGCACCTATCGTTTCAAGTAAACGCACGTTTGTTGTGGATGATTGTTTAGTTTAGTTCTAATACATTGCACGTAAGAGAGATAGAGTAGGTAACATTACGCTAGAGTAGGTAACATTGCACCAGTTTGAATGCGTTTCGTTCGTTGTTGTCTGCTTATTTCGGTCGTTATTTTAAAACATTTGAAATTGAAGGTCGAAGTAGGCAGTACTTGTACTGGGTCAGGCCTTTCGACAAGTTACAGACTTCCCATTTTTGCATTTCAAATCGTTGAACGTCAGTGTTTAATTCAGGGGCCGTGTATGTTTCTGCCTAAACCATGTAATCTCCATGGTTATCTCTTCGAAATAATTCGGACTGAAATGACAGTGATATGTGTGGGTTAGCCCCCCGGATGATCCTGTATGAATTTCATCAAATACGACTGTAGCTCGTTAACCGGAAATCCCTGACACTTGTAACTCCGGTTGATTTGGATAACATTTGTTGGGACCACGCAGGTCTGACGGTTCCCGATGCAATTTAATAGCACTGAAATGATGGTGTCCAAAACACCATGTGACGTGTTCTTTTCAACTCAGTGATTTTGATGAAATTTCGGGGGATTCGTCAGTTGATTGGGTCCCAGAATAGTCGCCTATGAATTTCATAGAATTATCAGAGCCGTGAACGTGAAATACTTGTAACCTCTGTCCATATTTTTTTGAGATGTTCTAGAAATTTTGTTCGAATTTTCAGTTGACTTGGGAGGAATATAATAGGATTGGAACATTCAACGATGTTTTTGTGGAGACCTTGTCCTAATTCGCTAAATTTTGATGGGTAGTTGGGGAGTGGCTTATTTATATCAAGTATGTTGGTCTTGCTTGAGTTAAAATCTCGTCTACGCCAGTTATATAAACCATACTGACGATGGAAAGAACTGGTATGTTCAGTTCGTCTTGTAGATATTGTGCACAGGTATTTTAGTTTAGGTGCACTCAGTTACCTCTTTGGTTAAATAATGCACCATTTACGGTTGTACGAGCCTGATCACCCGTTTTACGTTTCTATCGTCAGTTTTCCTTCACAGGTTGTATGAACAACTTCCCAAGTTGTTTGCGGCTGTCCTGGGGAAGCGAAGAGTGCTTACTAAACAAGGACATGGCTAGGGAGCGCGTCGTGTTGAACGTGTACGATATGGTAAGCCTTTTGTTTTCTTTTCATTATCTTTACCTAATCCCAGTTTAGCCTTTAGGTGTTGATAAACGGGTTTACCCGTCCAATAACAAATTCCTCGTGCGGAAACTGTTAGCTCCAAATGTGCTCAGCGTATTTAGTAACATTCCCATGTTTGTAGCTCCCTGACGCAAATTTCATTTCAGAACTAGAAGAATGATAATATTATCATCTCACTACTTTCAGTCTAAAAGTTTTTAAGCAGCATTACATTATTATAATTAATATGTGTAGAGCAGTAGTTGAAAGTGTAGAAATTGGGTATCAACATCCCCAGTCCCTGCGCAGTAAAAACATAGGTACCTATGCTCGTTGTTCCTGTGGCAGTTACATAGATACAAAATGCTTTTATTTACACTTTTTAGGCAGGTACCGAAAAACAAACGGTGATCTTAGACTAAATTGAGGAAACAACTAATTAGTGCACTAATCTTCCGTAGCTTATCTGCATGTTGAAGTTGATATCACCGAGGTTTTCTTTCATTTGTTTTCCGTCGTAATTTCATTTTGGAATGAATGTTGCAAGGCTTGGCTACTGCTGTCTTCCCCTGGAGAGCTGCGCATTGTAACGAGAGTACCTACCCATACTTATATTTTGGTTTATTATTTTCAATAATGAACCTTGGGAATCGAGGATGAAAAAAAAAATTTTAACCCCCCCCCCCCCCCCAAAATTTGATGGTTTCCGTTTCAAGGTATGTAGAATCCTCGTACTTCGCACTTTTCTTAGTTACCATCAACCAAATTAACGAAATTTGGTGTGTAGGTCCCGTTCGGGGTCTAGTTGGTTCTCAAAGCTCGGCGTTACTGTCAGTCATCCCGAAAGGGGTGAAAAATAGGGGTTGAATTCTCCAGGACGCCGTTATCTCGAATTTGCTTACAATTTTAAACAGTTCTCGAACTTGGGAGTTTTTTTAAGACCACCCGGAGCACTGTACTTCCAGCCAGTAAGGCCCAGAATTTGCACCGACAGGCATTTTCAACAGGATGGTTCATGAAGTTGTGTACGTTCAGCCCAAATATCATCACTAGGGACGCGCTGACAATCGGGAATTGGCCCGAGATCATCATCGCTAGGTAGCACCTGATTATATTCTCGGATGGCTGTATGAAGTCGAGTTGGTTGTTCTGTTATATTATTTCATTTGGAAAATGATTGCTCTTTTGGAGTTTGTTGATAGGTAGTGAAACTTGAACAAACGTTGAAGTATTATTGATGGGTAAATTATAACAGTGGTAAATTATTACACAACGGTAAATTACTCAAAGGTAAATTGTTGCAGAACAGTTCATTATACTATCTACGTAGAAGAGGTAAATTATTACACAACGGTTTATTATTTGCCTTATGCTTCATGAATTACTATAAAATAATTAATGATTGAATTCCTTGCATTTGTAATCTGTCCGTGTTGCATTTTGGAATCTTTAATCCCGGGGCTGGCTCCTGTACTCGATTTAGGGCTTTCCGGGGGGGGGGGGGGTGGCTTGAGGGTACTGACCACAGAAAACAGTGACCTACGTAGAGGGGCAGGTAAATAATAAATCTTTGTGTAATAATTTGCAGCGTTTTTTTAATTTATTCGAAGCAGTAGTGGTGCATGGGCTCTGAAAACGGTGGCGCACTAAACCAGAACACAAAACCAACAGATTGTTTCTACAAAATACCCCAAGGCAAATACACCTTTCCCTTAATTTACTGATTGACTGATATTCAGCAAAGGCCTATCGCTTTTAATCAACATTCATCGTCGTACGAAAACGTCAAAAATTCCTACTGTAAATTAGCCACAGAATTCATGTGTTACAAAAATATAGTAAAATAAAGTACAACAAAACAATGACCTGTGGGCCAGTATATCTACTTGAATCGGGAAGCTGTTGACTAGAAGCTAGGTACTTACCTATGTGTTACGACGACGCCCATCGCTCCACGAGAGCGCAAACAGGACAAAACGTATGTAGGTACCAGAAAAACATATTTTTCATCGGAACCGGACCGAACGCAAACGCACAAAATTTGACACAAAAAATTTAAAACTGACAACAGACTCAATAGAGAAAGTGAATGTGATTCACGAGACGACAATCGGAAGACGAAGCATCTCGTAGCGAGATGGCATTTTGAATCGAATTGATTGGGAAAGGGTTCGATTTTTGGGTGGAAATCAGATTCTGGAGACTGGGCCCAAAGTGGGCGTGGTGGCGAACTACATTTTTACTCGACTGAGCATGCGCGGACGGCCCACTTTTCCCAGTAGCTTCCCACTAGGTCCCCAGGGCCTGCCAGTTTCAAGAACCTAGGTTTCGATTTCGATTGCAGGACATCGATTACTGTCGATATGTCCCGATAACATGCTTGGTCTATGGATCTAACAAGAAGGAACCACCATGGATCCTCTACTAGAATACTGAATATCCATTGCCAGAGAACTCTAGTGGGCTGCTGTTAAACATTGTGAAAAAAGCTAGGTAAAGTGAGGGAAATTCAAATGGCAACTGAACACATGGTTGGCTTTTTTTTTTCTCTCTCTTTTTTACTGCCGTTTTTGGGTGCCAGGGTTGTGGCCCTATGGCCTTATGGACGCAACACCCCTGATTCGAAGCTATACAAATTGAGATGGGTTATCAATTATTTTTGATTCGCACCCGATGGGTAATGTAATACGTGAACCTCACTGAAACGTTTCACAGCCCGCTAAGGCATGCACTGAGTGATTGCGCCGAATTTGTTCATGAACTCAAGCATGCTGGAACGACCCTGTTTACTTCCATGTTCCTGTACATAATATAGGAAGTATAGTGATACCCTAAAAAATAGGTGTTTGAGAAAACCATGAAAAATCTTGTTCAGAAGTGCTCGTAACGATGTTGTGGGCAGACAACACTGTGGCTCGTAAGGAGATGACGATCCAGAACCGCGACACTGGTCCGTCCCCCTCCTCTTCCTTTACTTCCACGTCGCTTATCAGCTGGGTGACGTCGCCTTCCGGATCGTCATCTCCTTACGAGCCACAGTGTTGTCTGCTCACAACAACGAGTTTCTAGACAGTTTTCCGCTTGATCACTCCATATGTATGTATGTTGGAATTCCAAATGGTCATAACTTCCCCAAAATAATACGGTATTTTTCAGATTTTTCTTTTTGGGGCTTGTACAATTTGTTGAACTGTGCTTCATATCGTTGAACTTTATATGAGAACTAGCTTTCTAGGTGGAAAAATGTGGAAGGATTTCTAATTCTTTGATTTGCAATGATAACTGCCGTAAATGGGCCAAATTGGTGCGGTTGGTACCAAAATGTCCGGTAGGGTGTCTAGATCGTGCCTATCGATTTTTAACTCGATCGGTTCGATTTGGCTAATTGAAAGCAAAAAGGTTATGTGAATGGGTCTAACGTAGTCTAAGTTTACTAGCTAAAAGATTGGAATGGGTGGCCCCTGCCGCCACACTTGCGTCCATCCACACTGTTATGAAGAACATGGAAGTATTTCGTGGCCATCTCCACACCGGAACTTCTTCATCTAATCAGTAATTGAATTTAAACATAATTTTGGTATTTTATTTAAAACTGCAAAAAAAAAATAATAATAATAATCGGGACTCCTAAGCGGGCAACACCTGACAAAGTGGAAGCTTCCGCTCCTTAATATTACAGAGAGCACATAGGTTACGAGCTCTGTTATTACATGGCGTATAATTTCAATTTAAAAGCTTGTGCACCCAGCCGACTTGACCGAGATTTCAGAGGATGTGGTTATCTTACATTTTAACGTTTCAAGGTCATGCGGTTTATACATCACCCAATTCTACATTTTCTCCGCTCGACGCTGTCACTCCCCGTTCTGTTGTATTCCTCGTTAATTTTCCCAGCCAGTCCTGAGTTTCGGCCTTTATCGAATGCTCCACTGTACAGGCCTTGGTCAATTCCACATTTCTTCTCGAGCCCTCCCACTCAAAGCGTACCACGAGAAACGTTTAGCGCACCTCGGGCATTTTATGGGTTTTGGATATAAATCGTATGTTATCATCCATCTGACATCATCTGTCGTTCATTAGTCATCAAGAACTCATACACCATGCATATCCTTGTTCTTTCAGTACTGGACGAATGAGTACACAACTCCGATGGGACTCGGTGTTTACCATTCCGGTGTGGAAGTTTATGGCCAAGGTATAATGTTATTTATTATTATTTATTTGTACATATGCGATGTTTTACAACAATTGTTTACAATAATTACTACATTATACATGAAAGACTTCGGCTGGTGGGCCATCTGCCTCAGTACGCCTTTAGTCAATATAATTTAACTTACATAACATGCTATGCTGGTCCATTGTGGGATTTTCATAAATGACTAAAAATGGTAGTAACTCTAACTTGAATGGCGGAATTTGGCATTAGTAAATTTGGCGCTAGCAATAGTCGAAAAATCACATAGAAAATAAAGAGACGGATCAGCCACAAAAATATCTAATAAAAATCAATTAAGGCAACATCGTATATTAAATTATCATTCCGACAATGACAATCGCTAAAAAAAATAAGCAACTACAATAACAAGAACAGATACTCATAAATAGACCAGAATAATGGCATTGCACTTGATTGTCAGACACTTAATTATAATTAATTAAATTATGGTACAAAAAACTACGATACGCCCAAGCCTCTTCAAAATAACTAGTTGGGGCCCTCCAATCCTGGCCATTTAATTCTTCAATAGCTCCATTTCTGTTCAAACTGCTCCGTCCGAAATACTTATGGCGGTAGGGTTTCAGGATTGGGCATCTTCCTATAAAGTGCTCCGTGCCCTCGTTTTCTCGCATATTGCACATTGAGCGCCGCAGTATTCTTTTCTCTGTCCATGGCTGAGAGTTCAAAAGCTCCGCTATACATTTCAGGATGATAGTCACCTCCCTCAGGTCCCTATCTAAGTATAACACCGAGTGGTCTAACTCTTTGTACAATAGGTGATAACCTAGCCTCCCTGACTGCCAACTCTGTATCTACCTTGAATTTGTTACCTACGCCCTGCGCGATTGCTGGTAACAGTGCCACGAAGTTTCCTGGGTCGTCCCACTCTATACGGGTTATAAACTTTGTACGGGGGAAACCGTAATCTAGAAGGCGGCTTCGTCAGGTGAGGCCCTTCCATTGCCAAGGTGATGTTGTTTGCCTGTATAAATTGGCGCTCAACGACAAACAAAAATATAAGGACAATTATTTTCCCTTACCTAGATACCCACCAATTATGTTCTGGTACTTCTGTTGAACTCATTGGAATAATCTGACAATTCTGATTTCAGAATACGCATATGGAGGGCATCCTTATCCTTTTACTGGTATATTTTGCATTCCCCCTAAAGAAGCCATGGAACTTGGAGAACAGTTTCAATTCAGGTACCTAGCATTGAAGATATTTTACTTTTCAGTTTCTGAAACCCTCGATCTTACTGAAAGTAAGGACATTAAGGTCAAGTTAGTTTCATATTGCACAATGATCTGGCATTCATGAGGCAACGCAGATATGCTCTGTGCGTGATCTACCACCTGTGTATTATGAATGGCGAAGATGTTTTGCTAGCAGCTGCTGCTGTCATAATAGTTGAAGCAGTTGCTCTGTGCCGATCTCGCCCACAGAGATTTTGTAGTCCGCCCAGCATCCTCAATGGAAGAAAAAAGTAAGTACAGAGCCTGGGAAATCATTAAAGACCTCCAACTCGATGAGACAGACGAGTTCAACCTGGAATACAAGAACGACGTGGGGTTTATTTATTTATTGATTTGATTATGACGGGCGAGACGCCCAATTATAGTATTAAAACTTTCAAAGTATTTCAGTGCAAACATAGTATGGTCTAGATCTAGAGTAATCCATGGATTAAATGGCTCGGCCTTGGTACTATGGGTGGAATTAGTTGTTCGTGTTCATAATAGTTTTCACGTTTGTGCATGCGCTATGTCCACTACTGATTCGAATGCGTCAAAATTCATATGGGACGAGGATCTAACCTCGAACTACCCTCAAAATTTTAGCCAATTTGGACCATTGGGTTGTAAGTTATGGGTTTTCGACTTTTTCACGTTTGCGCGTGCGCAGTGTCTACTGCTGATCCAAATGCAACGAAATTCATGTGGGCCGTACTAAGTCCTAATCCCAAACTACCATCAAAGTTTGAGCCTATTTGGACGATTGGGTTGTGAGTTATGGCCGTTCGCAGAAATGCGTACACACACACTCAACTAGTACTTATGGAGCTGAATCCCCCCCCCCCCCCCCCGCTGGGTTCGTGTTTAGTGGTCGAAAATGGGGGAAAAACGCTCCCCCCCCCCTCAAAATAATCAAAATTGTCTAAAATCGCTGCAGATTTTACACAGCAGTTTATTATAAAGATGCCTCTTCGGCATAGATGGCTGTTTTCTGTTGTCAATACCTACCGTCGTGCTCCCTCCCAAGGAAAGCCCTAAATCGAGTGCTGGAGCCGGCCGAGCAATTATAGTTTCATAAAATGTGGTGGGTTCAAGAATGCTATTATCAGCTTATTATATGTTGTTATTCATGATGCATAATGTTTGTTCAAGTTACAAAAGTATGTAGCAGCGATGTCAAAAATAACCATCATTTTTCAAATGATATAATATCACGGAACAACTAACTCGACGTCATACACCCATCTGTGATTATAATCAGGTGTTCCATAGCGATGATATGTGGGCCGGATTTATACCGTTTCATTCACGATAAAGTTGACGAAGCTTTCTGGTGCAAACGAACGGGTGGACGTGCAGTGCTGTGGGTTGTCAAAAAAAAATTCTCAAGTTCGAAAACTAGTTAAAAACGTTTAAAAACTCGAAATAACGGCGTCCTGGAAATTTCAACCCCTATTTTTCAACCCTTGGAGATGGCTGACAGTGACGCCGTGCTTCGCTGGCCCAAACGGGGCCCACAAACCAAATTTCATTCATTTTCGTTCATGGTAACTAAGGGAAGTGCGACGTACAGGGAATGGCGGACGGACAGAAAATTTTCTATTCCATTTTAGGATTCTACATACCTTGAAACTGAAACCACCAAATTTTGAGGGCAGAGAGGGGTTAAATTTTCTTTTCCATGCTCGGTTTCAAAGGTTCATTATTGAAAATATTAAACCAGAAGTGTAAAAACGAAAATATAAGGTCTTTGCCACGCCTGAAGGGCTGAGCCAAAATCAGTTAAGGAAAACACAGTGGCCGCTGATGCAATTCAAATGTAACAATACACTGATAATGTTTATGATTATTGTAAGTACTACACCAAAAAATTCTAACAATAATAAAAAGATTATAACCAAGAATTTGAATAAGGAGACAATACATGTTTTAAATGTATAACACACTGTCATGTCAACTATCTGGTAAGATGGTTGACATTACGCTGCATATGTACAAGGGGGTTATTTAGTAAATTAAACTACTACATGTTTTACTAATTTAGTATATTATATTCTAAAAAAAGACTGAGGGAGAAAATGGGGTATTCCAGTGAGTCTAAAAATAAGATGATTTTTGGAATATTTTAGTCCAAGTAACTGTGAAAAGGACGGAGTGCGGGAGAAAGTGATAATTGTGTAATATAAGGAAGGAAATGCGAAATAAAGCTTTCGAATGTTGAAAAAGCGCGGGTCTTCGTCGTCTCGGCTGGGCTATGTGTGTGGATGCGTGTGTAAAAGCAGTAAGGCATTATAGTATCCATAGGGATCTCGGCAATCAAGGTCTCAGCTCATTCGGTCTAACGTTACTTAATCGTTCAAAGTGGTGAAGTTCCGTTAGAGGAAACTTCAGCTATCATATTATTTGCATCTCGATCTTGTTTATTCCTTGTAATTTGTCCCTGATCTTTGCGCGTTTTTGTAAAGCTGGAGCCTGATCATGCCTGATTTTTTTTCAAACTCCCAGTTTCTATTTGCTTCTCTCGTTTATGTTAACATATTCTCACAAACAGACCCAATTAACCACCCCAGGCAATATACATCGGGCTTTTTTCCCCCTCCTAGTGACTGGAATACCCCGTTTTTCGAACGGGCTCAATGTCGAATCGGACCCATTCGTGACGGGTGAATCATAGGGCATTAATGAATTCAGCATGATTCTATTCGGCTTTGGATTCGTCGTAGTTTGGATGCGCCTTAGCAATAATGAGAGGTGAATCTACATACGGGAACACATCTAGGTACCACGTATATGTCATTAGTATCCATGTTTCAATTACTTGCTAGGTGACATTTATCGGTGACAGTTATGGGGTAGTTATCGCCCTCCATTTTATGTATACTTGAATATGTAGAAGGTTAGCAAGTAAACCTTATCTCTTGGATCCGACTCACCATGTTAGTGTTTTATCAATCATCTGTTGTTTTGATTCACTTTTTCTCTCAAAATATAATCTACATACTTGTCTCACGATGGTTGTCCTGTTAAACCTGGAATAACCTCAACCTGCTCTTCGGTAAAAAATAACAACAACAAATTTACTTTCGTTTATTACTTTTCAAGTTTTTGGTTTTTCAAAAGTACTTTTCTTTCAGGCAATCCGTTTTAATTGGGCATACAGACTTCACTGAAGAGGATGTCAAAAGGATAATTGATGAACTTGGCAAAGAATTCAAAGGCAACCGTTATCATCTAATGCACAAGAACTGTAACCATTTCTCCAGCTCATTCACCAAGGTAAACATGACTAGTGTTTTGATAATGGGGGATTTTCGTCAATTTGGGGGGGGGGGGGGGAGGAGAGGGAGAGAGAGAGAAAATAGAACTCTTGGAAAAATGATAGCTTGAAGCCTGTTTTCAAAAATAAGCGTTATTTTTAAATGAAAGTGATTAAAAGTAAAAATGCGGCAAAAAATATGACGTATCAGGTCTGTTGACATCTGACTGGCTGTAGGCCCAAGGAGGCAGAGCGAAGCCTCGGAGGCGAAGGTTCTTAATGCTGCCAACAACCGAACATTAGAAATGGCAAACCTTCGTGGCAACCTTTCAGAACCTTTGCCTTGACCTTCCCCTTGGTTTGAGGACGTGTTTTTAAAATATATTTATAAATTTGTTCCATCTATCCATCCATTGCAGTTCTGACATTGTTTAGTATGGAGGGGGGTCAGGCAGGGATGCGTGCTCCCTCCAGTTCTTTTTAATTTATATAAGAGCTCGTGTTCCGAGAGGCTTTAGCTGATACCAGAAGGTGAGTCAGTAAATGGAGTATGAATATTGCAAATAGTCCGGAATGGCTGCAATCTTTGATGCACAGGGTCATGGAGAGTAGCGGCAGGTTTGGATTGCGTGTAAATGTGAAAAAGACCTTTCACCAGAAAATTATTTAACGGAGTTTAGCCAAACTCCGTTAAAGTTAACGTCGAGGTTTAAACCTGGAAAGGCAGCTGGCGTCTTTCACCAGCCCAAAAGTCGGTTCAACCCAGTTTGAAATAACGGAGTTTGCCTGACGGAGTTTAGTTTAAAATGTCCAAGCAAAAGTTGGACAATATGACGTGCTGGGACTATAAACTCGTCAAAACAACAGCAACCACCACTCAGCTGATGTCGATTCCCGCTTCCATTGTTCCGCTCTAATAATAAACTGTAAATTGCCAAAGTGATTTCTGATTTACGAACTCCAGTCACGAGGTAGGGTACCTATAATATCATTGTGGAATGCATAGTATAGAGTAAATACCAATACAATACCAACTCCCGCTAATTCATTTCACAACTGTATAACAACAAAACCAAAAATCAGCTGTAAGCTAGGTGGCCATATTGGGATCTCACGGCTGACGGAGTTTAGCGACGTTAACTTGCCGGATTTCGGGCGTTTAAACTCGAGCCGCCACGATGGGAGTTTAAACTCGCACAGAGCTCTGGTGAAAGACAGTGCTAAACTCCGTGAATTTGCAACCTCTTCCGGGTTAAACTCGTTTCAAATTTTTGGTGAAAGTGGGCTGTCGTGAGTCCCTCCCGGGAACACTCCTATATTATTAAGTTCTCACCAACATTCAAACGCCAAACTAAAGCTCCGTAAATAAAGATATGAGTGGGGACAGGCGACAGAACCCAGGGTTACTCAACCTGGGGCCCCACTACCAGCTCCCTGCAAGGAGCTGGAGGGAGAGGCCCCCAAGTACTATAAAACCCCGGATCCTGGCGCTCAAGCTTCATTCGACACTTCCTCTAACCAGCTCTCTCTTCTCTCTCTTACCTTCCCTCTCAGATGATCGGTTGACTACAGCCGCCTGAGAATTTCACCTCCTCTCTCCTCCTCCTTGTCTAGATGATCGGTTGAATACAGCCGCCTAGACAAGGGACCTCACCTTTCCTCCTTTCCTCTCCTTTACCTAGATGAACGGTTGACTACAGCCGCCTAGGTAAAATTCCCTCATCCACCTCTCTCTCCTCCAAAGTCGTAGATGTTCGGTTGATTACAGCCGCCTGCGACTTTTCCTCCTTTCATCTCCTTCACCTAAATTCACTCACTCACCTTCCTTCCACGCCACCGTGATGAAAATTCTAAATTCATCACAGTGGTGAACCCGACGTTCACTCAACCTTCTTCCTTCCCACCTTCCCACCTCATGTGTCGCCCCAGTCAAATAGTTCGGTGTCCCAAATTTTAAATTCAAATTTCAACCAGTCAGTGTAAATTCGCAATTCTTGGCCCAAACCTCACCGCTCACCTCTCAACTCAACGCACCACCGCTCCCGCCGATTGCGAATTTCAAAATTCAAAACCACGTCAAATTTTTGAATTTTAGTTACAGAAATGGACCCGAACTCACCGACGCCGCCGCTCCTGCGACCAGCCACACTGCAGCCGCCCGCCGCTGCGACATCCGACGCATTGGCCGACAACCCTTTCTCCACGCTCTCCCCGCCGACCTCTGCAACATCAGCCGCCTCCGCCGCCCACGCCGCCGCCGCGGCCGCAGCCGCCGCCGACGTCATGACGGCGTCCGCGGCGTTCCCTCTGTCGCTGCCCCCCTTCTACACGCACGATCCGGCGCTCTGGTTTTTCCAGGTGGACGCAGCGTTTTCGGCCGCCAACATCCGCAGCCAGAAAACTCGATATTCCCGGATCATCTCGTTGCTGCCCTACGAGATCCTGCTGCAGACTTCCGATATCTCCCCCGACGCCGCCACTGCGTTTGACGACCTCCGCAGCCGCCTCATCAACACCTATCAGCCGTCAAAACTCGCCCGAGTCGCCGCCCTCTCCCAACCTCAACACCTCGGCGACCAGAAGCCGTCCCACCTCTACCGACGGCTGCGGCACCAGCTGCACGACATTATGACGGCCGACATCGCACGTACTTTCTGGTTGCGCGCCCTCCCCCACCCCATACAGATGGCCCTCGCCAGCCACCTAGACGGTCCCGATGAGCCCCTTCTGCGACTCGCGGACACCGTCCACGACTTAGCCGCAGCCGCCAGCGTCGGCGAAGTACACGCACCCCGTCATCCCCCACCTCTGCGTGACCGTACCGCCTCCCGGGGTCGCAGCCGGACCCCCTCCCTCGACAGACGCAGGCCCACTTCCAGGGATCGCCGGCACTACCCCTCCGCCGACCGCAGACGCCAGCGCTCGCCGGAGCAACGCACCTCCCCTCCCCATGAGCTACGTAGGGGGAAATCCCCAACGACCGCACCCCCCTCCACTACGAGACGCCCCACCAAGACCGACTACCTCCCTGCGGACCCCCCCCACCGTTGTTTCTATCATGTAAACTTCGGTGGGGAGGCCCGCAAGTGCCAACCCCCCTGCTCCTTCGCCCCTAAGCAGGGAAACGCAGACGCCCGCCGGTAAATCCGGCGGGCCCCCCTCCTCGCCAACACGGGGGGGACCATGGGCAAACCCCCCCCGCCCGCATTCACACAGCCACCACCACCCAGCCACGCTACCCCTCCTACGCCGCCGCCACGGCTGCCAACCTCCCGGCCGCGCCTACAGCGCCGCCGAAACCCTCACCCCACCACCACCGAAACGGATCCTCCCCGCCCGCCACCAGGGCAACCAACCTTCCGGCCGCCACTCACACCGCCGCTCCCGTTCCCCCGCCACGGAACGGACCCTCCCCGCCCGCCTCCAGGGCGCAACCCCCTCCGCCCACCACTCAACCTGCCACTACCGTTCCCCCTCCCCGGAACGAAGCGACGCCACCTCCTACCAAACTGGCCAACCCCCCTGCAGACCCCACCGTTCCCCCCCTCCGGAACGGCAAGAAACCGCCCCGCGTCTCCTTCGCGGCGGACCAGCCAACGCCGACACACGTCCCTACCTCCGCAATTACACCCAACGCCCTCCCGACCCACCAACGACTTTTCCTGCGCTGCAGGAAAACTAATGTTCCTTTCCTAGTGGATACGGGGGCGGCGCTGTCAATATTTCCCAACAACATCCTCCGTCGTCAGGCGCGCTGCTACCGGCAGCTTCTCTACGCCGCCAACGGTACCACCATCCCCTCGTACGGGACGTACCGCTCCTCAGTCTATATGAGCGGGCTCGCGTACGAGTGGGAATTTACCGTGGCGGACGTGGAGAAGGCGATCCTGGGGGCCGATTTTCTTGCATATTTCGGTCTCCAGGTCGACGTCCGGAACGCGCGCCTGATTGACCCCGCCACCAAAACGCCCATACCCGGATTCATACACGCCATCAACCACCCCCCCACACAGTTTGAACGCCTCCTCCTCAACTACCGTCCCCAGCGCCGCCCCTCTGCACACATCTCCACTGTCCAGCACCACATAGAGACCACGGGACCACCCATCACCGCAAAAGCCCGCCGCCTACACCCCCTTCAGTTGTCAAAAACCCGCCAACACTTCGACAAACTCATTGCCGACGGTATCGTCCGCCCCTCAAAATCCCCTTGGGCTTCTCCGCTCCACATCGTGCAGAAGCCCAATGGGGATATCCGCCCCTGCGGGGACTACCGGCGGCTTAACTCTAAAACCACACCGGACCTCTATAATGTCCCCCACCTGCGAGACTTTTCGTCACATCTCCATGGCGCCACCATCTTTTCCACCCTTGATATTTCACGAGCGTTCCATCACATCAACATCCACCCCCCCGACGTCCCGAAAACCGCAATAATTACCCCGTTCGGTTTATTTGAATATGTGAAAATGGGCTTCGGGTTAAGGAACGCGGCGCAAACTTGGCAGCGGTATATGGACAGTATCCTGCGAGGCCTACCGTTCGTATTTTGCTTCCTCGACGATATCCTGATCGCCTCCAAGACACCGGAAGAACACCTCGCCCACCTACAACAAGTGCTAGACATCTTTTCTACCGAAGGCCTCCTCGTCAACACGGACAAATGTGTCCTCGGCCAACCCTCCGTCCGCTGCCTCGGCCACCAAGTATCCTCGGAAGGCATCACACCCCTCCCGGACAAGGTCCACGCAATCATGGACTTCCCGCAACCCCGCACGGTCACCGAGCTCCGCCGCTTCCTGGGTATGCTAAATTTTTACCGTAGACACATAAAACACGCCGCTCAACATCAACAACCACTCATACACGCCATTCCCCAACCCTCCAAAAAAAATGATAACCGCCCCATCACCTGGACCCCCCAACTTTCCGCCTCCTTCAAAATTTGCAAACAGGACCTAGTAGACGCCGCTCTATTAGCCCACCCCGACCCTCACGCTCCCCTTTCCATCACTACCGATGCGTCCGATTGGGCCATCGGGGCAGTGCTCCAACAGCACACCGGCGCCACCCCTCAACCCATTGGCTTCTTTTCGAAAACTTTATCCCCCACCCAAAAAAATTACTCTACCTTCGACAGAGAACTCCTCGCCATCCACGAAGCCATCAAGCACTTTCGTGACTTCGTGGAGGGCAGGCAGTTCTCTGTCATTACAGATCACAAGCCCCTGACCCACGCCCTCCTTCAGAACCGCAAGTCCGCCTCCCCGCGTCGCCTCCGGCAGCTCGAGTTTATCGGACAATTCACGTCCGATATCCGATATTTGCCGGGGGCCGACAACTGCGTGGCGGACGCGCTCTCCCGACCCACCCCTACCCCCGCGCCGGTGGCGGAGCTGCTGCCATTCCCTTCCCCTCAATCCATCAAATCAAAACAAGATCCAACCTCTGACCCCGCCCTCTCCAACCTTATTTCCGCATCCAAGTTGGAACAGCTGCCTCCCCTCGACCTCTGGTGCGACGTAACGGCCGATTCACCGCGCCCTTACGTCCCACCGGGGTTGAGGAGGCAGCTGTTCCTCCACTACCATTCCCTTCACCATCCTGGCATTCGGGCGAGCCGGGACCTCATCAAGACGCGGTACTTCTGGCCCCATATGAATACAGATATTCGTAACTGGGTTCTGGGGTGCCAGAGGTGCCAGCGTTTCAAAGTCTCGGCCCACCCGCATGTCCCTCCTCAACCAATCCCCGACTCCCTCCCGTGGGAGCATGTACATTTGGATTTAGTGGGCCCCCTTCCCCCGTCCGAGGGGAAGAAATACTGCCTCACGATGATCGATCGTGCCACCAACTGGGTGGAGTGCATCCCCCTCTCCACCATCACCGCGGACGCCGTCGCAACGGCTTTCCTCTCTCAATGGGTTAGCCGTTACGGTTGTCCGCGGACAGTCACGGTCGATCAAGGGAGGCAGTTTGAATCGGCCCACTTCTCCGAATTGTTACGCTCCCTCGGGATCCAAAAAATCCACACTACCCCTTACCATCCCCAATCCAACGGGAAAATAGAGCGGTGGCACTCGGTCCTGAAGCAAGCCATTTCTACATCAGCAAATTCCCCTTCCTGGACAAAATCTCTCCCCTACATTTTACTCAGCCTTCGAACATCCGCCCGTCCTTCAGACCAAACTAGCCCCGCACAGAACGCCTTCAAAGACCCACTACGTTTACCGGCCGACATTTTCACTCCACACCACACACCGTCAATTAACAGGGAACCACTACACTCAACAACACCGACAAACGACACCACTTATCCCAAACGATTTTTCACCACCACACACATGTACCTGAAAGAGCCCGGCATCCATAAAACTTTCCAACCACTTTACGCCGGGCCCTTTCAAGTCATCCGCACAACACATACCACCGCAACCCTGTTAATTGACGGCAAACCACATACAGTCCCGTTAGCCAGGTGCAAACCCGCACCTGTGCTAACCCCAACACCTAACAGTATCAGTCTCCCACCGTCCGTTCACGATGCAACATCACCTCTTCCCGCAACACCCGTCACCTCCGTCGTTTCCGGATTTCGACTCGGATCCGGAAATGGCGGCGATGCTCCGGGACGTTTTTGTCCCGGACCCACTTTCCCCCCTACCCCCTTCGCCCGGGCCTACCACACCGCTTTATTTTTCTCCGCCACGGATCTCCGGGTTACCTCCCCGGCCCCGACGATGGAAGTACCCCCAGTGGCGAATTCTACGCGAATTTCGCGTAGCACAAGCCACGGGGGTACACCCTCCCTACACCCCCACCGACCCCCTGATGGATTCCATCCTTCACGAGTTCCGCCTTGCGGAACTCATGCCTCCCCCGCCCCCCGTTCAAATTCCTACCCCCCCCGTCAATTTCAACAAACCACCTCCCGTACCCGTTCAAATTCCAAACCCCCCCATACCATCCAAAAACCCGCCACCCCCCGCTCAACCAACAATTTCAAAGCCCCCCGTTTTAATTCCCCCCCAATTTTCCATCTTCGACCCCCCTCCCTCCCCTCCATCGTCGGGGATATCCACAATAGTTCCCGCCGGGACGAAACGGCCCGGGCGGCGGAACGGACGGAGGGAGCGTCCCCACACCCCCCTCGTCCCGGCGGCCAAATCCCCCGCCCCGCTATGAGCAATCACGGCGGGGCCTTGAGATTCCGGGGCAGTGCTGGTGTCTCATCAACCCACTCGCACTGTACCGAAACTCGAGGCCCCCCCGTGGCCGCCTCACCACGTCGACCGCCGGCGACTGCCCCCAACACACTACACTCACACACACACACACACACAACCACTCGCCACACACTAACCACACCCAGGAAACGGCGGATTCTCGCGACAGCCTCCCACATGTTGACCAAATTTTTGCACACCCCTCAACTTTTGTAAATACCTCTGTACCTTCTGTAAATACTCATTCATCCTCTGTACATACTCCATCCTCATCATTGTAAATACTAAAACACACATTGATCACATTTATAAATGCGAAATGTTTATATCTGTCGACTCATCATCACCCAATAGTTATGCCTTATGTACTTACTCTATCTTATACTCTACTTACCATGTCTTATACTCTACTTAATCTGCCTTATGTACGTACTCTATCTTATACTCTACTTACCATCTACTTACTCTATGTTTTCCTTCCCATGTACTTACCTTATATATGCTACCCTTCCCATCTACTTACATACGCTTAAGCCTCCTAGCTTTTAAGACTGGCCTTCAGCCCAACCGCCTGTTTGCATCGGCCTTCAGCCCCTGTCACCTTGCGCCTTCAGCACCACCTTTGTTTGCCGTAGCCCTCAGCTCCTGTCACCTTGCGCCTTCAGCTCCACCTTTTGTTTGCCGTAGCCCTCAGCTCCTGTCACCTTGCGCCTTCAGCTCCACAAATCTTGGTTCAAACTGGGGGGACCTCTGTCGTGAGTCCCTCCCGGGAACACTCCTATATTATTAAGTTCTCACCAACATTCAAACGCCAAACTAAAGCTCCGTAAATAAAGATATGAGTGGGGACAGGCGACAGAACCCAGGGTTACTCAACCTGGGGCCCCACTACCAGCTCCCTGCAAGGAGCTGGAGGGAGAGGCCCCCAAGTACTATAAAACCCCGGATCCTGGCGCTCAAGCTTCATTCGACACTTCCTCTAACCAGCTCTCTCTTCTCTCTCTTACCTTCCCTCTCAGATGATCGGTTGACTACAGCCGCCTGAGAATTTCACCTCCTCTCTCCTCCTCCTTGTCTAGATGATCGGTTGAATACAGCCGCCTAGACAAGGGACCTCTCCTTTCCTCCTTTCCTCTCCTTTACCTAGATGAACGGTTGACTACAGCCGCCTAGGTAAAATTCCCTCATCCACCTCTCTCTCCTCCAAAGTCGTAGATGTTCGGTTGATTACAGCCGCCTGCGACTTTTCCTCCTTTCATCTCCTTCACCTAAATTCACTCACTCACCTTCCTTCCACGCCACCGTGATGAAAATTCTAAATTCATCACATGGGCCTATGGTTTTCTCCAGTTTGCCAAAATCTGTGACAGTAGTAGTTGGTGGTGCATTGTCGAGCAGGTGACCTCTCACAAGCATTTGGGTACGGGGGTTGAAGAGCAGAGTTACCCACGGAGTGATGTGGTAAGCCCTATTCCTCAGGCCAAGCATGAAGAAGTTTTTCACCAACTTCAATTTGAGCCTTGAGTTGAGAGTTCCGGTGCTAAGTTTTCTCCGTATTTCTGAATGGCTGCGAGGCGTGGACCCTCAGTTCATATCTGGAGAAAACGTATCGATGCCTTAGAAATGTATCTGTACCGTCGAATGCTTCGAATATCATGGGTTCGAAAGGTGACGAGCAAAGAAGTTTTAAGAAGGATGCAGAAATTGAAAGAACTATTCACTGTCAAGGAGAGGAAAACATGTTTTCTGGGCCACAAAATGCGGGGCAAACAGTACGAGTTTCTTCTTCTCATAATCCAAGGGAAAATCCCAGGAAGAAGATCTGCGGGACACAGGAAAATGGCTTTGGGTTTGGCGCCAATGGTTCGACTGCTAATCAGTTGAGTTATTTCGGGCCACATCATCGTGATGTGAGATTGCCATCAAGATCGCCAACCTCCGAGCGGAGGCAGCGTTGTAAGAAGAAGACATCGTTTAATGTTGCACTACTCTTTAAGCGGGATTTGGGTTGAACTACTCGGCGATTTGCCTGGTTTTCTAACGGCTAACTCAGAACTCAGAAATTCAAATTTCACAGTCGTTTTCTGCGTAGTCTTTCCAAGAAAAACACCTCATTATGTGGCCAATAAGTGTTAATTTCCGTTATTGAACAATATTCGGCCAAAAAAATGAGAATTTGTAACCCTCAAAAATTGCTCATTAGTTTTTGAAGTCTCCTGTATTAAACTAAATTGTCGCGATTGCGTAACTCTGGACAAATTTTCCATTTTACACAATCGAATAGGTGAATGGGTTGGAAATGACTGAATGAGACCCATTTTTCGGTCTCCCTCCCCCCACTATCCTCTCTCTCAACATTAATTCATCATTCCCAGAGGTTTTTCTACAGCTAAACCTAAAATTGAGTCTACTGCAAGAAGAACCGTGGAAGTCGGATGTAAGTTGTGGTGCGGGCATCGTTGTCACACAGAGACTCATGCGCCTTTTTTTTCGAATGGATTTGACTTTGGATTGGTCTGAAACTGATTCGTGTACGGTCAATTTTTCTATAGGGTCTTAGCCCCCTCCCCCCCCCCCCCCCCCGCCACCACCAATAGTTGAAAATAATAGAGGCGCCCCCTTATTTTAAAACCCTGGCTTCTGAGGGCCGTCCCTAAAAAGTATCGTTTTCATCCTGTTTCACGTCGCCTTTCCTTCGTTTTCAGATACTCTGCGGCGAAGAGATACCGTCGTGGGTCAATCGTCTCGCCTACTTCAGCACCTGCGTCCCTTTCCTCCAGCGATGTCTTCCAAGGGAATGGCTGACTCCCAACGCCCTCCAATACAGCATTTCACAACACAGGGAAAACACCAACGATTCTAGTCCCTTATAACATGACTCACGTTTAAACAAGAGTAACTGAACAAACATTAAGAACAAAAAAATATACTGATACCGTGCCTCAACCGTACAGCCCCTATTGAAATTATTCCATTGTATCTCCTTGTTTAAGATTCGTATTGTACATCTAATTTACGTATGTATATCAGAATTTCGTCGTGAAGCACAAAAGATATCACTCATTGGTCAACTGTACTGAACCACTTGGAAAGGATTACTTACTGCTAGGGGGATTAGTGTGGTTGCAGTTAGGAGTTGATTACTTTCTCCTAGGGGTATGGGATTAGTATGGTTGCAGTTCCTCGTTTGGAAAATTCATACTAACACAGTTAGGAGGCTCCTGCTTCCAATCCCCATTCCCCTTAAATCTTTTCAATATATATGTTCATGTTGTGACACAACATCTTATTTATTTATTTTTTAAATCGGTATACCTACCTAACTGAATTTCACTTTATTTTGTGGGTTTTTTTTTCACAACTACATTTTGGTTGGTTCCTCTGACAAAGGATTGAATGTGTTGGAGCGGAGAGATGAGCAGTGGTTGAATTTCCCAGCCGATATTTCTATAGTTTGAGCCCAGTGCATTAGTGGGGGGGTGGTTGTTTCGTTTGAAATACGGAGTCCTAAAACTGAAGAAAACTGGTCTGGACGTGCAGATCTATGTGGACACGATTTCTTGTGCCCAACTCAACATCCCCCTAATGTCCTGTAGGGAAAATAGAGTCGAAGTAAAATTATGCAGTTTCCCCTAATATTTCGGTTGTGGCTGTGATCTACCAAACATTCGCCCCAAGGTTACAGAATGCTGGAAATTTCTGGATGACGAACGTCAGCCGAGATTATTGTAGTCTCGAGTGTTTCATCGTCGTATATTTCGTCATTTGGCGTGCTCTTAGAGCCAGATTTCGTTCCACCAAATACCTATAGTAACTTTTAGCTATAATTTGGTTAAGACCATACAAGGTGGAACATGAATAACCGTGAGTTTCAACGAAAAACGGAGTTATTGAAAAAATAGTCTATTTCCACTAATACTCCTACACGAAAAAACGCAAAAAGCGGTTATTACGGTTTCGGTGATCAAACCATCGTCAGTAACACACAATAACTGAAGGCACATTGGAGAGGTGACCTTATAAATAGTCAAAAAGTGAAATGTGGTCGATTGGGATTGGTTGTGAAGAAGAATGGTGAAGGGAACAAAGGAAGGGGGGTCGATTCTGATTGGCCCAGGAAGAGAATGCCAAAAAGTGAAAGGAACATGAGGTGAATGGGGGGGGGGGGACGCAATAATGGAGAAAAACTTAAAGTAACTACATCATTCAAAGATTTACCCAACCTTAAATCCCCTTTTGGGCAAAAATGAAGATATTCAATGAACTTCTGTCTGCAAGATCAAAATTGGAAATAGACTGTTTTTTCAATAACTTCGTTTTTCTTTGAAATGGGTTTCCACGATTTCTTCGCGAGTGATTTAGTTCGTATGAGTTTCAACCATGAAACCATTTCATTAGCTCATATTTTCTGAATATGCTGTGTTTTCGGTTAAGAACCTTCATAGAAGGCACTGTGTATTGAGGTTAACGTGTATACTTTGACCCTCTAGTCAGACATGAAGTTGGCTCATCCAAAGTTTAGTTCACAGTTATTTATGGTCATCAAAATTCCTATGTTCTAAATTCAAAAAATGTGTACAAATAAAAAATTATCACAATTTGAAGCTTGCGATAAATATTTCGTAAACTTTGAAGATTTTATTTGGTGGAACTACCTATAACCCCTCCGATTTGTAGTAAAGGGTGAAACGAATGGTTTTATAAACCAGTTGAGTGTAGTCGCTCATAAACCTTAGCTCATACCAGCTGACACATGTTCCCCAAATGAAAGAGTGGGACCCTAATAATGATGGAAGCTCCTTTTGAAGTTAGGTTTTGCATGTAATCCTTTGTACACGACGGGATTCCAAATATCTTGGTTTGTTCCAGCTGGCACATTGAGATTAGTGACAGTGTTCGTCCTTAGAGTGCTCTTCCCAGAGGTCAGTAGCTGCAAGAGAGCGAAAAGCTGAAGAACTGGCATCCTCAAATTACGTGTATCATTAGGTACTCAACTAAGGTGGCCTGTGCTGGAACAAAACTCTCGTCTGTATAACAGTGAGAAATTTCATCTTCCTCTGTACGTAGGTAAATGCAACGGTATTACTAGCTGCCTGCTTTGGGAATACGTGTATCATCCAATACGTCCTTACTTCATCTTTGTATACCAAAGAGAAAATCGTCTGTCTCATGACTGTGAAATTATACTATTCCCGTTCTGGAATATCGACTTATTGGTGAGTGTTTATAATAATTACCTAACCTATTTTAGCTTGTTCATTCTCACGGGAAGAGATTCTTTGGTTGAATGAGTGGGGAACGTTTTTGTGTTCTCTAATGATCTTTAAATCACACAATTGAAAAATGTATTTATTAAAATTACCCACCTATTATTAATGTTATTACCCGACTGCTGACGGATGTACCAAGATTTAAAATCAATTCCAGGTTTACTGAACACGTCCATTAAGTAAGTACTGTCTTGTTGTATAAACGAGTTTCGCCAAATGAGCTAAATTTTGTTACACTTTGTTTGCTATGCTGTTTTGAAGCCTGTGTGAAGCTTCAATCGTTGAGCTATATCAACAGTTGTGGTTCATTCGTCCCCAGTGCACTCTCATTCAACCTTATAACCTATTCTATTATGCTAGAGTAAATTTGACTAGTTCGTAATGAATTCTTTGATTTTCCACTTGTTAGTTCAGGAATATCCCCGTAACAACACACATACATGAGTTATACCAATTTAGAAGTTTATACCTACTTTGTTGATTCAACTAATGAATGAGTTGGTTTTCTGAACGTTGAACTGGGTTTCCAACATGAACCTTGTGGGGGGTTTCAGCCAACTTCTACAAATTTAATGCAGCATTTCTCAAATATACTAAAATGATGTTAAAGAAATCGAATTTAGCACACTTGAACCCCACCAATTTTTAGTTCGCTGGATATATCGGGGGGGGGGGGGGGGGGGGGGGTACTCGAACTTTAGTCCCTGTAGGCTTCACTTGATTATTATCAGAGGTGAAGAGCTAATCGCTGGTCGGGTAAGCACATGCTAGCTTTTCCAAGCCCAGAGACACCCTTTTTATCCCAAACGGGGATGTAAAGATCGGACACCCCGGCCCCCTATGATGTATGATGGTACTGCTGTATCCCAAACGGGGATGTATGATGGTACTGATGTGTCCCAAACGGGGATGTATGATGGTACTGATTGGGATGTAGTGTATGTGCAGGGTTTTGTGTTGCATTGCATCTCTATGGTTGATGTACCTACCATAATAGAGTTCCTAGGAGATATGGTCATACCTATATGGCCTCTAGGAGATACGGCTGTTAGGGTGAGCAACACAGGTGCTAACCTGTTGCTACGGGTTACGAGAGACAACTGAGCATGATATGCCATATCTCAAAGTGACGTCAATTCCTAGCTGTCTTGAAATGCCACGAATTCTACCAGCTTCCATATCAAAAGAGCTACACAGACATATGAGAAACCACCACCACCTCTTAAAATCATTGTTATCAATTCGTAAGTTCAAAAAACTTTGTTTAGGGTTTTTAATTCTATGGGCAAAAGTTTACATTGAAGTTTACCTTGATGGTATTTGTCGAATCGACTCCCCGGTTGGAAAAATCAAGATTTCTCATAGCGTAATTTCGTTATTCCCATGATTATGAGAGATCGTTACAAAGGTTAACGGTTTTACATGTTTCAAGTTACTGCTCCCGAGAAAACAAAACAGAAACACGAGAGATCACGAGGTTCGAGCAGTAAGTTGGTACGGTTTTTGGTGTCAGTTGTTATGTTTGACATTTGTTGATGTGGTACCATATGTATGCGATGAAATATGTGAGCCATATCGACGATATGTTACGGTCAGTTTTGGCGCATGTGAAGAACTTACAATACGCTGCCACATGTGAGCAGCTGTATCTCCTAGGAACTCTAGTATAGATCCTGTAAGTACCTGGGGATTAGAAGTAAGAGGGAAGTTTCGCAGTTCGTATTATAAATCTACCTGCGTTCAGTGCCTTTAAAAACCACTTTTGCAATTTTTAGTTCTGAAATCCAAGTATATTTCTTGGAGGAAGGGGGGGGGGGGGGTGACGTCATCTAGGCGATGCCTCGGGTCTGTCGAATCGGGTGACTCCACAGGCCTACACGCTCCTGGCTGCAGTTATCCATGCTGTTGATGCATGCAGCTGTTTAGATACCTTGTCATAACTCGATCCATTTTGAATGTATCTGCATCCCAATACAGATGAAATTCTTCTGTAAACTGCTGTCACCGCCACCTTCCGTATAGTATAGATAGGTACCTACTATTGCTCCCAGTCAATGTTTTGCTACTCAAGTCTTCTTGTCTGTGTAACGATTTTCGAGATTAAGGGGATCCTTGAGAAAGTGTTGTTTTTCTAATTTATACTAACATGGTCGGTACTTTCAAAATACAAAAACAGAATAATAATAATAATGAAATAAAACGCATTTCCGTTTTTTGTCCTGTTTTGGTTCACTTAATCCGAAACCCAGTTCAAACCAACGTTTTGTTTATTGAACTCAACATAATATTAACCTTGTGTGACATGAGCTACATTTTTTAGATTCCGTTTCCTCGAGTGGTCTCTTTCTAAAAGAAAAAAGTCTGACTTTTCTAATCATCCCTCGTAAACGTGATTTGTTTGATAGAAGGTATTGGTTGACAAGTGTATTGAGTTGTGCAACATGTGAAGTCATCCATGTACCCGAACTAGGCAATATTTGTTTCCCGAATCGTCCAACGGCTTGCGGAATTTAATGTTAGTAGGCAGTTTGCGCAACCATTTCTCGACACACAGAAGGGGGTGAGGCAATGTGTGGGCAAGTAAAGATCGAAATGATCAGATCGAATTCTGATCCTCTCATTGGAGGACAGCTGATCACGTCCCTGATGCTGGCAGGGCAGTCTGACGAACAGCCCCAGACTGGAATTGCTGTTTACTTTACTACTTGCAGTAAGTCCCCAACGGGTCTGTTTGCTTCAGGAATCAAATGCCGGCAACAAATGCAGCGATTGTGGACTACTTTATTCGAATCATAAAGTGGGGGAAAGAGAGGCTTAGCATAGATGGGAGAAGACCGTACAGTGTGCGAACTTGGTTTTTTCCTCTTCTACCACTGGACGTTCAGGGGATTTACCCCCGCTCCATCCTGCAGGCCCAAACACCGCACATAGGCTAGTCGAAGTGAAACTGCCCGTATTATAAAGAACTGCCCCCAAGCCTGTAGGCAACATAAGACAAAACAAGTCCTAGTAAAAGCGAAACTTACGTTTCCCCCATCGAAGTGCAGTTATGTTCATATTGATGTTCATTTGCAGTTTCGCATACACTACTGCATTCTTGTTAACACATCTTGTTTTAAAAGAATGTTTTCATCAAGACAGTTCATTTTTGACATATCCTTTAACTAGGTTTTAAGGCTTCCCTGAAGTGATGTTTTCTTACTACTGATTTTTACATTGTCAGTTTGTATATTTAAAAGTACTGCATAGATAGTGCAAATTTAGCTGTAGACGAATTTATTCATGAATTTATCGCATAATATTATAATAACTGAATAAAGTATGCATACGATTTTTTAGCTTTATACTGCTGCCTTTCTCTCAAGGCTTAACATACGGTACAGGACAGTAGTTGGTCTCGAACTAACTGCGTCGCTTTTTGATGCAATTTAGTCTGGTTCATTTCAAACTTCTTAAAATATTAATTTTATTTAACCCTAGCCGATCACAAATTGGACAGTTTGCATAACCAAATCTCGACAAATGTAAGTCCAGAAACCTACCTGCCTATCTGAAGGCTACAGCGACCTCACACTGAACTTGTGGTATTGCCATACAGACACGTGTGGTTGATATTCTTCCATTTGGAACTGCATTCTGAAAATGAGGGGATTGAACCGTTCAGGATTGAGTCCAGAACTGTGTCTGTCAGAACTCGCGCTGATAATTCCAAACAGATAACCTGAACCGCTGTAACCTTCCACATATGCTGAAGGTATTAGCATCGAGTGCCCATGTGCAGCCCCCATATCACCCATGTGATGCAGGGTTGCCTACCATACTGATTGCTAACTGGAATGTTACATGTAGTGTAACATCTAAGGGCCATGAATCTACACGGATGCACCTAAATTATATTTATTAATCAACAAAAAATAAAAAATAAAAAAGTTGTTCTCATGGTGTAATTCGTGCGTCCAGCATTAATCCACATTTCGTCCAACTAGTAAATTTGTCGGTTTTCAGTTCTAAACTTTGGAATCATCTCAAATAATCCCTTCTCCACAAAACAAGCTCCTCCCATTCAAGCAGCACTGAACCCCTTCCGACAAACAGAAGTTGAAGTTCTGAAACAACTTGTAAAAAGTGGTTCTTTTGAAATTAGGGAGGGGACTGTGTTGTCAAAAACATTTCACCTATATAGGAAGTATATTCCAAAGACAGAACTGATGAATTTTTTGGTGTATTGCCTCTCGATCTAAAGAATCGACCAAATCAGCTATTTTTGGGGTGGGCTCGGGTCTTCTTTAGTGAACAAAAGCAGCCATTTTCTCTATGCTCGTTTAGCACGCGGTAAATTGAGGCCGCTTATACACCTGGCGCGGCGTCCACCATCTGCATGACATATCGGACAGATCGGTCTCGATAAATTTCACGCATATGCTTGCACACGTTCATTACAGTAATTTTGTCGTTTTCAGTGATATAGCTGTCACCGTACATCTCTTTGGTGGAGAAGTACCTACAGAGCTGGCTGTGTCGGTTTCTGACGTTGACATCACCGTAATATATTGCTTTCAAAAACGAGGAACTTTGAATGAAAATGAAACTGATGAATTGCAACTATGGAGATTGAAACTGAAGCCAATATCTTGCCCATGAGGCATTTTCGGCAATTAAAGTCAGAGCTCATAAGTAAATATGCAATTGGGGTATACCAACCCGCAACGCCATGGTGCTTTGATGGTTTCGCATTCTGTTTACATGCTTTCACTCTAAATTGAATGTACTGTAGTCCCAAACGGTCCTGGACTGTGTGCAAACAGCCAGCTCTTGATCCAGGACCAGTTCTGGCGCTGTCCGAACGAACTTACAGTATGCAACATCTACTACCACAAGTGTCCTCAGTAAAAGTTGATATTACGAGTAGTTTGTGATATCGAAACTACTGGTATGCTAGCTCGGTGGCTGGGGGTATAGGGGACCCACGGTCCGTCTGGAGCTGCTTTCCCCCACCCCGGTAAGGTTATCGAAGACAACTCTGGTTTTCCCAGAACGTTTCTCCCATTGCTTACAGTTGTTTTTTCATAGTTCATTAATCAAGCTTATAATAATTTAAGTTTTCCTCCTGCGTGTTCTTCATAATTTTCATACCACCACCAATCCAAAGGTTCTCGTTTGTACGATTTGTGATGGTTTGGGAATTTTTTATAATAATGAACTGTATTAGGAACACCGAAGTTTGTTTTCATTAAACACTGGTTTATTATACAACAGGACATAACACCGTACCGGCCATTTTACATAGTTAGCTCTTGATTTCTCCTCCCACCTCAGGGCCCATTACGCATGCGCAACTTCCCCTCAATCATAATCCCTCCCAACAATTCAAAATATCCCGCCTTCTCATATTCACAATATTCAACAATTTGTTTGTTATGATACTAACTTCCTCTATTTTTCTTTTATTATTTTTAGTTTTCTGTGAAGATGGCGTTAGGTGCGCTGTATCTCATTTACATAATGAACTCAACTTGGATGAAAAATCATGATTGGGTAGGCTACTCCTACCCAAGCCCCTAAAACATTGTTTATTGATAGCATCTGGGTGTTTTTAATATTATTATAAATTTACCCATTCATTTGAAGGAAGCCGGACAGTTTTGCTCCTTGTGACAATAGTCTTCTAATAACAGTAATTCAGTAATGGATCAACACTTTATTTCCCGACAAGCATAGATAGAGTTCAGAAATCAGTTGGTAAAAGCTTCGAAATCTCACTGAGTATTGGAGAAGAGCGTTTTCATTTTCGGAATTGTACAGTCAGCCGATTCCTTGTAGTTTAAACGTGAAGATAACGATTTATTCCAAATTGATGTGCCTATTGACACGTAAGACATTGAGAGAATGGACCAGTTAGGCCCCTTTCACACGGGGAGCCGCACGGCTCGTGCTGACGAGCAGGAGGAAGGCGCGTGAGACTGAAATGCATTGAATGCAATGGAGCTATCACATGGGGAACGAGAGCTTTTAGGGCTCACGAGCCGCGAGTGATCAAGGCTCTGAACTTCAAGTTGAAGTGATCAAGGCTCTCAAATGTGAAAGGTGGGAGTCAAGAGCGGAAAACGCTCTTGACTGCGAGCGACGAGCCGTGCGGCTCCCCGTGTGAAAGAGGGCTTAAGGTTCCCATTGGGGTCTAAGTCTGATCTACCCGGATTTAGCGAGAGAACATTACGTAGGTGTGTAGAGGATAGGATACAGGGATGGGCTCTGAGCCCCACGATGTGTAGTTTAGGGGGTTGGGTGGGACTTCTCGTTCCCAGTAGTTTCAGTTCGGTGGTTTGTGATGAAGATCTTCGGTTGTGGTTGTGCAAACTGTATCGGAATTAACAAAAACAGTGAGCTCGACTCAGTGAAGACTCAGTTCTGCCCTTTTATCGTATGTTTATGCCATTTTGTAAACATAATTCATCATTTTCGGCACAAGGTTTTATTTTTGTAAAAAATAAATTAAATAAAATTTAAAAAATGGAATGCCGCATATATACAAGGCCTTGAACACTGCCCGCAGGTTGAAATTATAGGTACTTTCTTTTTTGGAGAACTGATCGTTTTGAGTTGTCTATGAATTATTTTTAAGCCGATTCATTTTGTGAGACCCAGTTCATCATGGAAATTTTAATGAGAATAATATGTTGATGAGAATGAGAAAATGTTGGATATGGATTATTATAAATAAAGTCAATATGTAAAATATACGACTCTTCATTTTGTCACACTTGATTCTTACTTTTTCGAATTGCCGCAGAAAAGTTCACCCCATGAACTGGATCGCGAAAGGTATGAGGACTCATCATTTGGAACACCAGGCGTAGGCAGTGCTGGTTGTCCAGCATGACATAACCTTTACAGCCTTCCTTAACCTAATCTTAATAAAGCTGAGAATGCACGTTTTGCTCAAATAGTAAAGCTGAAAGAGAGAGAGATTGCTTTATTCCTTAAAACATTTTTACAGGCAAATTTTAAAATATGCAAATATGCTAAGCTCAATAAAAAGTAGTTTTTTTTAACGTGGTTACATACATTTTACGTACAAGTCATGATTCTTATAGGTATCAAAATAAAATCTTAGTTACAAAAATGTTCCTTAAACGTGAGTTCTATAACAATTTGAGACTTAATAATCAAGGTAAGTATCGGTATTTAGTATGGTGGAAATCCCACAGTAGGCCAGGGCCTGTATGTGGGCAATACAGAGCTGAAGCTAGTGTAGTTCAACAATGGTCAAAAGCTATTGCTGACAAGTTTAGTTTAGGTAGGTTCATTTTGATACGGGACGATCTGCGATCCAATTCACGCGTACCCTCAACATTTCAGCTCTCTACGAATATTTTTCGCGAGTTAGAAGCGTTACTAGGAAACGGGCAACATTTCATGTTCGCGCATGCGCAGACGAATGAAATTCTTATGGAACTGTCAAAGAATTATTGTTGATCGACCCTCCAAATCTGAGCTCATTGCAACGATATTTAAAGTAGTTACGGGTGTTTCAAGTATTTCACGTTTGCGCATGCCTAGATAAAACGATTACCATGATTTTGGAACGGGGCCATTTGCGATCCAACTCGCGTGTACCCTCAAAATTTCAGCTCTGTACGACTGTTTTTCGCATAGTTAGAAGCGTTACAAGAAAATGGTCAACATTTCATGTTCGCGCATGCGCAGACAAAAGTTACAGTACGATTCCAATGAAATTCATTTGGAACTATCGAATTATTCCTGATCGACCCTCTAAGTTAGAACTCATTTCAACGATATCTAGGGTAGTTATGAGCTTTCCAAGTATTTTACGTTTGCGCATGCGCAGCCGAAAGTTACTGCACTTTTTCAATGATTTTGGTACGGGCCGTCTGTGACCCAACCCGCACCTACCCTCCAAATTCCAGCACGCTTCGAACATTATTTCGGGTAGTTATGGGCGTTACAAGGAAATACCACAGACAGAAAGACAGACACGGAACCAAAAATGATCCTTGATGTCTGAAACGCAAATTGGAAGTGGAAATTTTCATTTTGGAAGACAAATTTTTTGTTAGGTACTCAATCATTTAACGTTTTATTTGGATAATAATGATCATCATTACAACGATGGTATTTTAATAACAATAGTACTTCACCACTAGTCATTTCATCACCCTTTGAGGATCGTACTGTTGAATCCATCCAGCAGCACTGGCAACCGTGGTCCGAGATCCGACCCTGGACAATGGGGAGGGCGGCAGGTCTTAGGTTGACTTGCCGCCCAGTTGATGGAGGGAGGAGGTTTGGGCCTCTTCTGGCTGTGCCGTCAGGCGGCTTCTCTCCTCCCCATTGTAGGTTTGAGTTCAGCTCCGGGCCCCACGGCGCCCCCATGGTCGGCCGGCCACACGCTGAGCAGCCGTTCTCCTGAATGCAGACCATATACGCGCTCCTCCTGTTAGGACTCGCGTGGTCATCCATTCAAGTATGAACTCTGGGTAGCCCACCCTTTTGAGGTCTGCTGCTGACCCACTATGCCACACACCGCGCCAGGTGATGGTTGCGCAAATCACCTTTACCTGGCCAGGCTGGATGTCTGCCAATCCTGCTGCTGCTTGTAGCAGCTCATCCACCTGGTACTTATGGATCTTGGCAGTATTGACGTCAGCGAGGGATCGGGATCCAGAGAGCACAGAGACGTCAATGATGAAGGCCCCTCTCAGCCTCAATCACGAATCCAAGGCTTCCCTACCTCAGGTAGTGAGGAAGCAAAATGTTGACCAGAAAACAGCAGTAGAATGTTTGACGATATTTTCAGGTGGGACCTCTCCAGAGATAAGACGGTCAAAATATATTGTAAAATTGTCTCTTTGGCACATCCTTACTGGTGTTTTGTTTTGGAGTGAAGCTTCCGCAGATAAGTATTCCATTGACCCTAAAGCTAGGTTCAAATGGGGTGGCAATCCGATATGGCAAATCGTTCTGCAGTGGCCAACGCAAAATGGATTATGGCAACACAGCACATCTCCAGATACTGCTGCCCGGACCTACGCAGAGGTTACTGTGCACACCTTTCCTGTTTGTTTGTGCCATACTGGAATTTAACATTGTTGGTTTTCCTTTTCTTTTGGTTCATTAGGAATTTTTTTTACCATGGAAGAGTGCAAAAACAAATGTCTGATCATTGCGGCCAACTCCAGACCCGAGATTTGGGACACCAGGTAACATTGTTAACGAGGGAGAATATTATGGCTCCTACACAGATTCCAGGCTCTGTACTGCGTTTAGACCCCCGTGTGTGTGTGTGTGTGTGTGTCACCGCTGTTTATTACACAATACTCGGCATGGTAACGCAATTTGTTCAGTTTTTGAATAAATAAAATGTTCATAAAGGACAACTTCGAACACACACGGGAAAACTTGCAACTCAAGATCACGAACTGTAACTGTAACCTCTGTATTTAAACATAGTTTTGGAGGGTACAAAAACGGCTGATATAGATAAATTGGAGTGGTGGCTGTTGTTGGAAAGTCATGTTGCTGTAGATGAACTTACCATTGAAACACAGACACTTACCATTGAAAGGCATGGATCCTCCCGATTTACTTAGGGCAAGTGCCCTACAGAGTCAAATAACTGAAATATTGAAGTTTAGACTACTGTTTTGATGAATCAATGTTATAACCTTGATAACTGAGACATCTGGTTGTCAAATTACAGCATTTTAGTGGGTGCATATTTTTTGAATATTGTTTTTTGCCATATAGCATACCTTTTTGCCATTCGTGGAATAATATTTGGGAGTAAAAAAAAGTGATAAATATATGTGGTGGTGGTGTGTGTGTAGTGTTACGATAAATATATTATGTTGTTAAACGATCCATATATTATGCACAAAGGATTCTAGTGACCTGTGATATCGCCATCTCCGTTTCTCAGTAGAGGACGAATTATGAAAAATATATAGGTAGGTACTATCCTGCATTATCCTAGTACCACCTACTGACTAGAAATATTACCTATATATTCATGAGAGAATAGAATTCTTTACGATCATGATGGTTCTTGTCTCCTATTCAGAAAACCCCTAAGATTGATAAATACACCAGCTTTCTAGGTGGTAGGTATGGCCATGGAATAAAGGGAGAAGGAAGGCTCAGTCAGTGTTATATCCACCAAATCCATCTGTTGTGGTTAAGCCGAACTAACTTAGTTCTATGAAATGACGTTAGATCGCTATCTGTTAACAGGAATACCCTCCCCAATTCAACCAATGTCATCAATTTATCACCTTCTATTATTATTTTTTGTTCCTAGCCTAAGGGCCGGTTTATCAATCACATTTGCAAGCCCGATTAAAGTCTGACTAAGTCAAATCTCTGATTGTCTCTCGCATACCCGTTTATCAATTCACTTTAGCAGCTGATTATCGCTAATCAGTGACTATTTTTAACTGTAGATCGAAGCTCTAGTTAAAAATGTAACTCCCCAGTCAGTCTGATTAGCGGGAAGCCATATTGCATTTTCGTTTTTCTGTGCCTATTTGTGCCAAAACTTAGCGAGTGTTTTCATGGATTCTGACATAGAAATGGATGATTAGGATTTCTCCCACGGAGAAATGAAATAGTACCTACCTTGAATGGGTACGAAATACTTGATTCGGCAGGGAAAATACCATATTTTGAGACATACGACGACGTGGATTTCCACTCCAGGTTCCGCTATCCAAAGAAATTACACTTTTTGTTCTTTGTTACTATTTACTTTGTTCGTTATCGGAAACTATCAACACTTAACAATTGAAGGAATATTTTTTCGTGCACCATTGCAATTTGAAAAACAAAAAGACCCGCATTTGATTCCTCCAAACAAAAAAGAATACTTCATGGGTTTCCCATTGATTAGGCACATTGAAATCTTACACTGAAATCCTATCAAAAAAAAAATATTTCATGGGTACACTTCATTGATTAGGTACACTGATATCAAGTAGGTAACAACCTTTGCAGCATGCCAAACCCACGTACGAATAGGTACATTGATCACTACAGGAGCTGAATTGGTCTACGTTCGATGGAAATACTGCATAAAATAGAGATCAAATACGTACTGGAATGCTGAGACATTTTAATGTTGTTCTCGGGACAGTTAACGTTAATCATTGACTAGCTAATCAGAGTTTTAACTAGAGAATTGATAAATTTTTTTGTTTTTGTTGGGTTGTTGTTTCTTTGTTTGTTACTGTGGTTACTGCCCAGGTTGTTGCCGAGGGCAAGAAAAGTATATAATTATTTGTATTGCATACGTAACTACTAAATAATAAAAACGTAAATGGATCAAACGAAAGGTACAAGACTCAAGCAAAAAAAAATTCGAAAAGAAGGAGAACGCTAGCGCTGGAAACAAATATCTGGTTGGTAAGATCAAAGACAAATAATAATGGCCGAGGACGAGCGCCTGTCCCCACATCGCCCATGCCATCACCCTGTCCAGCTTGGGACCCTGCACTCTCTCGGCAAATGATCGTACTTACCATAGTTCACCTCAACCCCACTGCAAGGAGCACTGGTCAAAGTCGTCACTCATCTGGCTACCCAGCGAGCCTTCCTTCTCCCTTTATTCCATGGTATGGCTGTTGGTGATTACGAATGGTCTTGAAATGCAAGACGGTAGGTAACCACGCACCACTCGCATTTCCTTCATAATTTTGTTTATAAAACAACAACGTTTCGGGCCAACACTTGACCCATCTTCAAGTGAAACGTGGTCCAACACAGGTTCTAGGCAGTACTAGGTACAGGTGGTTTTGACAAGTTTCTTGTCGAACCACCCTATTGCTATAATACTGTGTTGTACCTACTACTAAAAGGTTTCACCTGAAGATGGGTTGAGTACTGGCTCGAATCATTGTGAATATAAACAAAATTACGAAGGAAATGCGAGTTTCTTCTTGCTCTTCCACTGAGGCAGCGTCCTATTTCAACCTCTTCTACGGAGGCACTACCTACCTAGAACCTGCTTAGTTCGGACAAAATACCTATCCTTTCAATATAAGTACAGCAGCAGCGGTGCGTGGGCTCTGAAAACGGCGGGGCACCAAACCGCAACACAAAACCAAGAGATTTGTCTACAAAATACCTCGAGGCAACAATAAAACCCTTCCTTTATTCACTGCTTGATATCCAGCAAATTCTCTTTCAATCAACAATCTATCGTCGTACGAAAACGTCCACAATTTCTACTGCAAATTAGCCACCGACTTCATGTGTTATAAAAATATAGTACACTAAAATATAACAAAACAATGACCCATTGGCCAGTACCTACTTGAATGGAGAAGCAATTGACTTGAAGCTAGGTAGTTATCAGTGTGTTAGGACGCGGATCACAAACAGCAAACAGGAGAAAATGCACGTAGGTACCACGAATATAAATCTGTCATCAGAACCGGACCGAACGCAAAACGCGCTCATTTTGACGCTAAAAATTAAAAACTGACAACTAACTCAACAGAGAAAGCGAATATAATTGACAACAAAAACAAATCAGAAGACGAAGGAGTATCTCGTATGGAGATGACAAATCTAATGCACAAGAAGAAAAAACCCAACCTCTAACCACCACTGTTGGCATGAAGCGTGTTTCTTTGCGGCACCCTCAAGAAAAACAACCACAACAAATTGAATCGAATTGATTGTGAAAACGAACGATTTTGGAGTAGAAATGAGATTTTGGGGACTGGGCCCAGTGTGGGCGTGGCAAACATTTTTACTCTACTGAGCATGCGCGGATGGGCCACTTTTTTCAGTTGCCATGGCGACACTAGGTCCCAGAACCTAGAACCTACCTGCCAGTTTCAAGGGCCTAGGTTTCGATTGCAGGACATCGATTACTGTCGCTTTATTCTGGTAACATGCTTGGTCCCTGGAGCACACTATGGATGCTCTACTGTAATATTGAATATCCATAGAATTTCCATTCCATAGCCAGAGAAACCTGGCGAGTCACTGTTGAACTTTGTGAAAAATGCTAGGTAGAGTGTACGGAGGGAAATTCAAATGCCAACTGAACAATGGAATTTTTTTAACTATACAGTGTTTTTGGGTGCCGGGGCAGTGGCCTTATGGACGCAACGCCACTGAAGTACAGTTAACTTCCTCTAATCAGGTATCCTACTGTCCAGAACACTGGATAATTGGGCACAACTTTTGGGGAAAAAATAATAATTTACATCGATCGCAGAGCATCAAGATCATGCCTGCTTCGTTTGTTTGCGATCGGAAGGCACAAGGGAAACAAGAACAATCCCATGGGCTTATATAAATCAACTGTCTTGCTCAGCTTCAAATTAAATTTTTTGTAAGCCTACCTTCTGCATTTTCTTTGTTTCATAGTCAGTCATCAGTATTTTTGGTATTTTATACAATAATGTAAAATAGCTAACTATGAAAATGCAGAAGCAAGAAAACTTACGTAGGTAAACGGTTTAAATAACAACAAAAACATGTTTTAATGCCATTTTTAATAAATTGTTTAATTCGAGTTTTTCTCGTTAGTCATCCTGTAATCCAGAATATTCCGTAATCCGGCATGCCTCTAGTCCCGAACGTACAGGATCAGAGGTAGTTCACTATTTATACTATATTCAGCAACCTGCTCCATTCTGGTTCAGAAAGGGTCCCTCGGTTGGTGCCACTCACAATGCAGTTTTGGAGTGAACTACTTAGGTAGGTCACACCTGATCTGTATAATATTATTATCTCCTTTGTGCAATGATAGTTATTACGCTAAGTGGCATTCAATAGGAACTCAAGTTCCTTTGCGGTTATTACTACTTTAAATGAATAAAATCAATGACAGTTATGGTTCCTCAACAGGCTTGAAGTATCCAGTCAATTCTTACACTCGTAAATATCCATCCTTCTGTGCGATTTTTGAGATCAGGCCACTCATCTATCTTGTTGTTTTATTTCTAGTGCAATTCCTTTACCTTAACACTCTCAATGCGGGAGCCTCTAGCCGTCCAACGCCACCCACTGCACGCCACCTGCCCGACCGAGCGTGCTCAAACCCCCCCCCCCCCCTGTCTACCAGGGTAGACGGCCGCATTCGGCATTGTCCCACTGTATACTAACCCACATCACTTCCCGCCAGTGTATATTTCAACACTTTTTACTCTGAATAAAGTTATTTATCTTTGTACAGATGCTAGATGACGCACTAGATAATCAAGAACTAGGTAAAATAAATGATAATACAGCAACAAAATTAGCAAAAACTCAGCATACAAGGGTCGCCTCGAAGATACGACTGTAACATGTGTTCAAACCTTCCAATCTGCTTCCGACGCTATCTAGCGTGAAGCCACGAAGGTATTGAAGGAATTTCCCGCACAACTGGCGCTTGTAAAGGTTATTTCGGTAACTTACTAACCTTGGAATGTGATGATGCTGGGGAAGACTTTCCGTCTACCCGGGTAGACGCCCGCACTGGAAGTGTTAAAAACATGGTGCTTTGAAATAAGTTTGAATTTGAATTCACTTACAATCACAATAGGGAAAACACATGGTTTGCATTACACGAATGAATCAATTTCTGTTTAAACGGATACGGGCGTCTCCGTTTTATGCCAGGGGAAATCTCCAAATGCACATTTCAACTCCACGAATCCAAGGTACCTTCAAGTGGCCGTTGACGTGCTCGGTATTGTTTGAGAAAGGAGTGAAATAGGGCGAAAAACAAAAACTGTGATCAAAACGTTGCCTTTAATAAAGGTTTTCTTTTGTATGAAGGGATTTTGACAGGTTCATGAGAGGGAGGCGTTTGTGATGCAAAAATTGTATGCAATAAAACTGCACAAAAATGAATCCTAAAGAACAGAAAAGAAAAAATCTAACTTCTCCGTCACGAACAAAACCACTAAACCACCACACACATCATTAATATTGAAAAACAACAATCATCCATTGCAAACTACGAACTTTGCTTTCATAGCCAAATATTGTCTTCAGAGGAAATTTTCACAATTTCTTTATTAAATATTTCAGTTAGTAGCTTTCATTATTTACTACTGGCATATACACTAGCGTAGCCTTACATTTCAATGAATATTAAGAAACGATCTACCATCAATGAAAAAAGTCTAGAGCACAAGCGAAACTGACGCCTATTTTTTATGTCTAATACAATGTTTTGTTTTAAAAACCTATTGACTTTCCATAACGTTTATAATATCAAAGACCATGGCACATAATGGTGTGTGATAGTTTATTTTCGAAAAGCTTCACATGCACTTGGTGTTCCCCAATGAGACCTGTCAGGTAACAGCAATAGATCTTTTTTCAACTCGCTTATAACAATTAAGGTTCTCACACACTATGCGGGAACAGGACAGGAGACAGCCGCGGGACGCGGGTCATATTTTTTCCCTTCTATGTATTTGAATGGAGATACCGAGGTGAGACGCGGCAGTCACAGCATGGGGTAGGTACAGGATGGGTTACGCCACAATCGCTCTCGAAGCGAAAAATGGTGGTGCCTGGCACGGGACATTCCCCCTCCACCTTCCTCACGTTCACACACGCCTTCCCCGAGTTCACCCTCACACCCTTGCTTGAAACAAGTGGAGCATGGCGAGTGGCGGGGGAAAGAGAGTTGAGGAACGTCCTGCCTGGTGTGGATATAGGCACAGGACGGGACAGCAGCAGCCAGCTGACGTCCCGCGACCTACACACTGCGTTTCCTGTACTGTTCCAGCACACTGTGTGAGAACCTTTAACCACTGCAAAACGATAATGGTAATTTTGTCGTCCCCAACCTACACAAATACAATCCCGACAGAGATCTTAATGGTCAAATGAACAGTTACGGTTTACTACAACAGCCAGAGAACCAACCCCTAAATGAAAAAATAGTGCTGACATGAAAAGTCATGCACAGGTTTACACACAAAAAAAGTAATAATACCTACTGCGAGTTACAGCACTCCATGTTACTCTGACATAAGTGGATTTCCTTTCATGGGAGGTTATAATACGAACTTCACAGGTTTGTTATAAGATCATAGGGAAGACATGACACTTTTATTTTACCTTCCCAGGGTGTCTAGCACTGCGAATCAATTTCTTGTCTCTCCAACCAAAAACACATTTCCTACACAAACCTTTACACAGTGAGGTGGTAAGGATCCTTCAACGCAGGCTCCATACAATGGAACACATGTGGACACTGGTAACTTTTTATTGACAGGTAAATAACACGATACTCTGACAAGTAACTGTGTACCCGAAAATCCTGAGTAAGCGAATGGAACATAACAATTCATGAACCTGATTCATCAGTTCACCCTTCATGCCTACTTAAGCCCATGATGATTCTACCTCTATGCTGAACAAACCCGTACAACTGATTTAGCTTTAATCAGGTCTAAATAAATTCCGAACGGCAATGACTGCAAGAATATCATAATCCTCGTGAATTTTCACCACTTTCTATTATTGCTACTTATTACTATTAGCTGTGGTAGTAGGTCCTATGTTTGTAGTGACTCCATGAAATTCCCCCCTCATTTTCAGGTTTTCTAGGACGCTAGAGTTTTTCTTGGCCACAGAGCACTAAGCTAAAAAGGCGTGCCAACTCAAAAAATATTTTAGGCGAACAATATTCTGTGACATAAAAATTCAACAATAAGCGCATTTATTCTTGTTTTCGTGATTGAGGCTGGCATTGACAATTAAAATTGATTGTTCGCAATACTGACACTAGAGAGCGCCACTGCTATATGTTGTCATTACCTACACTGGGAGTTTCTGAACAAACAGATTCTCAATAATTGATTGGGTTCCATGAACACAAGTTACAGGTACATACGTAAGAAAGCTCATTCAAATCTCACGAAAGTTGATTTAAATCTTAGATGTGACCATCATCAGGAAATATCCACCGTGTGTAACAATGGTGTTTATATTATTTTTTTAAATGAAACTTTCCCATTCTGAGAACTTTGACGCCAACCGCACTGTCTTACGATAAATTTTTCAAAGATTCCAGCACTTCCTACGTCCCAGGCGAGAAGGGTGCGATGACGTAGGAAGTGCTAGTACCTTTGAAAAATGATGGAAAAAGAAATCGCAGGACAGTGCGGTTGGTGTCAAAATTCTCAGGATGGAATCTGCTTTCTTTCATTAAAAAAAATAAATTAAATAAATACGTGCCCATACCCCATTGCAAGATCGCTGTATCGCAGAGTGCTAGGTACCTTACTTTTTTTACAAGTTATTAGGAATAACTTACAAGCTTGGCTTTTACACACAGTTTCAATTTTTATTTAACCAAAACATTAAATAAAAATTTAATCAACAAACACATTAAATAAAAACAAGAAAGCTGTCAATCGGCAAAGCATAAAATTACGAACCATCATAATAATTCATCGGACTTGATCAATCTGAACTGTTCTTGATAAATAATTGATAGCGAAATTATTGATATTCAATAATAAAATATAAGTTGCACATCGTGTCGAAGGAGCTTCAATTCACAGCAACAAAAAGTACTGCAATAAGAGCGATTCCAAAACTCATGTGAAGTTGTACAAGGATTCGGGTTGCTACGCTAAACGCTGGTAAAGAATTGTAAGGAGTTATTGAGAATTTACCCATTTCTACTGCAACTGAGCTAGTTTTAGTGATCAAACCATTGTCACATACAAATAACTAAAGGAATCAGGGATGTTATCTCAATATTCAATTATTTCTCCTTAAATGGCGTCCCTTTCACTTAGCCCCCCCTTCCCTTTCACTTCAACAGCCTATCAAACTCGAGCTCCTTTCACTTGGCAGTAAATAAGCTCCTACGTACTCTCACTTTTAAAGTTTATTAGGTACTCAATGGTGACATCCCTGGAACTGGTATAACGTGCGTAACTGTTCTTCCAAGGCCGCTGCTAGCGACACACGCCCTTCAGAGCATCAAACCAACCGTTCAAACACAAAATAAAACACAATTTTCAAAATAAGTAGTAAGCAACTGCTGACTAGATCTCATGGGGTTCATTTCACAAAAAGATGAAAATTTTAAAAAAAGCGACAGTCTTGGGAAACACAGAAAATCCGCCCCCAAGTACGCGGACGCCAATGGAATACGTCGGCGTTACTGTAAGTCACTTTCACATTAGTAAGGGAGGTCCAAGCCATACAAAAACCACCCGTTGTCGACCTCACCAAAAGTGACTCTACTCTTATTGTACGGACTTACAATCTATTATTGCAGCAATCTCGAGGCTTTATTGCATCTTCATAGGAATCCTTTTTCACTTTCTAAAGGTTAGTAATGATTTCTTTTCCAAACATTCATTTTACTCAAACAATACTTTTTGGTTACATTATACCACTAGATATTTGTTTTTATTATGAAAAAGTTAACAACAGTGGAAGTAATAAATTGCTAAAAGTTGAGCAGAATTTTCTAGATAACAATCAACTTTTTTCTTCGTATTTTCATGAAATTCCCACAGCATCGGATACATGAACTATTTACAAACATGGTACTTTCTTGGATCAAGACGTGCGAAGTTGACAAAAAAAAAAAGCTATCCAAAAGCAGGAACCTCATGTAGGAGGATACAAATTCAAATTTGCTGATGAAACGCTTCTCGATTCAATCGCTTCCCTTAACTTTAAATGGATACGTAACTTTTCAAAGCACTTGCGTTGGTTATTTTTATTTGTTCTAAAACTAATATATTAGAGGAATCTTTTATTGTTTTTCCTATAAATGCTTTTACTCTTTAATGACGTAAAAATTTTGGAAAAAAAACTACGTTTTACAAGACGGTAGAAACATGTTAACTGATCGCCAAAGTGCGATGACTGCTGAGTAAGAGCACGAAATCAATCAGAGCTACTGAACCAATTCAACATGCATTTTTGTTCTATTTTCCAAGCTCGAAGAATGTACAATACTTATATAATTCTTCGCTATGGTAACGATAACTTCATCATCAAAAAATTATAATACGCGAAACGACTTATTCGATGATGCTACATACAATTCATGAAAAAAAATACAAAATAATAAATATTAAAATGTAAAAATACGTCATTAAACTCATTGGGGTTCTCGGAACGATAGCTTGATTTCTGAACCATCGACAAGTAGCGATACCGCGGTCACAGGAATATTTTGTTTAAAGGATTTTGGTTAAATGTAACAATTTCGAGGCACGTTTATCGTTATACCGTTTTCTGTGTCGATGCAATAGTTTTTGAGCCTTAAAATAGTATTACAGAAGCTGAAATTTTCACAACTATACCTACAATAATAATCTACGCGTTTTAATCCATTTTGGCTGAAATATAACCACTTCCGAGTGTCCTTTTAAAATAAGCGTCGAATCAAAACGAGATGTTTCATAACATTTATAAACTCAAGTCGAATGATAGTTTTTGACGGGACTGTCACGGATCCCAATATGGCGGCGTTTCTACTGGTTTTCTCAGTCCTACTTGCTAGTGGGAACATAAATACCCAAAATCATCATTAGGTACCAGAAAAGAATGAACCATCGGCTAAGCATTAAGTGGATATATTTAAATCACATCAAACCCGCCTACTCGTAGTTGAGATTTGCCAGTACTCATGGTAATTTCAGATAATCAGCAAGAGGAAGAAGAGAGCTTCATAAAGTTTAGAAAACACATTCATATTGATTAACAATTGAATTAGGTACTTATTTAGGTATTCTTTTGTTAGGTACTTAATCTAATATGAGTAAATATTTTTTTAAATGATGTAACAACACCCAATGAAACATACACGTTGACCAAAAATCAAGGCCTCCCTAAATAAATCCCTTGAAGAGCGAGCATAACATACTCGTAATACAGTGTTCAAATGGTAGGTAATACTCTGTAATTTACGGTGTAAAATCCGGAGGCTAACAAATCAAAAGTCAAGTTGAATTTGCGTCTGGTTTTGTTTTTTCATATTCGATTTTTTTTTAAATTTCTTTCAAAAATTTAAAAACCGGAGAATCTGACACGAAAAAATATTTGTCAAATGGTTCAATGTTAGCTCCAATGAACGAGATTTCACTATGTCACGTGTTACCCACGTCTGGTTTTCTCCCGGGAATACTAAGTGGGCTTCCCGGGAGAATTGGAACTCTCTGACACCCACTTAACCGAAAGAAGATTTAAAAAAATAAATAAAAAAATAAAAAAAATAAAAAAGATCCTAGCCTACAAGGATTTTTAAGTGTTGGAAATAATAATTCTACAAAAAGTGGGCGGAAACTGATTTGGATGAAGAAAAAAAATCCCAAGTTTCTTTTTGTAGAATTATTTCCAACACTTTTAAAAATCCTTTTGGGCTAGGATCTTTTTTTTTTTTAAATCTTCTTTCGGCTTTTTTTTTCTTTCACCCAAATCAACTTCAGGTAAATCACGCCAAAAAGCCTTTTTGAATCTTCAACTTTTTCACCCGAAAACGTGGTTTTCGTTTATCACTGAAAAATGACGTCGATTTTAGCAAACTTTGAACCATTTTTCGTTGGGATTTCCCAACTGGTTGGGGGGGGGGGGGGGGGGGGGGGGTTTAAAGCGAAAACGTCAACGTTTTGAAAACTTTGATTCAATTCTATTGGAGTCGTTTCGACTATGGATTAAGATTCCATGCCGAAGACTATACGGGACTGACATTTGAACAAGGTATTTTGTTCGCTCATTAACAGACTCATTAATTATGTGACCCTTAAATGTCGGTCAACACGCAGGTGTATCGATTCAACACCCCAAAAATCCTTTTCGGCATCGAGAGCAAACTACGTCATACGTAAGAAAAGAGTCGGCTTCAAGATCATCGAGTTCAGTTGAACATCATCACAATCAACTGAACGAACATAAGAGCAGTTCATAAGGCAACTTGAAATATCAGCTAACAAAGCTGTCTGTTGATATGAGCAAACTTTGTGAGCCTTGGTGATGTGGGAGCCGCGGTTCAGAAATAGCTACAGTTCCCGAGGGATTTTTCATAAATTAACAAAAACTGAGAGGGAATACTTATTTCTTATTTACAATGATAATATTATTATTTATAATCGTGTTCATCAAACAGGTAATTTTGGTTAAACCTTAATTCGTAGAAATATGTGCAACTATACTACAAAAATTCTTAATACTCTTTTCAGATACCAACAACGTTTTTTTTTATCACTGTGCTTTACCACGTTAAACCCATATTGTTCAATGTCGGCATGTGCATTATAAAGCACACAGAAGTCGTAATATCTCAATATACATAAAAGATTTTCTATATATAAATAAATGTACATAACGTATCTACAATGGTAGTGAAAATGGGACAAAATGGGGTAATGTCAAATTACATTTGATCGATACGTGAATTCAATAAATTCTAAGGAATAGGAAGTGGGTGAGTAGGATTGGGTTGAGGTTATTTGTTTTGGTGTTTCAAAATTACCTAAAATATAGATAGGTGATATTAAGAGTCATAGCTAGAGGAGCCGTGGTCCCTGCCCGGGCTGGGCGGGGTGCTCGGGTTGCTCGAATTGTTTGATGCGATGGAATGGCGAGGACTTCCCATCAGGCTGGCACCTTCCTGAAGACCCAAATAATTGTTGAATCGCCTTAGCGAACTCGATGGCGGGGTGGTTAGTTTTCGATTTGTATTTTCATCGCTCTATCCGGTGCCAGAAATCAGTTCAAGTGTTTCAAAAATAGTTAAATTTGGACGATAGTTTTTTCAACAATAAGGGGGGGGGGGAGTAGTTTAGTACGAAAAAACTTGAAGCAGAAAACCCTTGTATAGAAAAATGAAGGTAGAAGTACAAAAAGAGAAAAGAATACGTCTGCCAGATTGTGGGCGCATAGCTTTCTCGGATCCGTAGGCTCAAGCACGTAGATCCGGCATTTCACAGAGGCACTGCCATTATTGCGACACTTCAAGTGAAATATTTCCATCAAAACTAATGAATTCCATTTGACTCAACGTTTGAAACCAGTGCATGTCGACAGCAAAACCTTTGCTTGTGAGTCGACCCACAACGAATGAAATGATGAGGGCACTTTGCAAGTCTTCATTTGTGCTCTTCACTTTGCGAATTATGAAAAGTAGGAGAACCTCCTGTTCCTAAAGACTTCGCGCTCCCACTCTGTAGTTCTACCCCCGAAACAAAGAGTGTTCTGAAGAGTAACCTTCATTTTGTGGAGTAACCTCCAATAACTGTAACAGTTTATCATTGGATGTTCCCCGATCGTTTTATTCCGAATCCGATTTCATCAATTCATCAGTTTTTTCAGTTCTCTATGAGTTAATTTTCTTGGGATTTGGTTAGGCGAAACAACTCCCTGAAGGTTGTGTCGCTGATGACGAAAGTAATTCGCGCTCAATGAATATGACCGATGGAGGGTCAAACATGCTCAACATCCTCATCATCATCCTCTGATAAGAAGTATCGGATAATTTCCTTTAAAAAAAAATGTTGGGTTGTCACTATTTATCCACAAACAACAACCTGTCGCTTCCTAACCTTTCCTTCCCCCAAACGTAGAGTATTTTGATGGCCTCAGTGGAGCTAACTTCGATGCTATTATAAATGCTTGCCCTCACCTTTAGACCTAATCGAAAGATTGAATTCTCTTCTTTTTATTGGCAATACCAAACAATGAATTTAACAAAGAAATAAACATCAAACCCGATTTGAAAAGTATGTCATTCTACCACAGTCATTTGGGACTCTGCAAAAATGTTGAAGAATCTTCATTTGAAACGTAGACTCTCAACTTTGCTCTTCGCGAAAGATAACCTTCAGGAACTGAACTGTTCTAAACAGGGTAAAACTCTGCAATTCTACACTTTGCATTTTAGTCTTCCTCTTGCAAATCAAAAGCGTTCTTTAGGAAATTAAATTCGTTCGCAAAGTACAGAGTGTGGATTTGAAGAGTGCAGAGTGAAGGGTGAGTCTTTAGGAACGGGCCCCTGATGCTTACTTTACCATACGAGCATAACCTACAGCATTCCTCCTCCATGTGGTCTCTCCCGCCCCCTATCTACTCCGAATCTAAAGCCCTGTCCACACGTTCGAAATGAACTTTTGTGAACGGTTTGTGAACCACCGTGATCCAGAAATTCTGCCACGAATTCGGCACTACCGTCCAGACAACTACGTGCGAACCAAATCCCTTTGTGTTTGAGAAAAAAACCGACAAAACGTGGATCTAAAGGACGGTACACGAACCGTTTTTGAAAGGTTTGGTTTGAACGTGTGGTCGGAGCTCAAGAGATGGTGACAATACTGGTTATGAAACTTTTTTGGTTTTATAATTTCTTGTGTGCACATAATCCTCGAGCCCACCATGGTGGGCGGTAAATGGTCACTGGAAAATGTCAAATTTACAAGTATTATAGCATTCTAATTTGAATAAACGATTGATGACAAAAAAAATTATTACGTAGCAGAACTCACACATGGCCAGTTCTATTCAATTAATAGGAGGTTAATGTGGATGCTTGTCGCCTCAATGTTGCAATAAATCATAATTGTGGAAGAGTAAATTCCCTAAAACCCTTCTGAAACCAAAAATCTGAACTAGTACACGAAGATATTATGAAATGATCAATAGCACATTCTGCAAACAGGGGAAAGTACATAACGATGGAAAAAATGCAAAATTCTTAATTTCGGAACCAAATATTGGGATTTTATCTAATGGAATCTTCGAGGGCAGGCAGTGTTCCAGACGTTAAGTGAAATGCAGTAGCGAGCGATATTCCAAATTTAGACATTGCACTATAAAATGAAACATTAGCCACAAAGTTGGTCTTAAGATCACTATTTCGTCAACAGTGGGTGAATAGTCAGTGTCCTAGGGAGTTCTGAAATGCAGAATGTACCATACGAATTTTGAACTAGTTCACTAAACACCCGAGACGTTGTTCATCTATTAGAATTCGCTCACACTGCTCTGGTTTGAAAGGAATTGTCAATTGATGACCATCTAGATCGTGGTACGTAGGACTCCACTGGTAATTTCATCCACCAAGGTTAATACAGTACTCCCTCTGTAATCCGGCAGATACAGTTCAAAACACTGCCGGATTACCGAAAATGCCGGATTACTGGAAAATATCGAGAAAAACGAGTGAACGTTCCGCCCTTTTCAAGCCGCTTTAGGATTTAATTTTCATCTAATAGTTTACGCTTTTTCTGCACGAATGCCATTTTCAACACAACACTATTACCACTATCCTACACTAAGCACTTAATTTAGAAATCACAATGTCAAAATACAGCACATATATGCACTTGTGTACGCTGAACAGATTGAGCACTAAACCAACGCGATCGTGACTAAGACTGACGGAGTGAGTGAGTGGGGCGTGAGACATCGCTTTGTTTACTCAGACACCAGTCCAAAGTCAAATCAAGTGCCGAGCTTATACTCGAATACAAAACGCCGGATTACTGGGAGTGCCGGAGAGCTGAGAAGCCGGACTACAGAGGGAGTACTGTATTATGTTGTAGGAACCACAAACAAACGACAAAATTGTGTTGAATTTCTTCTCTCAGCTAGTTACTGTAGTTGATCAAAAGACTTCTGCTACTTTACTGAATTAGTAGTTGGGTAAATTGAATTTATGACGAGCGATGGATAATAAATTATTTTGTGTATGAAAAATATAGTTAGAAAGGTGGAAGCATCATTCAATAGTGATTCATGTCGCCTATATTTCTAAGATATCAGTGATTCGTACTTATTGACAGAAAACAGCATGCCAGAACGTGTAAGTAAAGAAAGGCAGTAAGGTGCGTAAGTAGCCAAGCTATTGTGCTATCATATTCGAAAATCTTAAGGAAACGTTCTTTTGCTAAGCTATAATTGTATCTGTACCGACCTTAGCAATATTGAATAACTACACGCACATCACGCAGAACAGGCTAGGCTGATGAAGGAGGATGCGTTGGTACTCCTGATTGACTCAAGTGAGATCATCGTAATAAGAACGTTAGAACCAGATATTTGACTAGGAAACTATCTTCCACAGCTTTATAACCTAATTTCGACTCCTCGTAGGCCTTGACATCATATACAGCCATTCTGAGAGTAGGTACCAAGACAATAGCGCCAGCTCCTTGGACTGTCGGCTAAAAATCATGAGACAGCTGTTCCCTTTGCTCCTGTTACAACCGATCTGTAGTCTCAGAATCTGGAATCACCTATCTCCAGACGTTCTTAGAGCTAGGATCGATAACCAAAGCATTAGCACTCCCAGATGCACAGTCCAAGACGCCCAAAACTCAGCAGTCAAAGAACCCCCCCCCCCCCCCCCGGCACATATCGAGGTCGTCTTCCTTGTGACAAGAATCAGTGAACCAACAGAGAGCCAGGTGTACCACTAACACAAACTACAAAGAATAAAAACTTCTAAAATATTCCAACACTGAGCATTTCTCGTATACTCGAAATGCATCACATCCTGTTTGGAGGATGGAGGAGACCCTTTTTTGAAGTACTGATGCAATGGCATTGGCTACACACCCAGATGAACAGAGTCTAATGATTCCTAATAACTGAACACATCTATGGAAACGTTTCTATGTATAGCCACTTTGAGAGCAATGACTAAGGTATGCTCAAGGCGTTTTTGGTGCATATACGTACAATGCAACAAGGGAAAATTTTGCTTCAAGTTCTTCGTACCATAAAATCACATAAGGCAACACATAAATCTTTAAAGTAGTGAGGAGGTGATATTTTATGGAAACGACGCATGCAACACAGGTGACTTACCTTCATGACATCATGATGAAGAGACAAAGAGAGATCGTCGTGAACATCTGGGGTGCGGGGGAGTGCAGGAGGGGTGACTGTAGGGCGGGGGGGTGCAGGAGCTCTCCTCATGCTAACTCCTACCATAATTAAAATGATACCGTTAATAATTAGGTTCATTTAAAACTTCATTGTTAAAAATGCCATTAAATCTAAGGTATTTTAAGAAGAGAATAAAGAGAAAACATATCTTAAAAGGTTAACAACGTTAGATTATCTATTTACCATTTTGCGCATTGTACTGCTGGGGAGTTCTAGGGGGGTGATGTGGAGGTACTCTAGGAGTAGTCTGCGGAGGGAGTTTACTAATCGATCCAGTACTCAAGGTCTAGAGACAGAAAGCATTCAATCAATGGTCAAACATTTAGAAGTACCTATAGTATACTTTACATTAACTATCAAAGAGCATGAATCTTCTGCTGCCTCGATCACTGCCGTACTTGATTACAAGTGTTGGCAGATGGTGGCAATGCACAGTTGATTATCTCATCAAATAGTGACAGCAAGGAACAACTCCTCTACATTCTCACCAGTTGCTATTGCCTCACGTTACTTCTATTTTTCCATTACTGAAAACAGTCATTTCAATATTGTGACGGTGGCAAAGGTGTCGTATATTTTTCCGGTGAAGGTGTGGTCGTATCAACTGAAGCCTAATCGATATCCCTTCTTAACTGGTGATAATATCGCTAGTCTAGGAGGGAGACTCTCGAGGGTCCACCGTCACTCGCCTCACACTCTGTCGCATGGTAGCAGAGCGTGGTTTGGTAGTATGGCTGAGCAATTCACCATATTCCATCCAATTTTTGAGGGCTTACCAGAAGGATTAAGCCCAAAGGTTCCCAGAAGGATTCCTTTACAAAGATCCTGTACCTTTTAAAATACATAGATCTATTGGCTTCCCCCCACCCCATTCCCCATTTAGAGCTCAGTAAAATAAAAATATATTGAGCTAATTTGAAGGCGATTAAGGCCGTGTCCCAATTTACAAGTCCTAGTAGTTGTTGATCACCTAGAGGCTGCCCAGATGATCACAATTCACTGGACAACAACATTAATTTTTTTCTCCACCAATACTCGTGCTTTGCCCACCAGTAAAATATTATTGAGGTAGTACCATTACGATGGAGGTTAGACACCTTGAAGTTGTTCAGATGTCCTTTCCTGAACCAGAACTTCATACTAGTTTTCAACCCCCCCCCCCCCCCCCTTTCCGTCTAATACTTCTGCTACCCAGAAGTATGTCACGTGGGGAAGGCAGTTCTCAAGTCGTTTTTCCAGTGAAGATGGGGTCGTTTCGGCTGAAACCTAATCGATATCCCTTCTTAACTGGTGATAATATTGCTAGTCTAGCGGGGGGACTCTCAATGGTCCACCGTCACTCTAGCCCACTCTGTGACAATATGGATATGGAATTTAGTTCTAGATTAGTTCTCCAACCTGGTTTTTAAAAACGATATACTTCCACACATAGGGAAATCCTCAGTTATATCGAAGTCCCAGAAAACATCTCGGCGTGCATAATTTTATATCATTTTTAAAAACCAGCTTGCAGAACTTCACCCCCACAAACTAAATGGGGGATCTGAGCTTAGCTAAATACGGAATCTGAGATCATGCCGTCTAGGTGGCTATCGCAGCACGATCTGCATGGTGCGGAAGTGGTGCTGAGCTAACTGCAGGGTGACAGTACCTCTCAAGTAACAAAGAGTCGTGCGACACCTCTAAGCTCCTCTTTGGCTTCCTCAAGCCACGGAGGTGCAACAAAATACTGGGAGTCACAAGGTATTGGGGCTTTCCCTCCCCCTCTCTTGCAGCATGTTGCAACACGTTTAGTTGGTGCCACTAGAATTTACTAAGTGACTATCCAGCCAGGCCCCAGAGAATTGACCATGTTATTATCGGAAAAAGGAAATCCCCTCTACCACACACGCCCATGACTTGATGTTCACCGTAAGTGCTAGAGATCCTCTGCCTACCAAAGCACTGGTTTCCACTGCTAATCCCCTCCCCCTTCAACGACCAGACTGGCTAATCTGGTACCATGATAAGGCCGCCTTTATTACAGTTTAGTGGAAAACCTTCCCGAGGCCGGCTCCTGTATTTCTACAAAATTCGGGGTGACGTGATAGCATAGCCATATTGATCGAATGTGGTTATCCACAAAGAAGTTTACTTATCAATTTGAGTAGTACGTAGCACTGAGATGCGCGACATGCATCTTCCAATAGTTAAGTGGTGCTGGACAACACAAGTCTTGAAAACGCTACAACTTACATCACAAACATAACACTTGAGTTTACGTTCTCTTTCCCGATCGTCAATTTTTTGTTGCGACAACTCTCTATTGAGTCTGCTTTCATTGTGACGGATAACTTTGCTTTGCGGATAACCAAATTCGATCAATATGGCTATGCTATCGCGTCCCCCAGACAGCAGCAGCCGGCCTCGGGAAGGTTTTCCACCGTTTGCGTTCTCTTTAGGTATTTGGAAGCTTGAACTTCATGTGGTTTGTGTACCTAGTCATCTTGAGCATTGCCATCCGAAAGCCATGAGACGGTGACTGACTTATATTTCGCCAGTATTGTGGGTATTTCAAATTATACAAAGGACCCAAGGTTTCTAATACTAGCTCATAACATAATTATTCAGTAATAGTAATTATTCTGATGGTTTTCTATGAGTTTTGAACAATTTCTAGAAGAGCAAACCATGCCCTTTTACTGTACCACTGTACGCACGGCACAGCAAGTATTGTGGGTATTTCAAATTACAGAAAGGACCCAAGGTCTCACCGTGCCGTGCGTACGGTTGTACAGTAAAAGGCCACGGTTGTACTTCTAGAAATTGTTCAAAACTCATAGAAAACCGTCAAAAATGGAATAATTACTATTACTGAATAATTATGTTACGAGCTAGTATGAGAAAAACAGAGGTCAAACTGATAGACAAATTATATATCATTGACAAATTATTACGTTAACGTCACATCAACACATGTCCGGAGTTACGTGAACACATCATTTTCTCATGGAACCTACGTTGGGTAGTTAGCAACCGAGTTTGTCTCCCTAGAACAGAGTTACGTTTAGAGTTGCGACAACTCTCTAAAACCTCCTTGCTGGACCACAATGCATTCCCTCACTTTTTATTGCAGTTCAACCTGATTGTTTTTGAAGCTAATTTCCGAAAACCAAACATTTTAAACAAAGGTAAGCATCTCAATGGGAACTGTACATGTATAAATACTAGCAGTTAACCCAAAACATTGGATCTGACATTCCACGGCCCGACAACAAAATTATTCTTCCTTCCAATTCATATTTAGCCTTCAATTTTTTCTGACTTGACAATCTGACAATTTGGTATTTCAGACGGCGCACAACATGATGATTAAAGCCTTTTTTACAGCACTTGATTCCAGCCAAAATATTGAGGAAATCTCAAGCAGAATCTATGTTACACAAATGTTACCCGGTGATGATGATCGGCAGTCTCTACAGTAGTTGGGAGATCTAAAAGCCGTTGGATCTGGATGCCGTCTCCAGGTCCCATATGTGATATGTGATTGAAATTCGTGGGAGCCGAAATCATTTTGGACCTTCGGTCAGGACCGCGGGCTATCCGATGACCCTCCCTAAGTGAAAACCGTCGCCTGGGCTTCGCCACGAGCCGCCCGTTGGCATCGTAAGTCGTTATACTCAATAACTCATCTGAAAGCAAAGAAACACATTGCTAGAAATAAAAAGACACTGCAAATTATTACATAACGGTTTATTATTTTCTTGAATTATAGCTGCCCCGCCTGCATACGACACTGTTTTCTGTGGTCAATACCTACCCTCGTGCTCACCCCCTCCCCACAGGAAAGCCCTAAATCGAGTACTGGAGCAGGCCGGGCAATTGAAGTTTCATAAATACGTGGCGGATTCAGGAATCCTTTCATTAATTTATTATTTGCTGTTATTCACGAAGCATAACATTTTTTGTTCAAGTTAAAATACCTATCAAAAAATTAAAAATAACCATCATTCTTCAAAAAATGATACAATGTCATGGAACAACCAACATAATTCATATAGCCATGACTGATTATAATCAGGTGTTCCCTAGCAATGATATATGGGCTGGATGTATACAGTCTCATTCACGATCACACTGACGAAGATTTTCGGGGCATACGAAATGGCTGTACGTACAATGCTCCTAAAATTCTCCAGTTCGAGATCAACTTAAAAACGTTAACAAAAACTATACCGCTATAACCTTCTATTGAAAAGAAGGATTTTCGAAAAAATATTGCCATGCTTGGAATCCCTCGTACTGAGTCAGCAGCAGTCCCCTCCCCTACCTTGAGGTCCCTCCACCAAGCATACTTCATTGTTAGTAATGGTTAGATAGCTATAACGTGACGGATTTACGACCAGGATGAGATGGTCATTGAATAGGTTGTGTGGAACGAGAATATGGCAATCTGTGGGAAAAACTAAACATATCGGAAGCTTAGGCGTATCACAGAACTGTATGGAAAGGTTTAAAAAATCTACACAGAGATACATCTACGACACATCAGAACTACGGAAAACAAGGTCAGACAATTTTGGTTAATGTCACCAACCACCACGAACATTTCATCAAAATCATACAGCTTAAAATACTGCAATTTTATCAATTCCTGCAGAAGCTCCTGTGCTATCCTATCATCAAGGGGCATTTTGTTTTAAAAGTATGATCGACTCATTCGCGATGTAGGTGATGGAAAAATTTGGTTTTCTTCAGTAGTTATTTAAAAAAATCCAAACTTCACCCTACATTTTTGAAAATCTCTCATTTTGAGATGTAGAGTTTTGGAAAACACCACCCTGGCTGGCACTAAATCATCTATGTATTGGTGCCCAATGGAGTACGTGCAAGTATTTTTTAATTTTTTAAAATGACAGTAGATTCCATCCTGATAATTTTTAAATAAAACACACTGTCCTATGATAAGCAGTTCTTTTTCTATGACTTATCAAAGAAATATTCCTGAAATTCTGACGTCATTGCACCTGTCTCCACCTGGGTGGTACCCCCACTCACTGTGACGTCTGACCTCGGAAACTTTGAAAAATCATAGAAAAAGAACTACCATTGCAGGATGGTGCTGTTGGTGAGAAAGTTCTCAGAATAGAATCTAGTTTCATTAAAAAATAATACAAACCGCTTTTGTGACCCATGAGCATAGCACAATTACCCTCACAAGTTTATCCAAATCTGATGGTTAGTCATTTTATACAGGTTTTTGTAGAAGCTTCATTTGCAACGAGGTCTCTATTCAGGTTTCTATTACTGAATGAGCTGTTGCATTAAAAATAAAATTCGAAATAACTTGATAATTTATAAGTAGGGAGGTGTCATGGTAACTAAATGAGAGATTAAGCGGCCTGAAAAATATTTCTTGAGTAGAAACAGGCCTTTAAAATCGAACATTCAAAAAGTGGCACTGAGCTAGCGTCGTCATCACTGAAGGAAGCTGTAGGTCTAGCCAATAAGTGCGCTCAGTTCTTCGTGCTTAATAATTTTCAGATTTCATCTGGATCACAGTAAATCGAATAGGCAGTGGTTGTTTAACAAACGACATTCCTTCATTTTCACGTTTCTTTAGCAATAGTACTTTCAAATAAAAAAAAATCATGTGAACAGCCCATTCGAATTACCACCGAACCAGTACCAGAGTTCCCAGCTAGGTACCTCAAAACATGATGATTACACATGATGATGAAGCTGCATTATAAATACAAAAACTTACTATGATGTATGTTGGCGATGTGAATGATATGTGTCATGTCGTTGACGTTGCTCATACTAACTGAGCCAGTGGTGTTGAGGGGACGAGCCTTCTTGACGTTTATCGTTTGAACCCAAATCGAGGAACCGGCGTTGAAGACGTCGATGTGAGTCTCAGAGAAAACCAAGAGGTGGCCATCGAAGTAAGCTTTGATCAAAGAAAACACGGTTAGATTAGCAACTTAGTTTTCAAAACTACTAGTAACACTTCTTCTAGTGCAGTTTAAAACTCTCTCATTATCTGGGAATGAGGTTCAATATTTTTCTATATACCTACGTATTTTTTAACAGAGAAGCAACTTCTGCCTAATGACAAACTGTACAAAACTAAAACTAAACAGGGCAAATTGAATTTGCACCACTATTAAGGAAGATCATCAGCGCAAATGTGATCGCAGCTTCTGAAATGGTAGAAGCTTGCAGTAAGTTGTATATCACTGAAGGGCTTTAATCCTTTCAACCCGGCTGAGATCATGCTTCACTGACTGCCTAACCGGGAATGATTATGTTGGTCGGCACAAGCCCCACCCGTTTTTTCAGCGTGTTTGAGGTGGGTCTCTACTTTTCCACAGTAATTTCCTACCTACAGTGTTGGAAGAAGCATGATGAATTCATACTTAATGTAGTGTTCCTTAATAAGGATTGTAGTGTTCAATAGGCCCAAAAACGATTGGAAAATTGAAGCAGTCGGTAATTCAATTCCTGGACAAATGTGTCCCAGCAGGTTTATGAATGCAAAAACATGATGGGACATATACGTCCCACCAGGGGTGAAAGGGTTAAATAACGCGGGTGGCATGGCAACCTTAACTTTATGTGGCAATACTGTAAGTACTGCATTTGGTTGTTAGCATCCAGATCTGCTTGCTTTAGCACTCAGATACGTAATGAACTCAGGTTGTGTAAAGAATGGTCTAATGCAGGTCTATGTTACACCCTTACTTATTGCAACAGGGACGGCAGGATACATGATTTCTGTTTCTCTCGATTTCCGGCCCTGGCTATCCACGTAGATGGCAAGAGTGTGGAAGGCGAGAAGGAACTCTCCGCGCCCCAGCTCGACGGCTAACATCGCCTCTACTCCGCTGTAAGCGAGGAAACCAAGTAGGGGGTTGTCTGCATGAATCAAAGCTGTAACAAATAATGAAACGATCATGTAGGGAAAGTGACAAGTCCCAATTGGGGGCACAAAATTGAGAGGATACCATTTGAACTCAGCTCTTTATTCCTAGCAACCGGGTCCACTAACGCGTTGAAATGAGTTTTTGAACTTCTTCTAACCTCTAACCCACTAGGAGGAGGATGGAAGACAAAAGGGAAACTGTCCATAATACTGTCTTAGTCATAAGCACCAACAGCCATGGACAAACCCCAGTGGCGCTATCAACAGCTGACAGCGCTATGGTGACTATCAACAGGAACAGAAACATAAATAGCAACGACCTGATAAATTCTATCAAATTATTCATTAATTTATGAATAATTGATTGTTTTTTTGTTGATTGATTTATTTAGGTGGTTTTGATCTCTTAAATAAACAATGTTCCAACGTTTCGATGATAACGACCATTTCAGCATGATTTCAATGGTCACTGCTGCAGTCTGAAGGCTCTCAGAACTGGGCAAAAAAGTTGGATAGACATTTCTGCTACGTTGCCTTATGCAAAAAGTCTAGATTGAGAAGAATTTAAGGGTTTTACACATTCACCCAAATTTATTGCGAATTATTCACTACTCATCACAATACCAGAACTGCAATAATAATTTTTGGAAACCCTTTTCGGAAAAGCCTACTACTACAATATTGTGCAATGCTTCTATTGGTATTCAAGATGAAATTCTTACATTATCAAATCTATTTCACGCTGATCCTTTGTCACCTGTCTGCCCAAAGATTTATCGTTCGCCTAAATATACGATTCAGTCTCAAGCACATCAACGACAGATTTTGAACTATCTGAAGGATTGTTTTAACAAATCGGTTAGGTGGTTTTGTTGATCTCATGAATAAACATAATAATCCAAGGTTTCGATGATAACGACCAAGTCTGCGCAATTCCAACGGTTGACGCATTCTAAAGAAGCCGTACAAATCAATACAAAAAAGTTAGCATCGAAATAGGAACCGCTGAAAAAACTTTGGACTGAGAAGAATTGACAGCCTATTTCACCCTCGACTGTTGACTTCAAGACCGGGTTAAGCATTCACTCAATTTCCTACGTATGTGCCGATCAATGTTGGCCAAAATTGTTGAAGTTGAGCAAAAAGCCCCCACACCCCACCACACCTGATGACACTACCAGTTAGTGGGCAATTTTCAAGGGTAACAAATTCCCATTTTTCTGTGCCAAATTCTGTTCAATAATGGAAAATAACACTTATTTACCACATAAAGAGGTGTTTATGTCAGAAAGTCTAGGCAGAAAACGAGTGTGAAATTAAAATTTTTCCGTTCTCACCAGAAAAGAGGTACTAGGTACATTGCCGAGTAGTTCAACTCAAATCCTGCTTGGAGCGCTAGTGGATCACTTTAAATGATGTACAGAACCGCAATGGATGGATGAATGGAACCACCAATTTATAAATAAATTAGAAAAACATGTCCTCAAAATCAAACCAGGGGGAGGTTCACGAAAAGTCACAGCAAAGGTTCTTGAAGGTTGGCCATTTCTGATACTGGGTTGTTGGCAGCAATGAAAACCTTCCCCTCCAAACCTTCGCTCCGCCTCCTCTGATTAGCTATAGGCTAATCAGATGCCAATAGACCTGATACGTAATTTCTTGCCACATGCTTACTTTTAATCACCCTCATTAAAAAAATATCACTTATTTCTGAAAACAGGCTTCAAACTACCATTTCTCCAAAAACTCTGTGAACATTTTCTTCCAAGAAAAATTGTTGGCAATAATTCCACATTGAAACACCCATTTCTGCGCATCAAAGACCCCGTACACACAAACTTTTCTTTTCTGCAATCTTTCATGTGGGAAAGCATAAGATGAACACACACACACACACACCATTGCAAATAACTTCATGACTGTTGAACTCACAGACAGGATGATGATCACCGAGGATGGAATATACAGTGAACCCCGCTTGGTATCCGACGCACAGCCTCCCGTCCGAGAATATCTGCATGCAGTGTGCTTGGGTCGGCAGCATAACTTCCCGCAGCCGCTTGTGCCGGCTCTTCGTTCGAGTTATTTCATATATTATAACTTGGGAGGTATTCTGCAAATTAATGTATGATACCGTGAGTTACAGATAGATGTAGATGTTGTGACGCAGTACATAGTTCAACGATAGTGGTGACATTTGATCCTACCTGTCGTTTGATAGCTACACACAGGCAATAAATTGGTTGGGGCGCATGACACATCACGCCGGTACAGAAAGTTATGCAAGCCTTCGTCTCAGCCACTTTGATCCATTCCACTTCATGCCCGTCCAAAGCCCTCACCGGGACTAGCCGTACCTAAAACGAGATATAATTCTGACACGTTTCTAGTGACCGTTTATACTGTGAACCTGATGGCGGTGTGCTGGTTAACAGTCGGGACGGAAATTTTGGTGGTGTAAACTAACAGGACGTACTACTTTTGCGTCCTCACTACAGAAGGTAGAGAAAAGCCTTGGATTCGTGGTGAGTAGAAACAATTTATGTCCTCCAAAATGAAAATTTCCACTACCATTTTGTGTTTCCGACATCGAGGAACATTTTTGGCTCTGTGTCTGTCTGTCTGTCCGAATTCCTTGTAACGCCCATAACTACCCGAAATAATGGCCGAAATGGGCTGAAATTTTGAGGGTAGGTGCGGGTTGGTTCACAGATGGTCCCACACCAAAATCATTGAAAAACTATTGTAACTTTCGTCTGTGCATGCGCAAACGTGAAATACGTGAAACTCCCATAACTACTTTAAATATCGCTTAAATGAGTTCAAACGTGGAGGGTCTATCAGAAACAATACTTTGATAGTTCCAAACGAATTTCATTGGAATCGTACGGTAACTTTCCTCTGCGCATGCACGAACATGAGAAATGTTGACCATTTACTAGTAATGCTGTTAACTATGAAAAAAATAATCGTAGGGAGCTGAAAGTTTGACGGTATACCTACGCGGGTCAGACCGCCGATAGTCTCATCAAAATCATTGAAATCGTAAAGTAACTTTCGTCTGCGCATGCACAAACGTCGAATACGTGAAACTCTCTTAACTACTTTAAATATCGCTGAAATGAGTTCAAACTTGGAGGGTCGATCAGAAACAATACTTTAACAGTTCCACATGAATTTCATAGGAATCGTACTGTAACTTTAGTCTGCGCATGCGCGAACATGAAATGTTGAAAACATGTTGAATTGTTTTATCCTATAACGCAAGTTAGATAGTTTATTACTACTCTATTAATTGCTATTCAATCATTTTGACGCATCATTTTTTTACCAACTGATTCTACACGTCCATGTTACAATAAGCAAGGAACTTGGCAGACTTTTTTCTTATTTCTGAGGATTTTTTTTTTAATTTGATTGAAACAGCGAAACAGTATTGATCGATCAGTTAAAACGGCAGTAAAATAATAATAATTATAGGAATGATGAACACAGAATGACAAGAGATAATCACTGAATGGAAGATTGACGAATGTTTGGTTTGTTAGAACCTGACATGGAAAAAAACAGAAAACGTGCGTAACCTAAACATAACCTTTCTAACATCCATATCACGTCACAAAGTAGTAATAGAAAATGCTTGGAATATCAGGAATGCTAACTGCAAGGCAACATGGAAAATCATATCCTTTAACAAAAACTTTTTTTTAAACTATGTTTTTTGAGCTGTAGGTAAACTTTTCTCTGAAAATATAAACGCTACCGAAGTTCTATTTTTCTTATTGTTTAGGACAATGAGTAAAAAGAATTCCTGAATTCAGAAGAGCCCCAATACGTAAGTTTCGATAAAGGGTGTCGGGTGCCTAAGAATCGCACGGGTATTTTTTGGTTCCTGCAAAAAAAGATGAGCAGTCGAAAAAACTGAAGCAAAGTCAATCAAGGGCTGAGAATTTTATTACAAAAACCCTGAATTTTACGTACTGACCTTTTAAGTACTGACTCTGTAATCCTGGGGAATCATTTTTTTTTCTGGATGCTGTGTAAGAACCCACTTCCCACTGCTCATGCAACTTCGTTCAAACTCAGTTATTAGTTCAATGAAATAGGTTACAACAATAGCCAGCAAAATGTTTCAGTTTTGCAACTGCATGAAAGAGCAACAAACTGCTCGTTTGTAAAAAAAAAGTGCAAAATCTTTCATCTCGATTTACCGGCGCAGAGCTTAGGTGATCCGAGCATGAACAACACTATCCAATAGTACAAACCAACTGAAACAGCTGGGACAGGTAACTCACTTGACGCTGTCTGCCAGCCACCACTATCACAACTTGTTCGTCAAGCACGAGCTCAACCTGGTAGACTTTTTTACTCTCTCCGATCCGTGCCACTTCACTTCTATCCAGATCTAAACAGAACAGACCTTCCTCCGTTCCAATGACTAGACGATCTGGGTCAACAATCGTGGCTGACATCGTATTTTTAATAAACGTTTGTGTATTGTCGAGCACTTCTTTAGCTTGAAAGACCTGATAATGGAAGACAACAATGCATGTAACAGAACAGCAAACAACCATAAACTACAACAGGTATAAGCAAAACCAACAAAAATTTGCACAGAAAAACATGACTCAATGAGACTTAAGTACTTACGCAAGTATTAGGAAGATTATTTCTCTTAAGTATTCTATGAAGTTCAGTTAAAGCTACAACCCATTTGTTCTTTTCACTCTCTGAATCAGCTAACATTAAAGTATGGTTCTTAATACCAGGCGGGTCCATGAGAGAAGTAGTAATCTGAAAAAACAATACAAGAATCTAGTGAGGCTAAGGATACATGAATGTATTACTGGTGTTAAATCTGTAACATACAGCATTTTTCTAAGAACTTCCTCCACACCTTCACCCATTCAAACCTGGACATCAACCCCATTCACCAGCAGATTTGACCAGAAGCCACATCCACCCACATGTTCACATCGCTCAAATTCCTCACCGTGACTAACTTCTCAGAGTGATGGTAAGCAGTCATATGGTCCAAAGCAAAAAAGTAATATGATAGTAATATGATACTGTGATGGTGATGTGGTGAGGTTGTATGTTTTGATGTCTGATTTGTGTTGTACGAGTACACTGTAAAAAACTTGATTACGAAATCATCTTCCATTAAAAAATAAATTCTTGACGTTGTGACACAGTGAGAGGAGAGTGACCCTCGAGAGTCCCCCTCCTAGACCAGCGAGATTATCACCGGTTAAGAAGGGATATCGATTAGGCTTCCACTAAACGACCTTGTCTCCACAGTAAGAAAAAAAAAACGACTCGAGAACAGCCACACCGTCACACTCCTCCCGACATGACATATTTCTGGGTAGCAGAAGTATGACAGGGAAAAGGGGGGTTGAAAAGCAGTACGAAGTTCGGGTTCAGAACAGGAGATCTGAACAACTTCAAGGTGACTAACCTCCATCGTACTGATACTATGTCAATCACATTTACTGGTGGATCTCCTGCCAAACGCAAGCTGCTCATGAGAACAGCTGAAGCCATCATGACGTATGGTGCTGAAGTCTGGGCTGAGGCACTGACATATTTATCAAAAATACCGAGCCAGGATGGAGTCAGTTCAGAGAGCCCTAAGGATAAGCAGTGCATACAGGACAGTGTCTGGGCAGGCAGTGCAAGTTATTGCATGGGTTGTCCCAATTCATCTCACGGTGGACGAAAGGAGGAAAGTCTATGGGAGGAGAAATGAGCAGATCCTGCTAGCCAAGAAAGAAGAAAGGGAGGTAACTTACCATATGTGGCAAGACTCATGGAATATGGAAACAAGCGGACGATGGACATTCCGGCTGATAGGAGACATTTCAGCCTGGCTGGAAAGGGGCCACGGAGAGGTGAATTATTACATGACACAGTTTCTGACGGGCCATGGCTACTACCGAGCTTTCCTAGCAAAAATACGGAAAGCAGCTGACCCAACATGCAGGTACTGCAGACAAGAAGCGGATGATGCACACCACACTTTTTGTGTGTGCCCCAAGTGGGATGGTCTCCGGAGAGAGGTCACTGAAAAAGTGGGAGCGCCTACGCCCGATACAGTGGTGGCTAAAATGATTGAAAAAAAGGAGTACTGGGACGCAATGGCAGATTACGTAGTCGCCATACTGAAAAATAAAGAGGCTGACCTGACATGGGAATCTGAGCCATAATAATACCCAAGTATTAAGTAAGGGGAGAAAAAGAAGGATCCCTACGGGGCAGAACAACAGGGATATCCTGAAATAATGCTGGACAAGTAATTCCAGGATATCCCTTTACCAGAAGAAGGAAGTGGGGTTTTAGTTGGTATACCCAATAAGAGGTGAGCCCAACACTGTTGAAGAGAGCGGGGAAAAAAAACTGGTGGAGAACAAAGCTCCTACATACGAGAATTGGTAGAGAAAAAAGGTTGTCAGAGGTTGCTGTCCAGCAATTGAGCTCATATGGGCAACCTCTAGGTTATCAACCAGCATCCTTAGGATGGAACAACAACTATGGGACTTGTAAATTGGCACATGGCATTACTCACCGTCAAATGAGCTCAGTATACTTTAATTATACTAACACTCTAAAGGGGTGAAAGGGGGTGGGAAAGCCAATACATGTATGTATTATCAAAGGAAGTGGATGTTTGTAAAGGAAGCCTTCTGGGAATCTTTGGGCTTATCCTTCTGGTAAGCCCACAAAAAGTGGATGGAGTACGGTGAATTGCTCAGCGCACACTGCCAGAACAACGCTCTGCTACCATCTGACATAGTCAGAGGAGGACCCTCCCCCTCCTAGACCAGCAAGATTATCACAGGTTAAGAAGGGATATCGATTAGGCTTCCACCAAACGACCCATCTCCACTGGAAGAAGTAACAACTCGAGAACAGCCAATCTTCATTGATCTTTTGAACCCCAATGCCATCATTCATGGGTCATTGCACCATCATTCTGATGAGGACTAATGCAGGAATAATGAGAGGACTTATTCAATCATGCTTAGGCCCCAGAGAAGCCCATTAGCTATGCAGCTTTTGGCGTAATACTGTACTGATCAGTAGCATGATGTGTGCGTCTGCTTCAAAAGCTTTGTTCCAAGCACGGCGAGTTTTGTAATGTATTCGGCCCAGAACCTATTGTCCAAGAAAACTCAGTTCCAAGCAACTTCATTTCTGTAACTCAATTTCCACACCATGTTCCCACCTTTGCCGGTGTAGAAACTTTCCACACTCAGTTCAAGAAATTTTTCGAACCCACCAGGGAAGAGTTTCCAAACTCGAATAGAAGGAAACCTTCTGGAACCTCCCTACAACTTCATTTCTCTGCTCTCACGCTAAACGTGGTGGAAGCCTACCCAGGTCTCATTTTCGTTTTTTTTCTTTTGGCTGTTCTTTGCAGTGTTTTGTTGTTTTTGAAGTTATTCTTTGTGCTGGAAAAAATCACTACGGCAGTAGGTACACTTTATGAAGCTGGCGTGGCCTGGTGGTGGCTTGTACCAGGTTATTATTTGATGGTTATCCACGTTCTGTGACCAATGCTACACTAGCACTTGCGGTGCTTCCATCCACAAGTTCCAGATGTTCCAACCGATGAGCTACTGAACTGAGAAAAATCCCCACCTTTTTAGTTCGGGTTCGAAAACTCAAGAATTCAGTTATGGTGCCTGGAACAAACCTGGAGATTCTGAAGGCCTTCGAGACTTCGAAACATGATACTGAACATACCATATGGTACTGTCCAAAAATCCAGGAGTTATGTTTTTCATAGTCGTACGATCTACACAAGTTCCAAATAGTGGACACCTCTATAGCAGACGGGTTTCATTCATCATGAGTGTTCAGTACAGGGATGTTTCACTGAACCCATAATTAAGAATCTGAACTGGTAACAGACTCAGTCACAACACAATCAAGAGAACAGTTTTGGAAGAGGTTGGTAGTGAGCATGGTGGCTAACAGGGATAGATCTTGTCACTTTTTGCTCTTCCACCAATAGTAAGTTTGAAGCAAAACAAGTTCAAGAAGGGATAACAACTGGAAATCTGGAACTCGGAATCTCTGGATAGAAGGATGGTTGCATCTGGTTCTGTAACCGAGATCTCCGAGTTTCTAAACTTTTTCAGACCCATGTTGTTGGGGCATGTGCTATAATTTGGGACGATACCGTCTATTACCGTTCTAAATTTTATACGACGATATTCTTCTCTGATGTTTTAGTTCCAGGTGTCCGAGCCAACGGGGTTTGGAACCTAGGGCTTTTTAGAACTTTAAAAACTCCCCATAGGTCTAACTTTGGTTGGGACATGCATACTTTTAGGGATTTGGACCACCCCATCCCATTTTGCAATAGCCGTGGCCTGAAGAAGGTTGAGTCGAAACTAATTCTTAAGCTTTGCTTAAGATTACTTCTGAGACTGCTGATACAAGTGGGTTTATGGAGGAGAATTCAACAACCTCATCACATGCACGAAGTAAGATCCTATAGAACTATTGAAGGAACAATATGTGGCATGTACTGGTTTGTGTGGAAGAGACAACTCAGAACATCAACTGAGTCAACAATAACAATTTGACTTACTCTAAATATGCAAGGAATATCCTTTTTAGTGGCGTGTATCACATCAGAGTCTCCGACACTCGTCACAAGGAAATGCTCATCCCTCATGTCCAGAACTTGTGAGACGTAAACGGAAGGCAGCGCGTTTCTGTCGGGAGATATATCGTATAGAAAAAGCTTGAAGTCGCAGACAACCACAAACTGTCGGGACCAGCCTTTCTTCACTCCCCCAGTCTTGGGAACTTTCACGTAGCCTTCGTATGCTGTGCCTATTCCGCGTGTTGGATCAATACCCAAGGGCCTTTTGGCTGCAATAACGACAGAATGTCAAGATGTAAATCAGTTGTGGTAAATACAAAAACCAAGGACAAGGTACAGATTAACAGAATCTACAACTGAACTAATAAAATGTGATAAGCAATAGGCCTTTTCCACCTGGATCCACCTATACATGAAGCTGAGTCCAGACAGAGCAGTTACAGCGCAGTCCAGCCATAAATACATCATCGGGCTCCCACAGTTCATGAATTCTACGGTTTTACAAACTGTAGAAAAAAGCAACCTAATTCAGTACTGGGCAAACCTGAATTAGGTTGGATACTGATGTTAAAACATTCTCAATTGATTACAATATTACAGCAACCTTTGGGATTAGTGATCACTTGCGATAAGCTTGAGTAATGTTATAATACTTTGATAAGAGGTGTAATGAAGTTGCCCCAGCTACTTACATTTCAGCTAAATTGTTCAAATTTAATTCCTGCTAAATTGTTCAAATGGATTTCGTAGAGTTTTAGTACTGATGAGCACTGGAGTCTTTGACCAGACACGGATATTCTATTACAGATACACTGATTAGGTAGAAAAAATACCTGAATTTATATATCACTTTCATTACAAAGACCAGAATGACGAACTTTTATCATATTCCCATCAAAAGAGAAATTCCAAAACCGTTGTACGACCGGATTGAACAGTTTTATATTTTCACAACAGAAAGTATGTTAGGCCGGTGACCAGACCATCGACCGTAACAAACAGTAATTATTAATCACAGTTATCTGTATAACATCTCTCACCATCGTCGTGGTCAACTACAGTCTGACAACTGAAACCGGCATAACTATATGATCCCTGTGATCCTATATGATTGTGTTTCTAGTTTGAATAGACAATGTTTCAATAACTCCTTCTTCCATTTGAAATGGGTTTCCACAATTTCATGGCGAGTCATTTAGTTCGTATCCCATCAACAGGCTACGCATTCCCCTTAGGTTGGTATTTTACCCATAAAATCAACTCCAGCACTGTGTAAAATTACATGAATGTGACGGATCGAAGACATATTCGAAGCTTTTTCGACTCTCCCCACCCCGAATGTAGGTCAGTGGTCGGGTCGTGTATGGGGCCCTTAAGGGACTCTGAGAACATGAAAACCTGTTTTCGAGTACCCATTTATGTTACGGATTAACTGATGATGCACAAATAAATTAACAAATTAAGGAAACAATAATAAATTAACAACAATAAATAAAATAATGAGTGAAGAACAGTAAAAATAACATCAAATCATCACCAGCAAGAGATGTCATTTGGACTTCAACTGTACTGGAGCTAAAAGGTTCCCTTTATTAATATAAGTACTTACTCGATTACATGACAGGTAGAACAGTTCTAACTCGATCCAACTCCAGAGTTCACACAAGTACTAAATCTTTCACAAACTACAACGACCTCTAGTTTCGCTTAAAAGAGGTGCATAATTTATTTTTCTCTGGGCAGATAATCAACTAAATGTGCAAGGAGAAATATCAAACAAGGGTGAAACAAGCCCGGTGAATCTTACGGCCTAATTCAGTAGTAATCCATAGTAATATAGAAAGCGAATTGCTTGTGTTCATTTTTAGAAACACATAATATCAACAATATTACTATTTTACACGAGTCTGATAAGGTTTTGCGCTGACACCAAGCCTCCAATCAACCACAATATATTTCGATAAACTATTCAAAGAATATTGTAACTACTACAAGGCGTACTCACAGGTATATTGTCCTTCAGTAAAATAAAACAAGATTTCAAAAAGTCTTAAAAAGAGTTAAATTCAAAAATCCGGTTCTCAAAAACTATTATGTAGGTAGGCGCTGAGCAATTTGAAAAAAATTGACTGATTTGAGTTTACACAAACTGACTGACGGAGCTGTGGAAACCGAGTTTCAATCAGCGTATAACCGCTATATGAAAAAAATGCTAAGTCGGTATTAAAACGCAATTTCCAAGCCGCTTAATTGTTGTTCGACACCATCGATTTACACTAACTAGAGGAAGAGAACCATACCATGCACGGGTAGTTTAGTAGACAGTAGTGTTCGGAGCCAAGGGAGTTGTCCAACTAAATTTCCTAGTGCGTTTTGAGATAGGTATTTCCACAAATACGCTGCAAATTATTACACAACGGTTTATTATTTACCTGTCTAGATGCCCCTTCTGCATAGATCACTGTTTTCTGTGGTCAATACCTACCTCCCCCCACGAAAGCCCTAAATCGAGTACTGGAGCCAGCCGGGCAATCATATTTCATAAATATGTGGTGGAATCAAGATTATATCATTATTTGTTGTTACCATGAAGCATTTAACGTTTATTCAAATTAAAAAAGTAAGTACCTATCAACAAAATCCAAAATATTCTTCAAATTATATAATACATGGGATCAACCAACTGGATTTCATATTAGCCACACGTTACTATAATCAGGTTTTCCGCTGCAATGATTATCTGGGCTGGAGGTATACCGTTTCATTCACGATCATGTTGACGAAGCTTTTCGGTGCAAACGAATGGCTGTACGTAAAATGCTCCGGGTGGTTTCAAACAATTCTAAAGTTCGAGATCAATTTAGAAAAAATGTCAAAAAAATCATACCTTCTATTAAAATACGGCATTCGGGAAATTTCAACCCCTGTTTTTCACTCCCTAGAGATGAGTGACAGTAATGTCGAGCTTGACCTCAAATGGGGCCCACAAATTTCATTAATTTTGGTTCACGGTAATTTGAACAATTAAAATTTCCGGTCATGTTGATAATCTGAATATAGAAAAACGCTGCAAAGTCCTTGTCACATGGGTTTATTATTCTATTGGAGTTCTAGAGATTTTTGTTGGCTGTTAGATGTATTGTTTCTTTCATGTGGAATGATTGAAATAGCTATTTCTGATGATTTCCACCAATTTTGGCCCCCAAAACATGAAATAGGTACGCTTTTTTTTTTCTTTTTTTTTTAAGATCACCTTTGATCATTGGTAGTGGCATTTAATGGTCTTGATTCACCTGTTTACACTTTTTCCAATGTTATTGTACACATTGATGGTGATTTCCAGACAGTTTTCCAGGTTTTTGACTCATAAAAAACCAATTTTGGGAGCTGAACCTTTGGTAAAACCTCAATTTCCGCGTCTTTGGTCAAAATCGACTTCATATTCGGTCTTCTCGTCCTCAAAAACATGGAAAAAGATACCTCGAAAGCTCATGTTACTAACATGTTGTTAAAACGCAAAAAGTACCTATTTTTATACACATTTTCACTCATAACACCCCTGGGTATATTCCGATCGGGCTGAAAAGTTTCGGGACACAACTAGGGCCCAAATGGAGCATGTGTGCGAAAGAACGACTTTTTTAGATCTAAAATGAAGCCTGTACACGTGATACGGCGTACGGCGGACGGACATTGCATTTTTGGAATCTACGCACCTTGAAACGGAAAAGAAAAAATTTTGAGGGGGTGTTATAAAAATTTTTTGCTGAGCGAATACATAGGTGTATTATTCACAGAATAATAAACCAAAATGGACTGAAATCTGGCACTGGTTGAGGAAAAGAGATCGGATCCGCACAAACATTCAACCAATTACACTGCATTTCACGGTGGCATCTAAAGAAAATACTATTAATATCACGAATTCAACTTTTATCAAGTAGCTCCGTAGAGTGCACAAATTCAAGGCCTCAAAACAGTACCGAATATACAATGGAGCCCTGTGCCCTGTTGGTCGGGTCCTATGTTACACACGCGGGTATTCCACAGCTCCCAAAGAGGTGAAACCTACCATCTACTTTACTAGCCGTACCCATGCTTATATTCATATAAATAGTATGCACATGCTCCTCCAGGGAAGTGTTGGTGTGGTGTGAGGGGACAGAGGAAGAAAATGGATTGAGGGAGGAAACAGGAAATATTGACGATGGGATGTGCTGGAGTGGCTCCATTGAAAAATGAAGTGCAGATAGGAATTATTATCTGGATTATCCTGGATAGTTGGTAAGCTTCAATCCAACACAAACATCGATTTCAGATTGTTACGAAGGACATACATCATTTAGGTTTAACAATAATAATATTACGAAACAAATACTCACTTTGGTTTGGAGGTACGGGGCAGATTGGAGGTACTTTGATGCAGCAAGACGAATGGCACGTGAAACCGCAGGCGTCACAAACTGCGCCTTGCCGCGTGAGCCCGACCATCAGTGACGTGCAGTGTGAACACTTGGTCGGCGAGTTGAACGTCCTGATGAGGAACTGATGGGATTTCGGCTTCGGCGGCAGAGAATGTCCCATCGCTGCACCCTGTAGAGGAAGGTAAGGCGATGTTAGGTCTTTCGGCAAGCTGCACGGACGTATAGCGGACAGAATATGAACAGATTCTATGCATCCAACAGACTGTTGTAAGTGGTCGTCATAATCAACACTGCTGAAAATGGCTGCATACCGAAGTATTCCCAAACTTTGTCTCAACTGCTTGTTTGTTGTGCCTTTGGTTGGTAACTAAAGATGAAGACATTAGTAACATCTACAAACACATGCCACTTGAGGTACGGTTAGGTGGCTTTGGAAAAAGACGCCATTTCATCAATGTGCCTCATCAAAGTGAGCCCTCAGCTCTGACAAAACCAAATAGACCAACAGCACATTTGGTTTGGATCACCTGATTTCATGTCCCTGGGTTCCTGTAGGTATATCAAAACATCAGTTCACATGGGTACCGATCAAAATCCAGAATTTTGGATCTCATACGTGCCACTACTTTGGTAGCAACTTTGGATTCGAAGACAGGATTTTCAGCACACTTTTGGATCACCTGATTTCATGTCCCTGGGTTCCTGTAGGTATATCAAAACATCAGTTCACATGGGTACCGATCAAAATCCAGAATTTTGGATCTCATACGTGCCACTACTTTAGTAGCAACTTTGGATTCGAAGACAGGATTTTCAGGCCTTGTGTTACAATGCAGATGCAGCATGTATAGTACCAGTCCTATTTAAATTTTATAATACTGTAGGACTAAAAATCCACAATTTTTGTTCTCATCAGCACTTTCGATAGGCAGAGACCGTCGTTTACCAATAACAGGCTACATTTTACAAAGTTACGCACTGCACCTCTAAACCTGTACATACACACTCATGTAACAATTGTTTACCATGCGGTCTCTCTTGACCACGTCTGGGAGAAGACTAAGCAAAATGGATACCAAATTAATATAATAAGGATAGAACATAGGTTTACGAAACATTTTTAATACTTCCATTTCCTACCAAGGCAATTCCTCTTAGGGTTAAACTATTAAAAAAAACTATACTGGTACCTATATTAGCAGTTTTTTTTCCCTGTGCCGTGAATGACATGAATTGCTGCACCCTCATTTTATTAATACTTACAAGAAAACCTGGCTTTCTATACTTTCCCTTTAATAAACTGAGTTGAGAACTCAAGCTCCAAGCTGCCCTGATATCTATGTGAAAGACGAACAACTTTTACGTGACGTACAAAAGTATCATACGTAAACCTATGCCGTAGGTAGTATTCTCGGATTAGGGGTCATAGCAAGGGTGCTCTTGGTCCAGATGCCAACGGATGTATCCAGAGATATCATACGTCACATCTTGGGTGTATCTCAAACGTTCCGCGTCAGACATATTTCAGATGTTTTCCACGTCTGCCTTCCGTTAGGATGATATTAATTTGCTGACGTCCAACTGACCAATGTATCACTGGTTTGTGTCACTGGTTTCGTCAAATAATATAGAGAGGACCGTGATATACCTTGATGAGCTGATAATGGATGATGTTGAAGAGGAATGATGCCGATAATGTTTGAAATGAAGTAATGCGCAAGATAGTAAAAGTTATGAAAGAGTAAAACATTGTAAGTATATTAAAATAACGTCATAGCTGAAAATATAAACGGAAGCAAGTTATTAGAGCAATCGTAGCACAACTTACGATGCTGATTTCCGACAAGTTAGACTTGCTACTTGCGATCGAGGGGGCTCGGTTGTCCTCGATATCTGCGTCGTCACTCTCGACAGAACCGGCCGTCGTTTCCTTGAGGAAAGCTCCCAGGTAAGACATCTGAGACGAGGCACGCTCCAGGACTGGACAATTGAAAACGACAGAACACATAGGACAATCACATTTAACACGACAATCAACCGACAAGAACCCGAAGTACCAGAGACCAACTACCAGAACAGAAAACTACAGGGGTTTCTAGTCGGCAAAGAACAAGAGCCTGTCACCAATATTTACAGAAAATGATGATATTAGAAGAATGTGAACTACATACGGATTTTTCAAATGACAATGAGGAGCAAACGTTCATTCCTTGAAAATTTCTCAATGCCAGACTGAAAATCTGTACAGAATGCAACAGCAATGCATCCAGGAGGTGATACACGAACCTGCACGACTGTGATGTTCGTCCAAAATACTTTTGTCGGTTCGAGAATTGCTGGGCACAAAGTGCCTTTGAATTTTATATTAAATAGAAACTCAATTTTATATTAAATGGAAAAAATTCGATCTTCCTTCCTTGTTCAAAAATCAATGTTGACTACTATCAAATGCTTACGTAATATGCCTATTTCGTTCAAAACATCTTCACTAACTTGGCTATGTTACAAAATGTAGAAAATATTGTTACACAAATCAAAAATGAACATTTTCAACATCCAACGATAAAACGAGGGATCCATTCGATCTAGAAAAAGGTGACAATTACCTTTATAAAGGTTTAGGAATGGACGTTCTCTAATCCAATAATCCGTCTCAAGATGGTAGGCATCTATGACAAAACTAGAGCAATAATCAAACCGAACAAACTGAAGGAGTTCACGTTCAAGATATAAGTTCGTCGTACTGAGTACTTACCATAATACAGGAACTATATATTATGATCTAGACAAAAATACTGTAATTTTTAAAAGCGCATATTTACCGCGTACCCAGAAAAGTAGCGTTGGATAGTATTATTCTTTTCTTTTTTTTTAAACCAAAATTATCACGAAAACAGAAAATTATAGAAATTAGAAATCAAATGTGAAAAAAGACAACAAACGAGTAAGCATGGGTGGTTGAAGGATGAAAATGTAGGGGACCGAACCAGTGATGTGATTAATTTTAGTGCAAACTTAACTTGCATGAAAATGAAAATGTGGGTCTGGGAGGAATCAGTACAAGCGTGATCTTGAATGGAAGAAGTGAGATCGGGGTAGAATAATTATTATTGAAGTTATGGTGGTACAGAGTGGCACAGGACATGATGATGTGCGTTAGAGCTGTGAAATGAGTCAGTCAATTAGGTACTACAAATTAAAATAAAAAAATTAGAATGGAATTGTTAATAATTATTATAATTATTATTTACAGCAAGGCTGTCAACAGAAGACAATCCTAATCTTTGATCAGTTACCTTTACAAAGAAACTCAAGTTTGAATAGTAATTCAATATGGCTATAGTCGCGGAAAATAATATTGCCCAGTGAAAGTGGACTGTCCCCTCTACATTCCCTGGCTGCACCCCGACCTAGTATCCCCGCTACTGCAAATAACTGAATATCGAGGTTCTAACGTTACTTCATAACAACCTCCACAACATTGAAATAATCGCAAACTTTAAATTCAGGTGGACAAGTAAAAAGGGAAGTTACTGAAAGGAATTCAACGTTCAAGACTGCAGATGTGAAGCACTAGACGGCGTAACCATAGACGACTGGAGAAAATGCGTGGCCCATTCGAAAATCTTCAAGAAGAAGATTTCATTAAAGCAGGACTCCGTGATACAACAATGGAACTGATTATCATTAATTTGGCAGAGGGCATCAGTGATGATGATGATTGTTTTGAATATCTTGACAGTTACGAACATGAGGATGGAGGGTGATTGCTATGAAACTGAGTGAGGTATGCAGCACCATCTACAGTATAGTACCTACGTACTTTGACCAATTTAGTTCTTTCAATTATTTTTCTCTTTCTATTTTTGGTTTATTGTTCAATAATAAACTATTGTAATCACTATGGTACAAAAAATAATTCCCCTCAAAATTTGTTCGTTTAATTTCAAGGTTCTTAGAATCTGAAAAACGAATAAAAATTGTTCCGTCCGTCCACGGAATGCCACCTGCTTAATTTAAATTAAAGTACGTCATCACCTTCTTAAAATCGTTGTATTAGGCGGTATTATTTTTGATCGTGTATGTATAAATAAAAGTTAAAAGAATACACTGCCGATAATAGTTTTTCTGCCTACTTTCTATACCTACAGTCCTAAAATGACCCAACTTTTTAAGAATCTTTTTGCTGTATACACTTCCCCGGCAGCATGCTTTCTGATGTAATATAACTACTTGGCCAGGAATTAGGAGCCCAAGAACGGCTGAACTAGACAGACTGCGTCACTTTCACTGGACAATATCCTTTCTCTCGAGACTGGAAAAAGGATTCAAAACACTTCAACATAGTTGAGTTTTGCACGGCCCCCGCTGCTTAACCCTCCAGTTAGGTATCTATGCCTTCAAGATTATAACTCAGACATGGATTGTGAATAGTAAAGATAGCGGATGTAGTATCCACAGTTCTGCATCCTAATCATCCGTTGTAATGCGGTAATGCAAGTTATAATTCAGCTAAGATGCCGGTTGGTCAAAAATGAAAAATATATACAATTTTTATTACCCCAGTAAATTACTGTTCATAGGTCGGGTTTCGAGATGGGGAAACACTCAAAACACATGCAGCAATCCGGCAAATCCCACACACGTCTACGTTACCGAGTGGCGACGCACACCCAAGTCAGAAATATATTCGAACGATGAGAAGGATGAGGCCCCACAGGCAGCCAGTGACACCAAGAAATAGTGGCATCGTGTCTACAAGAAAATATCTACCATGCAGTCTAGCGCTGGACCAAAGTGCAAATATTTTGAAAAACAGCGGGTGAGAAAAAAATAGATTTATGCAAGATCCTGCGATCACGCTCATACTGAAAGATTAAAAACTTCAAAGAACGGTTCATCATTGGACTTCCTATTTGTTTTAGCACATTTGCTGACTTTCACATTTCGCGATCGCAGTCACTTTCAAGAAAATGGAAAAGTGCCTAAATTGAGGCCAGAAAGATGGAAATCTTATATAACTTCATTACATAATTTATTATGCATAGTCACAGTAAGAAATGCAGTAACATTTACTTGGACGTGATTTCATAAAAATGTTCAACAGGAATCACAGAAATTATTTACATAGATGAGTCAAGTGACTGAGCGAATTGGTTTGCTAAAGAATATTGGAAATGGACGTGAAAATGGATTATGAACATTTCAAATAATCTACAGTAGAGAACACTCAAAATTCCTTCTAGACATTCAACCTAGGAAACAGTTCTCATTTGATACACATGTGATAACAACAACTACAACTCTACAGTTCATATTTAAATGGCACCTGTGGCTCATTAGTGTCAACATAATGTCGGGGTTATAAACACACATCAAAATTAAAGAATAACTTTTTCCATCTTTCTGGAGTTTCTTTGTGAAATATTGTTCCAATTCATCAACATGCAAAGCTTTGTAGAAGAATATGACATGATAGATGAGGTAGATGGAGCAAAGTGCCCAAAGGAAGACAGGATCGCTTATGAGAACGGAAATGAACATCATAGGCATGCACTGATGGAAGTATTCGAATGTAGCCAACACCAGAACGAAACCAGTAGTGAGACGACGATGAGTTGTGGACATGGAATACGTGCATTTTTATGCGACTGAGCAGATGGGATGATTAAACTGCATGCATAACTGAGCGTGCCTGTGTCTTTGGACTTGTAATTTTAAAATACAGCTAAAACTTGATGGGAAACCTTAAGCATCAGTAAATATATCGATACGTGAGATTCCTGAATGAACTGTTCTACAAAGACAAATGAATGTCCTCTGAAGTTCGACAAAATAAAGATGGTAATAACGTTCTCCTCGTTCATCGTTATTTCGAAAGCCTGTTTTCATAGATAGATAAGGTTAACTAATAAAGTAAAGGCATACTACAGATAAAAAGGAACGTAATATTGAATACTGACTGCCTGAAGTTATGTGAGGAATCAGTTACCAGCAAGTTTCCTTAGGAGATCATTAGGTCCCGAAATAAGACTGATAAGAAAGACGTATTTTTTTAACGAGTTCAAGCGGAATTTTTAGAAAACAACAGAGTCAGCCTTGACAAAAATAGTGTTTTCATTATCACCCGAATATGAGAGATGAATATCAATGAAAAACCAAGGTTGGTAACTTCGGTTCAACAACTGTTTCTGCTACGAGGGTAACACTGTTTTCTGGACCATGTTATAGCTCTTATCAGCCAAACTCTCAGATAGTAGGGCTTGTGATGCCATTTCATTGTGCTACTAAGTTGCTACATAATATGAAATAATTAATATATTTTAGTGTGATACGAAAACAAAGAAAAGATCTTCCTTCTCAATCTCCTATTCTATTCTAAACATAATTCTTAGTGCTACATGAGCTAGTGGATTAAAATAATAGGTACATATAATAATTAGGTGATAATTTGCATAACATGAATATTTACAAAGATATACCAAATCATAGTGACGAATCAAGTGCCAGCTAACTACTACACGCTAATGAATGGACCAAGCACATTGGATGGTATGTTCCTATACTCCTTACGTTGGCATATACTGTGAAACGGGGCTTACGGACAAAATTATAAGGTCCCGACAAGCAAATTGGCATTCCACATATTTTGCTGGCATGAGAACGGACAGGATTTCTCAGTTCAAACTCAAACACAACTTCTGCCCTTCGTTTGTTTTTCCTGCTGGAGGGTAAAACAAACACAGGAGGTCGATTCGCTTTTTTGAAAAATGAGAAACGAGGATATAAATTTTGAGAAATTCTGACTACTGTATGAATTACCTGATGAAATGTGACTTATATTTACATACTGACAACAGTAGGCTGATTTTTTGTATGATTCGCATTTCCGCTTAAAAACAACCCTTTCTGCTACAATCCTGTGTATAATGGATACATCTGACGTTCCCGCGAGTGTCTGTTATATATTTCACTATATAACTTGTTTTGTTCCCCAATCCCGGTATTGTACCTCCAATCCCAATTTTTATACCACTTGGATGTCTATTTGACATGTTTGGCTTGCCAGTGTGGGTAGTGTTTAAAGGAAGTTCCACTATTCCACAATACAAATAATAGCTTGGTAACAGTTTGCAAAAAAAAAAATTTTTTTAAATCATAGGAACGAACAGCTGAAAGAGAACAAATACGAGCATATTGTATGATCACTGTGCAATAATGAACTTATGGAAGACTTACAACCATCACCGGAGTCAATCCTCCCCTGAAGTTCTTTGATTTGCATTTCTTTTCTTTTGAGCTCATGAGAAAGTGCTTCGAATCTTTGTCTGAAATCTCGCATTTCCCTAAAAGAATCAGTGAAGTTGAATGAAAAACAACCACAACTTAGTAGTAGAATTAGTACAAAATCAACAATCTACAGCAACGTGGATAAATTAATATCAACGTAAAAATATAGCGGAGCATCCTACATACTTTTGTGAGGCAATGAGATCGGATCTTGTTTTGCTGAGTTCCTCGCTTATTGCAGTTTTGGCTTGTATTTCCGACTGAAGGCTGCTCTGCAAGTTGAGAAGCTCCATCTTCTCTAATTTCTGACTTCTCCTATTTCTCCAGTTCTTGTCCTGAAGTCAAGCGAATTATTGATAAAGATGGGAAACAATTCGGTCAAGCTCCAGCAGCGACTCTGAATTGTCGACAGGGCTTAAACCCCCTAGCGTTTCTATGGGCCAACGAAATGTAGAACACTTACAGTGGTGGACAAATTGGCTGAGCTCGATGAGTGTTTCAAAAACTCTAATTCTTCCGTCATCTTGGTGGCAAGTGCTTGCAGGTAACCTCTAGCGTCCTTTTCATCGTTGACCCTTTCAAAAAGGAATGGTATCACATTTAGAACAGAGTCCCAAGTGGACATTTAGAATACCACTTAGTATGTTACAGGTGTTTATATTTGAGCAATGGCTCCAATATGATACAGTCTAACTAACCACTTTAAGGTTTCACGTGAACTCAAGTTTGATTTATGAAGGTTTATACTCATATACACGTCGAATGATATTGGATGACATTATCTCAAGAGAAACTATACCAAGGCACAGAACTCCACACTTTCAGGGATCTGTCACGATTCTCATGCATGTTACTGACTGAGTTGATTAGAAAGTATGTCAACTTTTAATAATAGCTTAATATAGCTTAATACTGCACTTGACATCATGTTTGTACAAAAATAGGGTACAACCAGAGAAAAACGCTCCGTTCGTTTTTCCAAAGGCTCTTGGAAACCGGGACTGAAGCTAGGCAAAAACTGCACACAAAAAAGTGATGACATATGTTGTAGAGCGAATCTACTCTGACTGGTTAACACCATTGAGCTGAGTGGCTGGATGTGGCCATTTGCAAAATAAAGGCCCCAGTTCACTGTTCTACCGTGAGATTATTTTTGGGATAATCTACCAATATTACAGAAATCGAGCGTTGATTTTTTTTGGGACTGTGATGAGAAATCGCAAGTTCTGCTGCCCCAGCGTCCACAGGAGTCACACACTTCCAAAAATCACGAACTTCCACATGTTGGAAGCAAATTTTCCTCTAATAGTTGTTTTTCTCTCAAGTGTGTGAAAGGATGAAGAGAGAAATCCGTACCAATAATTTCAAGTTTTTGACAGACGATTGAAGGCTACAACGCAGGTAAGAAACAAAGAACCCAGGGATGAAACCCTTCCCAGCTCTGTAGAGCTTCAAGCCAAGTTAAAAGTCAATTCAGAAAGTGATGTGCAACTGAGCTTAAATGGAGACAATACTCCTAATGTCAGTATGTTTTTGGCTTATCTTCACTGGCCATTTAATTTGATCCTAACAATCCAAACGAAACAATGAAACAGAGCGAAATGTATCAAGCTCACCACTGGATAATTTCGGCGATCTGGGCCTCCCATTGAGCAATAGCCTCTTTCTTTGTACGCAGATCCTCGTAGTCATCTTCCAATTGCCTCCTCTCCACTTGCATCTGATCCAACCGTTCACTCAGCTAAAAACATAAATCCAATACAATTTCCAACACGAAATCTCCTCGATAAGAACCATTACGACCAGTTGGCTGGTATTACAGTCACACTACTTCTTACCGTGTCAATATCCATAGCGAGTTTCTTGTTCTCTTCAAGAAGGAGCAGCCTCTCTCGTTCATGCCTTCGAGCTTGTTCTGTGAGCGCCTCTTCGCTGTCTGTCATGTTTTCGAGTCGAGCGGTATCCAGTTTGTCTTTGGTAGCTTGAACCTATAACACGATGAATCCAATATTGTAGTCAGGTATTGTCTCCTAGTACATGCCTATAAATTACACGAAGGACCATGCTCGCATCCTACAATTATAAACCCTAAGTCCCTCCAACGTCACTGGGCGAGCCTGGATGGCATGGATACTGGGGTGGTATCCATGATGAATAACCTCATTTCACCAGTTCATTCTGGCTGGCTGCGACCTTGACGCTGTCACATCAGCTTTTATAATTTGTTTTCAATGGAGGCAAAATGGCGAAGCTATAGAGTTGATTTGGTATTAAACACATCAACCATGAACAACAAATCGTTTGGTACATAAACAAGGTACCCTGACCACACTGACTGACAAATGAGCACAAAACCACTCTCGTTCACCAGGCAACAGTAGTGAAACTTACGGGTAGGAAGTGTTAACTCACAGTAATAGATATCTATGCTCAAAGAGTAACGACAATTTTTCCAGATTTCCTCATCCCTTTCCTGCCACAGACGATCTGCGATGGACACCAATTACGTTATTAATTATTGTATTTTGTGTGCGAGATATTTCAGCTTCTGAGTTTGAATGTACGAATATATTTTGCTATTCTGACGGACTATAAGGAGAGAAGGTATTGGATTGAATGTAGGGGATTATTCGGCAGTCTATTCACCTTGGTAAGGTTCTTTCTAGAGATTCAATGAAGAGGTGTTTGAGGGAAACTTGATGTCTGGTCCAGTGAAACATTAATATCAGTGTCACTTGTTGTCCATGCATGGTACTGTACATCCCCCCCCCCCCCCCTCACACTATACACTACCCCCCCCCCCCCCCCGACCCTCCATAAATTCCTAGTAGGTACGGTATGAAGATTCTGAAATTAATATCTATCTATTTAGAACATTCAAGTGGAAAATGTTCGCCTTCAAACAGAATATTTTGTAATACCGATTCAATATAGAGAGAACATTCATGTTCTAACGTGGATGTAGTCGAAAACGATATGTTATCTCTATTTAACCAAAGATGCTGAAATCGGTTATGGAAATTCTCCTGAAATTATTACTCTTGTACAGCCACATAGCAGACAGCATCTTCCTGGTAGTTGCAAGTGGCTTGATATCCTCAGTAGTAACGCGATGGATGGTGATTTACTACTACCACAAAGTGAGCATTCTTCCACTGTGACGTAGTAAGCTTACATGAGTTATAACCACACGTTCTATCAACCCCCAACCTTTGAGATGTTCTGATCAATACACAAAGGTTCCACTCACTTCACGTTGCAGATGGTCTCTAGTCGTTTCAGCTTCATGCAGTTGTTCTCGGAGAGCCGTAATTTCCAGGTTAAACCTTGCTTGCTGTTGTTGTAAACTTTCCTTATACTGAACTTCGAGGCGCTCTACTTCACCTTTCAACCTAAAGAAAGCAAAAGGGGAAAATCTCAATTACAATGAAAACGTTATGCTTCAGGGATCATTTTGAAAAACATTTGGGAGCACAGCACTGACAGCAAACCACCATGGTCCATTTGTGTTGGAATGGACAAGCAGATATTGAGTAGAACAACCAATAGGGATGAGCATGAAATGTGTAATTAAATAGCACTAATCGGTGTTAACAATTTGGAAACCTATGGTCGAAAACACAGATAATAACTGAATCACCGAGTAACCCATAAGCGATTTTACGATTGAGTCAGGGATGTCAGGAGGGATTTTTGGGACCTTGGAGACGGGTCAGTTGGCGTCACCAGGAGCAGAATTTGGCATGCTACGACGATGCCATGGAACTGTCTACCTCCCTGAGCTGTGGTGAGAGGGTGACTGGAATGAAACAAACTCCCCTATCACAAGTGTAAGGAGTAACAATGTACTCCTTACAGTAGATTAACCCGCTCAGAACTACTCTAGGCCCCGATGCCAGATCTCCCCATGACAATCTGGCTGATACAAGAGAATTCTCCCCCATCCCCCCCTTCCAAGCCACCCAAATATGATATGTGGTGATCCCTAATGGTAGGGTAGGTTTGGATAAGGTGAAGGATTGGAGAAATGTGCTCGTTAGGAGTCTTTTCGGATAGCTAACGCCCTGCAGTTATCACCACAGCAGGCGTTAGTGGAAAAGGAAACTAGCACCCTGCGGTTATCACCATAGCGAGTCCTAGAGGAGAGAGAGAGGCGCCCCGTGGTTATCCCCACAGCAGGCGCCAGGAGGAAGGAAGCTAGTACCCCGCCATTATCACCACATCGAGTACTAGAGGAAGGAGCGTCCCACGGTTATTACCACAGCAGAAGCCGGGAAGAAGGAAGCTAGAAACCCGCGGTTATCACCACAGCGAGTACTAGAGGAAGAAGCGTCCCACGGTTGTCACCACAGCAGACACAGGAGGATAGGTATGCTATTACCCCGCGGTTATCACCACAGCAGATGCAGGATAGGTATGCTAATACCCACGGTTATCGCCACAGCGAGCATTAGAGGAAAGGGAGCTTCCCACGGTTACCACCACAGCAGATGCGAGGAAGGGTGAGAGAGAGAGATGTGTCAGGTGAGTGAGAGAGGGAAATCGTGTGTGTAAGAGTGAGATAAGTCGAATGAGGAGCTGGGCTAGCCGGGCGGTTTATAAAGTCTCCCCCACCTCGTCCCCCATCCACCAATGGGCCGTTACGACAGTTCAGGAGTGATGGAGCTTGATGGAGGGGACTCCCTTCTTGGCTATAGCCGAGGAGTCACACAGCTCGTATTTCCCCTTGTTTATTTGGTTAAACGTAGGATTTGCAGGGAACCATGACATGATACATACCTAGAAATTTCCTGTGTTGTGACTTGAGCTTGCGAATTGGACATGACCTCGCCAGATGACCTTTGCGACCGCCACCTTTCTGTTTCAAGTTCTAATTGCCTGAAAACAAGAAAACAAATCAGTCAGCAAGGAGGTTGAGTAAATGAACAAAAATACATACTGAAGATGGGAGAGGAAAAGAGGAGAAATGAAACGAGATAAAGAGATATCCAGTAAAGACAGAGAAGAGGGGATATATACTAAAGAACCTCATTCAAACTTCTAACTTGATTCCATATTATCTGGTAAAACAGAAAAAAAATCCTCACCCATATAGCAAAAAAGATGGGGAATTCACGAGCAGTAGGGACGAGGTTTTCAGAAGTGCGTACGAGCAATGACAATAGCCATATGGGGTCATTTTTGTACCAATCAACCTGGCCTCTGAACCAATATTCAGTGAATACAACCGGACTGCACACAATAAAGATGAGTTTGTGCGTGTGCAAACAAAAGCACATATTATATTGATGAAGTTCATGTGGGTTAATCTAGATTCTAGGGGCACACAAGCTCAAAACTTGTTTAACAGAGTCAGACTCATATAAATGTGAAACTGATTTAGAATAGAATAGAATAAGTTTATTCACAAATAATTCAATTAAAATAAGACAAATACTCAGGTATATACCGTATATGCATAGTTTACAAGCTATATATAAGTGTAAGTCGCTACAGTAATGCTGCCTAACGGTGGGCTTGGCCCGTGTTATCAAATTAAATAAAAATATGGTTCTGAGCCACATCAGGTTTCTTGTTGCATTGCGTTATGGTTTGGTAAATACCTCACATGCCAATTTAAACAAATATGCCCGAACAAAAGAAGGAACCAATTTTCCTTAATGGTTAATTCGGGTATATGAAAAATTGTTGATATTTTCATAAGTGTTACACCACTGATCGAAACAGTGAAGTCCTGAACGCTTGAAAATTCTTCACATTCCATAGTCAGTACTACTACTGATAAGGCCAGAGACTGTCACTCGGACAATAAATTACTATAATTCGATGTGTGCTCATGAGGCTGATCGAATTTCTTGCAGCTGGAGCAGCAAGAGGGTGGTAGTTTCCCTCTCACTGCAGTCCTTAGTTGAACGATTTCACGGCTTCTTATGCGCAGATGAAACTACGACTGGAGTTTTTGATGAAATTCCAATGTTTCCATACTATAGCGCAAAACCACAAATTTTCAAAAATCGAACAAATACAACCAGAGTTGACAAGGATTTGCAGAAACATATTGAGCCGAATATGGAACTTTAGTACAAAGGTCTGGAACGCGAAATTACAGTGCAAGTTTAGATTTTGGGAAGAGAAAAATGACTGATGTCCAAAACCATCGGAGCGATCGCTGAAGACCTCAGTGATCTCTCTCTCACCAAGATGCCAGACTCTGGTAACGGCAGTTACCAGAATTAATTCATCGGACTAGCTCCAATCCAGGATAACAGATTCGTTTGCAGTGGTTTTTTCTGATGGTTAGCTGACTACCAGAAAACTGTAATATACCATTCATCCATGATCCAATGACATCTTGATAAGGTTTGAGACGAGTTTGCTGGTTGGAAATCAAGAAGGCACTGCATGGCCAGTTTTCATTTGCTCCATTTTCTATGGACCGGAGTGATGATCAGAAAACTGGCTTTGGATAGTCAGGGGAAAAAAAAAAAAATGACGGTCATGGATACTATAAAATTAGAAAAGAAAGCGAGAATCACTGCGAACGGGCCATCGCCTTTCTGACGGTCAGATAACTTTCAGATGGTCACTGCAAACAAACCTAATCTCAACTCACCTACAGTACTCCTCGCTTCTCTCCCTCAGCTTTCGTTCTTTGGTTGTTTCCTCCATCGCATACTCCACCCGGGCTTCCAGCTCCCGCCGCAACTTCTCCGCTCGGCGAAGGTCCTGTCGGAGGGAGTCCACCTTCTGCATCGCCACTTCCAGCTCTTCCTCTTTGTCCCGGACCTGACGAGACATCTTGGTTTTCTGTACCCGCAACTCTTGGAGCCTATGTGAACGGGGAACAACATTTAAATAGCCATCCATGTAAGATTTGATGGGATTTTGTCATATTCAATGGTGGAACTTTTTGTGGTTTTGAACCAAAATAAAGCTATGAATTATAAAGATATTACAAGTAAAATAGTCCCCATTTAAAAAAATTGCACTACAAATTTTCCCGCACAAAAAAAGCCTGGAACAACCACTGCCACTGGACCACGGTGGTTTGTACTTTCAAGATTCAAATGGTTACCTACGTTATATTACATCTTATATAATGAACTAATGCATGAAGGTACGAGTATATGTACATTATAGAGAATTATCGAGTTTCTCATTAATTGGGTAACTATAGGCGCAATTCGATAAGTCGAACATCTAAGGAACGTGGCTGTTATTTGTCTGACAGTCTCATCATTGATGATCTTATTTGCTCCACATTATCGATGGTTTGAGTTACAAAGCAGTTCTAGATATTTTTTGTGTTTGACTTAACAAGTATTGCAAAACCGGACTGCATTATATTTAATGCGTCCTTCTACTGGAAAAACAATAACTGCTATACAGATCAACTGGGCGAAGTGGGTTGTGGAGCTGGCACACCAAAATTTAGAATTTATGCTACCCGTATTCTAAATGTTTCTCTTTCCTACGGTTGTTTACTGCCTCTGATATTTATTTTATTGTGTCAGTTAAGTGGTGTTTTCAACAGTTCCCTCCCCTTCAAAATTCATAAGACATGGAATCGCTTCTATCTGTCAATTTATAGAAAGAGGAAAAAATGGAAATGGGAGAATTCATTAGGCCAATTTCAAGGCTGACTTATTGATAAGTACCTCCCACTTCAGCCCAATTGTTAATGGTATTTGGTAACCATGAGCTAGGTACATCAACCTGAACGTTCTTGTGCCCGAATTTTGCCATCGCAAATGGCAATGTTTCACAGTATGTATATGAAACCACACGATTGGGGAGTTCTGATGGACCCCCGCCCAGCCCAATACCACAGTTGGATTTTACGAAGCTTGTGTTTTTCTATCCCAATGCTGTATTAAATAATACAATATACATAATGGATGCATAGAAAATGCAGAGGGCAGATCGGTTACTTTGCCTAACAATGGGTTGTTATCCACAGAATTCATCTATCATACAAGTTCTAAGTAAACCAATAAATAACATTAACTAGGAGACTCACTTGTCAGTTACTTCCGAATACTCGGCCATGGCAACCTTCCGCTGACTATGCGCATCCTTCAACTCCTTATCCTGCATTTTCAGTTTCTCTTGGAAATCAAATTTGTCCTGAAACAAACACAATTTGATTTCAGTTACCGTTCGTTCATGTCAAGATTATTAAAAAATATACATTCAAAACGAGGATTCCAACCTACCTTGACTGCTTCATCCTTTTCCTGACGCAGCATTCTAATTTGTTTTTCTAGCTCCTTAATTTTATTAGGAGACAGATCCGATTTCGCCTCTGGCGAATGATCCATTTCTTTCAGTTGGATTTCCAGCTCTGGAAAAAATCGCGGATGTGAGCTAACCAAATTATTCCATAAAATTAAGGCGATAATATCGAAAAAGCTGCATAGAAAGCGTGCGAACTACGCATACAAAAAAAATACGCTGTTGCATTACCACAATTTTTCTTAGTAAGGTTATTAATTTCGTCCTGCAGTCTTCTCATCCCTGAGTTGGCATCACTCGTAGGTGAAATTCGCTTTCCAGCGCCAGGAACGTCATTTAAATTTCCGGCAGCCATACTTTTCAATTCTTGAAAAGACAAAGAAAACAACACGACTCTATTTTACAGGCACAATCCACAACTCAAAACAACAAAACAAGCAGTACAAACGAGGCGCCAGCATAGCAAAGTACCTACACCAGGAAACCAATCAGGTGATGATACAAATAGTTACAGAGTACAGACTCATGTTCATGCTATAGATAAGCCTGATAAATGGAGATATAGATAAGCACAAGCGAAATTTTCTTGGGGCATTTACCACAAGTTGATACTCTGAGGTATAGTGTGAACATGAAAATTTAGTAAACATGAAGTCCCAAAGCGAATTAGGGAACTGACAAAAATTCGTAGGACACTTAGGACTGGTGGGGGAATAACCAGAAAACTTATTATATTGCCATATTGTAGGTGAATATGAATACCCGAATTACAAAATTTCTGATGTTCAACAGAAAATGAGAATTTAGGTACTGGAGTATTTTTTTTAAATAGTGAGCAATTCTAATGAAAAGGCAAGATGAGGTCAGCAAAAGAAAATCTGCACTGTGTTTACAGGGAGAAAGGGAGATATATGAGATGTCAGCAAGGTTAAGGCGTTGTCACATGGACGAAATGCAATATTGCAGTTGATCAAAACTAAGTTATTTGTAGCATCCATGTGGGCTCAGCGCATAAACTTCCCAAGCGGGCGACAAATAGGAACTGAGATCGCTGTGCCACCATTTGCATTAGGGTGATAAAACTTGGGCTGATAAAACTTTGAATAGTCTTGAGAAGTAAAACACTACTCAGTTTTGTCGCCATTGAGACTACAAATGGTGGCACAGGGTTCTTAATTCCTAATGTTTGGGTTCGAACCTTAGGTCCGGGTGCCGCCGCTATGAAGTGAACTTTTTGCGTTTCATTCGCGTGATTAGACCTTTACAGGTCAGCCTTCAACAGTGCGAAGGAAGCCCACAGGAACTCAATGGGCCAATGGGTAGACAGAAATAAGGAGTTATTTTCTCAATATTTTGACGAAAATTTCCCATCAAATGATCTGGTTGAGTGAGAACAGCTTTATGTACTCGCTGACAGAAGCGAGGGTGTTTCACAAAAGTACATCTAGAGTGAAGCCTGTTATATCATTAGTGATTTTCATGAGAGTACGAAATTCTGGTAGTCATGGGTGGGGGGGGGGGGGGGCTGTAGCCTGTGGCGAGGGAGTATATTTTCATTATGTCCCCAAGGCAAGTTCACGTTACTGCAAAAAATCAATTTCACGAACTATGTTCACAAGTTTCTTTTCTAGAAACGTTAAAAAATCGATCAGGTACACTCAATGTCACAACTGAAGTATGACGCAAATATCTAACCAGGTTAATTTCCTTTGCGACTGTAATATTTTTGGAAAGAAATGATACTGTTTACGAAAATTTATCCTTATTATTTTCAAGCAGCACACATCCTAATAATGGAGTTTTCAGGAGAATGCGCAGTGTAGCTTTTAGCCCACAAATCAGGAAGGGATGGTGGGGGGGGGGGGGGGGGGGCTGCATGCGAAAGAATCATTATTAGTACCTTAAAATTAAAAATAAATAATAGCATTGCTGCTGCTACCAGGAGACAGTAGTGTGCAGCAGCAGTAGTATTGTTACTTGAGCTCCGAATTGCTTGTGCCCAGCCTCAACAGTTTCGAAAAAAGCAAGTAGCAGTACATAATTAGGACCTTACAAACTGCATAAGCCTAATATTGGTAGGAAGGAAGAAGTCTGGTACAAACGCAATTGTGGTAATACAAATGTCGAACACCACATAATCAATCAATCCAATTTAGCTTGCATTTTGAACTCAAGGAGAATGAAATCAGTTGAATCAATGAAAATGGGACTCTAGACCTTTAGCCGGACTTAACCTCAATGGGTGTATCCCAGGGGGAAACTCATTATTTACTCATGCACGAACGAACTTATTTGAACTTTTGTCTCTATAGGCTTCACACGATTCAATAAGAGGCGGAGATCTAACCGCTGGTCGGATAAGTACATGCAAGCTGTATCAAACCCATTATTGGTGTCTACCCGAGACGAGCACCAGAGAAAACCGAGTTACTGAAAGGTTGTTTATTTCCACTAATACGCGAAAAATACACTGTTATACCTGTTTCGGTGATCAAACAATCGTCAGTAACAAACAATAACTCATTATTGAATTGTTATACATACCGCATTGTTATTTTATTGGTATGACAGAAATGTTATTGTTTGTTACTGATGATGGTTTTTTGATCACTGAAACCGGTACAACTGTGTATTTTTCGTGTATTGGTGGAAACAGGCAACTTTCAATAACTCCGTTTTTATTCTTTGAAATGGATTTCCATGATTTCATTGCAAGCGATTCAGTTTGTATGAGAACCAGATACGGCGCGAACTCTTATCCCGAACGGGTATGTAAAGAGCGAACTGGAGCGTAGAACTCCGGCTCTCGCTACAGATTATCATATCGGTTGACATCATGCTCAATAACAGGTAAGCGCATCTGAGGCACAAGCCCCATTATAGCCACCATTTTCCCACCAAAACTGGAAACAAGATCTCTCAGATTCGTCAAGAAATTTCATTTTGAAGACAACTGTAAGGTCACGATACTTGAATATGTACCTATAAGTCTCGGATCATCAGATCAGCTCATGCGGAGGCACAAGCCCCATTATAGCCACCATTTTCCCACCAAAACTGGAAACAAGATCTCTCAGATTCGTCAAGAAATTTCATTTTGAAGACAACTGTAAGGTCACGATACTTGAATATGTACCTATAAGTCTCGGATCATCAGATCAGCTCATGCGGAGTTCAAACTGCAGAATTTTGGCAACCGACTTGAATACCACCGCAAACAACCAAAAAAACCTCACAATAATGAAAACTGAATAGCAACACCTTGACCGACCCATCACCAAATTCAAACGATAAGCCCAACAGTACAAAGATGAATCGAACAGTGGAAATACCTTCGACATTTTTCAGGAGAAGGAGGTTTTCTTGTTCCAAAAGACGGACTTTCTGAACTAGGACTTGTTCGTTCGAAGCTTCAATTGGTAATGGAAGACTTGTCAAGTCGTTGGTAGAGCTGGAACAAGGACAAATCTTCGTCAAATACACATACACGTTTATTATTGCATCACAAATGTAAGTTGGGACAAGATTTGTACGAACAAGTCAATAATCAAAATCGACTGAGGCTTTTGCTCCAAATATTTATACACGGTATTATATACTAGCAAGTGACATCAACATGAGCTCGGAAGTGTGACGGAACAAATATTCTTCTGTTCTGCCATCGAAACAACGTAGTCGGCCAATATTAATTCTGTGTTTGCTCTCAGCCAACCGAAAACGCTTTTAGTGAACTCAATCATACAGATGAAACCCATAACCGATATTTAAGAATATGATATCGATGATATCTTAAATATCATCGATATTTAAGACCTTTTGAAATTTCAGTTTTCCAGCTTTCATATTTATACAAATTTAGGGCAACATGTAAATTTAGTTTAGTTGCAGAAATCAAGTTCCAAACTCAGGAAATTATGCAGCACAAATGCTCGACGTTCTATGTTGCTCGAGAGGCCTTGACACGAAAAGCCTCCCGTCAAACGAAGCAAAAACCTGCAGTTAATCTTAGACAAAACCATTATGACATAGTTAAGTGAACCTCGGGAAGAACATGTCCCCAACCTAGGCTTCCTCCTAGCTAGAGTGAATTTTCCATACAGATGTGTACCATCCGGTGCAATGGGGTTATTCATACCTTCCTTGGGTAAAGGTGAAGCCGACGAAGGGAAGGTGAAGTCCAGAGAAAGTCGGATTGGCTGAAGGCGGCGCTGCATCGCTCGTCCGGACGTCGTTGTCATCCACATCGAAGTTGGAAGTGTCCGTCGGGCTGCTAACCTCGGGTATATAAGGAGCTTTACTCTCTCTAATGGAAGCCCAATCTACGCCCATAAACCATGCGTGGTTCTACAAAATCAGAATACGATTCAAGAATTAGGTATTCTGTGGATTAACATAATGATGGGCTTTGGTAGAAGAACCACAGATTTAGAACCTGCTCATTGTAAAAAGAGAAGCTCAATAATTAAGAGTACCAATATAGGAACAATTTTTTTACAACACCATAATGCCAACAAAGGTGCATCATATCTGTCAGTAAAGAAAACTGGTACACAATATCAAATATGATTAGGCACGTAAAAGATAAGAAAATAATATTCTGTGCATACAATGGGCACAATCGTGATGTGTCCGTTAATATGACCAACTTCTATGAGACCAGGATTTCGGACACACAATTCAACAACTCACAATTCAAACTGTTGAATTTAATCTGTCAAAAGCAATTGGTACAATGCACTAACGTCTGGCTTAAAAGAGTTATTGGTTAAGGAGCGGAAGTATACTCGTAAATTGTAGTGGTTATTCAGCAAGCAAAACCACGGGTGAATGCAGAAAGGGGGATTCTCAGTAGGCATGTAATGTTCCTGCGCGTTGACTTAAGGTATAGGTTGAGAAGCAATAAATCCCGCACATAGAAAGTTACATATATTAATTTTATTGGGTTACTGGATGGATAACACAATGTATAGTTGGAGTGTGAGTCGCGTACAAGGTGCTACGGCAGACTGAACCGGAGGGCGATGTCCTGAGGGGAGTTCGGGAAAACTGGGTCGAGCTGACCAAAGCAGTTCCGTCGAACTGGCTCGTAACATCACCTCCCCCTATGAGGAGCACCTGTCCTCAGGTGTATGCTTCTAAATTCAGCCTAGATGGGAAGCTGGAATACTGGCAGGATTTTATCATTGAATACAGGCTCTCTGTTGCTGATTCTCCATCCACTTTTTGAGAATATCTGTCCTCAGGTGGAAGTGAGGGTGGAGCGAATTTCTTCAAAGTAGATTCCTCACGATTCCTCTCCACCTGAACGCAGGTGGAGAGGAAAGGAATACTCCAGAGTCCCGTTTTAAGTCATCAACATCGCGAATTCTAGTGAAGTTGAATGGGTTTTTCAGATGATGAGCAAGATGATTGTTTCAGGTTGTGATGGTTGGGTGTTTTCGATGACATGCACGTCTTTGGTTCAGAGGCTTTGTTGATAAGGGTATGGGCGTCGACTTGGTACGTGAGTGCACGTTTTACCCATTCAATCGCTTGTGAAATGACCGACTGGCTTGGAAGGGATTGGATAAGTTCATCTAAGTTCCTATCCAATTTCTGTATAGTCGGTGGTAGTGAGAAGCTAAAGAATGGGGGCTCGAAGTCGGATTAAAGTCCTTCAACCCTTCAACTAGGAGTTTCCATTGTATTAAATGTATACCACAACCTACGCCCTCTGATGAAATTTTGACGTTGTTCTGAAACAGCATAGTCACAAAAACTTAGCAGCGTTAGCACACAACACTGAAACACGATAGTTAACCACGGAATTCCTTATTGGGAACGTATTGAAGTCCGTGAGTCCTGCTGGCTGTGCCAAATTTAATGTTCCTCGCGTTGATTTAAGGTATGTGCTGGTTGGGTAGGATGATACTTACAAATCCCACATGGAACACTACAGCATTAATTTTTTATTGGTTATTGGATTAATAACACGATGCATAGTTGGAGGCTGAATCGCGTACAAGGTGCTATGGCAGACTGAACCGGAGAGCGATGTCCTGAGGGGAGTTTGGAAAAACTGGGTCGAGCTGAACAAAGCAGTTACTTCGAACTGGCTCGTAACAGGCACAACTATTGACAGATGAGGTAGACCTGGTTATAGGGACTGGCTCACTCACAGCTTCTTTGGGCAGCTAGAGGCTGGTGTTATCCTGCGTTCTCGGGGAGCTGGTTCGGCTTGTCATAAGGTGTGTGGCTTCTCGACAGCGGCTGACAGCTGGTTTTCCCGCGTTCTCACTGTACCTCTGCATAGTGATGTTTAGGCTTGTCGCAAGGGTTTTACAACTTCTCTAGGGCGCCTGGTGGCTGGCTTCCCTGCGTCCTCGCTGTACCTCTTTGTCAATGGCTTTGGCAATGTCTCGGCTTGTTGTAAAAGGGTTACAACTTTTCTAGGGCGATTTGCGGCTGGTTTCCCCGTGTTCTCACTGTACCTCTTCCTGGCAATATCTTGGCTTGTCATAAGGGAGTTGCGTCATCTCTAAGGCTGGGGACACACACAGCGTTTTTTTCCACACCTGATCAACATGACGGACTTCCAATAACAATGCGTGGAGGGAAAAATCCGTTGCACACACGCGACTAGGTGTTATACAACAGCGTTTTTATCCTGCCGCCGTTCTCAGCAGGGAGCGGAGGGGATGAAGGTGGGAGATGGCGCTTCAGACTTCAGCGTTGAATTCCTGCCGCGTGTTTTCCCTGCCTGCTACCGGAATCCGGTGTGGAGCGGGTGTTTGAAAAACCTGCCAAGGATTCAAAAATCTGCTCTGCTCCGCTTCACGCCCAGGTGTGTACCGTTCCACTTGATTACACAGCTGTCAGTACAGCACGTGGGGCGGGCGGAGTTCTTGGAAGAAGTCCGGAAGAAAGTTGAAAACGTGATGTATGTCCCCAGCCTAAGGACGATCGATGGCTGGTTTCCCGCGTTCTCACTGCTCCTCGGTGATGGCTTGTCTAGGAGGTTATGACCTTATGACTTTTCTAGGGCGATTTGCGGCTTGTTTCCCCATGTTCTCACTGCACTTCTCTGTGGCAACTGGCGGCTGGTTCCTGAGTAATCACCACTCCTCTACGTTGGCTTGTTGTAAGGGCTTCTCTTACGACATAAAGACTGATGTCTGGTTCGCCTTGTTGCTTGGATTCACACGTAATTAAAACTTCTTAGAGCAACTGGGGGGTTTGCCGGCCTTTAATCAAACTGGTTGGCTTGTGAGGGAGGTCGGTAACAAATGGGCTATTTATACTACTCCAAAAAATTAGTTTATAATACAGTGCATACGGCAGGGCTTCATACGGTAGGGGATGTCTGTCATACGCCGGGTTACTGGGTATTTTTAGCCCTTTTAATATATGGTGGTCCTAAAAAGAACCGATGATATCTCTAAACTGAAGTGAGGGAGTTTCTTCAGTTTACACACGTATCCACAAAGAACACTTTAGGCAGGTACTGATTTTATAAACAGCTTCTTCTATGCATTCAAAGAAGTTGAAAAGTTGCTTTACAGAAGAAGAAAAACATGTAAGAGAAAAGAGAAAACGATGATCCAAAGAAGCAACTTGCTTCCATCACATGGATATAATGCGTCGACAGGCCATTTTCCATCTGCTGCCACCGGCCAGCCAATGGGAACCCATATCAGTATAACGGATATCCAAAATACAGATATGGGTTCTGATTGGCTGGCCGGTGGGCAGGCAACAGCAGGGCCCCATTTCCCCGCCTCTTTTTTGAAATCTCGAAGTTTGAAAGTCTCTCAAAATATGAAGGAGGATGCATTATTTTCCCGATTCAGCCCTACTCTACCATAAACTATTGAGGAAAAATGCAAGCAGTATTCATGATAACTGCCCATTCAATTGGAAATTACAATTAACGATATACCTGAAAACAAAACATTTCAGGCTCTCCAAGATAGTTCAGAGGACGTGAAAGTTTATTAAATTCAAGATAACAATCCTACATTGGGTGGGTGTATACACCTAAATTATGCCCTTACAGAGGAGGAACTGAGAATGAATGCATTGATTTGAATATAAAACTTATTTTAAATGTATCATTGAGAACATAATGTAACCATGAAAACTCACCATGAAATCTTGAACTCCGTTTTGCCCTAACCGAAACTCGGAACTGCATATTAAATGTTTCATCAGATCTTTCGCTTCTTCCGATACTTCGTAGTCCAGCCCGATAGGGAAATCAAAGCAGTTCTGCAAAACACCATACAGATTATAATTTCTGAATCACTGGATTAAAATGCATTAAAGCTGAGAACCGTGCAAGTAAGAAGTTTGTTAACAGATAACCCATCTTGCTCCAGACTTTGGGATAGAGACTCGGTGTAGAGAATGGTTTAAGGTCTAGGAGACCCTAACCAGTTAACAACCTCAAGTGTTAAACGGTTAGACGTGCAATGTCACGTTTATAAAGAACATGTAGGAATACAGACAACCAAATGAGAAGTCTTCTCATTAGTGAAAATACAGTCAACATGGGCTTTACCCAGGCAATTGGTTTACCTGAAAGTAAACATTGAAACTATTCCATTCCTTTGTGCGAGATTTCCATAGTTATTATTTAAAAAATCGTAAAGGTACGGTGAAGTCTAAGTGTAAAGAGCGTCTCAAGTTGCCCTATCTCCTAATAAATCTTGGTTGAAGTGTGTGGATTCTTTGATAGCATACATATAGTAGAAGGAGAACAAAGGAGTAGGGATGGGTATCGATAGCCAAAACATCGGCATTTTTTCAAATGGAAACAGATTTTTTAAAGTTTTCTTTTTTTCCCCTAAAATTCTAACATCTCTTATCTGAACAAAAACCATTAGAGAATAAGAATGGGTACTGACAGCCAAAATATTGACCTTTCTCGTTTCTATTAAGAAGAAAGAGAATGCCACTGATTTCATGATTTTCCTCCTGGACATAGTTAGGTCGGTAGTTGATGCAGGTAGTGATTCGAATAGTTGTGAACACAAAGGCTTCTGAGACGTTTGTAGTAAAAATTGATGACTCTTGAAAAATTAAGAACTGGGGAAAAGGGAGGGGTTAACAACAATGATATCTTAGAGTAACAACATCGGAAGGAAAACATCGATGTTTTTCAACATCGAAACATCGATACCCATCCCTACAAAGGAGCATGGAGCATAGGAGCATGCAGGCATAGCGTTTCGCACTGCCATCGATCGAGCCTGGTTTACATACGAGTAGAAGGTAACTTTGGAAACCAGATGAAAATCATTTGATTTAAAACTGTAATTAATTGAATAATGTAACAAAACCCCATTCAATGTTTTCATAATTTACTAAAATAATATTGCAGATAAACAAACTCTTAACTCAACTAATATACATTCTTGACACAGTCATTACCATTACACCGATTTTGGTCGAAATGAAAGGAATTTCCAGCAGAAAATTCCTAAGTTGGGACTCGTCATGGGCACCAAACCAATTTTCAAGGTCAAAAACTATTGAAGTTCTGACCATTTTCCTGAGTATAAATACATAGGAGATTCTGGTGGAGATGGGGTGATGCCGCATCCTAACCAGTGCTCATGCGCCAAGACTTGGACAATTTTCCTCTCCACTGGTTAGCTTCTATAACAATAGTACCCGTAGATCAGCTTCCTCGCATATGTTTCAAACCATGCCTTGGACAACCCATGTTGCCAACCACGAACTCAAGTTCAGATCTGCCCAAGAACTTCTTTTCTCAATCTACACACTTTTTGATGAATTTGATGAGTACAATTAACCGATCTTCTTAATATATATCCATAATGTAAATATAGTTTTTGAGTTGACTTTATTCTTCAGTGCAATGACCATCCGTAGGTGGAGCTAAGTAAACCTTCTACCAGAACTACAACACTTGTGTCCAACATCCCTGCATTGCAGAGATTTTAAGTTATGTCTGTACTTTTTCCAATATGCTTTTGCCTTTGCATTAAAAATAACGGCCCTACCTAGATACCTGATTCGGAACTTAGGGAAAGAAAAAGAATAATGTGAAATTCAGTAATTTGATTTGACAATGACTTACCATGTTGACAATGATAAGAGGCACACGCTGATTATTGCTGATCTACAGGTAGTACTAGTAAAAGCTAACCAGAAGTGGAGAGTAAATCATCCAAGTCTTGGTGCATGCGCAGATGCGCACTCGTTAGGAAGCGGAATCGCCGCATCAATCCTCCAGACTCTCCTAGAGATACGTAGTTACCCAGTACCAAATCGCTAAGCTCTAAATTCCGCAGCCGAGCTGGCCATGTGGATTCAAACATTAGTACCAACTACTGGAGAGGATTCGAGGACACAACTTACTCTCAGTAGCAATGAAGCGGGTCTAAGTACTGGGTATTCCACGTTTGCTTCACGAGTTTTAAGAAACAATATTTTGCAACGGCTCCAAATACGACCAAAGCAAAGATTGTTGAATGCAGTTTTATGGAGGATTTGCTTCAGTTGTACTATCTTTTGGGGTTTTAAAACGACATAATTTATTCCATTTTGTTCCAGTATTCTGAATTTACGCCCTCATCACACATTATTTTTTGGAATCTCAACAGGAAGCTCTCCACAGTATCGGTGAAAGTGGATGGTTATCCCTGAATTAAACAATGGACTTGCAATGTTCACAGTCTCCTTATAGTGTAGGTACTAAGTTTGCTATTCTTTAAGAGGTTTAATCAACATTACAGGATAGTAAAATTCAATGGAGTAGGTACAAAACATACCTTGTGGTTCATAATTTTTCCATAGGTTTCCACGAGGGATTCGGCGTAGAATGGAGTTTCCCCATAGAGCATTTCATACATGCAGACTCCCAGAGACCACCAGTCGCACTCCGGGCCATATCTTCCCTGTCCATCCTCCATCGCCTGGAAATGGACGAAATGTTAGATATTATGTCAACACTAGGATTCATACAGTGAAATATCGAAAAATTTTCTGTTACTACAACGACTCATAAGGCCGATGAATGTGGGACTCATGAATGGCAGGATGGAATCTTTTCAACTACTGATGTAGCCGTACAATGCTCTACAGATGGCCAGACATGAATATCATAATAATAAAGCTGATAGTTCTGTGAATGAGCGAACATCAATCCGTTTTTCACTATGTTCAAAGATCACTCCATAAAGACTCTGCGGTGACACTGATTCTATCACTACTACTTTCTCTCTATTGCCTTCTGCAGTATCTCGTAGTAATAAGCTCGACATTTGTTCACCGAAAAACCATGAAACATACATCATCCGCGCCAATGCCGCATCACATCGGTGGCAAACAGAGGATTTGGTTCTCCAAATTCACAAACTTGTTTTCGAATCTTCGGCCTTCAATTGCTCGATGAATTTCGGTCGAAACAGGGTGAAATGCCGAACAAGAACTGGATTGGTTGTAGGAGAATCACGTTTCATTCTAACATTAATCCAGGTTTCCTCTTAGTCTTGAACGATGTTTCAGTGGTGAACCAGCACCGGTAACGCGAAACTGCCTCAGGACATTGTATTGTGATGTGCAGTGCAGGTCACAAACTGCAGCATTTGTTGGAGAAACAAAAATATGCTCTTCTGTGTAATTTACATCTTTGTTTGACGCTCACAGTGGAACTAAGTTTATGTGATTTGACTCATTCAATCCATCAAAAAGCATTTATTCCGCAGTTATAGTCACCCTGCGAGGTAAGTTGGGGAAAACAGTACATACAAGAAAATACAGGTAGGTAAGAAATAAAAAGGACTAGCAAAAAAGATGGGGGTGCAATATTCACCATAGAACTGTGTTAATTATTTTTTAACTGGCTAATCGTAGGGAGAGACCTGAGGGCATTCCACAGCCTCGCACCAACAACACCAAAGGAATTGGCAAAGATTCTGCCCTGGTGCCGAACAATCATTAAGGCATTCGAATGCGAAGATGAAGCCTTCGTAAATGACTCCACGATGTTACACTCGATGGAAGGGAAACACAAGTTGGAACACGACATGGTTGTAAGAATGTTGAAATTTTAGCAATATGAAGTAAAATTCAAGTTTTGTAAGGGTCACTAAATGAACCCAGCTTGTGTTTCAATATCAGTTTTTGGCTCGGGTAGCGGCACCAAGGCGTGACTAAAATGAACTTTGAAGGGTATTATTATTTTAGAGACGGGGTATTTCCGTTGCCTTCGAAGACGTTATTTTCGAAACAGATGGACAGCCAATGACCAGCCAGTGATTCCATCTATGTTTGGCTCAGCCTCCAGTCTGCTCATCTGATGACTTTTAATAACCCGAACAATTCCGAACGTGCATTTCAACGGCCTCTTCTGGCACGATGTACGATTATTTCGAGCGATCGTTCGAGCGGCAGATGCCCTTCAAATTTTAAATGTGACGTCCGAGAATATTGACCCGCATAAACTTTCGAACGCACAGAAGTGCACAGTTCGCGGACATGAGAAGTCACTGGTTCCAACAAGAAAAATTCGTACTGATATTTAATCCCGCTTCAAAATTTGTTGGTTTAAGTTTCTAAATGTGTGTGTAATATAGACAAATTTAAAAAGAAAAATCCGTCCAACCCCCCCCCCCCCCCCCCCCGTATACGTCTAGTATGTAGGTACACGGTTTTGATCCTCTTTAAAAAAAAAAAAAAAAACCAACATGGAACTTCGGGAGGAGAACCACATCTGGCTGAAGATGATTCCAAAAACTTTTCTTAACTACCAACAATGCGGTGTAAAATAGAGAGTTGATATATTACAAACATAAAAATAAAAAATGAAAACTTTCGGTAGAAGTGTTAATATTTCATGAAAATGTTGTTATCCATATTTGTATCCCTGCACCCAATGGTTTTCTCTGGGATGTTGTAAGACACGCCGCTTGTTAACAACCGTAAGAGCTTGAAAAAGTAAATAAAACGTCGCCAACAGAAAAATCCCGAATCAAACTGTAGTTTTCTGGTAGGCAGTAGCTGATTCAAATCATGTTCTGGGGTACAAATTTATTGAGTACATGGAAAGAAGGCATTCGTGTTTAAGTATTTGGTAGGTACTTCTAACCGAAGATCGACGGGGCGGATGCTTTACTTGACGTTCACAGTACTTCAACTCTGGCGCATATCGAAATCAATATCGTAAAACCGAAACTTGCTTGGAAAGCGCACTTGTGAGCACTTGGCATTTGGAGCAGTTGGGCATTTGTGAGCCAGTTCCCAACAACCCGTTAAATGTAGACAAAAGTAGAGAGTTTTCAAGGAAACATTATTTGCATAATGCACAAACGACATTTGAATAGCAAAACGGAAACTGACCAATCTGATCAAGTGGAGCCACTTGGCTTGAAATAATTATAATAGTTGAAAATTTCAATAAATTGAACCAGTTTACATTCTTAGCGGAAATGGTTCGAATTTCTAGTGTATTTGTTGACACACAATTTGAATTTTTGAAGTCCTTGCGTAAGTTACAGCTTCAAAAACAAGTTTTTCCGACGTCAAAATAATTTGTTGGTTGTGCGTCAGAGCGAAAATGTACTCGACTGGTAACGGAGGGCGTTTTTTAATGGAACATGGCAGGTTGTCTCGAGGTACAGAAATAGCCCCGAGGGCTTGCGGGGCAGCATCTCAAGTGGAAATATCTTTATATTTGACGGCGAGTGATTGAGCTGCAAAGGGGACCCCCAAGGGGAAAACAAGTTGGCGTGACTTGTAACAAAATAAGGAACCGACCGGTGTTTCCCCTAATCGAGTTGGCATTTTCAATCAACCGCTACAGACCTAGAAGTTAACGCACTAAGTACTTGGATTCTCTCCTGATGAACATCTCACATATGGAATCATCTCACGTGAGGGGTAACGCAATCTCGCGCGAAGCTGGCAGGGGAGTTGGACGTAAAGCCCCAGCCTGAAATCGCTCGTTACCTACATTACTCAGGTATTCAAGGAATTACCTGTATTTTGTTGAAAATTCTACCGATTTTGATTTGCAAGGGTTTTGGGGTCAGGCCACCATACTTATTGTAACCAGTAGCCCTTGAAAACGTCTCCTGATATCACCCATGAACTGCAGATATTCGTTCCGTGTAACTTTTACAGTAGTTGAGGATTCCAGTTACACAGTTCCTACAAACCAAACTGCACCCAACACGAAAATAGATAGACGTTGGAGTTATTAATTACGATGTTCAAACGTTTATAATTGAAACTCCGAAATCGTACGATGAGCTGGGGTCTAGCCTAACCTACATAATGCGTTGACATAGAAAAGGAGATTTGAGAGTTTCGCCATAAATACGTGCATTTGCAAACGCTATATCATCCCAATCGAATAATAAATTCAGTTTCACAATTTTTTGCAGTTATCTATCAGAGTAAAAAGTATGAATTTTCAGACTGAGTTAAACATATATTGGGCTATGTTCAAACAAAAATTGTCACCAGATTATTATTAGTTTTGGTTTATTATTTTCAATAATGAACTTTTTGAATCGAGCATGAAAAAAATTTTAAGCCCCTCCTCAAAATTTGATGGTTTCCGTTTCAAGGTAGGTATGTAGAATCCGAAAATGGAATTTTAAAAAAGTATTTCTTTTATTTTTCGCCGTACTTCGCACTTTTCTTAGTTACCATGAACCAAAATTGATGAAATTTGGCTTGCAGGTTCCGTTGGGGGTCTAGGTGGTCCGCGAAGCTCGGCTTTACTGTCAGTCATCTCTAAGGGGTGAAAAATAGGGGTTGACATTTTCAGAACGCCGAAGCTCGAAAACTTTCAATAGAAGGGTATGGTTTTTTAACGTTTTTAAACTGATCTTGAACTACAGAATTTTTTGAGACCGCCCGGAGCATTGTACGACCAGCCGTTCGCTTGCACCGAGAAGCTTCGTCAACATGATCGTGAATCAAACGGTATAACTACGGCCCGGATATCATCACTAGGGAGCATCTGATTATAATCACGGATGGGTGAATGACGTCGAGTTGGTTGTTCTGTGATATTATTTGATTTGAAAAATGATGGATCTTTTTGATTTTGTTGATAGGTACTTCTGCAACTTGAACAAACGTTATGCTTCATGAATAACAACAAATAATAATAATTAATGATTGACTTATTGAATCCTGCGCGTTTTTATGAAACTGTAATTCCCAGGCCGGCTCCAGTACTCGATTTGGGGCTTTCCTGGGGGGAGCTCGAGAGTAGGTATTGACCACAGAAAACAGTGATCTATACAGGTAAATAATAAACCGTTGTGTAATAATTTGCAGCTTTTTTTAAACCGCCCTAGTTTTGATTAGGTCCCTAGTTATTTTGGTCTAGTTATACAAGAAACTTTGGGAAACCAGTCATGAGTAACAGCAATATGAATTATCTACACGCCGCCCAGTGAGCACCCCCTCAAATAATTGTTTACCAATTAGAACATTCCAGACAATTGGTAAATACACTTGAGATATGAATTATTCAATGTTCAGAGCGGACATGTTTTGGACATGAACGACAACCTCAACTTTCAAAGGCCCTCGTTCTAGTTGTGGGTGAAAGATTCGCCGGGTGATGCGATGATTATAAAGAGTTAGGTGATATTGCGATAAGTGGTGGGGGTTTGAGTCATGCGACCGACCCAGCAGGCATACGGCACTCCCAGTTCCAGATGGGTATCCGCTCGCTGGCCCCTGACTAAACTCGACTCCGCGTGAGTCACTTCATTTGTAAGGTGCACGGCAGCTTCTCCGACAAGTTTTTTCGCTAACATGCGAAGGGTTAAGCGCAAAATTTGAAACAAAAGTGGGTCCCCCCAAATAGGGTATGCGCATGGGTCACAACAGCGATTTATATTATTAATTATTAAACAGAGTTCATTCTGAGAAGTGTACACCAACCGCACTGTCCTAAGATAAGTAGCTCTTTTGGTTTATTATTTTCAATAATGAACCTTTGCAATCGAGCATGGGAAGAAGAAAAAATTTAACTCCCCCCCAAAATTTGATGGTTTCCGTTTCAAGGTATGTAGAATCCGAAAATGGAATAAAAAATTTCTCACCGTCCGCTGTACTTCGCATTTTTTTTAGTTACCATGAACCAAAATCAATTAAATTTACTTTGTCCCATTTGGGGTCTAGTTGGTCCGCGAAGCTCGGCGTTACTGTCAGTCATCTCTAAGGGATGAAAAATAGGGGTTGACATTTTCAGAACGCCGTAGCTCGAAAACTTTCAGTAAAAGGGTACCTACCATTTTTTTACGTTTTTATAAATTGACCTCAAACCAACGAATTTTTTTAGACAACCCGCAGCTTTGCATGTCCAGCCGTTTGATTGCACCGAAAAGCTTCGTCAACATGATCGTGAATCAAAGGGTATAAATCCGGCTCAGATATCATCACTAGGGAGCACCTGATTATAATCACGGATGGCTGTATGAAGTCGAGTTGGTTGTTCTGTGATATTATTTGATTATTATTATTTTTATTTTTTTATTAAGTAGGTATTTGATTTCCTCCTTTTTTTGGACCTCTTTTCGGAATGGGCCTCTTTTGGATTTTGTTGAAAGGTACATAACTTTTGTAACCTAAATAACTAAATAACTAAATTTTGTAACTAAATCCCGCGCATTTTTATGAAACTGTAATTTCCGGGGCGGCTTCAGTATTCGATTACTGGGGTGGGGGGGGGTGGGGGAGGAGCTCGAGAGTAGGTATTGACCAGTTTTTCTATGAAATTCAAATTTTCCAGAAGTTCTGACGTCACAGTAGACGGGAGTGGGTCCCGCCCAAGCGAGAAGGGTGCAATGACGTCAGAACTTCAGGAATACAGAGAAACTCCTCAGCGGACACCCCTGTGCAACTCTATTAATGGACAGTTTGGCCATGGTCCCGGCGTAGAGATAGGAGATTCAATGCATTTGAATCCCTGTATAGTGGACACCCTCTATAGTGGACATGGACACCCATTTCGCCATCCTTAACCTCTCGTAGTGGACAGTAGACCCGTTTAGACACGTACAAAAGTTAACATTTTTCTTATCTGACAGAGTTGATTTTCTGTTAGTTAACGAGTACATTTGCCATCGTTCGAATTCATTTTTTGTTTGCTACTTTGGCCATCATTTGACCCTGACCCACTGACACTCTCCTGTTGTAGGGAAAGTACCCATATACGTTCGTTCCGTCGCCAGTCGCATGTTTTCACTCGTGAGAAATGTTAGTGCATCACGAACGCGGAAATGACCGACCGAATCAAAAATGAAAAAACAGTCTTCGATCCTCCAGTTTTTTCATAATCAAACTTATACAATTTTTATTTATTTGTGTATTTATCCATTTATTCTTGTATTTCTGACCTAAAAACACCCTAATTGTTGTGTAATTTGTTTAAATATTATTGTATGTATGTACCTATTTTTGACAAATTTTTACGGATTTTTTCGCGTGTACACACCAAACAATATTTAAAAAAAATACGTTGGAATTTGCTGACACCCCTTTACAGTAGACACTTTTCTTGGTCAGACGCATGTCCACTATAGAGAGGCACCCCTCTATGGTGGACACCCCTCTACAGTGGACACTTAATTTGCGTACATTCTGACAAACAGTTACCGATTAAACAGCAAAAACAGAGTGACGATGGGTAACATAAACTAATCACTTGGCCACACATTTATCCAACACTGAACCCAGCATACAAAACAACTATCACAACTTGGTTGGCGCGAACAACACGTTAGATTTGGGGCAAAGGACACGGGGATTTTTGCGGTTGAGACCCAGAGAAAACCCCCTGCTAGATCATTGCTACCTGAGCATTTACAGAAATCTAGTAAACGATTAAGTGGAAAGAAGCCAAAACAACAACCACGGAGAGAGGTTTTCCGCGTAAAAGGAAAACCACTAACAGTAACAGTAACTGCCTTCTACTGAAAAAACTTGTATCTGGAAATCGTAATGCACTGCTTTAAAATACCAATCTACGATTAAACTGGATTTAGAATTATGAACAAGTTGTAGAAACCTGAATTGAAACCTCTGCGTATTTCTATTCTCACAGTTTCCAGACCAGCTTTAAGCAGACAAGATTATAAGGACAAGAAGCAGAAGCAAACAGAATTATTCGTTCAGCACAAGACTGCGCCTCAACTGTGCGAAAGAGCTCCTACCTATTTCATAAAAGTTACCAACTACATGTACGCCTACAGTGACAATATAAATCCCAGATGAGACCTTAGTAAGCTAACGTGTACTCGGATGAAAACAATGCGCTAAAGAGGAAACTTCCCTATTTCAGATCACGGCGGACCACTTAATTCAAACGCTAAATAAGGTATGAAGCTCCCGCTAATATTGTTAGTGTGATTCCACGGCTGCTTGTACAGTACTGTCAATAGAGACAAGTTGATATAAATATCCAGTAGGCAGAGCTGACACTTGTTGTCGGAATGTTTGAAACCCGCGTTTCGGGTCTGGCCAACCGTGAACGGCCACTGATTGTTTTTCAATTTGGCTATTCCGTTGATTTCCTTTGTCTCCCTACGGCCATTGTGTTATGAACCCCTAGCTACAACAATGATTGTAACAGCCTTGAGTGTATGAATTTGCTACATCCTTCCCTCCCTTCTCACCAATGAAACCCCTCTTCGCACGCACGCTAGGAGAACCACCTTCTACAATTTTCTTTTAGGTCCGTGTCGTGTCTTACTTTGTTTCAGTTTTATTTTTAAGATCGTTCATCCGAAATAGATGCGGTGCTCTCAAGCTGAGAAATCCAGAAATAAAACAGTATTACGCCGTTGGTCGGATCTGCTCTCTAACAGGCCCAGAGATAGATAAGATCTGTGGTTTTCCTCGTTTTCCGTCAAATGACCCCGATCTCATTCGGAAGATAACACGAATTTAACTGGCATTCTCAAATTTCAGAACAGCTGAAACAAATTTGTTTCGTAGGTCCTACGTGGCGTAGAATCTCTTAAATATACATTATCCCGCATACTTATGTGATCACAGTTACGACTGCTTACGTGCTGTAATAAAGAACGTAAATCAGTGACTGGAGTTTGGATTACGAGATACACAGATGGTTGACCTTTCGGGTTGGTGAATACGTAAGTTTATGCTGATTTACTTTTCTGTTTCTTACTCTTCTTGCATCTAGCAGCTCGTGCAGGATGATTATTAAATTAAATGATTAACCAAAACCACGATCCTAAATTTGTTTCTACTGGGTTAAAATCACAAGAAGTCCATAAAACAAATATATTCACTCATATGACCACCCTCCGCCCGAATCCCCTAAAAAAGGACGACCAATGTGTTGCACGCTTTATGTGTTCAAGGAATCCTTGAAGTCTGGTACTGCCAAAAGATCGTTCCATATCAATTTCCTCCAATCCTCCAATTAGTCTTCCATCCTCCAATTATTTTGTATATACAAGCTCACCAACGATGTTTTCTTTGGGTGAGATTGGCCAGCAAGCTTACATGGAGCGCAGAGAGGGGTTAGTAGGAGCTTACCCGGAGTATTTCAGGGGAGATGTAGTCCGGTGTGCCGACTGCCACATTGCTCTGGACTGTTCCGTCTTCGAAGAGTTTGAGGCAGGAGCCAAAATCAGCTAAGCGTATGTGCCCGTTGGCGTCCAGCAAAACGTTGTCTGGTTTTATGTCCCTGAAAACATGAAACGGTTTAGATACCTGCACATAACGGCTCGAGTTGATCTGCACTGCTGACCCGCCAGCAGCAGAAACAAACATTACCGCTACACGATGACACCATGGCCATCGGTGAAGACTATTACAAATCTGTTCCAAACTGAACCACTAATCCAAAACAAAGACGGGCAGGCTACAAAGGCATTTTTTAACAATGAAGATGCGCCTGCTCGACAATGATCCCCTAGTCAGAAGCCTTGCGAGTTTTAAATAGTATCCAGTTATTGAAAAATATATCAAAATAACATTACTCACACAAAACTTCACATTTTCAAGTTCGATCAGTAGACTGCAATATTTTGCATGGAGCACAAAATTTCTACAAGTTAGTAGTTTTGATGGATCAACTAGATTTTAAAACCTATCAAAATTTTACTCGTATTTTCGATAAAACAAATTGAAAAATTACATAATGTTGGTATCAAATCTTTCCATATTGAACACTGACTGGTTGGATGTAGCTATCTAGTGGGACATTACGTGTATTGACGAATAAAACGTATTTCGGAGGTTCAATTAGCCCCCCAGTCCGATCTAATACCGCCCTTAGAAAAATGAGAATGTAAAAGAGATCAAAACGCGAGTAGAAATCTTGATTTGTAAAGCAAAAAAGGAATTTATGAGAGCCACACCCAATATTTTCATTAAAATGTGTAACTACAGGCTAAAAAACTACGTTTATACTGCGTTTGTTGATGGAACGCCCTCGCCATCTCTATCTGTGTAATTGCAGTGACAACTAACACCAGTCAAGACGTGTTTACTGAGAAACGGATCTCCGTGTAGTCTATGCAAATTGTTCTCGTTACGCATAACGAAGCGGATCATTAGAGGTCAAGACATCAAGATCGTTACGGTCTGGCGCATAGACCAAGTGCAGCTGGTCGCTGTCAAAGGACCGGCTCTGACGCGAATTTTCTCCCAGTAGGCATTCGCGACTGAAAAGAAATCGGAAGACTTTCCTCGGGAAACGTTTTACTCAAAACTGGATGCTGGTTGTCGGGATATGACAGCCTCGAAGTTGAGTTGTTCCTTCCATGAAATGCGAATCTATACAAGTACCTACGTAACGTGGGGTTTGTACGATGGTCTTTAACGCAGTGCGGTTCATTCTTTTAAAAGAGCACATTTTCCAAGATACCATGCGTCACTAAAGACTTGGATCAGAGCTTAACTTCAAGACACCAAGATGCCTCCGATCCAGAAGCTTAGCTCTACGCGGAGGTTTAACAAGCTCGGACTATCACCAGGCTTCCATTAATCTTACCCACCACTAAGCGTAAAAGGAAAGCACTCAGCAGTCGGCAAGGAAAGCTATCAGCCTGATGGACGTCGAAAAACTCATTCTAAGACTTCAGAGTAGCTAGCGGGCCGACGATGACATAAACTTCATTACATTATGGAAAAGTCTGACTTGGTCAAGACTCCCTGGTTGAGTTAGGCCTAATTACTGTTAACATTCCACTAACAACGCCGATGAGACAGTTCCCACTTACCTACCTATCCATTCACACTGCGAGGGAACGTCGGTGTTCCTGAGAATATTCTTTCGACCCAAAGAAACTCCAGATTTCCGATTTCTGCTACGAACCTCAGGTGCTATAATATTCTAGTCGATAGAAACGGGTTAATAAAGGGAAAGTACGACGAATGAGGACAGCGTTTGTAAATAATGAACACTGTAATTAAAACGCTGCAAATCCCTGCACAACGGTTTATTATTTTGTATAGAATACCCTTCTGTTACAGATCACAGCTCTATGTATAGATAACCCGTCTATATAATATAATATGTACTATTCTATGCATATTATGTGGATCGCAGACCCTCCGTAGGTTAGTACCTAACCCCGTACTCGTTACTAGTTACCTACCTAAATCACGAGTTAAATGTTGCTAAAATAATTCTGCCGATGACAAATAGTACCTAACAAAAAGAAACACACATAATGAAGTTCTGAAAAGAAATTGTTGATGAGGAGTGAAAAAAGTTGCAAAAGTACCTACCAACAAACTCCAGCCCCTTCTACGTAGATGGTATAATGAACCGTTGTGTAATAATTTACCGTTGAGTAATGATTTACCTAGTAATAATTTACCCATCAATAATACTTCAACGTTTGTTCAAGTTTCACTACCTACCAACAAACTCCAAAAGAGCCATCATTTTTCAAATTAAATAATATCACAGAACAACCAACTCGACTTCATACTCCGCCAATATAATCAGGTGATCCCTACCAATGATTGGCCGTATTCACAAATTCCTATTGTGGGCGCGTCTCTGGTTACGAGATTTGGTTTGAATTGTATACAATTTCATTCACACTGGAGTCGAAAATGCCTGTCGGTGCAAACTTCGGGGCCTTACTGTGAACGAACGGCTGGACGTACGATGCTCCGGATGGTCTTAAAAAACTCGCAAGTTCAAGAACTATTTAAAACCGTAAAAATATTCACGTAAAAAAATGATATAGGCGTTTTGAAAATTTCAACCCCTATTTTGAACCCCTTAGAGAAGACTCACAGTAACGTCGAGCTTCGAGGACCAACTAGACGCCGAACGGAACCTATAACCCGAATTTCATCAATTTTTTTTCATGGTAACTAAGAAAAGTGGCCCGTACGGCGTACGGCGTACGGCGGACAGACAGAAATATTTTTATTGCAGTTTTGGATTCTACATACCTACCTTGAAACGTAAACCATCAAATTTTGAGGGGGGGTAAGAATTTTTTTTTTCATGCTCGATTCCAATGGTTCATTATTGAAAATAATAAACCAAAAATAGGTGAAATGTGTGCAACAAACCATTTACCTGTAGGTATCATATTACTTATGTCTGCTTTCATCAGAAGGAATGAGTGACTTCATAACTAAGGTTCATATACTTTATACCTACTAGGTTCATACAACGTTCTTACTTATATAATCGGGACATATTACCACCTACCATCAACAGACAATATTACCTACTCAAGTACCTACATACCTAATGGAGTAAGAAAAGAACTAAAACTTGAGATTGTTTCAACAGTAGTAATAATTTATTATTACGCTAATTTACGAAAACAATGTAGAATATGAAAGTTGAAAAATGGTTTGGAGCTCATTGATTGACTGTAGGGTTTGCCAATGTCCTTGAGGATGTAAGTTCTATAAGGTAGTAAAAGTGAAGTTAACCAGCGACATACGCTTGGTTCTGAGTTGCTGTTACCTAGCCCCACCTCTTTAGATATCCACAAACCTGTATTTACTCGCTGTTGTATTTGATCATAAAATTGCGGTGACGGTTATTTAGATTCGTTAACGGTCTTGACTCCATTGGGGCAAGAAAGGATAAATAATCGATAAGAATAGCCAACTTTGAAAGGAAATAAGACTTTGTATGGAAAGAAAACATACCTATGAACGTATCGGAGAGTGTGAATGGAAGATATCGCTAAGACCATTTCCGCTATGTAAAATTTCGCCATGTCTTCAGGCAACCTATCTTCGAATTTACTGAGGAGCGTTAGAAGGTCTCCTCCACAGTAGTAATCCATAACTAAATACTGGAACAGAGAATAATAAACGGGTTTTTACGAAAAGGAAAACGACACGAGAGAAAAGGACAATGAAAATTGTTTTAATTTAAACGTTGCTACTAACCAAATTATTTTCATCTTGGAAAGCGTAATGTAAATTGGTGATCCATCGCCGATCACCGAAAACTAAAACGTCTCGCTCCTCCTGTGGACATGAAAAATGTGTGCGAAAGTGACAAACATTATACACGCAATAGATCTATAATCTTATAGAGCTTATACGTATTACTAGATACTCCCACTGGTTAGAGAGGGTTTAACATCGTGATAAGACAAGCTGGAGCTTCATGGACACAGCATCAACTTGATTACAGGCTGAAGGAAAATACTGCCCAGAGAGTTGAATGTTGATAGATGCGAGCGATGAGCGAACAAAATTAAAGTAATTTTTAAGATCGAAGAGTTGATACAATGAGTTAGTGGTGGTCAATGGAAAATGGCATACAATCTAAGGAAAAATAAATAGATATAATAATTGTCTAAGAAGCTTCAACATGCTGGAGTCATAATAAAGTAATGCATATAGACTTAACGTCCACGGATACATACAGATAGGTACATAGGATATAATATATTTACAGAACTCACTTGAAAACACGCAGTCTCAGCTCTTTTAAGCATCTCCCATTTGTTGAGGATCTTCATGGCGAAAACTTTGTCCGAGCCTTTCATTTTGACGACGCAGACTTCACCGAAGGCTCCTCGTCCGATCACTTTGATCACCTCAAAGTCATCTCGGGTCAGCCGCAAACTTTTCACCACGTTCGCGACTGGTTTAGCTGTCAACAAAGAATCACGAATTCACGATTCAAAAGCCACTCAAAGCCAAGTCCAAGACTATTCCACGGGTGGCCACCAGCCGTTTTGGAGAGCTGGGGCCGACAAAAAACCAAAAATAATTCGACGGGTCGCTGTAAAAAAAAATATATATATCTTCGGTCAGAATTATTCAGTGTCACCAGGGTTTGAAACTCTTCACCTCGTGTACCTTTCCATCACCTCAAAACCGGTGAGATCAGAGACGGGCCCATGGGAATATTCCCGGGAAGGCAGGGATTTATCGGAAACACTCCCTAACTTATGAATTTCCGGTAAAAATGGAGAATTTATTTCATTTTCTCTCCCCCTCCTCCCCGTCCCCCAAAACCACTTTTATTCTGCCGGACTGTGATAGTTAATATTATTACCAATTAGATGTCAATCTAGGAGCACCATAAAATGATATTTAATGATCCATCATCGCCTGTTCAACTGCAAAAAAAATACTGCCTGACCCCAATCGGGCTCCGGTTTTGAGTCAGAGTGATATCTCATGTTTTATATACCAACATAACATTACGTTTGTCAGTCAACCAACAATATACACTCTTTCTCTCACGGAAGGCAGAACGAAGGGGTACCCCCACCTATCGTTTCCAACTTTTGGGGCACAACTTAAAGCGGAGAGAAACGAATAACCACACATTCCAGACCTTTCTAAAACCGAACTCGCAAAAAACCATAGTTCTATATATTGAAATTTTGCTATATATAAACATGCCATCCTACACATGCACTTTTATCACGGAATTTGTCTGAAAATTCCGAAACGTTTGACGAAAAATTGCTTCTGGGGATTTAAAAAAAAATACACTGCCAGGGTGATGGCACAGGAGCTTCCTCGTCACAATCAGAGTGACCCATTATAAAATAGAACAGACTCGGAAGCAAAATAACATAACATTACATTACATTACATAACGTGAAATATACATATTGCATAACATGACATTACATGAAATATACTTATTACATAACATTACGTCCATAATACATTACGTCCATTATACATAATTGCGAAAGTTATGCGTGTTTGAAAAATTTCACGTTAGCGCATGCGCAGGGCGAACCGCTGGCTCTATCATGTTGAAATTTATATGGGACCTCAATGGGCCCTACCCGCTTAATCCCTGAGAATTACATTGAAATTGGGTGAAATCTTTGGTTACTACGGCTGTAACAAGGAAATTCAATCTATTTCACGCCAGCGCATGCGCAGAACGCACCGAGGGTCCGATCATGCTGAAATTCATACTGGAACTCACTAGGCCTTGTCCAAACAACCCTTGAAAATTTGAGCGAAATTGAATCAAAATTGTGAAAGTTATGCGTGTTTGTTGAACTTAACGTTAGCGCATGCGCAGGGCGTACCGCTGGATCAATCATGTTGAAATTTGTATGGGACCTCAAGGGGCCTTATCCGCACCATCCCTCACAATTTGAGCTGAATCAATTCACAATCGTGGAAGTTATGGCTGTAACAAGGAAATGCGGACAGACAGACTCACAGACCCACAGACCGACAGACACGGAACCAAATTTGTTCAGTAGGCTTTGAAACGCAAAATGCAAGTGGAAATTTTGATTTCTGAAGACAAAAATTGTTTGGCTCACGAAAGTGAACACAAGGCTTCCGCTGCTTCGCAGACTCGGAAGCAAAAAAGCACTGTGAAAGTCGATTCTGAAAGACCCGGGTAAAGCGACGTCCATGATAGAATTTCCATGGTTCTTTTTGAGATAAACTCAGATACGAGTATAAATAAAATATAAATCCCCTATGCCCCTGTTTGCACATCACCGGAGAGATCGATCGATCTTTACTCTAAATTACCAACTTATCAACTTGAACATTCAGTTGGATTTATTCCAAATCGAAATAAAGGGAGCGTCCGCTAAGGTAGGTACGTTCAATCCATAAAATCTGCACAACTGTTCTGAGTAAGTATCGACAAAACATAATTTTCAAACAATATATTTACATTTCATCACCAGGTCATCCTCTGGGCCTGTACCTACAATATACGAGCCTAAGGATGTGGCATCGTATAGGGGCAAAACCAATAAACTAGGCGAGTGCTATAAACTTGTTTTCGAAGTGATTATTACCTACATTACCTACCTACGTTATCTATTAGGTGCTGGGTAAAAAAAAGTAAAAACCGCGTAGAAGTCATCGACAACCTGAGGTGTTGGGTGCACCTGTGCACCGGAGACCCTGAGCAGAGATGTAGCTAGCCGTGTCGTCTCAATACCCGCTTTCACCCAAAACCCAACTACGGTTTAGTTTAGGGGCCGTTGGTTCTTTTGTGAAAAATCATCCGGCAGCCAACGATTTAGGAAGTAGAGTTTCACCTCCCTCGCATGATCGACCCGACGCGACGATGAGTCGTCACGGTCGCGCACACGGCGCGTGGTGAACCTCCTCCTCCTACCCTTCACCACCACCGACAACCCAGACGTTTATTGAACCCTGAAACGTATTGAACCCGACCTAACTTCCCGTCAGTCAAACCGGGAAACGGAGGAAGCGGGCGGCAGAACGGGGATTCTGTCAACGGGACCTCTGACAGGATGCTGAGGGACAGCATGGCCAGGAAGTTCCCAGGGAAGATGAGGACGCCCCAGAAAAAAACAAGACCAAACACCCTGTAAACAATAAACAAGAAACAGAGAAACAAGAACCTCAATTTATTAACAAATAAAGCGAGCAGCTCCACAGGAGGTAAAGCCTCACTCACGACTTGGCCTAATACCGACCCACTGAAGATGGTGCATCTAACCATTCAGAGGAGTGAGGATGAGTGGACAAGCCAGCAAAGATATTAGGAATGGACAGGCTCAACCCCTTCTTCAACCATACAAGAAGAATTGTTGTCCCTCAACACTGAGACGAAGCTGGCTTTAGGAAAACCAAACAGCTAGAAGAAATCCAGCAGGAATTTTGATTCAGTCCATCTGGCACCAGACATGGAATCAGTCCTGGAACATTCCAATTACGATACCATAATTTAATCGTACTTGGCTCTCTCCCCGGCATCAACCGTTCTGTCCCGATGTCAGTGGTCTCCCATTTGCTGGTAAGGTCGAACGCCCAGCTACGACCCACTATTCCTTGCAACCCGAATAATACTACAATATACTGTAAGAGTCCATCTGGGCTATGCAGTTTACAGCTTACTCAAATACCTCATTGCCGTTATATCCTCCCGGAATACCACTCCATGTACCTATAAGACTGTCCAAATAAACCGAACGAACGGAGGGCCTACGTGACGAAGGTAGGGTAGGTCTCTCTTCCCTCCGTCAGTCCCTCAACGGTTCGTAACGACCGTCGGAGGACTGGAGGAGGGTGGAAGAGCTCCTATAAAACCCGCTCTCTCATCCGGCTCACCATTCTACGCTCAAACTTCAAGTCAATGACTTCTCTCTCTCTCCTCATACATCCTTACCTTTCTCGCCTAAAAGAACTCGGAGTGGTGGAACCGGTCTGGTGATAACCAACCTGGTGGAACCGTCTGGGCACATAAACTAGCGTTTTTAGTGGTGGTAACCTTCCTACCTTCGCCATAGGTGGTAACCTTTCAAACGCTAGCTACCAAAACCTCATCACTTCCATCTCAACCTCACCTATCCAAGCCACACCTCTGCCTTTCACTCACCACACTCATAAATATAACTTGGTCCTAAGCATGTTGGCTACAGCCGTTCTCATTTTATGATACTTTATTCCTCAGAAATTCAGTCTCAGGGCAGAAACCTCGGATGTGGGTGGCGTTTCCGCTGTAGTCTCGCTGCTGGCTAGGAAACTGCAATGGCGATTCATATGCGCTGGATCGAGCTCCTTCCCAGCTTCCCAAGTCACTCTCATCAACGGAATTTATGAGGCTCATAGTATTATAGGTACCTACTGGTATACCATCAACCAGCAAGGAATAATCTGCTGGCCGAACCATCCCGGAAACTTGACTCGCACTTCTTCCAAACAATGTAACTATGGTAATAATGAATTTCGGCCGATAGAATCAATCAAAATTATAATAATTAACTACCAATACCCACACCAACTGCACAATACCACGGCATGCCACCTTAACTAATGGAAAATGAAAAGAAGTTGAACTCACCGAATTCTATGAAATCCGAAACTGTCTTCTCCCGGCGTAGCGAGGAGTTGCAGCACTCGTCGAAGAGGACGACGAGGATGTCGAGGAGCGTCTCGATGGAAAAGCATTGACCGCCACCAACGATCGGACCCCCCAGGAACAAGGACTCCAGCTGCCGGAGTCGCTTCTCCCCTGTCAACAAACAAACACAAATACAATTCAAAAAAATTTACAAAACGTTTTAAAATACACTTTAGTTTGCTGCAATGGTATAGGCTGTATCCATCTAGAAGCGGTGTGTAGTAATGTAACTACACGAGATTCTTCAGAGAAAATAGGCCAAATGTTGCAATACTTCCAATACAGATCTTTCCATACATCATGAACATAATATATGAGCGAATTTCCGAAATAACACGCCCACTCCGCTTACTTGCAATTTAGAACATTATCAATCGTGATAGGTATACACCAGCCATTTAAAAAAAACGCTGCAAAGTCCTTGTCACATGGGTTTATTATTCTATTGGACATACCTACAGAAAGGTTGGCTGTTCATTAATTGTTTCTTTCATGCGTAATAACCGAAATAGCTACTTCTGATGGTTTCCATTAATTTTGGCCCCCAAAACACAAATTAGGTAGGTACGCTCTTTTTTTTTCTTTTTTTTTTTTAAACTATCTTTGATCATTGGTAGTGCCATTTAATCGTCCTGAACCACGTCTTGACACTTTTTCCAGTGTTATTATACAAACTGATGGTGATTTCAGACGATTTCCCAGGTTTTTCACTCATAAAAAATCAATTCTGGGAGCTGAACATTTGGTAGAACTCAATTTTCCACTCTTTGGTCAAAATCGACTTCATATTCGGTCTTCTCGTCCCCAAAAACATGGAAAACGATATCTCAGAAGCTCATGTTACCAATATGTTGCTAAAACGTAAAAAGTACCTATTTTTACACACATTTTCACTCATAACACCCCTGGGTATATTCCGATCGGGCTGAAAAGTTTCGGGACACAACTAGGGCCCAAATGGAGCATGTGTGCGAAAGAACGATTTTTTTAGACCGAAAATGAAGCCTGTACACGTGATACGGCGGACGGACATTGCATTTTTGGAATCTATGCATCTTGAAACGGAAAAGAAAAAAGTTTGAGGGGGTGTTGTAAAAATTTTTTGCTGAGCGAATACATAGGTGTATTATTCACAGAATAATAAACCAAAACGCTGCAAAGTCCTTGTCACATGGGTTTATTATTCTACTGGACATACCTACAGAAATGTTGGCTGTTCAATTATTGTTTCTTTCATGTGAAATAATTGAAATAGCTATTTCTGGTGGTTTCAACCAATTCTGGCCCCCAAAAAACGAATTAATGGCGATTTCCAAGGTTTTTGACTGATGAAAAATCAAATTTGGGAACTGAACATTTGGTAGAACCTCAATTTTCCACTCTGGTTAAAATCGACTTCATATTCGGTCTTCTCGTCCACAAAAACATGGAAAACGATGCCTCAAAGGCTCATGTTACTAAAACACAGAAAGCACCTATTTGTATACCTACACATTTTCACTCATAACACCCCTGGGTACATTCCGATCGGGCTGTAAAGTTTCGGGACACAACTAGGGCCCAAATGGAGCATGTGTGCGAAAGAACGAATTTTTTAGACCAAAAATGAAGCCGGTACACGTGATACGGCGTACGGACATTGGAAAAAATTTTGAGGTGGGGTTATAACAATTTTTGCTGAGCGAATACATAGGTGTATTATTCAAAGAATAATCTATACATATAATAAAACAGTGTCTGTTTGTCTGTTTGTTTGTTTGTTTGTTTGTCTCGGCATCAATTGAGAACGGCTGAACGTAGAAAGTTGCGGCTGGTACCATTTGACGCAGAATTTATCTGGGAAGGTTTATGAAAAATCCGCATTTGAATCTGTCCATCCGTTGAAACGCTATGAATGAAATACTACTAAAAAACGTGTTATAATCACTTCTATGAGGACGTTTATGCTTATAATAACTTTGAACGGTTGGACGTAAATCCGATTGTAATTAGATTCTGGATTCAGCTCGACGAGTACATTCAAGTGGTACTTCAATCAGGATGTTAGTGGGAGGGGGGTACAGGTTATGAGAGGGGGGGGGGGGTCTACAGAAATTTCAAAACTACTTGACCAATTGGAGTGCAACTTTGGGAATTTGTTGTGTGAACATTGAGGAATGTTTCTAACCAGGTAGGGAGGGTTCATAGGATACGGGGGGGTTAAAGGCAGTTAGGGTTGGCATTGGGGAAGGTTTCTGATCAGTTGAGGAGGGGGGGGATACAGGCATATTAAAATACATGACCGTTGGCTCCATTTATTTAAATCGCAGCAACACGCGTCGGTTCAAATAGCATAATCTATACATATAATAAAACAGTGTCAGTCTGTTTGTTTGTCTCGGCATCGATAAATGAGAACGGCCACTAATCAAACAATAACCAATTACTCAAACCAAAATTTTCACTTGGGGCGCACCCTTGAACCGTGGCTTACGGTAGCAAACAACCACTCTTTGTCAATCCTGAGGTGGTATCTGTTATGAGTGGGGCCTGTCCTAAAGGGGGTGTCTGTTCTACCGTTGCGAAGCGCGGGTACACAGCTAGTACACCTATAAAATCGGGTCTCCTCGTCGAGAAAATTTCAATATAAAACGCTGCAAATCCCTACACAAGGGTTCACTATTTTGTATGGAACACCCTTCTGTATAGATCACACTTCTCTGTATAGAACACCCATCCGTTACAGCTCTCTGTATAGATAACCCTTCTTTAAAGATCACAGACCCGTCGTTACTAGGTACCTACATAAATCACGTGGTAAATGTTGCTACAATAATTCTGTCAATGACAAACAGCAGCTAAAATGGCAAAAAGAAACAAATGAAATCCTGAAGGGAAACTGTTGACGTGGAGTGAAAAACATTCAGTCCCGGTAGGGTTTCGATCTCGGGAACTTTGGCGTTACAGTCCGTCACGTACACCACTGCGCTATAGCGTCAACCTGCCCGAAAGACCGGTGATCTGCGCTCTCAGCTACTCAGCTTAATGCCTGCATTAGGGTGGTTTTATAAAATGAAAGTTTGATTTTTTAATGGCCACCCCCACAAATGGTGCCAATGCGCTAAAAAAAGAGATTGGTAAAATTTCAGCTCGATCGGATTACTTTAACCCGTGCCTCTCCGCGGCTGAATTTGAAAAACAGTGATTTTTTTTTTAAATTTCAGCTTCATCTTCTTAAAATGAATACTGATTGTCCTAGAAACCTGAAATGGGTCTCATTTCATGGTAAATGTTGTTATCTTGAAGTTTTATTATTCCTACCACTTTTTTTGTAAAACCCACCAGTTTTCATGATATGTCTTATTTTTATGGTCAAATCGTGGCCCGATTCCGGAAATGCGAGTTTTCAGCATATGGCAAAAAACCGTAGGTACTTCATTCTATCACTGCTGCTGTCCAGCTTTTGCTGTTGTTATTTTTCAATTTGTACATAAAAAGGGTTCCGTTAAAAAAGGGTTTCAAAATAAATATGAAGGAAACAAAATTGGGGAAGACAAATAGAAAATGAGGACAAAATGAGATTTAAGTACTACACTTTATTTTTCAAAATTACGTCACAAAAACTGAAGCATTACAGAGGAAGAAATTATAAGCAACACACACAATTAAATTCATAATATTATACTACATACATTATAAAATGCATTATAGGTTTAAGCTGGGTAAGGCTTACAAAAGGTGGCTTTGGAATCGATAGGAAAAACTTTTCGACATTCGGAAACAGCAAGTAAAAGAAACTGTGTTTGTTCCTCGTTTTTTTTAGGCATGAATTGAGATCTGTTATTAATTTTATCCCTCTTTCAGCCGCTAAAACTGTTCACCAGGCCGGCCCTGCATACTCCCTGCTCTTTACGGCCAATTGTGTAGCAAATTTTATGGCAACATTGTAGAACGCTCCGGGTGGTCTCAAAAACTCAGAAAAAAATCAAACTATTTAAAAATGCAACCCTCCCCCCCTCCCACCTCAAATTAAAATTTTCCGAGGTAGGGATACCCCTTGGAGTTGAGTGACAGTAACTAGAGCCCAAACGGGACCCATATACCGAATTTCGTGAATTTTGGTTCATGGGACGGCGTACGGGCGGAAATATTTTTATTCGATATTCGTATTCTACATCCCTTAAAACGTAAACCAAGAAATTTAGGGGGGGGGGGGGGGTTGGCTGTATGTTAACTCTAAGCCAATAAATAAATTTAAAAAAAAAAAAAAAAAAAAAGGGGGGGGGGTGTTAAATTGGTTTTTCACGGTCGATTCCAGAGGTTCATTTTTGAAAATAATAAACCAAAATTATAGAAGCAAATAGAAATGGGGGGGTTTGAAAAAAGGCGGGAGAGGCGTAGAGATAATTCACTCCACCCTCAAGCTTCAGAAAAACGCACAGAGTATCGAGGATCAAACGGAATAAACAAGATCGAGACGGAAATAATAATTACGACAGCTGGTTTCCTCTAACGTACCCTGACCAATTTTGAACGATAAAAAAGATAGATCGAATGAGCGGAGACCTTGATCGCCTAGATCCCTGTGGATACTATAATGCCTTACCGCTTTTACGCATGCACACAATCACACATACATACGCAGACGTAGGACCCGCGCTTTTTCAACAGCTGATGTCTTTATTTGCCTTTTCCTTCCTTCTATTGCACAATTATCACAATCTCCCGCACTCTTTTCCACAGTTACTTGAACTAAAATATTCCGAAAATCATCTTATTTTTAGACTCACTGTAATACCCCATTCCACCGACTGCAACCAAGAAAAAAAAGTCGGGATGTTCAATTTATTGTGCTCTGAACGCTTTTGCTGTCAATAATGATTATCTATTGTACAAAATTACGACCTCCCCCGATTTTTGCTGGATTTAAGTACCGAATTCACTCCACTTTTGGGTCATTATGAGATTTAAAACAGGATCATTGAGATTTAAAACGAACTCCATTTTTGATCATTTATTTTGAGAGAAAAATTATTTTTGGCAATTGAAAAAATAGCCTATTTCCATCCAGAGTCACCATCCTGTATCAGTTTTGGTGAACTCGGACTTGCTTTTTGGACGATGTCAAATCTGACCCACATCTTCTAATCAAAAGATGCCTAACTTCGTCTATCTATATGAACTCAGCTATATTATGATTTAGCTCGCATTCGGTAGAATATACATTATGTACACACTTACTACACCTAGTAAGATCTGGAATTTTATTTTTTAGGACCGCATATCTCATATCAACTCGCGACACAATTTCTCCGTTGGTCCTAAATTTTCTGTATTTCATGTTTCAATTTGATGAACCCGATTACGAACTAACAAACAACGCCAGCTTATCTCGCGTTCGCCGCCGGTGACTTCCTCGTGCGCAATATTTACCGGCTGTTCCTTACAATAAATTCACCACACTGCCTCTCGTCATTTCTATCTTTTTCGACTTTGAAATGCAAAACTAGAACTCTATTTTCTGCTGTAGGCGCAATGAAGAAAGCAGATGCTTGGATACAATGCGCAGGTTGAGCTTGTCACCAACAAACTCGCTGCGGAGATGAGAACTTCAGAATCAGACCACTCGCTTTTTGAAGGTAGATAAAGCAAATCTGGCCAAACTACAATTTCATCACGGATACTGTTTTGGACTAGGGTTACTCCGTACTCAACACCTTCTACAATGGTAATCACTGTAAACAAACACTTACCACAAACCAGTAAAACCTTCGCCGTTGGCGAATTTTGTCTACATAAAGATACACTTATCGGCACGAACCGTTTCACTTGATTGTTAGTATCATTACTTCTTCCTTTTATTCTATTTTAGTTCATCTATTTTATTTCTATCTTGGTCGCTCATACAAATTATGACTGACTCAAATTTCGAAACGCAATAAGTTGATCTATTTTCGGAGAGTTTCTGCCACCCCGTTAAACCCTATTTATAGATCTTTGGTAGGTCCCTACAGATAATAGTTTTTAGAGGGAACGTGTAATCAGATACCGGCACATGTACCTACTGTGCAAAAACTAAAAATTCAAATTAGAGAAAAAAAGAAGAGAAAAGAAAACTCGGCGCTCCGCGCCTCGCCAGGGGGCAAGCCCCCTGGACCCCCGGTTACCGCTATTTACATATTTCGGACGAAATTATAGAAACACAGAATGTGTTTTAGCTCACGCGTTTCACATAAACCTTTTTCGACTGATATATTGACTGCTCACAGGTTACACCAGGTTACACGATCCTTAGTTCCGTATCATCGGTACTTATATAAAGCTTGCAATCGTGTTCACAATATAAATTATTGAGAATGATCACCTGTGTGTAAACAATTATTATTTAAACAATCACGCTCATACCGCAGCTTGTCGGCCACGCACTCCGCATTGGTTAACGTAATATGGTTAGGTAAATCGAGAGGTATCCAACGAGTGGTGAACGATTTTTGTACGATGATAACTGGCGAAGTTAAAGTTCCGTAGCAACGAATCGGTTGTACGTGAAAATCATTAGAATTTTTTCATAACAGCGTCCCAGATTTCGTTACGAAATTTCGTTACCTTTTTTGGCTAGTTAGTCCATGGCTAAAACACATTCTGTGTTAAAAAAATGCAATAGACGTTAGGGAATGGAAATCCAATGCCTACAGATTGAAACTTCCCAAAGTTAAAAGCAAGTACGCACAGATGACTGCCAGATACAAGGGGATGCAAATTATCAACAGGGATTTTGATAGCATTAATGAGATTATGAGGATACAAAATAATAACTTAGCAAGTAAGGAAATTACAAATTTGTTAATAGTAAACCAGTTGAATTTTTCTCCATATACAGGGTGTAACATGAGTGATGCAAAACCTCTCTCCCACGTGTTCTACATCTAATTTCCGACCGAAAGTGTCCTATAACTTTTTTTTTACTCCGCGTAATACCCCACTTTTTTCACTTTAAAAATTTTTTTTTCGAGTTTCAGACCTCGTCTCACTAAAGCAGCTATAATTTCCTTAATTATAAAGTAAATTCAAATTTAGAGATGCCGCTGGAAAGAGCGTTTAATTTCCTGTCTCTCTAATGCCTAACAAATTTTTTTTAGGAGGATTTGAGGAGTGAAAATGGAGTTTGAAAAGTGAATTTGGTCAAAATCTTTAAATCGTCAGTTTTCTCATACGCTTGGTGATCCTATTAATTCTTGTAGCAGAATGGTGAAGGTAAGCTAAAAAATGCGCCAAAACGTCAGCTTTCCAAGGGACTAATCAAAACGTTTTTTGGAATTGATTTCAAGAGAGAAAATGAGGTTTGAATACGAAAAAACGTGTCGTTTCCGGCTAAATCGTGGGTTTTTCATGAAAAATGTACCTACCTTTTGTGAAGTAGTGAGTCAACTATGGGGTAATTTTCAAATCGCGTTGGCATTACAAAGAATGGAACTATGGAAGTTAAGCGGGACTCTGTTCAATCCTTTATTTCCTCAAAATGCCATCCATTTTGGCGAATACAGAGACCAGTTCGTTTGTGAAGGGTCCAAAGGTGACAGCGAACAAGATAAGAACTCATCCCAATCATTCGGAACAACAGTCGTCTCACGGATCTTTCAATCCTCTTCGCTTAACTTCCATAGTTCCATTCTTTGTAATGCCAACACCTTTGGACTAAAATGAAAATAACGACCAAATACTTATTGGGAGGTAATGTGTGGGTGTCACCATTCGATTAGAAAATTACCCCATAGTTGACTCACTACTTCACAAAAGGTAGGTACATTTTTCATGAAAAACCCACGATTTAGCCGGAAACAACACGTTTTTTCGTATTCAAACCTTATTTTCTCTCTTGAAATCAATTCCAAAAAACGTTTTGATTAGTCCCTTGGAAAGCTGACGTTTTGGCGCATTTTTTAGCTTACCTTCACCATTCTGCTACAAGAATTAATAGGATCACCAAGCGTTTGAAAAAAACAGACGATTTTAAGATTTTGACCAAATTCACTTTTCAAACTCCATTTTCACTCCACAAATCCTCCTAAAAAAATTTTGTTAGGCATTAGAGAGACAGGAAATTTAACGCTCTTTCCAGCGGTATCTCTAAATTTGAATTTACTTTTTAAATTAAGGAAATTATAGCTGCTTTAGTGAGACGAGGTCGGAAACTCGAAAAAAAGCTTAAAAGTGAAAAAAGTGGGGTTTTAAGCGGAGTAAAAAAAAAGTTATAGGACACTTTTGGTCGGAAATTAGATGTAGAACACGTGGGAGAGAGGTTTTGCATCACTCATGTTACACCCTGTAGAATAATTTATAAATATGCAGCCACGCACACTCTTCATTAGGAACTATAATGCAATCATATAATGTAAGTTTCTAAATTGAGGACCTCAACTCCGTGCTGGGCCACAGTGTCTACTATCGCACGGTCATCGAAATTTTCGACTGGAAGAATGTTATTTCTATTTATTAAGAATTTATGTTGTCAAAGCTGTTGTATGCAATGTACATCTGAAGAAAAGAATGACAAATATCATATTCATTCATTCATTCATTCAAGAACAACAACAAAAAACACACACAAAAATACATTTTTTACATTTTTACAAATCCACTCACTTGAAGGTAGCAGCTTCAAACTTTACCCAGAGTGACACAGAGACCACAAAAAATGACATTCTTTGAATTCTCAAGCGTTTTGTTTCCTAAAAATGTTCACAGAGCGCCCTACTTCACGCTCACCCTACTTTCCGTTGTTACGTTTGGACAGTGTCCCACAGCACGCGTACAATCTCAACGAGGATGTAGGACGGCACCTACCTACTCATCTTTCGCGATTCCCACATAAAACAGAACCGAAATTAAAGCCTTTCACTCCTTCCGGCTGCAAACAAATAAACGCTGCAAATTATTACACTGCGGTTTATTATTTTCCTGTATATATGCCTCTTCTGCGTAGATAACTGTTTTCTGTGGTCAATACCTACCCTTGTGAGCTTCCCTCAAGAGAGCCCTAAATCAAGTACTGGAGCCCGCCGGGGAATTACAGTTTCATAAAAATATACGATGGATTCAATAATACATATTATTTGGTGGCTGTTATTCATGAAGCATAACAATTGTTGAAGTTACGAAAGTACCTATCAACAAAATCCAAAATAACCATCATTCTTAAGATGAAATGGTATCACGGAACAACCAACTCGATTTCACACAGATGTTCCCTAGCAGTGATATCTGGGCTGGATGTATACCATTTCATTCACGATCATGTTGACGACAGTTTTCGGTCAGGAAACGTCACAGCCTTAGTGTGAACGGCAAGACGTACAACGCTCCGGGTGGTGTCAAAAAATTTCCTAGTTCGAGATCAATATTACGTTAAAAAATCGAGATAACGGCCTGGACATTTCAACCCCTATTTTACACCCCTTAGAAATGACTGACAGTAACACCGAGCATCGAGGACCAACTAGACCCCAAACGGGACCCACAAACCGAATTTCATTAATTTTCGTTCATGGTAACTAAGAAGAAAAACGCTGCAAAGTCCTTGTCACATTGGTTTATTATTTTACTGGACATACCTACAGAAATTTTGGCTGTTAATTTATTGTTTCTTTCATGTGCAATAAAATTGAAATAGTTATTTCTGATGGTTTCCACAAATTGTGACCCTCAAAACACAAATTAGGTACGCTCTTTTTTATTTAAATTATCTTCATCATTGGTAGTGCCATTTATTCGTCTTGATTCAAGTGCTGACACTTTTTCTAGTGTTCTTATACAAACTGATGATGATTTCAGACGATTTTCCAGGACTCATAAAAAATTAATTTTGGGAGCTGAACGTTTGGTAGAACCTCAATTTTCCACTCTTTGGTCAAAATCGACTTCATATTCGGTCTTCTAGTCCCAAAAAACATGGAAAACGATACCTCAAAAGCTCATGTTACAAAACCACGAAAAATACCTATTTTTACAGCCATTTTCACTCATAACACCCCTGGGTACATTCCGATCGGGCTGTAAAGTTTCGGGACACAACTAGGGCCCAAATGGAGCATGTGTGCGGACGAACGAATTTTGACATTTTCATGTCTTTGCCCTGGCACATAGCACAAAAAACTGTCACGAAATTGCGTAACGAAATTGTGTTACAGTGCCTTTATAATGATTTCCGCTTACAACGACCCCGTTGTTAGGTTTGTTCATTTTCTACACTTTTTAACCCACAAAAATCGTTCACCACTCGTTGGAAAGCTCTCGATTTAACGAACATTTTCATGTTCTCCATAACATATTGACTATACGAATAGCGGAGCTATGGGCATAACTGTTCTCATATTTTGTTTACAAACTAATGATCGTGAGTGTAGAAGATAATTAATCCGGAATCGTCTATTTTATTGAAATTAGGTACCTACCTCTTAATATTAATAATGTCAAAAGCAATAGGTAAATACATGAAAATGTCCCAATGCGTTGCAGACTCGTATGCAAGCGTTTTTGCTGTTTCTGTGTTTCATTCGTTTTTCGATTAGCAGGATAAACTGCTTTAAATATTGAGTTGACAGTAGAATATCGGAATTTCTTTTACGTTTCAAGGTTCGTACATTCAGGAAATGCAATGTCTTTACAAATTATCTTCGACTACTGCAAGTGCCATTTAATTGTCTTGATTCACCTTTTGACACAATTTCTAGTGTTTTTATACAAATGATGGTAATTTCAGACAATTTCCCAGATTTTTGACTCATAAAAAAAGGAATTTTGGGAGCTGAACCTTCGTTACGACTTCAATCCTTCACTGTTTGGTCAAAATCAACTTTTTAAAAATTTCTAGGGTGTCAAATTTGAGTTTGTAGGAGGTCAAAAATCTGTAGAAACTGGTAAAATTGCCAAAATTTGATATAAAATCACTGGAAGTTGTATGGAAGGGCGAGTAAAGGCAGAAAAATACGATTTCAGTCGTTTTTCATACAGAATAGGGGGGAGTTTTTCTTGTTCTTATAACCAACTCTGAACATTTTTCCTCGATGAGGGGGAAAAGAAAGAGGCGGAAGCGATCTCCGTTTTAGACCGAAAATGAAGCAGTTATGCGAGCATTGCAGTTTTGGAATCTACGCACCTTAAAACCTAAAAGAAACAAATTTTGAGGAGATGTTATAAAAATTGTTTGCTGAGCGAATACATAGGTGTATTTATTCACAGAATAATAAACCAATAAAAAAAAGTCTGTCCGTCCGCCGTATTTCGCACTTTCCTTAGTTACCATGAACAGAAATTAATGAAATTTGGTTTGTAGGTTCCATTTGGGGTTACTGTCAGTCATCTCTAAGGGGTGAAAAATAGGGGTTGACATTTTCAGAACGCCGTAGCTCGATAACTCAACAGAAGAGTATGATTTTTTTTAAACGTTTTTAAATTGATCTCGAACTAGAGAACTTTTGAGACCACTCGGAGCGTTGTACGTCCAGCAGTTCGCCTGCATAGAAAAGCTTCGTCAAAACGATCGTGAATAAAACGGTATAAATCCGGCCCAGATATCATCGCTAGGGAGCACCTGATTATAATCAAGGATGGCTGTATGAAGTCGTCGTTATGTAACATTATTTCACTTCAAGAATGATGGCTCTCGGATTTTGCTGATAGACGGCACTTCTGCAACTTGAACAAACGCTATGCTTCATGAATAACAACAAACAATTATTATTGAATATTGAATGCCGCGCATTTTTATGAAACAGTAATTCGCTGGCTAGCTCTATTTCTCCATTTAGGGCTTTCCTGGAGGGGAGTACGAGGGTAGGTAATGACCACAGAAAACAGCGATCTACGCAGATGAGGCATCTATACAGGTAAATGATAAACCGTTGTGTAATAATTTGCATAGTTTTACAGATAGTGTTCATTATAAATTTACTAGTAAGGATATACTCGTAGATTATTTTGTCTGAAGAAAAATTTTCAGTGCATGCAGACAGTGATTTTCACGATCACCGCGTTATCACTGGGAAATCGGTGTGACTGCTATTTCAGAGATGGCATTGAGTAAATGGGAACAATTGTTTCCGTATCGGTAAGTCGCAGGTGTGAGCCGCAGCCGTTATGTAATAGTGCGAACGCGTTTTACGCAAGTCCTTCACATCACTCGCATGAGACAGCTGAGCTGAGCCGTCAACTACGAGTCTCCCTGCGCAATCGCCAATTATCCGATGCATTTTCCCTTTCAATAACCGGTTTTTGGTCGATTTGAACAGTCGAACTTGCGAAACAATCGACAAAATTCTCTCATCCACTTGTATCACAACAATCAGTAGGCGTCTGGTTATGTCGGCATGAGCACACGCGAGATCTTCATGAAGGAGATAAAGATATGGCAAAGCTGCAAATTATCACACACCGGTTTATTATTTACCTTTAGATGGTCCTTCTGCGTAGATCACTGTTTTCTGTGGTCAATATCTACCCTTGTGCTCCTCCCAGGAAAGCCCTAAATCAAGTACTGGAGCCGGCCGGGGAATTACAGTTTCATAAAATATAATATGCCCACCGCATATTATATCCACCATTCAAGAATTCTATCATTATTTGTTGTTATTCATGACGTTTGTCGTTGAAAAATTATCTATAAACCAAATCCAAAATAACCATCATTCTTCAACAAGGAACAACCAACTCGATAAAATACAGCCATGCGTGAATGAAATCAGGTGTTCTTCAGCAATGATATCTGGGCTGGATGTGTATATACTATTTCATTCACGACCATGTTGACGAAGCTACTCGGTGCACACTTCAGGGCCTTAATGAGAATGAACGGCTGGACGTACCTACAATGCTCCGAGTGGTCTCAAAAAATTCTCAAGTTCGAGATCAACTTAAAAATTGATAAAAATAAAAATGAAACTTGAAAAATACAAATAATTTTAAAAAATGGCTGACGGACAGAAATTTTTACTACCATGTTCCTATTATATAGGAAAAGGAATAGGGCGTTAGTTACATGGTTTTGCATTGACGAAGTAAACAATTTTTCAGTACCTACTTAAAACGCTGAAAAGTCCTTGTCACATGGGTTTATTATTCTATTGGACATATCTACAGAAAAGTTGGGGTGTTTATTTATTGTTTCTTTTACGTGCAATAATTTAAATAGCTATTCTTGATGGTTTCCACCAATTTTGGCCCCGAAAAACACGAGTTAGTCTTCTATTTTTTTTACACTGACCATTGATAGTCCATTTAATTGTCTTGATTCACCTGTTGATCATGCTTCTAGTGCTCCTATACAAATTTATAGTGATTTCAGACGATTTCCAAGGTTTTTGACTGATGAAAAATCAATTCTTCTTTTCACTTCGTTACAACCTCAATTCGTCAAAATCGATTTCATATTCGGTCTTCTCGCCCTAAACTTTAAAAAAAAAAAGACATCGAAAAACCTTATTTTTACACCCATTTTTCCCTCGTAACACCCCTGGGTGTATTCCGATCGATGCCCAAATGTGTTCCCAAATGGGGACCGAAACTATGTACAGAAGAACGACGATTTTAGACCAAAATTTAATGTAAATTTAAGACTGAAACTTCGTTAGAACCGCAATTTTCCACTTTTTGATCAAAATCGACTTCATATTCTGTCTCCTCGCCCTAAAAAAAAACCCTGGATACTTCACGAGCTCATGATACGAAAACACCAAAAAACCCTATTTTTACACCCATTTTTCACTCATAACACCCCTGGGTATATTCCGATCGGGCTGCAAAGTTTCGGGACACAACTAGGGCCCAAATGGAGCATGTGTGCGAAATAACGAATTTCTTAGACCGAAAATAAAGTAGTTATGGATGATAAGGCGTAGGCGGACGGACATTTTGGTTTATTATTCTGTGAATAATACACCTATGTATTCGCTCGGCAAGAAATTTTTATACCACCCCCTCAAAATTTTTTCTTTTGCGTTTCAAGGTGCGTAGATTCCAAAAATGCAATGCCCGTCCGCAGTACGCCGTATCACGCTTACCGGCTTCATTTTCGGTCTAAAAAATTCGTTCTTTCGCACACATGCTCCATTTGGGCCCTAGTTGTATCTCGAAACTTTGCAGTCCGATCGGAATATACCCAGGGGTGTTATGAGTGAAAACGCTGCAAAGTCCTTGTCACATGGGGTTTATTATTCTACAGAAATGTTGGCTGTACATTTATTGTTTGTTTCATGTGAAATAATTGAAATAGCTATTTCTGATGGTTTCCACCAATTTTGGCCCCCAAAACACAAATTAGGTAGGTACGATCTTTTTTTTTTTTTTCAAATTAACTTTGATCATTGGTAGTGCCATTTAATCGTCTTGATCCACGTGTTGACACTTTTTCCAGTGTTATTCTACAAACTGATGGTGATTTCAGACGATTTCGCAGGTTTTTGACTCATACAAAATCAATTTTGGGAGCTGAACATCTGGTACAACCTCAATTTTCCACTCCTTGGCCAAAATCGACCTCATATTCGATCTTCTCGTCCCCAAAAACATGGAAAACGATATCTCAGAAGCTCATGTTACCAACATGTTGCTAAAACGCAAAAAGTACCTATTTTTACACACATTTTCACTCACAACACCCCTGGGTATATTCCGATCGGGCTGAAAAGTTTCGGGACACAACTAGGGCCCAAATGGAGCATGTGTGCGAAAGAACGACTTTTTTAGACCGAAAATGAAGCCTGTACACGTGATACGGCGGACGGCGTACGGCGGACGGCGGACGGACATTGCATTTTTTGAATCTACGCACCTTGAAACGGAAAAGAATAAAGTTTGAGGGGGGGTTATAAAAAATTTTTGCTGAGCGATTACATAGGTGTATTATTCAGAGAATAATAAACCAAAATGGGTATAAAAATAGGTATTTTTGTGTTTTATTAACCTGAGCTTTTGGGGTAACGTTTTCCGTGTTTATCAGGACGAGAAGGCCGAATATGAAGTCGATTTTGACCAAAGAGTGGAAAATAGAGGTTCTAACGAAGTTTCAGCCTTAAACTTACGTCAAATTTTGGTCTAAAATCGTCATTTTTCCGCACACAGTTTGGGCTCCCATTTGGGAAAAAATTTGGGCCCTAGTTGTTCTCCGAAGCTCGGCAGTCCGATCGGCATACACCCAAAGCTCGATCTCATTTCAAATTGAGGAGTACAACAAGCTGAACAAAACCCAAAAAGAAAATCAGAAAAATACCGTACCTATTTTGAGGATGTTATGACAATTTGACTTTCCAACGTACATACACGTACGGAGCGACATCAGTCAGAAACCTGTGACAGAGAGGAGAGTGACGGTGGACCCTCTAGAGTCCCCCCGCTAGACTAGCGATATTATCACCTGACCGACCACGTCTTCACTGGAAAAACAAACGACTCGAGAACTGCCACCGTCACAAACCCGTCTAGAAACTCGATTTGAGCACTTCTGAACAAGATTACACGGTTTTCTCGAACACCTATTTTTGACGGCATCACCATACTTCCATTCCTACTAGGAACATGGACGTCAAATGAAGTACGGCGGACGGACAGTGATTTACGGACAGTCATGTTCCTACTATACAGGGTGTCTAGGGTTTCGATGGGACAAACTCAGGGAATCGATTCTGCAGCTAATTTGCAACAAAAAGTCCCTCCTAGAGTTTTTTCTTTAGAGGCTTCATTTTGGAGTTATTTACGATTTAAGATTTTTTTCGTGTTTTCGACCCTAACTCAGTTAAACGGCCATAACTCCCTTAAATAACTATGTAAAGTAAAAGTTGAGGATACCGTTGGAAAGAGCATTAAATTTCCTATCTCCTAATTATAAAATAAAATTGTTTTAATTAGTCCTCATTGGTGAAAAAAATGGCCAAAGTCCAAAGTGTGAGCATTTTTTAAGAATCACCGTTTTTCTTTCTTTTTTTGCGCTATTAGTACGAAAGTGTTTCGGCGGGCACTCCTCGGGAAAAACTTGCCCCAAACCTCAGCTTTCGAATGGTATAAGAAAAAAAATTTCACAGTGAAATTTGACGGAGAAAATGACGTTTGAGTCCTGAAAAACGTGGGTTTTTAGGTGATAATCAACGTTTTTCACCAAAAGCCGACGTGCATCATGAAAACGAGTTCGATATCGCTATTTATGCATTTTTTGACGCTGAATCGAATGGTGACACTCTTAAACCAGTTACCACCGTCCCATCATATCTCAGAAAACAGGAGTGGACTTATGTTCAATCGAGGAGATTCCAAACTCATGGTAAGTGACCTTTTATTTTGATTACTGTTCTTGGACTTTCAAGTACCTACCTAAGCTTTTTCAATAGGTCGCATTCACTATGAATCTTGTCTGGTCATTTCGATAAATCCAGATAACGAAGACGCCCGAATGCACTTAATCGGCATTGTGTCAAGTGTCTCAACATCATGCAGGTGTATTCAAACCGGGAGTTAGCCGATATAATTTTCATGTATGGCTTTGCGAATGGCAACGCTAGACTTGCCGCCCGCGAGTACGCTATACGGTTCCCCGACCGAAGACATCCCAATCATAAAACGTTTGTCGTCGTCCACATCGTCCAAAATGCGGATTTCAATTTGGCTGGGTCTTGGATTTCTCTCTCGAACGGTGTACGAAGTGGAACCTGTTTCTATCAGCCTCTGGAATACGAGAGGAAACGTTTTATGATTGGGATGTCTTCGGTCGGGGAACCGTATAGCATACTCGCGGGCGGCAAGTCTAGCGTTGCCATTCGCAAAGCCATAAATAAAAATTATATCGGCTAACTCCCGGTTTGAATACACCTGCATGATGTTGAGACACTTGACACAATGCCGATTAAGTGCATTCGGGCGTCTTCGTTATCTGGATTTATCGAAATGACCAGACAAGATTCATAGTGAATGCGACCTATTGAAAAAGCTTAGGTACGTACTTGAAAGTCCAAGAACAGTAATCAAAATAATAGGTCACTTACCATGAGTTTGGAATCTCCTCGATTGAACATAAGTCCACTCCTGTTTTCTGAGATATGATGGGACGGTGGTAACTGGTTTAAGAGTGTCACCATTCGATTCAGCGTCAAAAAATGCATAAATAGCGATATCGAACTCGTTTTCATGATGCACGTCGGCTTTTGGTGAAAAACGTTGATTATCACCTAAAAACCCACGTTTTTCAGGACTCAAACGTCATTTTCTCCGTCAAATTTCACTGTGAAATTTTTTTTCTTATACCATTCGAAAGCTGAGGTTTTGGGCAAGTTTTTCCCGAGGAGTGCCCGCCGAAACACTTTCGTACTAATAGCGCAAAAAAAGAAAGAAAAACGGTGATTCTTAAAAAATGCTCACACTTTGGACTTTGGCCATTTTTTTCACCAATGAGGACTAATTAAAACAATTTTATTTTATAATTAGGAGATAGGAAATTTAATGCTCTTTCCAACGGTATCCTCAACTTTTACTTTACATAGTTATTTAAGGGAGTTATGGCCGTTTAACTGAGTTAGGGTCGAAAACACGAAAAAAATCTTAAATCGTAAGTAACTCCAAAATGAAGCCTCTAAAGAAAAAACTCTACGAGGGACTTTTTGTTGCAAATTAGCTGCAGAATCGATTCCTTGAGTTTGTCCCATCGAAACCCTAGACACCCTGTATAGGAAAAGGAATAGGGTATTACATCGTTTTAAATTGACGAAGTGAACAATTTTTCAGTACCTACTTAAAACGCTGCGAAGTCCTCGTCACATGGGTTTTTTATTCTATTGGACATACCTAAAGAAATGCTAGAAATACATTTATTGTTTCTTTCATGTGCAATAATTGAAATGTTCCGGTTCCTACCAATTTTGGCCCCAAAAAACACGAATAAGGCTCCTATTTTTGACAAATTATCTTTGATCATTGATAGTGCCATTCAGTTGTCTTGATTCACATGTTGATACTACTTCCAGTGTTATTATACAAATTTATGGTGATTTCAGACAATTTCCCTTCAGACTTTCTTTTTCAGACTCATAAAAAATGAATTTTGGGAGATGAACCTTCGTTACAAACCGACTTAACACACTGTCTCCTCGCCCTAAAAAAAACATGGTAAACATGGTAAACGATACCTCACAAGCCCATGTTACTAGAACACCAAAAAACACTAACACTATTTTTACACCCACAACACCCTTGGCCTACAAATTTTCGGGACACAATTGGGCCCAAATGGAGGCTTGTGCGAAATGAAGATTTTTTTAGACCGAAAATAAAGTAGATAAGGATGATCGGCGGGCAGCGTACGGACATCTCATTTTTGGAATTTAAGCACCTTGAAACGTTCGTGGGGATGTTACAAAAACTGTTTGCTGAGAGGATACATAGGTGTATTATTCACAGAATAATAACCAAAATTTGGAGGGTTCGGGAATGCACAAAAGGCCTTGGAGCATAACGAATGTGTGCAAACGTTCAGCTTGACCCGATAGGTCTGTGACGCTGTGTAGTCCGTTTGGGTGGCCGTTTGGAGATGCGAGCTTGCAGTCTCCACACCACTTTTCTGTTCAGACAGAAAAATAACGCAAAAACAAACACCACGCGAATTCACAGCCTGGTATGGACTCGTGACGATTGTCGCATGTCGTGGTATCCTCCCAGAACCACTCCTTGTAAACCTGCAAATATTAGATCTCGCAAATAAACTCGCAGAAGTGGGGACGAAAGACGCAGCAGGAGCACCGAGGAACCCAGTGGGGTTCCCCACCATCCTCCACTAGCTGGAGGATGGAGGGAGACAGCCCTCAAGGGCTATAAAAACTCGCCTCCTTCGCCTTTCTAGGCATTCTACGCTCTCCTCTAGTCGCTGACTACTCTCTCTCTCCTCACTCCTTAAAACCTAAAAGATCCCGTCGCAGTGGTGACATCTGATAGTGTGGAACCTTTACCGGTGACATCTATTAGTGTGGAACCCTACGGGCACAACCTCCACTACGGGTGGCTCTGGGAGGATACCACGACATCGCACATTTCTAGATGGTACGATTGCCACTGGTGGCTACTGACACATATTCTGGAAACGTAATCCCCGCACGTTGGCCACCTTTGGCTCTGGAGACCTTGCCACAGGCCCACACCATCTTTTGGTAATTCTTGTAGGAACTCAAGGTAAGATGCCTTCATCAATTCATCGAATTTAACAAGACACCTTCTGTAGTAAGCCATCTTACAATGTGGAACAATCAAACAAAAACTGTGACCTGTGTTTATGTGAGCATCTGAGGATGCTCAGAATTTGAGCGAAAAGCTTTGTTTTAATATAAATTGGTAGTAAGGTGAAGGTTCATATTTTGTTTGATTATTCCACATTGTAAGATGGCTTCTTCTACAATTTTGGGCAGTCAGGAACCCACACCACGACCGCATCTCCACCTTGAGGTTGAGATTCCAATTTTCTTTTCTGACAACGCCATGCACAATACAAAGACTTTTAAGCGTAAAAAACGCTGCCTTTTTCCTTCACCTTCACGCCAAATTTGATCTTGGAATTCCTAAAGTTGTGTATGGTTCTAGTGAACTAGAATATGTGCATAATTTTACGAATCTCAGAATTATAGTCAAAAAACGCTATCGTGGTCCTCGAAGGTTACGTATATGTGTAATTCTGTGTTTAGGAGTTTGTAGCAGTTGAGACGTGTGGCAGTCGATTTCCTGATCCAGGTAAGGAAGCAGTTGGTACAATCACTAGTGCTCCCCATTTCTGATTATGCCCCTGCAGCATTGTGTTACTTTAAAAGTGAGGACCTTGCCCGGTTACAAAAAGCCTAGAACGCTCTAGTTAGGTTCTTACTGAAACTAAAGCTGGATGAACATGTCACACCGCACTACAAAAAGTTAGGTTGGCTTAAAATCGCCGAGAGGAATTAATTGCAACTAGCCGTGATGGTATTCAAAGTTTTAAAATTTAAGAGCCCAGGCTACCTATTCAATGAGTTCATGTCAAATGCCAACACGAGGAATCAAAATCGGCTGCTACAAATCCCAATCCACCGTACCACCCTATACAGCAGGTCCTTTGTTGTACAGGGAACTAAAATATTCAATGAATATGTGTGGAAATGTTCGATTTTAACCTGAAAACGGAGGTTTTTAGATGCAATATGAGAAACGTGTTTCTGGAAAAATATTGACACGGGATAAGAAGTGACAAATTATTTGACAAGAACGTTTTATTTTAATTTGAGAAAGTGTGTTAATTTATTTTCGTAAGATATTTATTTATTTTTTTTTTTTTTTTGTATATATGACATGACTGTAAGAGAAATATTCTAATGCATTCAGGGGAGGTGGAAGAGAGGGCCACAAGGCCCTAACCTCCCCTGGTGGATAAATGAACTAATCAATCAATCACGCCTCATATACTATATTTTAATTATTAGTACAAGATGCTCCTTATTCAAGGTATTCTTTCTCAATATTAATGATTTATTATCTGTGCTTGCAAAGTTTTCATCCAAATATTGGATTACAACCCAAGGTTTGAGTTGGGCACGTGAAGATTTTATTGCTCAACTTCCTTCCCATGCTCAAGCAGTTATGCCCTCGTAGAGGACGAAGGTCGAGAAATATTAATAATCAGGTGAATATTCAATACGATTAGAATTTTACGTGATTTCGCAAGCGGCAATTTGTTTGTTGTCGGACAGAAATAATAAGAATTGCGAAGATTCGCCGGTTAGCCTAAATCTGTGGTAGGGGTGTGGAGGAGGTGGGGGGGCTCCTTATTGATTTACGCACACGTGGGGGGCCGCTGCGTTCCGCCCCCTCCGGCCAAGTCATCGTGACGATCCTCCATCACACTAACCGTAATTCGACCTGATATGATTTGGTTATAATCATATTACATTGTACTATCATAATATAATGCCATTCATACACAGCTACCTACCATATTCGACTTTGAGGCATAATAGTATCTTTTACTATTATATTGCTTGACTACGTACCATTCATATTTTGGTGCCTATTTAATTGTTCCACTAATTTTATCCATGCATCATTAATTAATAGCAATAAGTACTTTTCTATTCTTCTATTAATTTATGACCAAATAACAAAAACTCTGACCCACTTACTGTTCGTGAAAATGGCCCACCTTTGAATTCATCCTTTACTTTGCCATTTACAAACATTTTGACAAAATTTCATAGTGCCATTTCATATCAATTCATAAGCCATTTTTAGCTGACTGTTTACCTAAAAAACTCAAACTGACCCACCGTTCATTTTGGTTTATTATTCTGTGAATAATACACCTACGTATTTGCTCAGCAAAAAATTTTTATGGCTCCCCCTCAACATTTTTTCTTTTACGTTTCAAAGTGCGGAGATTCTAAAAACGCTGCAACGTCCTTGTCACATGGGTACTAATGGAGATAACTACAGAAATGTGGGCTGTTCACTTAATAATTTTTAACCCCCCCTCAAAATTTTAAGGTTTACATTTCAAGGTATGCAGAATACGAAAATTCTATAAACAATTTCCCTCCGTCTGCCGTACTTCGCACTTTTCTTAGTTAACATGAACCAAAATTAATGAAATTTGGTTTGTAGGTCCCGTTTTGGGGTTTTGTTGGTCCTCGAAGCTCCTCAGTCGTCTCTAAGGGGTGAAAAATGGGGGTTGAAATTTTCAGAACGCCGTAGCTCGAAAACTTTCAACAGAAGAGTGTGGGTTTTTTAACGCTTTTAAACTGATCTTGAACTAAATAATTTTTTGAGACCACCCGGAGCATTGTACGTCCAGCCCTTCGTTTGCATCGAAAATCTTCGTCACCATGATCGTGAATCAAACGGTATAAATCCGGCCCAGATATCATTGCTAGGGAACACTTGATTATAATCACTGATGGCTGTATGAAGTCGAGTTGGTTGTTCTGTTGTATTATTCCATTTGAAAAATGAAGGCTCTTTTGGATTGTGTTGATAGATACTTTTGCAACTCGAACAAACGTTATGCTTCATGAATAACAAAAAATAATAATTAATAATTGAATAATTGAATCCCGCGCATTTTTATGTAATTCCCGGGCTGGGTCCAGTTCTCCATTCAGGGCTTTTCTGGGGGGAGCTCGAGAGTAGGTATTGACCAAAGAAAACTGATCTATTAAGGGTAAATTATTACACACCGGTTTATTACAAAGGTTTCTCACACAACTGTTAATAAACGTTTATTATTTACCTTATGCTTCATGAATAACAACAAATAATATTAATGATTGAATTATTGAATCCCGCGCATTTTTATCCAACTGTAATTCCCGGGCCGGTTCCGCTACGCGTTTTAGGGCTTTTCTAGGGGAAGCACGAGGGTAGTTACTGACCACAGAAAACAGTTATCTACACAGGAGGGGCATATATACGGGCATATATACAGATAAATAATAAACCGTTGTGTAATAATTTGCAGCGTTTTTATCGAATCGAAGATTAGAAGCGTTGGTTAAGAACAAGTGGGTTTCACGACTGTAATCAAAGATTATAATGTTTTCATAAAAACATCGTTTTCATAAATCGTCGATTTAACGGTATCATGGAGGCATTGGCCCGCCAAAATGGAGGCACTGGGGATGATTACGATTGATAACGCAGCTGCTGACGTACGTGCATTGAGAGGTGAAAGCACCTTCTTCTTGTGATGGTTTCTTTTTGCGTTTGGTTTGTTGTTTATAATATATTGTTGTTTAGTGTTACGTTTGTTTCTGAAAGAAAGTTTGATGACTGTCAAAATCGCGGAAACCAGCATAGAGTCAGCGTCGCAGAAACGTAAACGCGGACCGAAGTTTGTGGACAGTGAAAAACAGATTTTGGCTGACACTGTTCTCAAGCATTTCAACATTACCTACTAAGTGTACGAAAACCGACGGCGCTTCATCTGTCGTTCCTGTTATAAAATATATTTTTTATGCAGTACATCATTACCAATGTCCCGCCAAGGTAGGTAGGTTATGTAGGTACCTCCACAATTTCTCACGAACAAATTATCCGATTTCACTAAAATTTGATGGGCAGACAGTTGATTGCCCTCTATGAATTTCATCAAGATTGGAATTTTATAGTTCTATTGCTCATTTTAAATTGTATAGCCCAACTATGCTTGCACAAATGCGAAATCCCAATCTCTCGAATCGAAAATGGTACACAAAATCGCAAGATTAATATTATCCAAAGAACTTCATGATCGACTAGAACTTTTTTGTTGATAAGTAGGTAATGTTGTTTCTCTCTCCCATCAGTTCAAAGAAACGAGAAAGCCTTTTCAGTTGATATATTGTAGATACCTATCTCGTCACAGAATCGACGTCATCGAGCTCAACATAATATGCTATCTATCGAAGACGGCGAATTGTGAAATCTTCGACCTCCAATACCAGCAAAAATGCCCTAATCAGTCCCCTACTAATTTTTTTGGATGTAGAATAATAATAATAATATCAAGAATAATAATAACAGAAGAATGGGTCGCATGAAAACTGTCGAACTGGCGAAGTGGTAAAACGTTGATTTAGGACGCTGACCACCCAAAATCGGCTGGTTAGTTTTGATCGTCGATTTGTATTTTTTGATCACCTATCTTAAACGAGGTTGGTGAAACTGGACTGGTTTAATGAGTAAACGGTGATTAAAAACTTTGGTGAAACTGGCCCTAAAACTATTGGGAACCACCGATTACTCGTAGTAAATAAGTGCCTACTGACTAAAGTACTGATAGTATTATTTAGACTTGGAAGTTGGTCAGTTAAAGTCCGATGAGGGCAGTGCGGTGACGTACTCAGGAATTCACCTGTTCCACAACCTCGAGATTATGAGACTATCTTTAGACATTACAAATCGCCCGGTTTGGTTGCACGCGAATAGCGTCAGCGCGTCATATTAATGCGCCTAGGTTGGTTTCCTATTCTATGCCGAAGGTGTAAGAGCCATTTTAGCTAACTTTTGAAAAAAATAGCTATTGCAATGGATCCAAAATCTTTAGCACACATACATTAATCTTATGACAATTTCTGCCGATGCAAATCCTTTCATTCCGCAGTCCATCCTAAAATGTCGACATTTTCTTACAACTGACAGCGCGCATACAACGCGCCCCATCTCGGCCCCAAGTCCCAATAAACGACGTTTTTCGAAAAAATCCCCGAAAATATGTTTAAAAAAATTACCAAAAATGGTGCAGAATGGGGACTTCAGACATAAACAGGCTGCTTCAGTAGCCAAAACTAATTTTTCTCAAAGAGCGGAACTAATAGGAGTTTTAGGGAGCAAAAAATCGCTTCGAATGGTCAAAACTCCAACAATACCACAAATTCATCAAACAGTTACAGGCTGATGAAATCGGGTCAAATCCAAGTTTTTGGTGGTCAACGATCGCTAAAAATTGTCAAAATTAGCCAAACGTCACCAACTCAGAAAATCATAGTACAGTCTATCAAAGAACAAAAACGGAATTATTGAAAGGTCGTATTTTCCGCTAATACACGAAAAATACAATGTTATACCGATTTATGTGATCAAACCATCGTCAGTAACAAACAATAACTGAAATAGGTTTCCACTATTTCATCGCGAGTGATTTAATTCGTGTAAGTACCGATGCTGTGTGAATGGAACTAGATGCAAACTATGTTAAACTTCAAGGCAAGTAAATAAATAAAATTCTGAAACTGACTCAGGAAAATTCTATATTGAGCATAGCATTCAGTAGGCAGTTAGCTTGAACAACATTATTAAACTTACTTCGGGAAATCCGAAATAAGCCGTAGAATATTCAGTTTTTAGGTGCCTAATCAGCTTGAAGAATCATGGAACTGACCTATAAACCTGGTACTGATATCTGATACAGTTATTCTTACTCGTTCATCCACTTTTCTCTGGGCATGTCTAGGACCCTGATATTCCGGCAATTGCTCAGGCAGCTCGCGATGGTAATTTAGGAACCCACGTAACTTAATGAATATTTTTCCGAATCCACTAATTGTCTTCCATGCAATCAATGCAAAATCGTTTTCTAGAAAAATTGGCCAATTTCCGCCCCACGGGTGCTGCCCATTTTTCACCAACTAGGAATACTTGATATTGGCCAAAATGTTCATTCAACAGAAAATTCCTGAAAACTGGGACCTACTTACCTACTTGGCTGTAGAAATTATGTTCATCTGTGCTGTTACTCTTATGTAGGTACTTATTATAATTTTCTCGACCTCGTAGAGTGGTGGAACCTGCCTGGTGAAGCCTTCGGGTATAAAAGGTGTGGTGGAAACCTTCCGAGCTTGTCATCCTACAACTCACGTTCCATCACACCCTCACCTATACCTAAACCACTCACAACACTGAGTATCACTCAAGTATCACCAAGTCACTCTTACCCCACCAGCCTTTATTGGTTAGATTGTGCCCTCTATATTATGGCAAGTTCGTGTTCCAAATATGCAGTTACAAAAATATATTCCCCCACATTGGAATACCGTAAGGCAGTAACAGTCGTGAGTCTCATTGATTATGCCACTAATTAGATTGCCTTGATTAACAGAAAAAAGACCTAGCCTGTGGCTCTGACATAAATAAGGAAAAAATGGATTAAAATAGAAAACAATGAATGAATCGTATCCTAATACTAAACTGTCAGTACTCCCGAATCTATGTGCTGACGTTATCATTGGTATTTTGAAATCACATTCTAGGCTTGATGTTTGTTTTGGTGGAACTAATCCTCCACTAACGGTATCAAGCTCCACTGTGTTCACTCATGCCCACATTGAACCAATCATGATTTTCTCCAATGCCGCTCAAAATATCAAGCCTATCACCACAAAATCACGTCACCATTCAACTGAAGACTCGAAAGTCATTAATGACGAATTAGCAAGCTCCTAGAAGCAGGTATAATTGAGCCAAGCTGCTCACCTTGGAGACCCAGGTCCTCGTAACGAAGAATTCCACCCACAAGAAACGAATGGTAATTGATTATTCTAACACCATTAATAAACACCCATTTGGACGCTTATCCTATCCCAAATGTCGAAGAGGTTGTCGCTGAAGTTGCGAAATATAGCCATTTCAGCACAATCATCTGGAGAGTGCATACCGCCAGGTTCCCATTTTATTTTTTTATTTATTTTAAAAAACAACATGCTCCACATGAGTACTACATGTTATGTGGTACACAATAAATTAAAATAATAAAACTAAATATCATACCATTAATGAAAAGAAGAACAAATAAACTAAATGAGTGATTTCGCCACAAAGTAAGAAATTAATAAAATCATAAATAAAGTTCAATTGGAATGTCCAAGCAGTCGAAATTCACGATGAACCTCCGCAGAGGCTTCATGTATAAAGCGAGGAGGTCACGATCCGACGGAGGCCAGTGTCCGCCCGTTGTGACGACATCCCTGATGAAGGGTGCGCGATACTGCTCCAAAAGGTGGCAGTCGAAAAGCAGGTGCGGTTCCCATTTGTACAGAGCCCATTCACGGCATTCGAAGCGGGGGGGGGGGGGGGGGGCTGTATCAATTTACCCGACTTCCATTTATGGTCACTAATGGCGTTCCTGCTTTCCAAAAATTTCTTGATAGAATTATTGACAGAGAGAAACTCCAAGGAGTCCGCTGTTATATCGACGATATCACCATCGGAGGACGCACAAAAGCTCAACACGATGAGAATCTCAACAAGGTTTTTAGAGGTTGCAAAAAAATAAGATCTACGTCTGAATGAAAAGAAATGCAGATTTTCTTCGCCATCTATTAAATTACTGGGGTATCTTATAAGTAATGGGTCTACCAGACCACATCCTGACCGTCTGCAACCCTTGTTGGCCATCCCTCCACCCGCTGACAAAGCTACTCTACAGAGAATCGTAGGAATGTTTGCCTATTACTCAAAGTGGATCCCTAGATTCTCAGCAAAATCCGTGCTCTGATGATTCACATCAAGCCTCCTTGGTAAAGCTTGGTGAGAATGATAGTGTAGATAGTCATCTCGATGAGCTGTGCGATCGCTGAGGCCAGTTTCTCTCCTATCCAACCTACAGTGCTGTAATTTGACATGAGGCTCCCTTGGTGAGAATGATTGTGTATATAGTCACCTCAATCAGCTATGTTAGGTGTGCGGCCACTTTCCATCCTATTCAACCAGTGATGCTGAAAATCGAGATGAGGCCTCCTAGATACAGCTGGGTAATGCTGAGGCCAGTTTCTTTCCTATACAACTTAATTTGACGTGAGGCCTAACTAGGTGAGAATGATCGTGCAGTGAGTTGTCTCGATCAGCTGGGCGAGCGACGAACCAGTTTCTCTTCTGGTGAGCCCACGATGCTGAAATTTGCCATGAGGCATCCTTTATACAGCTGGGTGAGTTCTGAGGTCAGTTTCATTCCTATACAACCTGCGATGCTGAAATTGGCATGAGGCCTCATGCTGAAGTATACAGCTTGAGAACATACGATGCGAGGTGTGTCGACTGTCAGGTAGGTGCCTAGGTGGGTTATTCAACAATATATTCTGTTACACCAGAAAAATAGTTGGCAATATACGTTGAATTCTCCGTGTTTAACCAGAAATCCGAGTTGGTTATTTAATCTTGGACTGAAAAACTGGCAATTGATGATAATGTTTTTGCTAGAGAGACTATAAGGGATTGTTGGCCGAGTGGACTAAGGCGCTGTGCTTTCGAAATGGCTGGGTACGAGTACATCGATGACGGGGTCCTGGGTTCAAATCTCGGTAGAGGCGCTTAGTACCAGCGGGTTATTAAGAAAATCGCTGGGAACGTGACCACGTCAACAAGACCCTTTTTCCTAAAATTTTCATGTTTTAGTCAGATTTGTTTAGGGCTGGTAGAAAGGGAGCCAACACCCTGATCAGCTGTGTAAGGGCTAAAGCTAGATTCTCTCCTATTCAACCTACACAGCTGAAATTTCACATGAGGCCTCATTGGTGAAGCATGGTGAGATTGATAGTGTAGATAGTCACCTCGATCAGCTGTGTGAGGGCTGAGGCCAGTTTCTCTCCTGTTCAACCTACAGTGCTGTAATTTGATATGAGGCTTCATTGGTGAAGCTAGGTGAGATTGATAGTGTAGATAGTCACCTCCATCAGCTGGGTGAGCACTGAGGCCAGTTTCTCTCTTGTTCAACCTACAGTGCTGTAATTTGACATGAGGCCTCATTGGTGAAGCATGGTGAGATTGATAGTGTAGATAGTCACCTCGATCAGCTGTGTGAGGGCTGAGGCCAGTTTCTCTCCTGTTCAACCTACAGTGCTGTAATTTGACATGAGGCCTCATTGGTGAAGCTAGGTGAGATTGATAGTGTAGATAGTCACCTCCATCAGCTGGGTGAGCACTGAGGCCAGTTTCTCTCTTGTTCAACCTACAGTGCTGTAATTTGATATGAGGCCTCAATGGTGAAGCTTGGTGAGATTGATAAGTGTAAATAGTCACCTTCATCAGATTGTGATCCGTAGATCCAGGAGTTTAACCCACCTCAGACAGTGAGTTCCGGGACTAGCGGGTCTTCTCTAGTAGATCAGGCATTGGTGAAATTTAGGTGTAACCCTCTGCTGTGCAACCGGTTTAAGTGGTGTTATTTCAATGAGCTACATAATTCAATTGGTACAGTGCGATTTGGTCCGTCGCCCTAAAGTGTATTTGGGTGCCTCAGAAATAAATAAATAATTACAAAAAATATATCGTCGGCTTGGCACCAGTGTGAAATTAGCCATAGAAATCCCAGCCATAGATTCGGGGCGCAAAGCATGCAATACGCAACACACCGAAGCAAGGCGTCGGTATCCGGGCCAACCCCGTTTTTGAATCGCATTAATATTGCATTCTACGACCAGACGAGACAATATTATTTACCAATATGACTAAATTCAGGAAATATCGAATATATCTCCAAAATTTCACGAAATCGAAATTTTTGCACACTAAGTCCTTATGGCTGATTGGTTCTATCACATTCCCACTCACCAAATTCACATGGGGTACTCGGTATATATTACTGCGACTACATCCGGGGTTGCGTGCCGATAGCTCGATATAGTTTTGAGCAAATATCAAATATATCCCTAGAATACCACGAAACTGACATAATTACTTACAAAGTCCTTATGGCTGATTGGTTCTATCACATTCCCACTCACCAAATTCACATGGGGTACTCGGTATATATTACTGCGACTACATCCGGGGTTTCGTGCCGATAGCTCGATATAGTTTTGAGCAAATATCAAATATATCCCTAGAATACCACGAAACTGACATAATTACTTACAAAGTCCTTATGGCTGATTGGTTCTATCACATTCCCACTCACCAAGTTCACATGGGGTACTCGGTATACATTACTGTGACTACATCCGGATTTTCGTGCCGATAGCTCGATACAGTGGTGGTAAAGCGGTGGTAAAAAGTGATCAAATGCATGTTTTTCACAAATTGAAGTTTTTGTTCCTCCAGACACTACAGAACATTAATCTACAGCTGAAATGAATAAAAACTAACAACCATGACGATAAATTGAAGAAATCAACAGGTTAAATGTTACCTGAATGAATCGGTGAATTACAGATGATCAAATGACGTATAAATATATTATTCACATGTAAAATAGATGATTTTGGGGGCTCATCAGGTAAACGATATCAAGAGGCATTTGAGCGTCACCACTCTTTTATAACTGTATTTATAAAATAATTCAGTATAGAGGTAAAATCATTCAAATTACGTTTTATCAACTTCACCTGAAAAATTACTATGGCTAGATATTATGGTCAATATTGTTGGAAACGAACCAAAACCGTTTACTCCAACTCAAAACTATGTAGGTACAACAAGCAGTTATGTATTACTTCAGAAAAAAGATCTGATGAAACTTTGTAAGGCGTCTAATAATTCCCAAAGAATTCCACTACTGGTACGGCAGTCTTCTCACAAACACAAAGAACAAGAGGCAGCGGGTCCCAAAACCATGCGCTTCTGACGAGGATGTGGACGAAGATGAGCGCTGATTATCAACGTGCATGTAGGTAAGTTGTAGTTTGAAATGAGTTAATAGTTTGGTGCATTCGTTAACTTCTGAACTTAGTAACCGGAATTTAATCAAATTTGTAGTAACTTATTGATGGCACGATTCGTAAGATTTTCCGGGTAAATATGTGCAAATGCTTCAGCGTACATTCTGAAACAATCGAATGAAAGATTACTGATGTTTTGTTTACAGTATACGTACGTACGAGGAACGTACATAACAAGGTTTGAGATCTGAAAGTGATGATCATAAGCTAAAATTTATCTCAGTAAATAAATCATTTTCGGTCTAAAAAATTCGTTCTTTCGCACACAGGCTTGGGCCCGTTGTGTCCCAAAACTTTGCAGCCCGAACGGAATAAACCCAGGGGTGTTATGAGTGAAAATGAGTATAAAAAAACCAGTCATGCAGCATGACTTAATGAGCGAATTTTCAAAGAAATATTCGAATTAATGGCTATGGTTTTGAATAAAGGAAAACTTCGGTCTAAAATTTGGTTTTCTATGTATATTCTCTTCGTATTTATTTTAATTTGTACGTTTTGTCCATCCTGATTCTACCGTTTGTTTATTACGTAATTGTACTAAGTGCTTATTTATTTGATCGCTGTGGGTAAATTCAAGGAGTTGTACTAATCGTTTGCCTCCCCCTTTTTTGCTTCGAACTCTCGTCTTCAATTAATACTTCTCACATATTTCAATCTGACCACTCTAAGGGGGTGGGGGGGGGGGGGGTAAGAGTTTAAAGATTATCCTAGTTTTGGGTAATTTTTGCGCACTTTAAATGCTCTAATTTAAGAACGGATTTAGATATCTAAAATCCGATTTCACTATCGTGTTCAGCGTGCAAAAACCTTTAAAATGAGGGGTCACTTGTTAGAAAATAACATTTTGGGGATTTTTGGGTAATTTTTGCGCACTTTAAATGCTCTAATTTGAGAACGGATCAAGATATCTAAAATCCGATTCCACCATCGTGTTCAGCGTGCAAAAACCTTTAAAATGAGGGGTCACTTGTTGGAAAATAACATTTTGGGGATTTTTGGGTAATTTTTGCGCACTTTAAATGCTCTAATTTGAGAACGGATCAAGATATCTAAAATCCGATTCCACCATCGTGTTCAGCGTGCAAAAACCTTTAAAATGAGGGGTCACTTGTTAGAAAATAACATTTTGGGGATTTTTGGGTAATTATTGCGCACTTTAAATGCTCTAATTTGAGAACGGATCAAGATATCTAAAATCCGATTCCACCATCGTGTTCAGCGTGCAAAAACCTTTAAAATGAGGGGTCACTTGTTGGAAAATAACATTTTGGGGATTTTTGGGTAATTTTTGCGCACTTTAAATGCGCCAAAACCCTCCTTAGAGTAGGCCAATTTCGCCCATCTTCGAACTTAGCCTTTCGATTGCCAAGATAGATTTTTTGTGCAAATTTGAGCTGTTTATCTCAATTCTATCGAGAGTTATCGTCTGGAGTGACACATATATAAATAAATATATATATATATACATATAAAAAAGTGTTAAATTTCAGGAATCGTTTTAGAATGGTCTGAAACGGATTTCTATGAAGAAAATTTCCAAAAATTTATATTATTTAAATTTCGAAGCCATTGCAATAGCTTCATTTTCTTTGAAAATTCGCTAAAATAGGTATTTTTTGTGTTTTATTAACATGAGCTTTTGTATCGGTTTCCATGTTTTTTGGAACGAGAAGATCGAATATGAAGTCGATTTTGACCAAAGAGTGGAAAATTTAGGTCAGGTTCTGCTCCCAAAATTGTCTGAAATCACCATAAATTTGTATAATAACGCTAGAAGAAGTGTCAACAGATGAATCAACACAATTAAATGGCACTACCAATAATCAAAGATAATTTGGAGAAAAAAAAGCGTAGATACCCAATTTGTGTTTTGGGGCCAAAATGGGTGGAAACCATCAGAAATAGCTATTTCAATTATTTCTCATTAAAGAAACAATAAAGAACAGCCAACATTTCTGTAGGTATGCCCAATAGAGTAATAAGCCCATGTGACAAGGACTTTGCAGCGTTTCAAGTATGCGATCCGCATTTTCCAGCTAGTTTGCAAGTCGGAAAACTTCTCCGAGCCCAAACTAATCACATCCTGTGGAACGCACGGGTCATCCAGCCATCGGCAAACAAAGGACGACACCGGTCCAACACCGAGCAGCGAGGGGTATCGGGGCTGCGTTGTGGGTGACCCGAATGCGATGGAACGTGCTCCGGTTCGAAACACTCGGAGGTAGTTCGATGGGAATCGCGTTGGAGACGCATTTCGAATGGGTTCATCACCTTCAGGCCGTTGGGAGCCCAGTCGGATCGTTGCAGACCTGGCACTAGAGCTGCCGAGTGCTTTTACAGAGATAATCGTATGAATCTGTGATACTCTGACGAGTGGAACTTCCAATCCGTGACTTTTCAGCGTCGTTGACAACGGCCAATTCCACAAGTTTCCCTAAACATGAAAATCTCGGCGAGAGCCTCCCAAAACTTCAAGTCATGCAGCATGATGATCAATTTTCGAAGTAACGTAAGACGTAACTAGGTACTAAAACTACCGAACATTTCCCATTAAACTCTAGCGATTTTTGATCCACAAAACCCCAATTTTTGTAGAGAAAATATTTCCTGTCTCTATCATGAAACAGTTAATAATAATAATAATAAATCTTTACTGCGCATGATACTTTGCAGTCTATACGAAGCACACATGAATTACATGAAAAATAGACGCCCAATAATTCAAAAGGCGCTCTACACACAAAAGAAGGTAGGTACTTGAATTTAATTAAAGGAACATAAAGGAAAGTGGGGGGGGGGGGGGGGGTAGGTGCATTTGGAATAGGTCCTAGGTTACTAATAATTACGCATCACTTAGATGCTAACGCACAACGCCAAGAAACGACCCAAGGTGGGCAAAGACCGCACAGAGACAGCTAGCGCGTTCCAGTACCTAGCCCCCGAAACTCCGCTATAAATCTACTCCTGTGTTGGGGAATCAGCAAAGAATTTGGGCGGTTCGAAGAAGCCAGGCGAATAGTCGCGTGTAGGTATGGACGGAGAGACCCTTTAAGTAATATGAAAATCATTTTAAGATGCCGGTATATGTAATAATTAATTATAGGCATACACGAAAGTTTTAAATCACCTACCGAATGACGTGGCTTTATTTTGTACACATAGCGAAGGCAAGCTTTATAAGCAACTTCCAATTTATGGTTTAAAGGCGAAGGGATACTATATGAGACCATTACAAGAAGTGAGGAAAAACTATAGCATGGGCGAGTCTGAGTTTTAAAAAAGGTGGAGTAAAATTGGACAGGCGGTGCAGAGAGTGGAGATTCCCATACACCCTTCTACACATTTGAGAGATCTGAGGAACCCAGGACAAACTGGTATCAATAAGCACACCCGAACTCCTCACCTGCGAAGAGAAGGGGACCACAACTCCATGATTAAGACAGGGGGTGTGGGATCACGTCTCTGTAGACAACAATCGCCTGGGATTTAAGGGGATTGAGCTTGATACCATTATTTTGAGCCCACTTAGAAATAGACATGAGTTCCCTGCCGATAAGCTGTACAGAGGAAGGTAGGGGTTCTCCGAGGCAGGACTGGTAATATACCTGAAAATCGTCAGCAAATAAATGAAAGAAACATGACTGAAGGGCGCTGGGGAGGTCATTTATAAAGAGTGAGAAAAATAGAAAAGAAAATTAAATGTGATAGTAAATGAATGTGTAGTCCTGCTAGTAGCATTCAGCTGTTTTTTGTCATTTATTAGCAGCGTCAGTCGTTTCTGCGAAAAATGACCCAAAATGGTGTGACTTGAATTTCTGCGAGTAAGCGTTATAAATGCCAGCATAATTTAATCTGGACAGCTTTTGGTGTCACGATGACGACAGGGAGCCAGAAATGGCGTAGCGAAACCCAGTAAACGCCAATTTTGGGCGTTTGGTAGAGGTCTTACCGTCAAAAGACAGCGGCATGGTGCCGGAAATGAGAGTAAAATGCAAAGACGTGCTTATTTTGAGTCTTAAGACATGAAAATTAAAAGAAAACTGTAGTGAATTGGTATGGCGATAATTCACTACGGGCGGTATGAGGTTGTGCCCAGCCTCGTTCCAACACTAAACGCTGTCACCAATTCGACGGGATCTTTTTGGATGAGTGTGCCCGGCTGGTTCCAACACTAAAGGCTGTCACCAATTCAACGGGATCTTTTAGGGAGCATTTGCCTGGCAGGTTCCCTGCCGATAAGCTGTACAGAGGAAAGTAGGGGTTCTCCGAGGCAGGACTGGTAATATACCTGAAAATCGTCAGCAAATAAATGAAAGAAACATGACTGAAGGGCGCTGGGGAGGTCATTTATAAAGAGTGAGAAAAATAGAAAAGAAAATTAAATGTGATAGTAAATGAATGTGTAGTCCTGCTAGTAGCATTCAGCTGTTTTTTGTCATTTATTAGCAGCGTCAGTCGTTTCTGTGAAAAATGACCCAAAATGGTGTGACTTGAATTTCTGCGAGTAAGCGTTATAAATGCCAGCATAATTTAATCTGGACAGCTTTTGGTGTCACGATGACGACAGGGAGCCAGAAATGGCGTAGCGAAACCCAGTAAACGCCAATTTTGGGCGTTTGGTAGAGGTCTTACCGTCAAAAGACAGCGGCATGGTGCCGGAAATGAGAGTAAAATGCAAAGACGTGCTTATTTTGAGTCTTAAGACATAAAAATTAAAAGAAAACTGTAGTGAATTGGTATGGCGATAATTCACTACGGGCGGTATGAGGTTGTGCCCAGCCTGGTTCCAACACTAAACGCTGTCACCAATTCGACGGGATCTTTTTGGATGAGTGTGCCCGGCTGGATCCAACACTAAAGGCTGTCACCAATTCAACGGGATCTTTTAGGGAGCATTTGCCTGGCAGGTTCCCTGCCGATAAGCTGTACAGAGGAAAGTAGGGGTTCTCCGAGGCAGGACTGGTAATATACCTGAAAATCGTCAGCAAATAAATGAAAGAAACATTACTGAAGGGCGCTGGGGAGGTCATTTATAAAGAGTGAGAAAAATAGAAAAGAAAATTAAATGTGATAGTAAATGAATGTGTAGTCCTGCTAGTAGCATTCAGCTGTTTTTTGTCATTTATTAGCAGCGTCAGTCGTTTCTGTGAAAAATGACCCAAAATGGTGTGACTTGAATTTCTGCGAGTAAGCGTTATAAATGCCAGCATAATTTAATCTGGACAGCTTTTGGTGTCACGATGACGACAGGGAGCCAGAAATGGCGTAGCGAAACCCAGTAAACGCCAATTTTGGGCGTTTGGTAGAGGTCTTACCGTCAAAAGACAGCGGCATGGTGCCGGAAATGAGAGTAAAATGCAAAGACGTGCTTATTTTGAGTCTTAAGACATGAAAATTAAAAGAAAACTGTAGTGAATTGGTATGGCGATAATTCACTACGGGCGGTATGAGGTTGTGCCCAGCCTCGTTCCAACACTAAACGCTGTCACCATATCTCTGGGATCTTTTAGGAGGTGAGGTTGTGCCCGGCTGGTTCCAACACAACGCTGTCACCAATTCGACGGGATCTTTTTGGATGAGTGTGCCTGGCTGGTTCCAACACTAAAGGCTGTCACCAATTCAACGGGATCTTTTAGGGAGCATTTGCCTGGCAGGTTCCCTGCCGATAAGCTGTACAGAGGAAAGTAGGGGTTCTCCGAGGCAGGACTGGTAATATACCTGAAAATCGTCAGCAAATAAATGAAAGAAACATGACTGAAGGGCGCTGGGGAGGTCATTTATAAAGAGTGAGAAAAATAGAAAAGAAAATTAAATGTGATAGTAAATGAATGTGTAGTCCTGCTAGTAGCATTCAGCTGTTTTTTGTCATTTATTAGCAGCGTCAGTCGTTTCTGCGAAAAATGACCTAAAATGGTGACTTGAATTTCTGCGAGTAAGCGTTATAAATGCCAGCATAATTTAATCTGGACAGCTTTTGGTGTCACGATGATGACAGGGAGCCAGAAATGGCGTAGCGAAACCCAGTAAACGCCAATTTTGGGCGTTTGGTAGAGGTCTTACAGTCAAAAGACAGCGGCATGGTGCCGGAAATGAGAGTAAAATGCAAAGACGTGCTTATATTGAGTCTTAAGACATGAAAATTAAAAGAAAACTGTAGTGAATTGGTATGGCGATAATTCACTACGGGCGGTATGAGGTTGTGCCCAGCCTGGTTCCAACACTAAACGCTGTCACCATATCTCTGGGATCTTTTGGGAGGTGAGGTTGTGCCCGGCTGGTTCCAACACAACGCTGTCACCAATTCGACGGGATCTTTTAGGGAGCATTTGCCTGGCAGGTTCCAACACTCAAGGCTGTCACCTATTCCAGGATCTTTTAGGTTAAGGAGAGAGAGAGGAGCGAGGAGAGAGAGTAGTCTTCGACTAGAGGAGAGCGTAGAATGGCTAGAAAGGCGAAGGAGGCGAGTTTTTATAGCCCCTGAGGGCTGTCTCCCTCCATCCTCCAGCTAGTGGAGGATGGTGGGGAACCCCACTGGGTTCCTCGGTGCTCCTGCTGCGTCTTTCGTCCCCACTTCTGCGAGTTTATTTGCGAGATCTAATATTTGCAGGTTTACAAGGAGTGGTTCTGGGAGGATACCACGACAAAAACAATAGGTGAACATCGAAAATACACACAACAATGTTCGCCAGCAATGTCGCCAGTAGGAAGAATATGCATTTGTATTGCTTTTCAGATTTCCCCATGAATTCGATAACATTAGGTGTAATGGTCGAGTTGCTTGGTACCGCTTTTCTGGTTTTTTTCCAGGCTGGTTTTGATGCTCCTGGTAAGCGGACACACTTGCCTATTATCTTCTACTAGCTGTGTACCCGCGCTTCGCAACGGTAGAACTGACACCCCCTTTAGGACAGGCCCCACTCATAACAGATACCACCTTCTACGTTCAGCCGTTCTAATTTATCGATGCCGAGACAAACAAACAGACTGACACTGTTTTACGATATATTATACTATTTGAACCGACGCGTGTTGCTGCGATTTAAATAAATGGAGCCAACGGTCATGTATTTTAATATGCCTGTATCCCCCCCTCCTCAACTGATCAGAAACCTTCCCCAATGCCAACCCTAACTGCCTTTAACCCCCCCCCCCCGTATCCTATGAACCCTCCCTACCTGGTTAGAAACATTCCTCAATGTTCACACAACAAATTCCCAAAGTTGCACTCCAATTGGTCAAGTAGTTTTGAAATTTCTGTAGACCTCTCATAACCTGTACCCCCCTCCCACTAACATCCTGATTGAAGTACCACTTGAATGTACTCGTCGAGCTGAATCCAGAATCTAATTACAATCGGATTTACGTCCAACCGTTCAAAGTTATTATAAGCATAAACGTCCTCATAGAAGTGATTATAACACGTTTTTTAGTAGTATTTCATTCATAGCGTTTCAACGGATGGACAGATTCAAATGCGGATTTTTCATAAACCTTCCCAGATAAATTCTGCGTCAAATGGTACCAGCCGCAACTTTCTACGTTCAGCCGTTCTCAATTGATGCCGAGACAAACAAACAAACAGACACTGTTTTATTATATGTATAGATAGAGTAATTTGCGTAATGGTGAGACGGTAGTTAGGGGGCTATTCTTAGCGAGAAAATTTAATGAAAAACTGCCAAATATCATTATACAGTAGGTACCGCTTACTTTAATAGCACTAGGGACCAGCTCGAAATCATAAAAATAACCAACTTATAACAGAAAGCGAATGAGGGGTTCAAGGGCTGAATGATGAACTAAACAGTACAGATGTACACATATTCATAAATTATTTTAATAATGTGTCAATCGTCATTATAAAATATATTGTAATTGTCATGGCCGTTTGTGATGAATTTAAAATTCTCATCACGGTGGCGTGGAAGGAAGGTGAGTGAGTGAATTTAGGTAAAGGAGAGAAAAGGAGGAAAAGTCGCAGGCGGCTGTAGTCAACCGAACATCTACGACTTTTGGAGGAGAGAGAGGTGGTGTGGAAGGAAGGTGAGGAAAAGTCGCAGGCGGCTGTAGTCAACCGAACATCTACGACTTTGGAGGAGAGAGAGGTGGATGAGGGAATTTTACCTAGGCGGCTGTAGTCAACCGTTCATCTAGGTAAAGGAGAGGAGAGGAGAGGTCCCTTGTCTAGGCGGCTGTATTCAACCGATCATCTAGACAAGGAGGAGGAGAGAGGAGGTGAAATTCCCAGGCGGCTGTAGTCAACCGATCATCTGGGAGGTAAGGTAAGAGAGAGAAGAGAGAGCTGGTTAGAGGAAGTGTCGAATGAAGCTTGAGCGCCAGGATCCGGGGTTATATAGTACTTGGGGGCCTCTCCCTCCAGCTCCTTGCTGGGAGCTGGTAGTGGGGCCCCAGGTTGAGTAACCCTGGGTTCTGTCGCCTATCCCCACTCATATCTTTATTCACGGAGCTTTAGTTTGGCGTTTGGATATTGGTGAGAACTTAATATGATAGGAGTGTTCCCGGGAGGGACTCACGACAGAGGTCCCCCCAGTTTGAACCAATATTTGTGGAGCTGAAGGCGCAAGTTGACAGGAGCTGAGGGCTACGGCAAACAAAGGTGGTGCTGAAGGCGCAAGGTGACAGGAGCTGAGGGCTACGGCAAACAAATGGTGGTGCTGAAGGCGAAGAAAAGGTGACAGGGGCTGAGGGCCGATGCAAACAGAGGTTGAGCTGAAGGCGGTCCTTAAAACTAGTAGTAACATAAGGTAGAGCATAAGATAGATAATAAGGAAGTAGAACATAAGGTAGAACATAAGGCAGAACATAAGGTAGATGATAAGTAAGTAGAACATGGATATAAGTAAGTAGACAATATAAGGTAGTATAAGTAGGATGAGATGGCGAGGTATGTACAGTGCGGTGGTCAGGATCCCTAAACATTTAGCGTTTAGGGAAGTGATCGGCAAGGGCGAGATGAGGAGGATGAATAATATTTACAATGAGATGGAGTATGTACAGAGGATGCATGAATATTTACAGCTGGCAGATGATTATTTACAGATGGCGGGTGAGTATGTACAAAAGGTGAAGTAGTATATACAGAAAATACAGAAGTATGTACAGACATTTGGTTACATGGTGGTAGGCGGTTGCGAGGGTCCGCCGTTTCCTGGGTGTGGTGTGGCGAGTGTTTGTGTGTGTGTGTGTGTGTGTGTGAGTTGTGTGAGTGAGGGAGGCGACCCCCTCTAACAGTCTTCACGATAGTGAAGTCTGATAGAGGGGTCCCTTCACTGCCAGGGTGGCGGTGAAGGGGAAGAGCCGGTGGGAGCCGGTACCCGGGGCGTCGCGGAGAGAGGCGGCGACGCTGGGGTCCGGCGGGTGAAATGGAGGCGATGTGCGGTGTTGGTGGTGTAGGGCTGGGTGTGGGATTGGTGTGGTGAGAGTGGTCGGGGAGGACTGGGGCTGGTTTGCACCGTGCCAATGGCACGGTGTGGGGCTTCCCGTCAATTAACAGGGTAGCGGTGGAGTGTGTTGTGCGGATGACCTGAAAGGGCCCGGCATACAGGGGTTGGAAAGTTTTATGGATGCCGGGCTCTTTCAGGTACATGTGTGTGGTGGTGAAAAAACGTTTGGGATATGTGGTGTCGTTTGTGGGTGTTGTGGAGTGTAGAGGCTCCCTGTTAATTGACGGGGTGTGGTTTGGGGTGAAAATGTCGGCCGGTAAGCGTAGCGGGTCTTTGAAGGCGTTTTGGGCGGGGCTAGTTTGGTCTGAAGGACGGGCGGATGTTCGAAGGCTGAGCAATATGTAGGGAAGGGATTTAGTCCAGGAAGGGGAATTTGTTGAAGTAGAAATGGCCTGTTTCAGGACCGAGTGCCACCGCTCTATTTTCCCGTTGGATTGGGGATGGTACGGGGTGGTGTGGATCTTTTGGATCCCGAGGGAGCGTAGTAAATCGGAGAAGTGGGCCGATTCAAACTGCCTCCCTTGATCGACCGTGACTGTTCGCGGACAACCGTAACGGCTGACCCATTGAGAGAGGAAAGCCGTTGCGACGGTGTCCGCGGTGATGGAGGAGAGGGGGATGCACTCCACCCAGTTGGTGGCACGATCGATCATCGTGAGGCAGTATTTCTTCCCCTCGGATGGGGGAAGGGGGCCCACTAAGTCCAAATGTACATGCTCCCACGGGAGGGAGTCGGGGATTGGTTGAGGAGGTACATGCGGGTGGGCCGAGACTTTGAAACGCTGGCACTTCTGGCACCCGAGAACCCAGTTACGAATATCTGTATTCATATGGGGCCAGAAGTACCGCGTCTTGATGAGGTCCCGGCTCGCCCGAATGCCGGGATGATGGAGGGAATGATAGTGGAGGAACAACTGCCTCCTCAACTCCGGTGGGACGTAAGGGCGCGGTGAGTCGGCCGTTACGTCACACCAGAGGTCGAGGGGAGGCAGTTGTTCCAACTTGGATGCGGAAATGAGGTTGGAGAGGGCAGGGTCGGAGGTGGGGTTTTGTTTGGATTTGATGGTTTGAGGAGAGGGGAATGGCAGCAACTCCGCCACCGGCGCCGGGGGAGGGGTGGGTCGGGATAGTGCGTCCGCCACGCAGTTGTCGGCCCCCGGCAGATATCGAATATCGGACGTGAACTGCCCGATAAACTCGAGCTGCCGGAGGCGACGCGGGGAGGCGGACTTACGATTTTGAAGGAGGGCGTGGGTCAGGGGCTTGTGGTCTGTAACGACAGAGAACTGCCTGCCCTCCACGAAGTCACGAAAGTGTTTTATGGCTTCGTGGATGGCGAGGAGTTCCCTGTCGAAAGTCGAATAGTTTTTCTGGGTGGGGGATAAGGTTTTGGAGAAGAAGCCAATGGGTTGGGGGGTGGCGCCGGTGTGCTGTTGGAGCACTGCCCCGATGGCCCAATCGGACGCATCGGTAGTGATGGAGAGGGGAGCGTGAGGGTCGGGGTGGGCCAATAGAGCGGCGTCTACTAGGTCCTGTTTACAAATTTTGAACGCGGCGGAAAGTTGGGGGGTCCAGGTGATGGGGCGGTTATCATTTTTCTTGGAGGGTTGGGGAATGGCGTGTATGAGTGGTTGTTGATGTTGGGCGGCGTGTTTTATGTGTCTACGGTAAAAATTTAACATACCCAGGAAGCGGCGGAGCTCGGTGACCGTGCGGGGTTCTGGGAAGTCAAGAATTGCGTGGACCTTGTCGGGGAGGGGTGTGATGCCGTCCGAGGATACTTGGTGGCCGAGGCAGCGGACGGAGGGTTGGCCAAGGACACATTTGTCAGTGTTGACCAGGAGACCTTCGGTGGAGAAGATGTTGAGGACCTGCTGTAGGTGGTTGAGGTGTTCTTCGGGGGTCTTGGAGGCGATCAGTATATCGTCGAGAAAACAAAATACGAAAGGCAGGCCTCGCAAGATACTATCCATGTAGCGCTGCCAAGTTTGCGCGGCGTTCCGTAATCCGAAGCCCATCTTCACATATTCGAATAACCCGAACGGGGTGATTATAGCGGTTTTCGGGACGTCGGGGGGGTGGATGTTGATGTGGTGGAACGCTCGCGAAATATCAAGGGTGGAAAAGATAGTGGCGCCATGGAGATGTGACGAAAAGTCACGCAGGTGGGGAACATTATAGAGGTCTGGTGTAGTTTTTGAGTTGAGCCGACGGTAGTCCCCGCAGGGGCGGATATCCCCATTGGGCTTCTGTACGATGTGGAGTGGAGAAGCCCAAGGGGATTTTGAGGGGCGTATGATACCGTCGGCGATGAGTTTGTCGAAGTGTTGGCGGGTCTTCGACAACTGCAGGGGGTGTAGGCGGCGGGCTTTGGCGGTGATGGGTGGTCCTGTGGTCTCGATGTGGTGCTGGACAGTGGAGATGTGTGCAGAGGGGCGGCGCTGGGGACGGTAGTTGAGGAGGAGGCGTTCGAACTGTGTGGGGGGGTGGTTGATTGCGTGGATGAAGCCAGGTATGGGTTTTTTGGTGGCGGGGTCGATCAGGCGCGCGTTCCGGACGTCGACCTGGAGACCGAAATAGGCTAGAAAATCGGCCCCCAGGATCGCCTTCTCCACGTCCGCCACGGTAAACTCCCACTCGTACGCGAGCCCGCTCATGTGAACTGAGGAGCGGTACGTCCCGTACGAGGGGATGGTGGTACCGTTGGCGGCGTAGAGAAGCTGCCGGTAGCAGCGCGCCTGACGACGGAGGACGTTGTTAGGGAAGATGGACAGCGCCGCCCCCGTGTCCACCAGGAATGGGACATTAGTTTTCCCGCAGCGCAGGAAAAGTCGCTGGTGGGTCGGGAGGGCGTTCTGTTTGATGGTGGAGGTAGGGATGTGTGATGGTGGTGGTAAGTCCTCCGCGAAAGAGACGCGGGGTGGGTTGTTGGGAGGTTTGGCCGGTTTGGGAGGGGTAGGTGTCGGTTTCTTCCCGGGTTGGGTGGTGGCTGGAGGGGGTTGTGCCCTGGAGGCGGGCGGGGAGGTTACGTTCCGTGGTGGGGGAACGGGTGCGGCGGCGTGAGTGGTGGCCGGAGTGTTGGTTGCCCTGGTGGCGGGCGTGGGGGGGTTGTTCCGTTTGTGGTGGGGTGGATTTGTCGGCGGCGCTGCAGGCGCGGCCGGAAGGTTGGCAGCCGTGGCGGCGGCGTAGGAGGGGTAGCGAGGGTTGGTGGTGGTGGTTGTGTGAATGTGGGCGGGGGGGGTATGTGCATGGTCCCCCCCGTGTTGGCGAGGAGGGGGGCCCGCCGGATTTACCGGCGGGCGGCTGCGTTTCCCTGCTTAGGGGCGAAGGAGCAGGGGGGTTGGCACTTGCGGGCCTCCCCACCGAAGTTTACATGATAGAAACAACGGTGGGGGGGGTCCGCAGGGAGGTAGTTGGTTGTGGTGGGGCGGGCCGGTTTGGATGCTGCTGGGGACCGTCCTCTGCGTTGGCGGGGAGGGGATGCGTTGCGGCGCTCGGGTGAGCGCCGGCTGCGGCGGTCGGCGGACGAGTCGCGTCGGCGATCCGCCGACGGGGCTCGACGTTCGTTGAGGGAGGGTGCGCGGCCGCGGTCCCGGGATTGTGTGCGGTCCCGGAACGGCGGGGGGTGGCGCGGTGTGCGCACCTCACCGACGGTGGCCGCAGCGGCCAAGTCGTGTAGAGTGTCTGCGAGCCGTAGGAGGGGTTCGTCGGGGCCGTCGAGATGGCTGGCTAGGGCCATTTGGACGGGGTGGGGAAGGGCACGTAACCAGAACGTGCGGGCGATGTCGGCGGTCATAATACCCTGCAGCTGGTGTCGCAGCCGTCGGTAGAGGTGGGAGGGCTTCTGGTCGCCGAGGTGTTGAGGTTGGGAGAGGGCGGCGACTCGGGCGATCTTCGACGGCTGGTAGGTGCTGATGAGGCGGCTGCGGAGGTCGTCGTACGCAGCGGCGGCGTCGGGGAAGATGTCAGAGGTCTGCAGCAGGATCTCGTAGGGCAGTAACGAGATTATTCGGGAATACCGAGTTTTCTGGCTGCGGATGTTGGCGGCCGAAAACGCTGCGTCAACTTGAAAAAACCAGAGCGCCGGGTCGTGCGTGTAGAAGGGGGGCAGCGACAGAGGGAACGCTGCGGATGCCGTCATGACGTCGGTTGCCGTGGAAGTGGCGGAGCCGGCTGGTGAGAGGCTGGTGAAGGGGTTGTCGCTGTCCGTCGTCGCAGCGGTCGGCGGCTGCAGCAGGGACGGCCGGAGGAGTGGCGGCGGTGAGTTCGGGTCCATTTCTGTAACTAAAATTCAAAAATTTGACGTGGTTTTGAATCTTGAAATTCGCAATCGGCGGGAGCGGAGGTGTGTTGAGTGGAGAGTTGAGTGGTTTGGGCCAAGAACTGCGAATTTATACTGAATGAATTTTGAATTTAAAATGCGGGACACCGAACTATTTGACTGGGGCGACACATGAGGTGGGAAGGTGGGAAGGAAGAAGGTTGAGTGAACGTCGGGTTCACCACTGTGATGAATTTAAAATTCTCATCACGGTGGCGTGGAAGGAAGGTGAGTGAGTGAATTTAGGTAAAGGAGAGAAAAGGAGGAAAAGTCGCAGGCGGCTGTAGTCAACCGAACATCTACGACTTTTGGAGGAGAGAGAGGTGGTGTGGAAGGAAGGTGAGGAAAAGTCGCAGGCGGCTGTAGTCAACCGAACATCTACGACTTTGGAGGAGAGAGAGGTGGATGAGGGAATTTTACCTAGGCGGCTGTAGTCAACCGTTCATCTAGGTAAAGGAGAGGAGAGGAGAGGTCCCTTGTCTAGGCGGCTGTATTCAACCGATCATCTAGACAAGGAGGAGGAGAGAGGAGGTGAAATTCCCAGGCGGCTGTAGTCAACCGATCATCTGGGAGGTAAGGTAAGAGAGAGAAGAGAGAGCTGGTTAGAGGAAGTGTCGAATGAAGCTTGAGCGCCAGGATCCGGGGTTATATAGTACTTGGGGGCCTCTCCCTCCAGCTCCTTGCTGGGAGCTGGTAGTGGGGCCCCAGGTTGAGTAACCCTGGGTTCTGTCGCCTATCCCCACTCATATCTTTATTCACGGAGCTTTAGTTTGGCGTTTGGATATTGGTGAGAACTTAATATGATAGGAGTGTTCCCGGGAGGGACTCACGACACCGTTCATATATATTTCGTCAAAATGTGCAAATTAATGGTACATACATAATATATTCCACAAAAAAGTGCCATAATTAATCACTGGAGGGAACAAATCTGTGATATTGGTTTGCCTGGGTGGTTGCAATAATCCAGAAATAAATGTTTCAAAGCGGTAGTGTAAGTAGTGTAGCGAATTTGGACTGCCTTCCCCAAAATCCGTAGAGCGTCTTTCACCTCCTTGTTTGTTGGCCCATTTTCTTCAGTTTCCTCTTCAACATCAACGTCTTCGTCTTGTGTCTCCTGGTTGTACCAGTCGACAGTTCATTGTACACAGGGCGATATCCCATCACATTAAGCGATAACCCATAGCAATAAACAAGTGCATTCCTTATGGGGCCGATCGGTTCCAGAGAGATTCCATAACAATAGGTGGATTATAACATTAAGCGCAATCACAATAAGCGGTACCTGCTGTAAATCGAACAGGTACATGTTATGGTTATGTCTTAGGTACAAACATATTCTTGAAATGCAGTTCGAAAGCGTTGGAGGCAGCTGACGAGTGACTTACTCATCTCATCGCCGGCGGACTTCAATTAAGGTTTCTGTCCAATTTCCGGGTCTGATGAAACGAAGGGTCGCCCTGAGGGTGCGACCGTGAGGGACAAAATGGAATATAACGAACGGAGAAACGTGAGAGATCGCGTCTCGAATAATGTCCTTTATATTATACTCATTCATTCAGTCAAGATGAGCTTTTCCTGTAACAGTTGAAAGGTTCTGACCCTCGTGGGCCGCCTTTCCTTTCTGAAAGGTAGCCTGTTGACAATAACCTTTGGACTTTTAGTTATAACGACTCAAAACTGGAGGGGTTTTGAGTTTTGTCGGCGATTAAGGGTCTCCTCGAACGACCGGCTGTACCGCGTAGATGTCCAACAAGATCTTCAACATCGGATTAGTGGCGCATTAGATGCAGCAGAACCCGAAATTGGTGGTACCAAGAAAATCGTTCTGAATTTGCTGGATTTGTTACAAAACCCACTGCTCCCCCAATCCGTTTCATTTGATCCTAACGTCATGGGAGTACAGGAACACTTTGTGGCTAATTTTTACTTCTCAAAATCGAATGATGCAGCAGCTTGTAACGCTACCATTAGCCAAAGCAAAAAACGCTGCAAATTATTACACAACGGTTTATTATTTACCTGTATATATGCCCCTCCTGCGTAGATCACTGTTTTCTGTGGTCAATTCGCCAGGAAAACCCTAAATCGCGTACCGGAACCGGCCCGGGAATTAGTTTCATCAAAATGCGAGGGATTCAATAATTCAATGATTCATTTACTCATGAAGGATAAGGTAAATAATAAACGGTTACGTAATAAACAGCTGTGTGAGAAAACTTTGTGTGATAATTTACCCTTATAGATGCCCCTTCTGCGTTCTTCAATACCTACCCTCGTGCCCCCCCCCCCAGGAAAGCCCGAAATCGAGTACTGCAGCCAGCCCGGGAATTACATTTCATAAAAATGCGCGGGATTCAATAATTCAATGACTAATTATTTGTTGTTATTCATGAAGCATAACGTTTGTTCAAGTTGCAAAAGTACCTATCAACAAAATCCAAAAGAGCCATCATTTTTCAAATGGAATAATATCACAGCTGGTAGCACAATGCTCCGGATGGTCTCCAAAATTCTTCAATTCAAGATCAATTTAAAAATTCGCTAAAACGTAAAAAAACCATACCCTTCTATAGAAAGTTTTCGAGCTACGGCGCTCTGAAAATTTCAACCCCTATTTTTCACCCCTTCTGACAGTATCGCCGAGCTCTGCAGGCCAACGACCCCCAAACGGGACCAAATTTCATTAATTTTGGTACATGGTAACTAAGAAAAGTGCTAAGTACGGCGGAAGGAAAGCATTTTTTATTGCATTTTCGGATTCTACATACCTTTAAACGTAAATATCAAATTCTGAGGGGGGTTAAAATGTACTTTTAGCGAATTTTCGAAGAAAAGGAAGCTATTGTTCTCGGTCCAAAATTTTTAAAACTCGAATTTCCGAAAGATTTTTATACCAAAATCCGTTTCAGACCATCCTGAATTCCCTGCCGAAAGACACCAAAAATTATATGTATATATATATATATATTTATATATTTATATATTTATATATATATTTATATATTTATATATGTATGTGTCATTCCAGACGATAACTCTCGAAAGAATTGAGATAAAAAGTTCAAATTTGCACGAAAAATCTGTCTTGGCAATCGACAGGCTAAGTTCGAAGATGGGCAGAATCGGGTCACCCTAAGGGGGAGTTTTGGGGAGTTTTAGGGGGAGAAAATTACCCATAAATTCCCAAAATGAAAAAGTCTGACAAGTGACACCTCATTTTAAAGGTTTTTGTACGCTGAACATGATGGTGAAATCAGAATTGCGATATCTCATTCCATTCTCAAACTGGAGCACTTTGAAGATGAAGGAACGTGGTTATTTCTTGAGATGTTCTTCCTGGTTCGTCTGCTCTAATCTGATAACGGAATGGGATATCGCAATTCTGACTTCACGATCGTGTTCAGCGTTGGAAAATCTACAAACCGAGGTGTTACTCGGCAAAAAATGGAACAAAAAATTTGTTACGTACCCAATACCTACTCTTCTGGTATTCAAAACATTTTTGATTTCCCCCTCCCCCTCCTTCCACCCCAAATTTTACTTTGCGTAAAACTACTCCTGTTTTAATTTTGTATGGTATCAAGTTGGGAAAACATTGGCCGAAAATTAATTTTCAGAAATTTTAGGCGGAGGAGGAAGATGCCGAAAACTTCGAAAATTCGCTCTTATAGCCATGCTGCATGACTGTGGTTTTTTTTTACATGCTCGATTCCAAAGGTTCAATAGCGAAAATAATAAACCAAAACGGTGCAAATTACTGTGCAACGGTTCATTATTTACCTGTATCGATGCCACTTTTCAATGCCTGCTCTGGCCCCCCCCCCCAAAATAGCGAAAAAGCCATAAACCGAGAACTGCGGCCGGCCGGGCAATCAAAGTTTCATAAATATGCAGTGGATTCGAGAAATCTAAAATTAATTATTTTCTGTTATTCATGAAGCATTTAAAGTTTTTTTTAAAATATAATCAAACTTTATTGCCACAATGGCTGTACAGTTGTGCTTAATCAACAGGTATATAGCAGGCTTAAGGCCTGATTTACATGTTACATGCGTGTTGGTACAACCCAGCGGTTGTCCAAAACCAGTGTTTTTTTATAGTAAGATCTAGGAGATCTAGGTTGTTCAAGTTAAAAAAGTACATGTATAAACCAAATCCAAAATAAACATCATTCTACAAACGAAATAATATCGCGGAACAACCAACTCGATTTCATTCAGCCATGCGTTTTTCCTTAGCAATGATACTGGATGTATGTATCGTTTGATCCACGATCATGTTGAAGAAGCTTTTCGGGGCAAACTTCAGGGCCTTACTGTGAACGAACGGCTGAACGTACAATGCTTAAGTGGTCTCAAGTTCGAGATCTATTTAAAAACGTAAAAAATTCGAGGTAACGGCATCCTGGAAATTTACACCCTCATTTTTGGTTTATTATTCTCTGAATAATACACCTATGTAATCGCTCAGCAAAAAATTTTTATAACACCCCCTCAAACTTTTTTCTTTTCCATTTCAAGGTGCGTAGATTCAAAAAATGCAATGTCCGTCCGCCGTCCGCCGTACGCCGTCCGCCGTATCACGTGTACAGGCTTCATTTTCGGTCTAAAAAAGTCGTTCTTTCGCACACATGCTCCATTTGGGCCCTAGTTGTGTCCCGAAACTTTTCAGCCCGATCGGAATATTCCCAGGGGTGTTGTGAGTGAACATGTGTGTAAAAATAGGTACTTTTTGCGTTTTAGCAACATGTTGGTAACATGAGCTTTTGAGGTATCGTTTTCCATGTTTTTGGGGACGAGAAGATCGAATATGAGGTCGATTTTGGCCAAGGAGTGGAAAATTGAGGTTGTACCAGATGTTCAGCTCCCAAAATTGATTTTGTATGAGTCAAAAACCTGCGAAATCGTCTGAAATCACCATCAGTTTGTAGAATAACACTAGAAAAAGTGTCAACACGTGGATCAAGACGATTAAATGGCACTACCAATGATCAAAGTTAATTTGAAAAAAAAAGATCGTACCTACCTAATTTGTGTTTTTGGGGCCAAAATTGGTGGAAACCATCAGTAATAGTTATTTCAATTATTTCACATGAAACAAACAATAAATGTACAGCCAACATTTCTGTAGAATAATAAACCCCATGTGACAAGGACTTTGCAGCGTTTTCAAGAGATGAATGACAGTAACGCCGACCACTGTACTCTGCACAACCGTGTAGGAAGGGAGTCATCAGGCATCTATTTCAGTAATCATTTCATGCAGAGTGATAATGATACTTTGATACTTTTAATTTTCAGTTTACTACCTACTTAACATAATAAAAACTCGAAGAACGCGTATTGTAGATGTAAATTGTACAGCCTACGATAATTAACAGTATCAGATCGTGTTGTTTCCAACCTGAAATCAGAAAAACCAAACACCTCCGTCCATTCGCGTGACCACCCTCTCATAACATCGGCGACGGATGAAATTTGTGATTCTAATGAGCCGCCCGTTTTTTCTCACTTACGACAAGTAGAATGAGCCCAATTTCTCTGGAACAATGGCCCGCATTCGTAAGTTACCACGGCCTGTGACGTCACGAGGCTTATCGATGAAAAATGTTTTTCTGCTGCTCAACTTCACTTAATTCCACAGCGAAATTGTGTTTTGAACCGAACACGGAAGACATTTTATTATGTCTCTAGCGCAATGATTCTTTGTTAATCATTTTTTGTGCGAATTTTTTATTGTTTTATTTAGTAACAGGTTGTTAGATAACTATTGAAACAGCGTTTCTGTGACGAGTCACAGTAATTGTACCGATTTTTGACCCTCCAAAACTCAAGTCTGATCCAGGTTTTTGGGGGAAATATTTCACGACTGAAATAGGCAGTCTGTTTTGATTCACCATTTTATCCCACATTTGGCTGTTCAACCTAAATTTCTGGTGATTCAAATTAATTTTTACGGATTTTTGACTCACAAGAACTCAAATTTAGCCCACTTCTCTTATTTTCAAAATTTACTCATTTTTCGATCTTCTAGCGCCATTGTTCTAAAGCACTTCAATATCAACGCTAATAAACCCTACGTAATGAATAATAATAGTACCTATCATTTGATCGTATGCCCACAATCCACAAAGAAAGATTCGTTCTTTCGCACACATGCTCCATTCGGGCCCTAGTTGTGTCCCAAAATTTTGTAGCCCGATCGGAATATACCCAGGGAGTGGAAAATTGAGGTTCTAACGAAGTTTCAGCCTTAAATTTGCGTTAAATTTTGGTCTAAAATCGTCGTTCTTCCGCACACAGTTTGGGCCCCCATTTGAGAACACGTTTGGGTCCTAGTTGTGCTCCGAAGCTCGGCAGCCCGATCAAAATATCTCCAGGGGTGTTACGGGAGAAAAATGGGTGTAAAAATAGGAGTTTTTGAAGTTTTAGTGAAGATGAGCTTGTGAGGTTTTTCCATGTTTTTTAGGGCGGGAAGACGGAATATTGAGTTGATTTTCACCGAAGAGTGAAGAATTGAGGTTGTAACGGAGGTTGAGCTTCCGAAATTCATTTTTTATGAGTCAAAAACCTGGGAAATTGTCTGAAATCACCATAAACTTGTATAATAACACTATAAGTAGTATTAGCAGGTGAATCAAGATAATTATGATACTTACTACCAATGATCAAAGATAATCTGTAAAAAAGCCGAACCTAATTCGTGTTTTTGGGGGCCAAAATTGATAGAAACCATCAAAAATAACTATTTCAATTATTGCACATAAAAAAAACAATAAATGAACAACCAACATTTCTGAACGTACGTCCTAGTAGAATAATAAACCCATGTGACAAGGACTTTGCATCGTTTTCAGACTTCTATTACAACACTAACAGTTGCCGACATTACCACATACCATCAAAACTTTACGGGTTTGTAGATCATGAAAAACCCATTAGCGAAGTACTCCAAGTTTACTGTATGCAGCCAATTCAATCTTACTTCAACGAACGCTGCAAAATCCTTGTCACACGGGTTTATTATTCTATTGGACCATACATACAAATATTGGCTATTCATTTATTATTTCTTTCGTGTGTAATAATATTGAAATAGCTATTTTTGACGGTGCTCACCAATTTTGGCCCCAAAAACTCGAGTTAGGCTCCTATTTTTGACATCACTGAACCTGTCATTGAATTGTCCTGATTCACCAGTTAATATTACCTCCTTTGTTATTATTAGGGCTAGGATTTTGCATGTTTTGCATATTTTTTTCAGAAGCCCCAAACATTCATAGAAGTTCGTTTTGATCGTTTTCAGACCATTTGCAACCAAAAAAATCAAAATTTATTTTGCATGTTTAGCATGTTTTGGTTTTTTCCAAATTTTTGCATGTTTTGTGCATGTTTCGTGTATTCTTAGCAATTTTATAGAAAAAATTGACCAAAAATGGATTTTTTTTAGCTAATTTTTAGGTACAAACCAAACTTTTTTAAAAAAATAACTAACTAAAACGAGTGGTAGTTTGTTTTCTATAGCATTTTTCAAACTAAAATGGGGTGATTGGCCTCACTCAAGATTCAAAGGCAAAAGAATGCAGGAAACCAGGCTGTCTGGAAAGGCCCGATTCTTTTGCGAGGATTAAAATGGATGGGTTCGTAAGACGTAATCCTCTTACAACCCATCCCTTTCCTTGAGAGATTTTTAATGAAAAGCAATATTGATGATTGCAAATTTATTTATTCACGCATGATATAAAATTTTCAATTTTTTATTTTAAATTAATTTATTTATTATTAGTTTGATATACCTACATTTCATAAACTTTTTTCATGGTTTTTCAAATATTCTTAACATTTTACGTACTTATTCGTTAAAACGGGGTTCCACAAGCATTCATAGCCTAAAATTAATTTTTCTTTGAATTATTTTTAAAAAAAGATGCTTTTGCATGTTTTGGCATTTTTCAGTGCATGTTTCGCCTCAAATTTTTGCATGTTGATCCGAGCCCTAGTTATTATACAAATTTCTGGTGATTACAGCCAATTTCATAGGTTTTGGCCCATAAATATTGAACTTTGAGAGCTAAAACTAAGTTAGAACCTCAATCCTTCACTCAGTGGTCAAAATCAACTTCATATTCGGTCTCCTCACCCCAAAAACACGCAAAACGATACCTCACAAGCCGAAGTTACTGAAGCCCCAAAAATACCAAATTTCGCATCAATTTTCATCCACAACACCCCTGCGTGTTTTCCGACCGGGCTGCGAGACAGGGGACACAACTAGGGCCCAAATGGAGCCTGCGAGCGAAATAACGATTTTTTTAGGCCGAAAATTAAGGTGGATATCGATGACACGGCCGGCGGATGGACATAGCATCACGCAACTTGAAACGTAAAAGAAAACATTTTGAGGGGGTAGGTATTCAACAAAAATTTTCGAACAGTCGTGTAATTCAGAGAATAATAAATCAAAAACGATTCTCCATGGTATGGGCTGGAAATGTGTTTTCCTAAGGAAAATAAAGGGGATCATTTCCTGCATATTATTATAATTTTGTGAGTGGAGTTTTAGTTCGTTAGCCAGCCCCCCGGACTAACCAGACCCGGCCACAAAGAGGGCAATGGTTAATTAATGCACTTCTCATTTCATGTGAAGGAATGAAGCCATTATTCAAGAGACTAACCTTATATTTTTAGACTGTTATTACAACAGTACCAGTCGCTCGACATTACCACATACGAGCGAAACTTTACGGGTTTGTAGGTCATGAAAAACTCATTGAACTACTCCAAGTTTACCACATGCCGTAAATTCAATCTAACTTCAACAATCCACTCAACCAAATTAAATTTCTGGTGAAATAGAAAAGTTTTATTTCAGAAATTCCTTTACGTCATTGTTTTATAGACAATTTAAACACTTCTTTTCCCTTCTGAAACCTAATGAAGGAATATCAAAAATTCTCAATGTACACGCTTAAGGGTATTGAAACCATTTCGATCAATAATCATCTTTTCAGTCAAATTCTTGGTAGGTAGGTAATCGACTTTCGACAGAATTTTGAAAATCATCGTACGCAGACTAAAAATCTATGAGGTTTCAACATTCAAGTGTAGAGCTCTACCTACTGAGACAGCTGCACGAATGGCTTTCTCAATGCCCAACCCCCAACCCCCAAAGGACTCCATTTGCCAGCTACCAGCTACAATGGTCCAATGGCTCCATTATACAGCTACAATGCTCTGCTGGCACGGCCTCCCAACCCACTTTAATTACCTACTCGGACTCTCTCAGTAACTCCAATAGTTCTCTTTCAGTAGCGTCTCACGAACGGCTTCCCATAGCTGACTCCAGCCACAGGATCCAATAGCACTATCTGCCGACTACAACAAGAAATGGCTTCTCACTGCTCTTCCTGCTGGCAAAGACCCCAAAAGGGCTCCATTTGCTGACACATCACACTGCTACGTTCAATGGTCTGCTGGCACTGCCTCCCAAATGGGCCTCACTTTAATTACTCGGGCTCTCTCAATAACTCCAACAGCTCTGTTTCAGTAGCGTCTCACGAATCGCTTCCCATAGCTGACTCCAGCCACAGGATCCAATAGCACTATCTGCCGACTACAACAAGAAATGGCTTCTCACTGCTCTTCCTGCTGGCAAAGACCCCAAAAGGGCTCCATTTGCTGACACATGACACTGCTACATTCAATGGTCTGCTGGCACTGGCTCCCAAATGGGCCTCACTTTAATTACTCGGGCTCTCTCAATAACTCCAACAGCTCTGTATCAGTACCTCACACGAATCGCATCCCATAGCTGACTCCAGCCACAGGATCCAATAGCACTATCTGCCGACTACAACAAGAAATGGCTTCTCACTGCTCTTCCTGCTGGCAAAGACCCCAAAAGGGCTCCATTTGCTGACACATGACACTGCTACATTCAATGGTCTGCTGGCACTGGCTCCCAAATGGGCCTCACTTTAATTACTCGGGCTCTCTCAATAACTCCAACAGCTCTGTATCAGTAGCTCTCACGAATCGCTTCCCATAGCTGACTCCAGCCACAGGATCCAATAGCACTATCTGCCGACTACAACAAGAAATGGCTTCTCACTGCTCTTCCTGCTGGCAAAGACCCCAAAAGGGCTCCATTTGCTGACACATGACACTGCTACATTCAATGGTCTGCTGGCACTGGCTCCCAAATGGGCCTCACTTCAATTACTCGGGCTCTCTCAATAACTCCAACAGCTCTGTTTCAGTAGCGTCTCACGAATCGCTTCCCATAGCTGACTCCAGCCACAGGATCCAATAGCACTATCTGCCAACTACAACAAGAAATGGCTTCTCACTGCTCTTCCTGCTGACAAAGACCCCAAAAGGGCTCCATTTGCTGACACATGACACTGCTACATTCAATGGTCTGCTGGCACTGGCTCCCAAATGGGCCTCACTTTAATTACTCGGGCTCTCTCAATAACTCCAACAGCTCTGTATCAGTAGCTCTCACGAATCGCTTCCCATAGCTGACTCCAGCCACAGGATCCAATAGTACTATCTGCCGACTACAACAAGAAATGGCTTCTCACTGCTCTTCCTGCTGGCAAAGACCCCAAAAGGGCTCCATTTGCTGACATATCACACTGCTACGTTAAATGGTAAGCTGGCACTGGCTCCCAAATGGGCCTCACTTTAATTACTCGGGCTCTCTCAATAACTCCAACAGCTCTGTATCAGTAGCGTCTCACGAATCGCTTCCCATAGCTGACTCCAGCCACAGGATCCAATAGCACTATCTGCCGACTACAACAAGAAATGGCTTCTCACTGCTCTTCCTGCTGGCAAAGACCCCCAAAGGGCTCCATTTGCTGACACATCACACTGCTACGTTCAATGGTATGCTGGCACTGGCTCCCAAATGGGCCTCACTTTAATTACTCGGGCTCTCTCAATAACTCCAACAGCTCTGTTTCAGTAGCGTCTCACGAATCGCTTCCCATAGCTGACTCCAGCCACAGGATCCAATAGCACTATCTGCCGACTACAACAAGAAATGGCTTCTCACTGCACTTCCTGCTGGCAAAGACCCCAAAAGGGCTCCATTTGCTGACACATCACACTGCTACGTTCAATGGTCTGCTGGCACTGCCTCCCAAATGGGCCTCACTTTAATTACTCGGGCTCTCTCAATAACTCCAACAGCTCTGTTTCAGTAGCGTCTCACGAATCGCTTCCCATAGCTAACTCCAGCCACAGGATCCAATAGCACTATCTGCCGACTACAACAAGAAATGGCTTCTCACTGCTCTTCCTGCTGGCAAAGAACCCAAAAGGTCTCCATTTGCTGACACATGACACTGCTACATTCAATGGTCTGCTGGCACGGGCTCCCAAATGGGTCCCACTTTAATTACTCGGCCTCTCTCAATAACTCCAACAGCTCTGTTTCAGTAGCGTCTCACCAATGGCTTCCCGCAGCTGATTCTCCTGCCACAACATCCAACTGCTATATCTGCCGACTACCACAAGAAATGGCTTTTCATTGCTGATCCTGCTGGCAAGATCCCCAAAGGGCTCCATTTGCTGACACATGACACGACTACAATGGTCTGCTGGCACAGGCTCCCAAATGGATCCCACTTTAATTAATCGGGCTCTCTCAATAACTCCAACAGCTCTGTTTCAGTAGCGTCTCACCAATGGCTTCCCATAGCTGATTCTCCTGCCACAGGATCCAACAGCACTATCTGCCGACTACCACAAGAAATGGCTCATTGCTGATCCTGCTGGCAAGATCCCTAAAGGGCTCCATTTGCTGACATGTGACACGGCTACAATGGTCGCTGGCACAGGCTCCCAATGGGCTCCACTTTAATTACTCGGGCTCTCTCAATAACTCCAACAGCTCTGTTTCAGTAGCGTCTCACGAATGGCTTCCCATAGCTGATTCTCCTGCCACAGGATCCAACAGCACTATCTGCTGACTACCACAAGAAATGGCTCATTGCTGATCCTGTTGGCAAGATCCCCAAAGGGATCCATTTGCTGACACGTGGCACGGCTACAATGGTCTGCTGCACGGGCTCCCAAAAGGCCTCCACACTTGACTTTATAGCTCGGGCTGCCAACGCACACGAATTTCGTGTAACATTTATGAGGTACATAGGTATTCAAGTTCCTTTGTGAAATAGTGTGGTGGCACCTGTCGCATACATGTAGGTACCTACTGATCCAGTATCATAATTTTCAACTTGAAATTCAAATATTAAGAGTTCTAGGTCTAGAAGAATGGGGTTTCGCTTAAAACGTGGTAGATTCATCAAGTGCACCCAAAAAAATGCAAAATCCACGGCAAGTTATTTGGCTGGGTGTTACCCGAAAAGGCACCTCTGGAGTTAGTCGTTTCTCAGCCAGTCGCTTGAGATGAGCTCATTTTGTACTTTCTACTATTAATTTTCTTTCCCACACCCTCTGTGTGCTGCTTTTCCATGTTTTGGGGCCTTCAAATTTTATTTTCGTGGTTTATTTTGCCGGGGAAACTATTTTTAACCTGTTTTTGGGAGGTGTAGGCTACTGGTGACACGAAAACAAGCAATCCCCTGTGGCATTCACAAAACGTATGATACTGATACATTTCAAACATTTTAAGGTTTTCAATTTGTTTAAATATTATTTTAGGTGTTGGAGACTTGAAACTTGAAACATGAAATTTCAATCAATTAGACCAGTATTATTCGGTGTATGATATACTGGTGCCAAAGGGAGTAACACACAGGTGCCAAAGGGGGTATGATACTGCTGTCACCCGATTTTTGCCCTGTATGAAACTGGTAAAAAAAGTTTCGAAAATAATTAACTATAATTAGCGGAAACATAATTTCGTCAAGTTCTTGGTTTCACGGCGTTCTTTATTGAGTAGGAGCATAAGTTACTACTCCTCAAATGCTTCTGGGATGAAAACCGATCACAAAATTCACGAAAAACTGGGAAATCTCCACTAAATAGTGTGACACTGGTGCCACCACCTTAGGTTACCTGTAAACCCCACTTGATAGAACTGAAATACTGAGCCTGGTGATAATGACATCTGTGGCTCCTGATTAGGCACCCCAAGTGTATCAATACATACCGAGATACGTATGTATACCTACTTTATAAGAACTGAACTCTCACAGAAATGATTATAATATTGTATTAAGTAGTAAGCACTGGTATACGTACAATGACTAATTACAATAGGTAAAGTACTTCTTGTTGATATGTATTTTACCAATCTAATTGCCAATACCATTACTACTAATTATGGCAATTATTGGCATTACGACCAATTGCTGAACATGCTGAACCTAGGGTGTACCAATCCTAATAAGCTTGATCGACTCGATTATAAGTAGACATTTCTCGTTTTCTTTCTGAATCTTGACTTCTCATTTTTACACGTAGACATACCAAGATTGGTGGTAAGTAGATGATCATTTTGCTAGAAGATTTATCGAACCTAGTGATAAGTTCCTCGTCAGTGAAGGAAGAACAGGTAGGTGTATACAATAAGTAATGTAGGCATATTCGATACAATGCAGCCCCACAGGTAATTAATTCACTTGACATCATACAGAATATTGATAGGGAGATAGGTAGGTACCTATGCTGTGGCAACTGTTGCAGAGTAACATGAAAATGGAAAAGCTGGGAAATTACTGACCTGTTGCGGCAGATGATGCATTGTTTGTCTCGACGGATGACAGAGATTTGGGTTCAGATCCGGACATTTTTCAAGTAGTTTGAACTACACTCACTCTTTATGTATTCACCCCACTTGACACTCATCATTTCACATTATACCGGCACTCGACGTGATTTTTTTCACCGCGAATCCGGAGCTGACAGAGCGAGGAAAACTACGCAAATGGTCACAACTCTTTAAATTCGCCGAGATGTTATTGCCAAGCGAAAATATTTTCGGAGATTCAAATTGAATTAATAGTCACTGGACGAGATGGGACCCCGAGTTGAACTAACGAACGATGCAGCTAAGGTCTCATATCAACCTTCCACTTTGTTCCGATGAGAATAAACTACCAAAAATAGAAATGTAGCCAACTACAAGTCGAAATCACTCCTCGGTAAATAAAAACACATCACGACCGAATCCGAAGGCTCGTCGTTCGGTGGTTCCCCGGCTTGTTCAACTGGATTTTTGGCCCGCAGCGAATCGACAACGAACCAGAGAAACGCGCTGACGGAAAAGCTAAAGGAAATTTTCCGTGTATTTCTGGACCGTCACGAAGTAAAACGACATTTTGAACGGTACACAACCACTTCAGTGACCCCTTCTGTGGCCAATCCTACTCTAGAGAAAGATGGCGGCCACACCTTGTCAAAATGCTTCCCCAACCCTCCCGCTGTGCAATAAATAAGCCTCAAAGATTTTAATTCAAAATCCGAACTTTGACGAAACTCTCGAATTGAATTTTTCAATCCAGAATTTACTAGCATTTCGAAAAATATTGTTATTGCAAATTATTTGTTAGTTTTGAATTAACTGAAGAGTCGTGTGGACGTACAATCAGTTCGAAAGGCGTACGGTAGTTTTGTAGGATGTGACGGTTGGCCAACCTGAGCGCGTGCTCTGCTACCGCCCCGTTCGCGGGGTCACGATTTCTGACGTCGATGGCTCACGACTTTTGCCTTTGAGGTCCCTCGACCCTCTCGAAATTCACCTACGCTGCTTGGATAGGTAAACGAAAAAACCAACATTTAAATTACATTACAGAGCAACCATTTTGAATAGAAATCCAAATCACCTGATTTTACAAAATTTTAGATCCTTATTTTACTTGGGTAAGTACCTGCCTTCCTGTTTATTTCATTATCGTAGGATGATAATGGGATGATATGGCCCTTTTTACTGCCGTCAGTGCTTGGAAGCGCGGAAGTAAAAACGCTGCAAAGTCCTTGTCACATGGGTTTATTATTCTATTGGACATACCTACAGAAATTTTGGCTGTTCATTTATTGTTTCTTACATGCGCAATAATCGAAATAGCTATTTCTGATGGTTTCCACCAATTTTGGCCCCCAAAACATGAAATAGGTACGCTTTTTTTCTTTTTTTTTTCAGTTCATCTTTGATTATTGGTAGTTCCATTTAATGGTCTTGATTCACCTGTTGACACTTTTTCCAGTGTTATTCTACAAATTGATGGTGATTTCAGACGATTTCCCAGTTTTTCACTCATAAAAAATCAATTTCGGGAGCTGAACATCTGGTAGAACCTCAATTTTCTATTCTTTGGTCAAAATCGACTCCATATTCGGTCTTCTCGTCCCCAAAAACATGAAAAACGATACCTTAAAAGCTCATGTTACCAACATGTTGCTAAAACGCAAAAAGTACCTATTTTTACACACATTTTCACTCATAACACCCCTGGGTATATTCCGATCGGGCTGAAAAGTTTCGGGACACAACTAGGGCCCAAATGGAGCATGTGTAGGGACGTTGCGATACCACCAAAGTATCGATACTCGATACGATACGATATTTCTCTAGCAGTATCGATACCCGATATTATCGAAAGAAAAGTATCGATACCTCTCCGATATCGGCTCGAAAGTATCGATACTTTCGATACTTCCGATATTTTTTTTTTACGTGAAAAAATGTAGGAGAATGTTAGAATTGTCAACCATTCATATATGTACATTTAATCTTATACTAGTACATTAAAAAAAGATAGGTATGCACATTAAAAAATTTACATTAAAGAAAAGATATGTCATTTAAAAAAAATTCGTTCTCTGGGATGCTGCCCATGAACAGTAGCTTTTGTAAATATGTAGGCGACAATTTATTCCGAGATTGGCAGTAGATTGCCCCCGCCTTTGAGAATAGCCGTTCACACGGGACTGATGTTGCCATCACCACCAGTCTTTTAGAAGCCTCTGCGAACAAATTGGGGAAAACCGTTTTCATTTCTTCCCAAATCTCAAGCGGACAGGTTGTCAGGGGTGCAACGGGGTTGCTCAAATACACGGACATCTCGTTTGATGACAGTCCAACTGAATCTGATGTTGACGTCTTCATTTTTTTCTTGCTGCCATAGGCCAGCTGCTTATGGGTCCCCCAGAAATCGTAAGCGGGTTGCGCCTCAACTTCGTCTGAATCGCTGGACGATGGTCTGGCTGGGCTGGTTCGGTGGTTCGCCGCTGTGCGCAGTTTCCTCATGGCTGCGGCGCAAGCCTCAGGATCCTAGAAATGGATTTTTTAAATTAATCAATACGCAAAATGAAATTGAACAGAAGAATTATATTGTACAACAGAATTATTGTGTTTATTTAAGCATTCCATACATTTTATTAAATTGAAATGCAGTTACTACATATTATAAGTTGTACGTACTTACCCTGAAGTGAATATTTTTGAATCGTGGATCCAATAAAGTGGCCATGGCTAACCCCGAATTTCGTTCCAACGCCTTGAACCGTCTGGCCATTTGGCAGTGAATATTAGTTTTCAATTTCTCCAAATCTCCAGCTCGATTTCCCCGAGGAGAAAACGCTGCTATTTGGGTATTGATGCAGTTCACAATCGGAATAATTTTTGAAGCAGTGACGTAATTTTCTCCTGATAGCTCTTTCGTTGCGAACTCTAAATGTCTCAATAATGAAATTATTTGCTTCAAAAAATCGAGTTCGGAGGGGCTTGGCATGATAGGACTCAATGTATCTTCTAATAGAATTTGACTGATGACGTTGGCCATTTCGACAAACCTCTCAAGCATATAAAATGTTGAGTTCCACCTCGTTTTCACGTCGAGAATGAGCTTTCTTACACAGCCCTCTTTCACGCCTGAGGTGATTTGCACGTTCCTGAGTTTATCAGATAAATTGACACTTTTTTTGAAATATTTAACAATGTCACGAACCTTCCCGATGGATTCCTTGACCTCCTCACTTTCAGTTACCCGTTCGGCAACCAAGTTCAGGGTATGAGCGAAACACGGGAGGTGACGAGATTCTCCAAAATGGTTTTTCACCGCAGCTACAATGTTGGCTCCGTTATCAGTCACAACAGTCACGATTTTAGATTCGTCAATATCCCACTTTTCCAAAGCATTCGTAATAATTTCCTCGAGATATTGAGCTGTGTGACTAGAGTCCAATTGTTGGGCTTCGATGTCGACAGAAACCAATTTACTCCCCTCTCTGAAGTGACAGGTCATTCCAAAAAATGAGGTATTGGTCATAGTTTCAGTCCATACATCTGCAGTTAAACACAGATGGGAGGCATTGCTGATCCTCTTTTTGTAATTTTCAGCCACAACGTCGTATTTTGATAAAAAAACTTTTTTTTAAGGACCAAACGGATGGAAGCTTGAAAGATGGCGCCAATTCCTTCATCAACTTCTTGAATCCTTTCCCTTCTATAATCGCAAATGGCCTCCGATCTTTGCAGATAAAATATATCAATGCATTCATGATTGATGCATGACGTGGACCTCCTTCCGCAAATGCCGAGGTTTTGGAAAATGCCTCCACTATAGGACGAATCAATTCAATGTGTTCAGGATCAGGAGATGGATCACGAGGCTTTTCGGATTGTTCTGTTTGCTGAGAGGTGGAAGTGGAAGGGCGAGATTCATCAACTCTTTTACTCTCGCCAGTCTTACCTTTGAGTTGGACATCTTTCAATTCTTTGTTCAATTTCGGATGGTTGGTGGAGAGGTGTTTGGTGAGGTTCGTCGTGTTGCCCGAGTATTTTACAGCTTTGAAACAATGGTTGCAGGTGGCATCTTTAGCGTCCTTCTTCTTAAAATACTTCCACACGGCACTTGTTGGGGGACCCATTTCGCTGATGCGAAAAACTTGATGAAAAAAGCTGTCTGCACTTGGAACAACACTCACTAACAACAGGTTGCTTTCAGCTTTTATCTTATCACTGGAGATATCGATACCAGATTGGTATCGATACTTTTCATTTGATGCAGATATTTTTGGTATCGCTGCTTGACATATTATGTTCATCTTTAAAAAAAATTACGAACGCGCTTCATCTGTCCTGGGTTTGTAGTGGGGAAATTTGATTGAAAAAAAAAAATCAAGAAAAATATCGGTGGTATCGGTCACCAAGTATCGATACTTCCGATAATATCGGGAGAAAGTATCGATACCACGATAATATTGGATGAAAAGTATCGATACAAATATCGGTGGTATCGAAAGAAAAGTATCGATACCGCGATATATCGGAAGTATCGCAACGTCCCTAAGCATGTGTGCGAAAGAACGAATTTTTTAGACCGAAAATGAAGCCTGTACACGTGATACGGCGGACGGCGGACGGACATTGCATTTTTGGAATCTACGCACCTTGAAACGGAAAAGAACAAATTTTGAGGGGGTGTTATAAAAATTGTTTGCTGAGCGAATACATAGGTGTATTATTCACAGAATAATAAACCAAAAATCAATTTTGGCAGCTGAACCTTTGGTAGAACCTCAATTTTCCACTCTTTGGCCAAAATCGACTTCATATTCGGTCTTCTCGTCCCCAAAAACATAAAAAAAGATACCTCAAAAGCTCATGTTACTAACATGTTACTAAAACACAAAAGTACCTATTTTTACACACATTTTCACTCATAACACCCCTGGGTATATTCCGATCGGGCTGAAAAGTTTCGGGACACAACTAGGGCCCAAGTGGAGCATGTGTGCGAAAGAAGAAGATAGTTGTATTATTCACAGAATAATAAACCAAAAGGGGGTGTTTTCCGTAAAAAACAACGGAGGCGCCCCAGTAGATTGGCACTAAATGGTAGTTCACGGTGCACTTTTTCACGGAATCACCCTCAGAGGCGGTGCATCCGTAAATATTATGCGGTCACGGATGCGCTCTATGCAATTATCCGTAACCTCCATATTGTTGAAGGATCGTCAACGGAAACACCCGTGGATTACTATTTAGGCGAAATCAACGGATGGTCATTTTCACGGGAGCACCCCGAGAATACCTGTAAAAGTGTAGTGATTTCCGTTGTTAATTCTTCAACGTTCCGTCGCACGGCCGTGGTTGTACCGTGACTTTGTACGGATCGTCATAGCCCCACCCGTAACACTCCTTCGCCTTCACCGTAGCCCATCAATGATTTTCCCGTGAACATCCGTGGACTCTCCCTAGATGTTCTGTAGCCCACCCTTCACTTACCGCTGATTCTTCCGTGGATTTTCTGTAGCCCACCCTTCACTATCCTCGTCGTTTCAGTGCCCACCCTTCAATGATCCGTGATTATTCCGTTACATATTTGACTGATGGTCGAGGGAATCATGGCGGATGGTTAACGGACGGGAAGCACAACCCTCCATTGCCTCTCCGTTGATGATGACCCCGTAGAAACATGCGGGCCCTTTATGAACGAGCAACTGAGAGACGTGCACTACGTTCACATCTCCGTCAACCGGTCAACGGAGACGTCGAGGCAGTGCACGTCTCCTCCTCCGTAAAGGGTCCGTAAAGGGTCCGTAACCGTCTACCGAGAACCCTTTACGGACGAGCTACTGAGGATAACGGAGAGACGTGCACTGCCTCAAAGGCTCCACTAACCGATCGAAGGAGCGGTTAAGGGAAGTACACGTCTCTCCGTCGCTCGTCCGTAAGGGATTCCTAGCTCCGCGTCATTCCTTCACTTCTCCATCAATCGCATCCTTCACGACCCGCCTATTCACTAAAAGAGATAGTGAAAATAGATAATCTATTTTGAAAATCTCCTGGGAGAGATAGCTCTCAACCCGAACCTACTTAAACGTTTTGGTTTATTATTCCCTGAATAACACGCCTATGTAATCGCTCAGCAAAAAAGTTTTATACCACCCCCTCAAAATTTTTTCTTTTACGTTTCAAGGTGCGTAGATTCAAAAAACGCTGCAAAGTCCTTGTCACATGGGTTTATTATTCTATTGGACATACCTACAGAAATGCTGGCTGTTCATTTATTGTTGCTTTCATGTAAAATAATTGAAATAGCTATTTCTGATGGTTTCCACCAATGGTGGTACGCTCCTTTTTTTTAATTTTTTTTTTTTTATTATCGTTGATCATTGTTAGTGCCATTTAATTGTCTTGATCCACGTGTTGACACTTTTCCTAATGTTATTCTACACATTGATGGTGATTTCAGACGATTTCGCATGTTTTTGACTCATAAAAAATCGATTTTGGGAGCTGAACATCTGGTACAACCTCAATTTTCCATTCCTTGGCCAAAATCGACCTCATATTCGATCTTCTCGTCCCCAAAAACATGGAAAACGATACCTCAAAAGCTCATGTTACCAACATGTTGCTAAAACGCAAAAAGTACCTATTTTTACACACATTTTCACTCACAACACCCCTGGGAATATTCCGATCGGGCTGAAAAGTTTCGGGACACAACTAGGGCCCAAATGGAGCATGTGTGCGAAAGAACGACTTTTTTAGACCGAAAATGAAGCCTGTACACGTGATACGGCGGACGGCGGACGGCGTACGGCGGATGGCGGACGGACATTGCATTTTTTGAATCTACGCACCTTGAAACGGAAAAGAAAAAAGTTTGAGGGGGGTTATAAAAATTTTTTGCTGAGCGATTGCATAGGTGTATTATTCAGAGAATAATAAACCAAAACGCAATGTCCGTCCACCGTCCGCCGTATCATGCATACCGGCTTCATGTATGGTCTAAAAAATTCGTTCTTTCGCACACACGCTCCATTTGGGCCCTAGTTGTGTCCCGAAAATTCGCAGCCCGATCGGAATATACCCAGGGGTGTTATGAGTGAAAATGTGTATAAAAATAGGTACACTTTTTGTGTTTTAGTAACGTGATCTTTTGAGGTATCGTTTTCCATGTTTTTTAGGACGAGAAGACGGAATATGAAGTTGATTTTGACCGAAGAGTGGAAAATTGGGGTTCTAACGAAGTTTCAGCCTTAAATTTACGTTAAATTTTGGTCTAAAATCGTCGTTCTTCCGCGCACAGTTTGAGTCCTCATTTGGGTCCTAGTTGTGCTCCGAAACTCGGCAGCCTGATCGCATACACTCAGGGGTGTTATGGGAGAAAAATGGGTGTAAAAATAGGGGTTTTCGAGGGATTTTGGGGTTTTAGTGAACACGAGCTTGTGACGTTTTGTTTTCCATGTTTTTTTAGGGTGAGGAGACCGAATATGAAGTTGGCTTCGGCCAAAGAGTGAAGAATTGAGGTTGTAACGAAGGGTCAGCTCCCAAAATTCATTTTTTAATAGTCAAAAACCTGGGAAATTGTCTGAAATCACGAACTTGTATAATAACACTAGAAGTAGAGTCAACAGGTGAGTCAAGACAATTAAATCGCACTTCAAGAGATGAAAAAACATACGTAAAAATGACCGAAATGATAGCCGATGAACGAAGCATGATACACGATCACTATCAAACCAACGATATGAAAAAGGGACTCTCTCTTTCGAGAAAAGACACCTAATTATAAGGTGTCCCTCTGAAAGAGATCGAAAATGCCAAGATGGCCGCCAACTCTCTCTTTTAGAAGTTACTGAATAACCCTGTCATGGATACTATTAAAAAAATATCTTCTGCCAAAAGAGACAGTCGGACGAAAAGAGATATCGCTTTCGTTTAGTGATTAGGCCCCCAGTACTGGTACTCAAATTTTCTGAAGCCAGTAGGTTTGAGTACTAGTAGTGGACATGGAGAGCCACGTTTCCCTGAAACAGAAATCAAAGACAACAAACAAATGGTTATGTGATCAAAATTTGAAAATGCTCTCAAATCAGACGGAACACAATTGAAAGATCAACAGGAAGCAGCAAGGACGTATGTACTATACCTAATGGAATCTATACATATAATAAAACAGTGTCTGTTTGTTTGTTTGTTTGTCTCGGCATCAATTGAGAACGGCTGAACGTAGAAAGTTGCGGCTGGTACCATTTGACGCAGAATTTATCTGGGAAGGTTTATGAAAAATCCGCATTTGAATCTGTCCATCCGTTGAAACGCTATGAATGAAATACTACTAAAAAACGTGTTATAATCACTTCTATGAGGACGTTTAAGCTTATAATAACTTTGAACGGTTGGACGTAAATCCGATTGTAATTAGATTCTGGATTCAGCTCGACGAGTACATTCAAGTGGTACTTCAATCAGGATGTTAGTGGGAGGGGGGTACAGGTTATGAGAGGGGGGGGGGGGGTCTACAGAAATTTCAAAACTAAATGAAAAATACACTGCCAAGGTGATGGCACAGGAGCTTCCTCGTCACAATCAGAGTGACCCATTATAAAATAGAACAGACTCGGAAGCAAAATGTTAAGATTACATTACATTACATTACATAACGTGAAATATACATATTACATAACATAACATTACATGAAATATACATGTTACATAACATTACGTCCATAATACATTACGTCCATTATACATAATTGCGAAAGTTATGCGTGTTTGAAAAATTTCACGTTAGCGCATGCGCAGGGCGAACCGCTGGCTCTATCATGTTGAAATTTATATGGGACCTCAATGGGCCCTACCCGCTTAATCCCTGAGAATTACATTAAAATTGGGTGAAATCTTCGGTTACTACGGCTGTAACAAGGAAATTGAATCTATTTCACGCCAGCGCATGCACAGAGCGCACCGAGGGTCCGATCATGCTGAAATTCATACTGGAACTCACTAGGCCTTGTCCAAACAACCCTTGAAAATTTGAGCGAAATTGAATCAAAATTGTGAAAGTTATGCGTGTTTGTTTAATTTAACGTTAGCGCATGCGCAGGGCGTACCACTGGATCAATCATGTTGAAATTTGTATGGGACCTCAAGGGGCCTTATCCGCACCATCCCTCAAAATTTGAGATGAATCAATTCAAAATCGTGGAAGTTATGGCTGTAACAAGGAAATGCGGACAGACAGACTCACAGACCCACAGACCGACAGACACGGAACAAAATTTGTTCAGTAGGCTTTGCAACGCAAAATGCAAGTGGAAATTTTGATTTCTGAAGACAAAAATTTTTTGGCTCACGAAAGTGAACACAAGGCTTCCGCTGCTTCGCAGACTCGGAAGCAATACAACAAGTGAAATGACAAATAACAGAGATTTGCGATAAAATAACAGAGGAAAACAGAGGAGATCTGAGGTAAATTAAAAATGAAAAGTACAACAAGGAAAGGCATAGTTTCAATAATCGTGGGGAGGGAATGAGGGTGCGCTCTAGTCCGTTTGCTGAAGGTGCTTCGATAATAATATTGACTTTTGAATCTGCCTGTGTTGGGCAATGAATAGTAAGGTAATAAATGCGGGGAAGGGGGAATGTGATGAGGGATTTCTCAATTCATTTCTGTACCTTTTTTTTCGACAGGATCAAACGATGTAGATCCAGCGATTTTCTTAGGTAGGTAGGTACGTACCTGGATAGGTAATAAGAAGACCCCTTCTAGCAACAAGCACACCCGCCTCTCCACCTCTAAATAATATTTTCCATATTCTTTCCATGTAGGTACGTTCTTGAAACGTAAACCAAATTGAGGGAATTCAAATATATAGTCTAATTTTCATAAATAAATAACATATTAGGCGCAACCCTTCAAATGTCAACTCAGTACGACCATTACGATTCTTTCGTATAATTGCTATTCGCACAAGGGTGTGAGGACACGGAATCAAGAATGTCTAACTAGAGTGGACTAAAAAAAAAGTTTTCCCCCCAAAAGTGATCGCAAGGCTACCACTACCTTGGTAGACTCGGAAGCAAAAACATTGCAAAGTCCGCAAAGTCTGTTGTCACATGGGTTTAATATTCTACTGGACAAACCTACAGAAATGTTGGCTGTTCACTTATTGTTGCTTTCATGTAAAATAATTGAAATAGCTATTTCTGGTGGTTTCCACCAATTTTGGCCCCCAAAACTTGAATTAGGTAGGTAGGTACGCTCCTTTTTTTTCTTTCCCAAATTATCTTTGATCATTGGTAGTGCCATTTAATCGTCTTGATCCACGTGTTGACACTTTTCCTAATGTTATTCTACAAACTGATGGTGATTTCAGACGATTTCGCAGGTTTTTGACTCATAAAAAATCAATTTTGGGAGCTGAACATCTGGTAAAACCTCAATTTTCCACTCCTTGGTAAAAATCGACTTCATATTCGGTCTTCTCGTCCCCAAAAACATGGAAAACGATGCCTCAAAAGCTCATGTCACTAACATGTTACTAAAACACAAAAAGTACCTATTTTTATACACATTTTCACTCATAACACCCCTGGGTATATTCCGATCGGGCTGAAAAGTTTCGGGACACAACTAGGGCCCAAATGAGATGTGTGCGAAAGAACGAATTTTTCAGACCGAAAATGAGGCCGGTACACGTGGTAGGGCGGACGGCGGACGTACATTGCATGTTTGGAACCTACGCACCTTGAAACGTAAAAGAAACAAATTTGAGGGGGTGTTATAAAAATTTTTTGCTGAGCGATTACATAGGTGTATTATTCACAGAATAATAAACCAAAAACATCTTATTTGGAATTAACAACGCGTTTCTCGCGGAATGAGTAGAGCTCTAATTTCCGAATTCTTTCCGAATGATTGAAATAGGTAATTTTGAAATTGATATTGACATAGGTAATTTTCCTTTGTAGGTACCGACCTAAATACCTACCTAGGTAAATGCACTATACTCGAACAGGAATATTTTTTTTCTTCTTTCTTTCTTGGCGTTTCATAGTGATTTGGAAACAGGAAGATTAGCTATACCGACGAACCATCTTTGGACTGTTATCAAGTTGCCCTATTTTCATTTTGAGGAGATTTTTGTTGGATTTGAAACTAGAATTAAGTCGTTTGTGAGAAACGTTTCGCATATTTCGAAAAATTACCCGGTAGGTCCTACTTACCTCGGTACACCTACTCGCACCTCTTTGTATTCGGCACAGAGTTTTCAACGTCCTGTGAAACAGTTTTCCATGATTTTGATCTTCAGTGCTCATCAGACAAAATGGGGATTTCTCACTCCTATAAATCCCTGTATACAGTGTGACCTCCGTTAGTGGACACCTCTCAATAGTGGACTACTCCCAGTGCAGAGGACAGATGCTGTGGTCCAGGCAGAACCCCGTACAAATTAATACATTTTGTCCCTCCCAATAGTGGTCAGGTACAGTCAAAACTGGTCCCTTCAGACATTTCTCACCTCCCAATAGCGGACAAGGGGGGGGGGGGGGGGTCTTTGTAGGATCATGACGTAAACGAATCGCCTCCAGTAAGCATCAGCTCTACCGAAGCACTGCATTGTGCTGATCTGCCGTGTGAAGGAAGAACGACTCTACTCAAAAATTGTCGAAAATGGGATTTTCACGTAACCCCCCAATTTCAACCCCACCTTTTGGTTTATTATTCACCACACCTATGTTACATAGGTGTTTACACCTATGTAATCGCTCAGCAAAACATCTCTATAACACCCCCTCAAAATTTTTTCTTTTACGTTTCAAGGTGCGTAGATTCAAAAACGCTGCAAAGTCCTTGTCACATGGGGTTTATTATTCTACAGAAATGTTGGCTGTTCATTTATTGTTTATTTCATGTGAAATAATTGAAATAGCTATTTCTGATGGTTTCCACCATTTTTGGCCCATGAAAATCGAATTAGGTACGCTCCTTTTTTTTTCTTTTTTTCAATTTACCTTTGATCATTGGTTGTGCCATTTAATCGTCTTGATCCACGTGTTGACACTTTTTCTAGTGTTATTATACAAACTGTTGGTGATTTCAGACGATTTCCCAGGTTTTTGACTCATAAAAAATCAATTTTGGGAGCTGAACATTTGGTAGTACCTCGATTTTCCACTCTTCGGCCAAAAGCTCATTTTACTAACAGGTTACTAAAACACAAAAAGTACCTATTTTTATACACATTTTTACTCATAACAACCCTGGGTATATTCCGATCGAGCTGAAAAGTTTCGGGACACAACTAGGGCCCAAATGGAGCATGTGTGCGAAATAACGACTTTTTTAGACCAAAAATGAAGCAGGTACACGTGATACGGCGGACGGCGTACGGCGTACGGTGGACGGACATTGCATTTTGGTTTATTATTCTGTGAATAATACACCTATGTATTCGCTCAGCAAAAAATTTTTACAACACCCCCTCAAATTTGTTTCTTTTACGTTCCAAGGTGCGTAGATTCCATGCAATGTCCGTCCGCCGTCCGCCGCATCACGTGTACAGGCTTCATTTTTGGTCTAAAAAAGTCGTTCTTTCGACCACATGCTCCATTTGGGCCCTAGTTGTGTCCCGAAACTTTTCAGCCCAATCGGAATATACCCAGGGATGTTATGAATGAAAATATGCACAAAAATAGGTACTTTTGCGTTTTAGCAACATTTAGTAACATGAGCTTTTGAGGTATCGTTTTCCAAGTTTTTGGGGACGAGAAGACCGAATATGAAGTCGATTTTGACCAAGGAGTGGAAAATCGAGGTTCTACCAAATGTTCAGCTCCCAAAATTGATTTTTTATGAGTCAAAAACCTGGGAAATCGTCTGAAATCACCACCAATTTGTATAATAACACTGGAAGTAGTATCAACACGTGGATTAAGACGATTAAATGGCACTACCAATGATCAAAGATAAATTGAAAAAAAGGAGCTTACCTAATTCGTGTTTTAGGGGCCAAAAATGGTGGAAACCATCAGAAATAGCAATTTCAATCATTTCACATGAAATAAACAATAAATGAACAGCCAACATTTCTGTAGGTATGTCCAATAGAATAATAAACCCATGTGACAAGGACTTCGCAGCGTTTTTGGAATCTACGCACCTTGAAACGTAAAAGAAAAAAATTTGAGGGGGTGTTTCCTTAATCCTTATTATTTTATAGTACCATATATCTTGCTATTTGATATTGTTTCGTAATTTCCTTTTTTACGTAGTTTAATGAAAAATTTAAGTACTTGTATGAGATATAGTTGTTTTGTGCTTAGTTTATTGGTTGATATAAATAGACGATTTGTTGGGTATCTCCTGGGTAGTGAATGTATAATTTTAATAATCTTTTTATTGAGAACCTCAGTAGGTTTTAATATGTTGTCTGAACAATAATTGCTCCAAACCACGATTCCATACATTAAAACAGACTGGATCAGTGCGTAGTATATATACTGTTTAGGGTTTTTGAACTAACTAGTTTTCTGATTCTAACGATAATGAAGATTGAATATCTTATGTAATTGTTGACTTTGTTGAGATGGTGATCCCACCTTAAATTCTCATCAATTATTATCCCTAGATATTTCTACCTGATGGCCATTGGGGAGTACAATGCCCTGTGTCTGGTGATGGGGAGTGGCGCAGCATCCCATCGTCGAGCGACTTTCTCTCGTAGAACCACAAGGCACCATCAAACGGCCTATCAGAGTCTGTTGTAGCTTCGGCTTGTTTCCTACTGGTATTACGCAGCCTTTCATATACCAACCGTTATGCAACCAAAGCCTTCAATGGCCGTGCCTTACAGTCCCCACACGAGAAAATCCCCTTTCGAATAAACATAATTTTGAACGCACCACAGACGAAAAACCCCGTGAATTTCGCCTGGTTTACTGGTTTTCTCGGGGGGAAAAAAACCTATCGAAAATACCGCCAAGTCCGGAGTCCTCGAAGGTTTTTCTTGGGTGAAAAAATTGTCCTTCCCTGTCACCCGTACGATCATTTCATTGGAATGTCGGAGTCTCGCTGCCCGCAAGGTTGGCACCCCTGCGTTCATTGAATGCAGCGTCAATAGTACAAGATGGCGACCCATTAATGGTCTTGAGTTTGTTATGTTGTCAATGTTATGCTCGTATCCGGTGAATATTCGTGAACAATCAGTTGTACGAGTAGATCTGTGTGTTGGTGGTAGAATTCGACGGTTTCGGGCCGTGGATATCGGTCGGAAAACTCGGGGAGGAGCTCGGGAAAAGTGACTCGGAAGAACGCTTGGGGGGCTGGCTACTGAATTTTCCTGGAACATGTGTTTTTCTCTGTTTTCCTGACGAAAATCGCATTTCTCTCGATCCACGGATGACTGTAATCGTCTGAAGTACGTTTACTTACGGTTTATTGTTAAAAATATTTTCGAATTCAGCCCCAAAAGGGTCGTTCCTGTCCCGTTCGCCTGGCTACTTGTCTTACACATTACGGCTTGCATTCCATTGTTTCAAGCCCCACCAGTTATTCGGGGATTTCTGCGTTGTTTCGTGGATTTTTCGAGGTTTTGGTTACGCAGAATGTCATCATTATGAGGTTTCATTGTGTTATGAGTGGGTATTGAGAAAAAGTTGTATTTTACGCGGAGGTGTAGGTTATGTTTGCACGTCTGGGCCACGGTTGTAGGTGCCCCGAGGGGACCCCTCAACCACAAGGACCTCAAACTTCCATGACCTGTAGGTAGTAGATCTTATAAAAATATTCTGCTTGGTATATTGCCAATAACCCATCACGATCTGATACATTTTGGGGGCAATTAGGTATTTGATAATAATATAATAATACTATTTCGATAATTACTGTGGGAATTATAATTAGATATAATCGCCAAATAAGTATGTAGATAAACAATTAGGTATAATGTAATGATTGTACGCAATGAGAGCCGAATGGCGTATGTACAAATAGCAATTTTCTTCTTTATTTCTATATACCTTCCTACCTGGGCAAGTTGGAATCTGGAAGTCCAAGGCGATAAATTTATGATACGTTCTTTGGAACAATTAAACGAAAAACAGACATCCTACACCCAAATCTGCGTGTACTTTATTACTTTTACGACTTATTTAGTACTCAATCAGTTGCAATACCTACTATTCAGGCTGAAATAGGTTACCCACAAGTACAGGCTTTTGCCTCCATGCGTTTTCAAGCCTACAAGTATTTTTATGAAGTTTTCTGTTTTGTTTATAATGTTACATATAGTTATAACGAGAATAGGATATACTGTGTAGGTAATACAATTTCTGAAAATAAATATTAAAAACTCAAGAATAGTGCGTTGAGCATCCCTTCTCAGATTTTCATGTTTAATTTGGTTTATTTTCTGTGAATCATACACCTACGTATTCGCTCAGCAAACAGTTTTTATAACACCCCCGCAAAAATTTGTAATTTTACATTTCAAGGTGCGTAGATTCCAAAAATGCAATGTCCGTCCGCCATATAACTACTTCATTTTTTGTCTAAAAAATTCGTTCTTTCGCACACATGCTCCTGGGCCCTAGTTGTGTCCCGAAACTTTGCAGCCCGATCGGAATATACCCAGGAGTGTTATGGGTGAAAAATGGGTGTAAAAATAGGGTTTCTTGGTATTTATTGAAATGAGCTTTTGAGGTACCTATCTTTTTCCATGTTTTTAGGGCAGAAAGACCGAATATGAAGTCGATTTTGACCAAAGAGTGAGGAAGGGAGTGAGGAAGGATTAAGGTTGTAACGAAGGTTCAGCTCCCAATCATAATTTTTTATGAGTCAAAAACCTGGGAAATTGTCTGAAATCACCATCAGGTTGTATAATAACACTACAAAAACACTAGAAAAAACCCACTAATAACACTAGAAAAAGTGTCAACAGTTGAATCAAGACAGATTGCACTATCAATGATCAAAGATAATTTGTCAAATTAGGAGCTTAATTCGTATTTTGGGGGGCCAAAATTGGCTGAAACCATCAGAAATAGCTGTTTTAATAATTGCACATGAAAGAAACCATAAATGAACAGCCAGCATTTCTGTAGTGTCAAATATAACCCATGTGACAAGGACTGCAGCGTTTTTTATATTATGTAGGAGGAATCAGGAAAATTCATTCAGAGCCCTCCTTTGTCCTCCAATATTGTCTGGTCTCCAAAAACTAGAAGTCAGCTTGCTCTTAACTGTCTCTCAATAATAAAGTAGGGTTAGTCGCCCGGGAAAATGTCAACATTCCCTCGAGTCTTAATGATTGAAGTTTCGCACTCTTGTTGTTAATCATTGTGAATAGAGAAATGAAACATAAATGATAACCGGCCTCTGGGGGCCAACTTAGAAAACTGTGTTGTTTTGAAGCTATTTTTCTTCAAGTATATTTATAGCATTATTTTTTCTTGAATATGCAGCATTTAACAGAAACCAGCTGCCGAGGTACCGAGAACGGTGGGTCTCAGCTGTATTGTTTTCCTCTACAAATTCTAATGTAATGTGGAAGAGAATCTCAGGCTTTATTCACCCGTTAGGGCCCCTTTGGATTCAGGGATTCCACAGTTACTCCGGGTTTCTGAATTTGTTGTCAAGTTCGATGGACTTCATGTTTATCCATTCGATATCTCTGAGAGATGTTCTGTCTGTGTGTTGTCCAAGAGCTAATCAGTAAATTGTTCCTATTGCGTTTGGGTGGCAGGGATTTCTGGGGATGACCCTGTACGGGCCAGCCCTTACAGCTTTTGTGCCTTGTATTTATATTGATCCCTCTGAGCCTTAGCGCTGTCAATTTGCCTTTAGCTTCTTGATTAGTCTACGAATTGTGGCTGGGCTTTGCATTGCTTTAATGCTTTCCTAGCCGACTGTGACACCTGTAATTTGTGTTTTTTCTAGGAGGACGCTTTAGATCTGACTATCGACCATTAAACAAATTGGCACTATTGATCCCTGTGTAAGAACCCTAGAAAGAGGAAGTTCATATTCCAGGGTTCCACAACATTCATCTGATAATGAGAAACGAGCCACAAACGCATCTCAGCTATATTATTAGGAAGAGAACCAATTAGGCACTACCATTTTTAACGTTCTAGTGGAGCAGATGTTCTATTTTCATAAGGAAATTACGTAGAAGGGGCAATAAGGAGTCAGGAATTGGTTATCCACAGGTTTGATATCCACCGTGTAACAAGGCGATATTCCAGTCATCGAAGTATATTTAACGAAATTCGGGTCTTTTGTCGAGAAAATGTTAACATAAAATTGGAGAAGCAAATAGAAATTGGGAGTTCGGAAAAAGGTGCCAGTGACGTAGAGATGATCTGATTCACTGGCTCCTCAAGCTTCACAAAAACGCAGTGTCGGGGACAAATTAAAATGGAATAAACAAGATCAAGTAGGAAATAATATTATTATATGTTTCCTCTAACGTAAAGACCACTTTTGAATGATAGAGTAATGTGACTGAATGAGGGGGAGACTTTGATCAGTGAGATCCCTATGGATACTATAATACCTTATCGCTTTTGTGCACACAAGACACAGCCCGGCCGTGACGTAGATGTAGGACCTGCTTTTTCAACATCCATTGTCTTTATTACGTATTTCCTTCCTTATATTACATATCTGTCACCTTCTCCCACACTCAACGTTCTTTTCACAGTTATTTGAACTATAATATTCCGAAAATCTTATTTTTAGACTCACTGGCATACCCCATTACAACGCTTCAAAAGGATTGTCCTTATTAATGAACTTTTGAACCAGTATCTACAGAGGTCATGGATAATTTATCTTCTGAGTAAAATAACTACCTATTCATAGATGTCCGATGCAAATCCTCAATAAGTAATTAATAACTCGTCTAAATCTGTACTCTTGAATAAGACATACTCCTCATTATTGCCTATCGAAAACTAGCTCTTTTTTAAACTCTGAATATCTGTTAACTTTTCTCCGTGTATTAGGTATTTTAAAACATCCTGTAGAGTTGCATGCATTACAGTGGACTTCCCTTATGGTTGTGTATAGATCACGCATTGCAGATCGTCCCTCAAACCCCCCCCCCCCCCCCTAGTACACGACAACAGAACGATTTCTAAACAAAAAAATAACCACGCAAATAAGTCGAGAATTACGGCCTGGGTAGCGCACACAAGATTTAGCCGAAAACCCCATGTTTTTCAGCATTAACGCCCTTTTCCCCTTCTAGAAGTAAATTTCGAAATTCCGGCGATGTAGGGCACAACTAAACAGTTTTCTGCATCGAACAAAACAAGAACCACGCGTGGATCAGTTGAGAATTGCAGCCTGGGCAGTGCGCACAATATTCTGACGCGTGCGCGCACACACACCTATGGTTGTTTTCACAGATTTGAATTCAGGAAGGTCTGAAACTTAGAACTATTGCCGCTATGCAAATGGCTCCGCCCAGTCGGTTACAGTTTAAAGTATGTCACTCATTTAGGAAGGCTTTGCAGCATTGACATCACAAAGTTCTTTTTTGTGATTTTGCCCCCCCTTTTCCTATTTGCTTAGTTTGGCGGTCATGTTTCATTGGCTGGTTCGTGTTAAATAGCTACACGATCGTGAAACTCCATTATAATCGAGGCTGTCACAAGAAATTATTATTTCCGGAGGATTTATGCTTCCAATGCCAGTGCTAATATTAGAGAGTTGTCGCAACCATTTTTCGAAAAACGCAACTCTAAAACGTAACTCTGTTCTAGGGTGACAAATTCGGATGCTAACTATCCAACGTAAGTTCCATGAGAAAGTTACATGTTCACGTAACTCCGGACATATTTTGAAGTGATGTTAACGTAATAATTTGTCAGTGATATATATAATTTGTCTGTCAAGTTAACCTCTTTATTCTCATACTAGCTCGTAACATAATTATTCAGTAATAGTAATTATTCTATGAGTTTTGAACAATTTCTAGGAGAGCAGTCGTGCCGTTTTACTGTAAAACCATACGCGCGGCACAGTGAGACCTCGGGTCCTTTGTATAATTTTACATACTTGCAATACTTGCTAATTTTAAGGCACTCACTTACCGTGCTCATGGCTTTCGGATGGCAATGCTCAAGATGACTAGGTGCACAAACCACATGAAGTTCAAGTTTCCAAATACCTAAAGAAAACACAAAATAAAGAGAACGCCAACAGTGGAAAACCTTCCCGAGGCCGGCTCCTGTCTTTCTACAAAATTCGGGGTGACGCAGTAGCGTAGCCATGGAGATGGAATTTGGTTATCCGCGAAGAAGTTTACTTATCGAGTTACGTATTACGTAGCTTTGAGATGCGCGACACGCATCTTCCAATAGTTGAGTGGTGCTAGGCAGCGCAAGTCTTGAAAACGCTAAAACTTACGTTTCGAACGTAACACTTGCGTTCTCTCTCCCGATCGTCAATTTTTGGTTGCGACAACTCTCTAGTTTCACGGATAAGGATGACAACTGTCCACCTTTACACACCATTTCGTGACAAGGAACTGGTTCTCTTAAGCCCAGCTTCTGAAGTCAAATTTTCGTTCTTGAGATACCAGAGAAGATCTACGTTCCTGCCACTGGAATTTTAGGTCCACTGGTGTATTGACAACAAAGTACCCCATCTGTGTTTCACAGACAAACCTGTAGTGGAACGAGCTAAAAACGATTAAAAAGTGTTGTATCTGTAACGATCCTAGGGCTCTTGTCACTGACTTGGGTGAAAAACTCAACACAGAGTTCATTGGGCTAAGTCAGGGAATCTATTTTTCTGGATCGCCGGGGTTCGTTTAGTTTTACCAGCCAGTCACCCTTTCTGAGGCCTCCAGCTACCCTCAGGGAAATAGATTCCCTGACAACCCACTCAACACGGGGTTCAGTGGGTTAAGTCAGGGAATCTATTTGTCTGGATCGTCGAACAAGAATGAGGTTCCCATGCCACTTATAATTTTTTGGGTCTCATATACGCCGGTGAACCTCTTTGTCAGGTGAATGGCTGACCTCGTATCAACTTCAAGGTGGTGGTGGCTTCTGGCTGCCACCCCTCTGGGCACAGATTGTGGCCCATGACATATCCTACCACCACTGACGGTCCGTGCCAATATATCTGGTTATTGATTGTCAGCACTCACGTTTCGTTCACTACCCCCACCCCACCCCCTCACTGGCTGTAAGGAAGTTGCTAGAACTGCAAACATTGTGCGTCCTCTAACATCAAATTAACATTGTATCATGTTTTAGCCCTGGGGTACTAGCATTTTTTGCGAGTCGATTTTGCGCGTCAAATTTGAGCGTCAAATTTTTTCGCGCACAATGCATAGTGGTTTTCACGTACAACCGAGTAGTTGCTAGGGAAATGAAACTTCTTTCATTTTCATCGGACAAAAATCGTTTTCCATTCGTTGGAAAGCTCTTGATTTATCACGAATTTATTTCGTATTTGTTCTTGGTATTTATTTCCTAGTTTCATACTATAACTATATAAATGAATGTTATAAATGGATAGTAAACAATGACGCTTGTTTGGTTGTCACGTTTTAACATGTATCATCTATGGTGCTCAAGAAATGTAGACAAGACATCGTCAGAAGAAACGAGCACATACGTTTCAAGTAGTAGATTTCTACCTAGCCTTCACTTTTCGAGTTAATAACATGATAAATGGTTGCAATTTTTGGTTCTTAAACATAAATAAATTTCATTTACATTTGACTCGTGGCGCTTACGTTCTGAATTTAAAGTGTTCCTCGACCAAACAAAACACGGGGTTAGATTCTTGCTCGATTCCAATGGTTCATTATTGAAAATAATAAACCAAAAGAACTTATTTTCAATTAGTTAACACAATCGTCGATCACTGCGATATATCGAACAGCCATGATCACCACAAACGGCCGCCATTTTAGGTCTCCAAACTGCTTGAAACTTCGAATATAACGTTATTGTGCTTTTGACAGGGTTTCCGTATTATATTTGTTCTTGGTTGGTATTGCTCTACCAAACTTGAGAAATATCAACAACAGAAGAATTTGTTGTCAATACTTCAGAATAATTTACACTTATTGTTGACTTGAGGTGGTTGCCATCTAAAATGGTGGCCATTCAGATCCAAGATGGATATCATAAGGCGCGTCAGGGTCGTCTCAGAAAGTTCGATACTTCCGATTAGAAAATCTCGTTTGTAGGTACCCTTAATCCCGTATAAATACCACCAACTTCGACCTGTCATTATCCCTATGTAGAGTTTGTTTTCGGCCTGGTATTATAATATTAGTAGCCACAGGCCTGGCCGTGCCAGCGTGGATCACCAATGAGAGGGGAGTTTCTAAGTTTACCTACGAGTGTGTTGTGGCAAACTCGTGACCAAACGTCGGTGACTACGGAGATGATGACCAACCAACGGAGCAGATCGACGGGATGATTGGAACTACCTGCAAATAATGAATTCCAGAGCAGATCCTAACAAAGTTACTACAAGCCGCGGGGGTAAGACGGACTTGTAGAACCCAAACCCGGTACATAATCATCACCGAAGACGCCTGGAAATGGGGCGAAAGCCTTCGGCTAACTTATACATAAAGCAACAAGGAAGACCCTTCCTAGAACTAATGAATGGGGGGAGTATTAATTATTCAAATGCGTATCAGAGCAGATTTACTGTGGACAATGAAGTTTCTGAGGTAACAGATCCCTTAACTCGGAGGCGGTTATGCGTTTCCTTGAATACTCGATCCCGGTGATTATGCCTGGGAAAGAGGAACAATATAATGACTTTGTTTGCTCCCCGGAATTCAACTCTCGCTGAGAAAGATATTTTACTCTCGCATCTTGGGACAAATTTGATTCCTCATCTGTTCATCTCCGTCTGTACCCATTGAGCAGTTACCACGCTTTTAATTTTTCACGAGTTCATTCCGAGTCTGTATGAGATTTAACTACTTCGCTTTTTATTAAATTTAAAGTCATTATTTTTCAAAATATTAAAATCGGAAGTTAAGATGGATCTGTGTTGTGGAATCAAATGAACAATCATGGCATCCATGGAGAGCCAAACCCTGTCCTTCCAGTGCGCATGCAGACTGCCAACTACTTATATCGCCTTTTTGGCACAGAAAATGGTCCCTCAATCGGCGGCTATTTTATTATAGAAACCAATAGGCATTCAGTGTTATCAGCTGGAGCCCCTGAATTTTAAGTCACAACCGTCGTTAACCACTTGCTGGAAATCTAACTAAAAACTTCGGGACATGAAGGACGAATTAGATAGTACCTACTACAAAAACTTGAATCCACCAAAACTTGACACCTCAAGTTCTCAAGGTTCCCAAAAATGCAAAGGAATATTATTATCTTGAGTGCGAATGAGAACTGCTTGCTACACCAAATAGCTCTCCAGGTTCAGCGTGGTGATGAATAGTGATTTTTTTTAGTCAGGCTGAGTGCGTAACTGTTGACAGGAAATGAATTGATCGACTAGATAATTCTGAGTCATTTATCAATAATGTGGGGTCAACAGCTGGTGGAATAAATGTAATCAACAACAGTTGCCCATAAAATTGAATGTTGTGAATTATGTGTGTTTTTGAGTAATACGTCAACTAAAATTATTCCGTTTGTGTTGCAGGATTTGATGAATGAAGGGGACCAAGGCAAGTTCCAAATGATCACTCAGAGATGCATCTCCAATTCTGAGATTGGATAAGGGAATTCGTAACTTCATTACCAATGGTGCTTACAAAGGATAAGGCTGCTTCAGTGGCGGCCACTGATGAGCCGGCCAAGAAAAAGAGTAAACTATCAGAGGAAGAAGATAACAGCGACCTTGAGGCATTGCAGTCTGCTCTCCTTGGTCAGTGCTTGTGTGCAATACCAGAATCCGTCATACGACGTCTGTTCCAAGGGTTGAAGATCCTGCGTCATGAAGACTCTCAGGGTTACTGCGCCACAACAATCGCCAACTGGAGTCGGGACAGGACTCTGTTGTTTGTGAGTGCAGTGCAGCTTTTGTGTGAGGAGTCCATCAAGCAAAATTCACGCGGTTTAGTTTGCTCTAAAATCGGTGATATTTGCGAGGCTCTGGTGAGGAACCGCTATGGATTGGTCGAATACTTGATTGAGCTCTCGGCTCATTCCGATAGATTCGTCCGTTTTGCATCTGGGAGGGCCTTGTCCTCGTTCTTCATCGCTTCCAGGTCCCACGTTGACCCGAGATGGTTGGAACGCCTTGCAGACAACTCTCTGTCCACCACTCACCCTCAGAAGATATCATTTTCTCTGGACGTGATGAAGAGAATCACGGAGTGGAAAGACACGGAAGAGCATCCGTTGGATGAGCGTGATCATATCCCTCCAGCTTCGTGCCATTTACTCAGCGTCAGTGACGCCGAACTCGATAGCAGTCAGATCAAGTGCCTTTGTGTGAAAGCATTAGAAGCCAAATGGCCAGCCATAGTCGAGAAATTCGATAGACTCCTCGCCACAACACCCACCAGAGATGACTCCACGGTTGTTACGTTTTTGGGACTGTGGGAAGCCATTATATCTGTCAAGGCTAATTTGTCTATTGTTGACACTAAGCCGTTTTACGTTCATTTGGCCAATTTTGTGGCTCTTCTCAGTTCCAGAATATCACCGATTGTTTGGAAACATATGCTCGATCTGTTCAACGAAGTGCTGTGTTATGGAAGTACTTTGGCACTGCAGGACATGCTTGCGGAAGAGCCGTGTTCCCTCGCTCACTTGATCGTTAGAAGCGTGAAAGACTGGAGACTCCTGGAGGCAATACCTTTCAGAGGGGGCAGTGGCAAGTTTGGTGGTGGATCTGGTGACGGGGATAAGCCACTTCTCAAGAAAGCAGTTCTCCTGGTGCTCAAGTCAGTCGCCGTGACCGTGAAAGAAACTCGTTGCGAGAGCTCCAGTGACAGCTCAAGTTCTGTAAGCTCAGAAGGAGATGATGTGGATGATGATATGGCGGTGATTGAAAGGAGCATTCGCGAAGTCCTTCGTCAGCTTGACAGCTGCGTCAAGACATTGTTACCATTCCATCCTGAGACACCTCTTGCGCAGTGGGTTGTGCAGCTGTTCTCAGACCAGGATGACGCCTTGGTCGAAGGGATGGTTTGCTGTCTGGACGTCACGATTGGTCTCTTCCACCGAGAAAATGCGTCGCAAGACCTGAAGAAAATCCTGAGTCCGGCCGTCTCTCTGGCACAGTTCCTCCGTACCGTCTCATACGGAGATGACGTCCTACTGGATCTCCTCGTGTCTAATGAGACCTGCTTCCTCCTCTACCTTCTCAGAGTGCTCAAATACATGAGGAAGAACTGGCCCGAGTTCGTGTCCGCTTGCAGTAACGAGCTTGGAGACATCATGGGCGTTTTTTCTCGACTGCGTCTTGCCATAGAGAGACTCATCTCAAGGTCCCTCTTCCCTTACAACATCAGTCCCGTTCTCAGGCTCTTGGAAAAATGTGAGCAGTTATACAATGGTGCCAATCCTTAACCATAATTTCATCACTCAATAGTACAGTGAGGCTGTATCAAAAAATCGGCTCAACCTGGAACAAAGTGTTATTATTAAATAATAATAGTGGTATTTAACATCACTTTGATTTGGGCATGAACAAAAAAAAAGTGATAATGATTGATTGTTCAATACATCGATGTACTTGTACTTAAATGAACCCATTCTGAGTGTGGTTGTCACTCAAAACCAGCAGTAATGTAATAACTTGCAGGTTTGTCCAAATCGATGTAAAATATCAAATAAATGTTTCGTACTTCCGATGTTCAAAACATGAGACAGAATATGAGAGAATGTTCGAGGGTTCCATATTGTATGTGAAGATGCAACTGCGCGGGCTTCGTAACGTAGCGTAGATATGGTTGACGTATGGTCGTCTACATACAGAGCCTCAAAGAAATCCGGTAACTCGATGCGGTGTTCAAGTTTATTCCACTCTGTGGTTGTACAGCCTGTAACTGCCGCCATCTTGTTCAGCCAACATAACATCTGTTCTAATTGTACGTTTCAATTAAGGAACGTGAACTACTCGTAGTATCACCGATTGATTCATTGTCGTAGTTCCAATGTTGTTCAGTTCTATTGTTTCCACGTTATCCGTAAAAATTCCTGAAAAAATTCAGTAGATTCCCTTGGAATGATCGAGTAGATAATAAGTTTCACTGTACTGAACGAGACACTTCCACATATATTTTAAGTAAGAAGTACCTATTTATCTGTGCAATTTACAATACTTAATGTATCCTGGTTGTGATGTAAATTAATTATTTTGATGATTAAATTATTAACCTTACTTTAGACCAATTGAAGTATAATTTCGGGCCTATATATGAAGGATGTAGGTGGTAAGAGCACTACTGAGCTACATACTATATTTTCTAAATACATTAAGACAGGTAATTTTAAGGTATATTATAAGCTTTTTTTATTGATACATTTCATTATCTTGCCAGTTCGTGAACATTTTTAATTAAGTATTTTATAAAATGGTAGAAGCTTATTTATTTAGGTTCACTAATATTAAACAATAGTTACCCGTCTGCATCGTTTTGTTGACACCTCTCAGCTGCCGAACACTGGTTGGGTTGTAAACTTCCTTTTTTCGTATTGTACATAATTATCAGCGAGCTCCATGACAAACTTCAACTAATAATCAAGACTGCTACTTGTCCAGATTCTACTTTTGTAATATATTAGAGATAAATTATAACAGATTTTATAAATAAAAGGTTTGTTTTGTATTTCGCTACCTTCCCTTCAGGGTATACATAGCCTAAACTTCGAGAAGTTAGTCTTGGAATTGTAACACGTTGAGTGTCATACTGTGACAGAACCTAATAAAATGTTGAGAAAATTGGCTAAGGTTTTCTAAATTCAGCTCATTGCAATTTACCATCGGTTGTAAATTTTCCATTGGTCATATTGGACGTCAAGATTTTCTTCATTTCAGTTCTCATATGAATTGAGCAATATACCTTCCTCTTTTGGGTTGGCACCTGACATTGGCTGTTATTTATTAAAAACAACAATACAAGCACGAATTTCGATAGGGATGTCCCCAGTGTGGGACAATGGTACACTTCCTTCGGCCGTAATAAAATGGAGTAAGTTTAGGTACCTACCTTAATGGAGTACCAAGGTTTCTAGGTTTGAAATTAATTTATTTGGTGAACACTATTGGCCCCCACCCAGAATTTGTGGGCATTGAACAAATCCTGGGACTAACTGGATGCCACCGGTCTTCATAAACGACCTAGCACTAAGGTCGTATGGGCCGTTTCCCGTACTAACCTTCCACCAAGGAAACATCGCATGGATTGCCTTCTTCCATGGCATTTGTGATTATTTGTTTGTGCTGTGTAGGTGTACCTGATAGTGTGCGTATTTTTTCTCTCGATTTTCGGTTTTTCTGCTGTATAAAAACCCTACATTTCTATATTTTTTGTGAGAACAGTAGGTATTAGGAAGTATTTCTGTGACCCTTGAAGACTGGAAAATGTCAATAAATTGTACTTGGCTAATTTCTCTATGTCTATGGACAACCTTACAGTTTTTTGGCTAATAATGTCTACCTATTAGCCACTAATTTTTGCCAAATAATTAAACCTTTAGTTTGTTGGCTAATTTGTCTCGTGTCTATGGGCAACCCTACATTATTTTCCATTTGAAAATATAATAGGAAATTTTTCTGTGATCCTTTTAGACTGGAAAATCTTAATTAATTGTACCTGGCTAGTCTATGAACAACCATATAATTGGACTAGCGAAGATGAAAACTAAAAACGGCTTTTTAAACTGAAATCTTCAAGTGATGAGAACAGTTCAACATTAACGTTAGTCATCCATCGGATTAGCTTAGGTCGTTCAACGACCTAACTTTCACGACCTTAGATCATTTCACGATCTAAGAGGTTAGCATCCGGGTTTTTTCCCCTTAGATTGTTAGCCCGGAGATCCTTAGTCCGTCAGCGACCTAGTGGCCAAACTTTTGCGAAAACTCTATTCTCTCTGCCAAAGCCAAATCGCGTGAGCTCCTGGGGGTCTTCTGAACACCCTATACATCCATTCAACACGCTCATTTTATCCCCTCTTTCTGACGAAACAACTTTCTTTTTTTGTAGTGCACAGTTGTACGACCTGTTGTACAACCAGTTGTTAAATCGAAAAATTTCTGAAATCGTCCAGAGCGAGAGGTGTTATCAACAGGGGGCCAATTCACTAAGTGAAAGAGACATCTCTTTTCGGTCAGACTCTCTTTTGGCAGAAGAGATTTTTATAGTATCCATGACAGGGTTAATCAGTAACTTCTAAAAGAGTGAATTGGTGGCCATCTTGGCATTTTCGATCTCTTTCAGAGAGGCAGCTAATTAGGTGTCTTTCCTCGAAAGAGAGAGTCTATTTCTCGTTTGTTTTACAGTGATAAATCGTGCAATATCCTTATTAATCCGCAACCACATCGGTAATTTTGATGGTGTTTTTTTCGTGTTATTTCATAAAGGTAAGTCAATTTTCATTAAAAATATATACATATGATTGTATTGATTCATGGGTAAAAACGTCCAAGTATGGATTGAGGTAGGTAGGTACGCTACGCATCCTAATAGGTATTACTAAGAAATGCGTTCATTATTAAGGAATTGAACTCCCGGGGGCACAAACATCTCGCACTTCATGGATACTATGGGATTGTCATGCATTAGGATCCATATCTCTTTCTCAAGGTCACTGGAGCTATTCTGTAAAATAGACGAACCCCGGGGACATTTGAAGAGACTGTCTCCCGGGGGAGATTGCAGAGTTGTTTCCAAAAACACGTCCACAACGAGAGGTGTTATCAACAACAGACTGTAATTGGTTAAGTTCGAGTTGTTTCCAAAAGCACCAAAAACGAAGAAAGTCCATAAGGAGAGGTGTTAAAAGAGATAGTAGAAAGATTATCTATTTGGAAAATCTCCCACGGGAGACAGTCTCTTCCAATGTCCCCGGGGTTCGTCTATTTTACAGAATAGCTCCAGTGGCTTTGAGAAAAAGATAAGGATCCTAATGCATGACAATCCCATAGTATCCATGAAGTGCGAGATGTTTGCGCTCCCGGGAGTTAAATTCCTTAATAATGAACGCACTACTAATACCTGTTCAATGGGTACGTACCTACCTCAATCCATACTTGGACGTTTTTACTCATGAATCGAATAAAAGTTTAAATGAAATTGAAAAAAAGCCTCAATTATAAACATAAAAGTCGAATTAGGGAGGTTGATGCTTGTATCATACCTACACCTGATGAACGGCCACTCTTAGGTAGGTAGGTACCTACCTCAACCCGTACTTGAACGTTTTTACTCATGAATCAATAATATTTATATATTTTTAATGAAAATTGACTTACCTTTATGGAATGAAAAAAAAAACACCATAAAAATTACTGATGTGGTTGCAGATGGAAGAGGATATTACACGATTTACCACTGTCAAACAAACGAGAAATAGACTCTCTCTTTCTTTCAAAGACATCTAATTAGCTGCCTCTCTGAAAGAGATCGAAAATGCCAAGATGGCCGCCAACTCTCTTTTAGAAGTTACTGAATAACCCTGTCATGGATACTATAAAAATCTCTTCTGCCAAGAGAGTCGGACTGAAAAGGAATGTCTAGTGAATAGACCCCCTGTTATTCTTGGGCAACCAACAGCCTGTTGACGTTTTCTGAAAATAGCAATAACGCCCACCACTAGTGATGAGGTCTGGCAAAAACGTGCGGCATAAGGTTTGCTCACAATGCCCTCCGACAGTTATGACAATCAGAAAGGTGCTGGGCTATTTGCAGTGATTTTCAAAGTTGCCAGATGCCTGCCTGTGTAAGTCGCCGCTAGAGCGCGCTCGTGTAGCCCAAAAGTCGCGAGCTTCGAGATAGCCCAAATTTCGCCGGGAAAATTTAAAAGTAGCCCAATTTCGCGATTTTTTTCTTCGCCCCAAATTTGCCTAATAGTTTAAACGTAATTCTTGTGTATTATGATTTCCCCTCTAGACTGGTAGGTTTCAATGATTTAAAAGATGACGCAGCGGTTTTAAAAAATACAAGTCTGTTTATTGAAATAAACAATGTCATACATAAACCAAAATAAAAATATTCTTAAGAATATGTTTGGTAACATAGTATAAGCGATACCATTTAAGTTTTATCAGACTAGAAATTGGAATCGCTAGTCACAACAAATTTGGCATCAATAAGAGATCACGAAAAATTCCATGACGAGTTGGCTCACTACATCCTCCTCCGAAGCCGCTGTAAGCCAGGCTGTACGGTTCAAAAATTAGTAAATAAAAGGCAAACAACGCTACAAACGGAACAAACTGCTAACTGTGCTAACTGTCGTTTGAAATACAAAGATCAGGATAGGTTAGGCTTACCTTTAAACAAAGGATCCTTCTCCCATTCCTTGTTGTAATGTTTAAGATATTTTCCCCACTTGCCCATAATGGCACCATGAAATTAAAATTCAAAAAACCCTCGTGAAATCAACTAACTTCCGCCAGCAAACGACGAGAGCGCAGGCGATCAGAGTGCGGCAGGCTCCATAAGCACAACCACAACAACACAATCGATTCAATCGAATCAACTCTCGACTTCGATTCCGACTCGAGCGTATTGCCAACTGTTGCCAACGAACTACGCACGGCGCCACCTGGAAATCTTAGGTCGAATCATTGTAGACGGAAATTCGCCCAAAAATTCGCAGGGGATTTTAAAAAGTAGCCCAATTGGCGAAATTTCGCCGCGGCCCAAACTTCGTCGCGAACTCACTACAAAAATAGCCCAATTCGCGAAAAGTAGCCCAATCTGGCAACCCTGGTGATTCTCCCTGACTCTTCTTCATGTATAGTATCCATGTCCGCTTGTTTCCTGGGTGCCTATTCGCTAAGCAAGAGATCTTTTTCATCACAACTATCTCTTTGGCCAAAGAGACTTTTACAGTACCCATGACAGGGTTAATCAGTAACTTCCAGAAGAGATAGTTTGTGGCCGTCTTGACTTTTCTCTCTAATTAGGTGTCTTTTTTTGAAAGAGGTAGTCTTTCTTATTTCTTTAATTTTTATAGTGATATCTATCATCCTTCGTTCATCGGCTACCACATCGGTCATTTTGATTGTGTACCTTTTTCATCTCACAAAGGTAAGTCGATTGTTCATTAAAAATATACACATGGGAGCCATTCAATAAACTGGACGAATCCAGGAGACATCTGGAAGAGACTGTCGCCCAGGAGATTTCAAAAGAGTACCCATATCAGAACCACTATTCAAGGTACAACCTAGTGATTACCTTATTCAGTTCAAGTCTGCGAAATTGTATAAATATACATCACCCAAGTGCTGGGACGAAAGGTGTGGGGAAATAAGTAATAAGGCAGATTACAAACGATTTGAACGTAAAACTTCTATTTTCAAGAATATTACAGTTACTGAGGGGTCGGCACCTCACAGTCTCAGGAATGAGAAACATGGAAACCTAAAAGATCAACGCAATGAATGAATGACTTATGCCAACGTGTCAGAGCATCACACAACCGTTGACACATTTAGATAAATACATTTATTATATCTACAAGAGGTATTTCAGCAGTGGTCAACTACCTACTGGATCACACTTAAGGAGCTAAGTACGTAAATATTTTCAATGAGGTGAATATTAACGTTGATAAATATTTTTTTAGTCCAACCACTGATGTCAAAAAGGGACTTTTTTTGGAAAAGGACTGCAGGGGGCCTATTCACTAAGCCAGAGACATATTTTTTCGGTCCACCTCTCTCTTTTGGCAAAAGACATTTTTATAGTATCCATGACAGCGTTATTCAGTAACTTCTAGAAGAGAGTTGGCGGCCATCTTGGCATTTTCGTTCCAACTCATTCAGAGAGACAACTAATTGGGTGTCTTTTCTCGAAAGAGAGTCCGTTTCTCGTTTGTTTCATAGTGACTGTGTATCATCCTTCGTTCATCAGCTACCATATCAGTCATTTTTATGTATGTTTTTTTCATCTCTTAAAGGTAAGTCGATTGTTCATTAAAAATATATACATATTATCGATTCATGAGTAAAAACGTCTAAGTAGGGTTGAGAGCTATTCAGTAAAATAGATGAACCTGGAAGAGACTGTCTCCCGAGGGAGACTATCTCTCCCAGGAGATTTTCAAAATAGATAATCTATTTTCACTGTCTCTTTTACAGAATAGGCCCCCAGTTGGTTTGTCAACGACCCAAGGTCTTTTACACAAAGGAGCGTGTGATCTGTACCTAAGCCATCGACGTTAGATGCTAGGGGTCCACACATACAGTCAAAATTGTGAGTTTACGTAAACTAAGTAGGTGGTACCTTACAATTTCCGCTAAGGAATATCCCAGCCTGCTCATATGAGGACGACAGCTTAGCAAGACGCAGATCAAAACTCTCAAGTGCTTTAAATATTAGACCTGGTGTGAAATTAATGTGGACAGTTAGCAAAGGGCCAAGGTCCACTTAAATCTAAAGAAGATCCTCTGTCATTTTGGCTGTCATTTCAACCTAAGGGCCTTTCTCCTCTTGTGTTCTTTGATAAGGGATTTCACACCTTGAGATGATAACAAATCAAAATAACTGAAGTTTCACAATCCATCAACATCTGTTGAAATAAACTTAAATCACAACATCCTCAGAGGCACATTGCAATAATCCTTAGCTGGCGTTGAGGTCTACTACTACAAGTTCAACATCTCTACTAGAAGCCGAGGCATTAGTTGGTTTCTTCAAGTGATCACTAATATCTTGAACATTTTCAGTAGAAAAACAATCACAAATTTTGAGTAGTCACCTCAAAAAAAAAATCCTGTTGGACGCATATTTATTAAGAGTGAAAGATTCGGTTGAAAATAAAGTAGGCATACAAAATTGAAATGCTATTTGAAGGTAGGTACTGGTTGTGGACAGAGTGGCCTGGATCAATATACGCTCAACGTTTCTTGAGAAGAGGTAAGAACAAGTCGAAGTATAGTGATAATCGATCGACACGGCAATACGCAGGGATGCCCAGAATAAGTTGGTGTAAATGAATGAGCGCACCACCTCGTTCGTTAGGCCACTTTTTTTGTCCAGATTAAAACAGCAGAAAGTAATATATTATAAAGTAAACAACCAATCCAGGCTGGGGTTTTTCATCCGACTGCCCTGCCAGTGTCGCGGACGTGATCAGCTGTCCTCCAATGAGAGGATAAGAATTCGATCTGATCACTTCGCTCTTCAATTGGCTACTCATCGCCTCGCTCCCTTCGAGTGGAGAGCGGTTCGCCCAACAGCTACATGGGTCATACTTGGACGTGTCAGGGCGGTCACTTGTCCAAGGTGTCTGAATACGCTCGAGGTATTTTAACTTCGGTGATCTCGCGGGAACCGGTTTATTCCACCAGATGAGGCCGTTGGGCTGTTAAAACTGCAGATTTCTGGCAGTTCTACAGAAATCAGTCAACGGGCCAGGCACACCAAGCATTTGCTGAGAAATATAACGCTTGGTCTGAGATGGCTTGTGAAAAATGAATGCTGACAAATGATGTCAAATTCATGCTACTTTCAAAACAAAGATCCCCTCCCCCGTTTCACAACAGGGGCATGTGATTCGCCTTCATCTCAAGTGAGGTACCTACCTCGGTATAATATCAGACGAAAAGCTCACACGGATGGAACATATCAGCACCGTAGTGGTTTGTGTTAGACAGTTGAAAGTTCTCCTACTCCCAGCTGTCTCTCAAAACCATAAGACTGCTGTATATAACCATAAAGGTAAGCGCACACTAGTGCCGGGTCGCACCGCCTCGGAAAAATGCGCCTGGTTCGGCTTAGTGTTTTTCTTATAGAGACACGCACACCACAGCCGGGTGCTCGGCGGTGCGTGGCACAGAGGAGCGCATGGAAACATCGCTCGCTAGGCGGATTTTTTCGTCAGCCCGCTGCGACCCTATCCGCCCTGGTAGCAGTGTGCGATAACCAGTCTGATTGTTCATGAGCGAAGTTTCTATCGGAACTTATTTTCTCTATAGTGTTTTCACTGGTCAAAACACTGCGAATTATTACACAAGGGATAATTATTTTCAGTACAGATGCCCCTTCTGTGTAGATCACTGTTTTCTGTCATCAGTACCTAATAATAATAATAATAACAGTAAAGTTCATTTGCCATCTTTAAGTTGGTACAAAAGCATTTGTTGAAAATGAAATGCATTTCTATACAAAAATGAAAACATTTAAACTTCTTGAGCCCCACCGTATAAGTACATGAGACCCTACCCTCGTACCCCCCCCCCCCCCCCCTCCATGGGAAAGCCCTAAATCGAGCAGGTAATGGAGCCGGCCAGGCAATTTTATAGATTCATAAATCAAGAAGCCTACCTAATATTATTATTTGTTTTTATGCATGAATGTTATTTTGTTCAAGTAACAAACTAGGTACCCTCAACAAAATCCAAAATAACAATCTTTTTTCAACAAATTAAATTTTTTTTTAATTAAAAAAAAAAAAAAATTATATCACGGTACGACCAACTCTATTTCACGTGATTGTAATGAGCTGTTACTTGCACACCAAATTTCATTAATTTTGGTTCATGGTTCAGGGTAACTAAGAAAAAAACGGAGTGTGAAGCACGGCAGCCGGACATAAATTTTTTTAATTTTATTATTTCGGATTCAACGTGGTAGGTACCTTAAAACGGAAATCATCAAATTTTGAGAGGAGGTTGAATTTTTTTTCTTTTCATGCACGATTTCAAAGGTTCGTTATTGAAAATAGTGAACCAAAAATAAAACACCTTCATCGGAAGAATCCATGACGAACGAAACAGCCAAATGACCGCTCCGCTGTGATGCCACCCGACTCGCTGCGGCACTGGAGTGGAAGACCACTCCGGCAGTATGCAAGCCATTTATGAGGATCAGCAGCACACTGTCAGGTCAAGAAGATCCACCTTAGACTTGTTACCGATACTTCGGAATACTACGACCAAGTGCGTCACCACAGCACAACTGTATGTTTGGTTTCGATTTAACAGAACCGACAGAGGTCTGGCTGCCCATCTTCTTCAGTATACAAAGAGGGCAGTAGCCTGCCAACAGACCCATCAGTACTGACAAAAGCACTTCTTAAGCAGAAAAATTGACACATCTGCTCTTTTCTATGAGAATGTTTCCCAAAGCTTTGCCTGTCTCAGACCCGGTAGGTTTTGCCGGTGTTCTATTTCATTTGGCCAACTTATTCTGAGCCAAATCTAATGACAAAAATAATGAGCTTTGAACACACCAGTTGAAATACGGTTGGGCGTTAACAATTTGAATATTGGTTCAGCACTTCATTAACAAGCATGTTCAATAATAAAGCTGTTGGTTGTCTGTAAAAGGTAAACTGAGGGTGCCGTAATACAAAAGATCGAATGATGATTATGGCGGTGAACCACAATTAATGGATATATGAGTATACGGTCAAAATGGCGTGTTCCACACAAACCAGTCAAGTCCACGACTAAGGTCAATGACTAAATATGACAACAGAAAAATTAGGTACCTATACAAATACAAGATAATGTACAAAAGAGAGAATTTCTCAAGATGAGCATAATCACACAAAGGTAAATACAAAAATAATGTGAAAAAATAGGTACACTCAAATTACAAGAATTGGGTTGATAACAAAAGTCAGAAATTAGCTTGGATGTAGTATGGATTTTGGATGTAGCATGGATTTGGATGGTAGATTCTTAATAAAGTTTCACACTTAATAAAAAAGAGTGAAAAGTTTCATGTGAAAATATATTCATAATGAAAAAGAAGGTGTTTGAATCAGAGCCCTTTTATGCACGCGTTTTCGTACGGACGTTTTTAAATACATTGGAACAAATGAGCGCATTTATGCACTGTCGTCCGTTTTTCAGCTAACGTCCGTATGTAAAACATGTCGCAGTGTTTTAGAAACGGACGATAAACGCAGTGAAGGAGGTCTGCTGAAAGTACATGGTGGTATACGGGTGCTTTTATGCAGACGCACGACAAACGGACGTTTCCTCCTCCAAGACACAGATTTTTCAGCAGTTACAATTGTTTCGATTCTACTTTTGTTTTTTAGGCAATAAAAATGTAATTTTATTCTTATAGACAGATTTAAAAATGTGGTAAAAAGCTGATTATAGGTTGTTTATTCACTTTTGCCAATCATAGTAATCTATATTTACTCATTAGGGAATATATGAGTTATAATGCCTTACCTCAGAGTAATTGTGAGCAATTCCTCTACTGAAAATGAGAGCCCCTGAACCAACTCCGGCCGAATCGCAATTGTATCCTTAAACTTTACAACTAGTTCTTCAAATGAACTGATCGACATTCTTAAATAGTTGAAGAACTTATCTTCATGTTCTCGTAGAAGTCCATACAGATTTCTATAAGCACCGTCGGTGTATCTGGCATTGTTTATAGGGTGGACAGACCATCTCCTTTTACGTCTTCTTTTGACAAAATGTAAATAAGCAGTGTACAACACAACAGGATCCATGACACTAAAACTATATTGGTAGCATTGCAACCCCCACCCTCATCCTAGGAAGCGCACCACAGATGCACGATATAAAATAAAAACGCATGATACAAAAATTACGGTCCGTTTTTTTAACGTCCGTACGAAAACGCATGCATAAAAGGTCTCTCAGGCGGACAATGCTGCTGTCAACCCTCTATTGGGCCCATCAACCGCTGACGTCAAACCGGTCACAAACGAGGCTCAGACAGTTCTCATACCACTTTCATATCTTTTGATTCTAAAAATTCAGGTGCAGCATTTTCTAGTGAATGAGCCTTATTTCTGTTAATAATACCAAGAAAAGGGGGGCCGGGGTGTCCGAGTGGGCTCGAGCGTCAGATCTTTATATCCCCGTTTGGGATAAAAGTTCACGGCGTCTCTGGTTCTCGTCTCGGGCGGGCAACAATACAAGCTTTGAAAAGCTTGCACTTGCTTACCTGACCAGCGATTATTAGCTCTTCACCTCTGACAATAATTGTGTGAAGCCTACAGGGACTAGAGATTGAAATAACTAGCAGTCATATCGTTCGAGAACCCCCTCCCCTGGGGATATACCCAGGAGGTCAAATCCAGGGTTAAATTAGGGGAAAAAGTACTAGGTACTGGGCCTGTACAAGGCCAGTTATACTTCTCGATTTCTAGTGCTTTGGTAGACATTGCACGACAGAAATGCAAGCGGAAGTTTTGACTTTGTAAGACAGAATTTTTCTGTTTCTTGCATTTAAAAACGCTTGCATACGAGTCTGCAACGCATTGGGACATTTTCATGTCTTTCCCCTCCTTCCTTCTCACCTACCAAATTAGGTAGGTACCTAATTATAAAGTCGCAATCTAAGTTGTAGTGTTGATCATAAAAGAATTGGTAATTAGACTCAGTTCTTCGATTAATGTAATAAACGTTGTATTATTGTTTAAATGAAATGTCGGCTAAGATTGAAGAGTGAATTTGAATTTGGCCAATAGATCTTCAGCAGAGCGCTGAGCCTCCCTCCATTGTGCTTGAGCGCGTCGTTCTTCTGTAAGAATTTGGCACGTATGTATAATCTTTGCTTGGTGGTTGGAAACCATTCTCGCGGCTCTATCTCTTTCCAATTTGTATATGATAATAGAGAGTTTTTCCTTACTACGGTGTCGGGACACCGTGGTAAGGAATCTAGGGGAACGCATCATGGATGCTAACTTTTTCAGGATGTCACGTGGTCTTAGTACGGTGTCCGTCGATAAAACGCACGGTGTCTTATCATAACTTGACGCCCAATTGTTTTGAAGCATGATGGCGGATTCTACTCCAGTGTTCCGTTGTGTTGAGTGATCATCCGTAGTGATCTTTTCAAGGATTCAAAAGATTTGTAGGTAAGTAAAATTCACTCATGTGTTTTGATTAGTTGGAAATCGTGAAAGAGTGAGTTGTGAATTAAAATTTGCTTTCGTATCTTGTTGTTTTGATAGTTTCAACTGACGTCTAGCTGCTTCAATTAGAAACGTAGTTTAAGTTTCGAGAGGAAAACAACTCGCAATTTTTGTGTTAACAAAAAATTAAAAAAATGACCAAAAATTAACCAATCACCAAAAACTACCGAAAATTACGAAAAATTGTTATAAAATGGCGAGGGCAAAAATGTACCCTCCTCCCCTCTGCCGAAAAAATGCAAAAAATTACATACAAATACCAAAAAAATAGTCCAAAAATTATGAGAAGTTACAAAAAATGTCAATAATCACAAAAAATTTCAAAAAAATTATAAAAAATTGACAAGTTATAAAAAAATTACGAAAATTAATTAAAAATTACCGAAAATGTACAAAAAAACGCGAGTTGTTTCCCCCTTGTTAAATGTGCAGGAAAAAAAAATGTCTTGACAATTGAAAGGTTCAGTTCGTGGAGGGAAAAACGGAGAAACGCGTTTTATATTTATTTTCCCTTGATTACCCATATTTGAACACGCCTAAAAATACGATTTTTTCACGCAAAATAACGTCGTCGCCGTCAATCAAATTGTTGGAATACAGATCGATAAAACCGTTCAATTTGTCTTCCATAGTAAAGTAATCAATAAATAATAAATAAAGTCATAAGTAATAAATAATAAACAAATAAAAACTACTGCTAAAAAGCTAGGTCGATTGATATGTTGTCTTGATGAAGAAAAAATAGGATTGAGTCAGCTTTAACCAGCTGTTATCAGTGAAACTTCCAGGGATTACACGGAGAAAAGTTGTTCGTACGGCCGTACGAGAAGGGGTTCGTACGGCCCGGGTGAAGCTCTGCTGCCACGGTGAAGCAGAGCTTCGTACGTCCCGTGTTAGCTAGTTCATGCGTTCTCCGCCTGGTTCGCGGTAATCGCACGGTGTTCGGACACCGTGCTAAGGCCGACCGTGATAAGGAAAAACTCTCTAATAACCGGAGAAGTTAAAGTTCCGTAGCAACGAATCGGTTGTAAGCGAAAATCATCAGAAACTTATATGAAGCTTGCATTCGTGTTGACAATATAAATTATTGAGAATGTTTCACCTGTGTGTAAACAATTATTTAAACAATCACGCTCATACCGCAGCTTGTCGGCCACGCACTCCGCAGTGGTTAACGTAGTATGGTTAGGTAAATCGAGAGCTATCCAACGAGTGGTGAACGATTTTTGTACGATGATAACTGGCGAAGATAAAGTTCCGTAGCAACGAATCGGTTGTAAGCGAAAATCATCATTGTGGCGACTTGGGACAATTTTCGTGAGCAAATTTCGTGATGATTTTTCGTGACGATTTTCGTGACGATTTTTTTGTTATGTGCCATATGAAAGACATGAAAATGTCAAAAAGTAAAGTCCTAAGTCCTAACTACACCTACCGAGTGCTGGGCGGTGTACTTGGCTGAATACTCGGCCCAGCAACTTCGGTGGGGCGAGTGGGTGATAACATTCAGTCCGGCAGTGGACGAGACGTTTGCCGTGCCGTGTGTGATGAAAGAAAAAGCAGAAGAATAGGCAGACACCGCCAGATCACCTGATTACACTGGCCGAGCAAAGGGGGAGTGACGACCGAGCTGTGGTTGAATGGGGGGGGGGGGGGGGGGAGCCTATTTAGCCGAGAAAACAGAAGGCAGTTCTATCCATTGTCTCGTTCAAATCATTCGCCAGTTGCTCGGCCTAGTACTGACGATGCCGATTACTCGGCCAAACGCACTGTCTCTGCCCAGCACTCGGCAGGTGTAACTGAGGCTTGGCAACACTTGGCCATGAGATTCGTAACTACAGACGCACCACCTTGGAAAACACTTCTTTGAAAGATTCAACATGAAAATAATTATTCAATTGGCTAGGAAATAAACAAGACTCACTGGTCTGCTCTCATCTCGACAGTCACCCGTTGTTTCAACTCACTAAGGGAGGGAGGGGATCCAGGGTAAATTTTGAGCTGTTCCTGTTTTTGTTACCAACCCTTCAACTAGACTTCTGGGTGGCCCTCCAATGGAAGTGTATTCATCACACAAAGAGAATAATCAAGTATATGCCAATGGGTCCAATCACACAGAGCGCAACACCAAAAAATATCGTCACTTATTAGGGATACTATGCTCTGCGTAAGAAAGGCAATTATGTAAGCTGCGCACCACTTACATTAACGATCAAGGCTCCAAGGTTTCAGTGACAAGTGAGTTCAAGGCATTAGAGAGTTTTTGCAACACCCTCGCACCGAAAAGAAACGGAAAACGACACCGAAACGGAAATGGCGGATAGGGCGACCGAAGTCAGATGCTAACCTTTTTCGGTTCAGTTTTCGTTCAGCTTTGGCATCTACTGGCTGGTGAAGTCACGCTAAAGTTATGTTAACCTCTCTTTCATCCATTTTACTCCGTGGTTAATACAAATCTATGTCCACACATGGCGTCAAGTCTGCATTAACATAGAGACGCCAAGAAGCAGCTGTAAATACGACGCTCGACATTTTTATTTTCCAAGGAAAACAGATGAAGGTAGGTAGCGTTATACAGATGTAAGGTTAAATTACCTTTCGTCATCTCAACACGACGAAAGCTGACACCGTGAGATCCCGGTATTTTTCGTCGTCACGGTTCGTCAAACTTTTCGGTGTCTTAAGTGCGCATGCGCAGCACTGCTTTCGTTTCGTCGTGAGTGTGTTGCAAAAACTCTCTATTACAGAGGTCTTGTGCGGAAAGCCTCCTATGTCAATTATGTACTTGTGACTATCACTAATAAGTAACAGGAGATACATGTGCCAGCAATTTCCCCACAACACTCCAGCAAGCAGCAATGATAGATGGAGGTGGCTCCATTTCCATGTCACTGACAATAAACCAAAAAATCGAGAACAGAGAGCGACGAATCCTACGCTGAGTCTTCAAAACCAGCTTTGAGCTATCTTTCCGATTATCAGCCTGTAATGTTAGAAAAACAAACTATATAAATATTACATAATATTTATATAGTTTGTTTTTATATTAACAATTTGATTGAATATTAACAAACTACTATGATGTAATTATTCATAGCAAAAATTAATCTCCTCACGGTATTTTGTCAATATTCATCTGTTACATCACATTATAGTTAACACTGATGATGGTAAGAAAGAAGTCTCATAATATGAGACTTCTTTCTTACCGATCTAATCAAGGGTAGAGAAAGGAATCCGCTGCTGATTTAAATTCTTTATAATATAAAGAATTCAGCAGCGGATTCCTTTCTCTACCCTTGATTAGATCGCCCCTTTGCACCATCGAAAAATAATATCAATAAACCAGATATAACATCACTTGCGGCGTAATAGTGGAAATCCATAGCAAAAAACTAGAGGATAAAAATAGAATAGTGCATTTTCACGTAAACTAACAAACTGTAGACCGGTTTCGATTATTAAACTATCATCTGTACACAACAGAATTCTGTTGTGAATAGAATTCTATTGTGTACTGATGATGGTTTAACAACCGAAACCGGTCAACAGTTTGTTAGTTTACGTGGAAATAGACTATTCTATTTTTATCCCGTCTTTTTTTTTTTTTTAAATAATAAACCAGATGTTTGGTTTGCAGTTAACTGCACTCTGTTTATTGTACCTAATGATGAGAGAATATGCTTCCAATGGATGGCCACCCCATAATGAACACATTAATATTTACAGACCAAATTTTTCATTTTTGGACGAAACCCTGATGAATTGTCCACCTCCATACTGGACAGCGTTCGAAGGAGGTTCAAGCATCGTAGTCGTCGTCCGAGTCGCTTTTGCTGTAGAATTTGAAGGACTCTTTCTTCTCCGGCTCAGCGCCGTTTTTCGGGTGTTTGGGAGGGGGCTCGTCGTCGTCGCTTTCGGTAGCGACACTTTCCGCTAACCCCGCGTTACCGCTTGGCCCTGAGCAGGAGGTTTCAGGTTCGTCCTCTTCGTCGATCTTCAGCGAGTCTTCTGAATCTCGTCTGGAATAATAAGAATGTTGGTATGAGTGGTGATAAATGTTGATTGTTGTCACGCTCATAACACTGACGCCTAACCTCGAAGGGGCTGTTTACTATGGGCCTCTTTGCTCGATGCCCCTTGGCTCTGTTCCACTGTCCCCACGAGGTGAGGAGGCAGATATGTGGCGGCTAAAGCTGGGTTCACATTGACATGTAACCAACGTAAAACGCGAAATAATTGAATTTGATTCGCGTTTTACGTCGAAGTAATTGAATTTGATTGCTCATCAGGTTTACACTCTTTACGCGCGACAACTTTTGAAGCAGTGTCCAAGATTAAAAAACGCTGCAAAGTCCTTGTCACGTGGGTTTATTATTTTATTTTACATACCTACAGAAATGTTGGCTGTTCATTTATTGTTTCTTTCATGTGCAATAACTGAAACAGCTGTTTTGGTTGGTTTCCACCAATTTTAGCCCCCGAAAACTCGAATTACGCTCCTGTTTTTGACAAATTATCGTTTTAATGTTGACAAATTCTGACAAATGATTGTTTTTGACAAATTATCTTCTTAATTTTGACATATTTTGAGAAATTCTGACAAATTTTGAAAAAACTAAATTTGACAAATACCTAGTGCCATTTAATTTTCTTGATTCACATGTTGATACTACTTCTAGTGTTGCTATACAAGCGTACGGTGATTTCAGACAATTTCCCGGGTTTCTTACTCATAAAAATTAACTTCGGGAGCTGGAACTTCGTTAGAACCTCAATTTTCCACTCTGGTCAAAATCGACTTCATATTCAGTCTCCTCGCTCTAAAAAACATGGAAAACGATACCTCACAAGCTCATGTTACTAAAACACCAAAAAACCCTATTTTACACTCATAACACCCCTGGATATATTCCGATCGGGCTGCAAAGTTTCGGGACACAAGCAGGGCCCAAATAGAGGGTGTGGGCTAAAGAACGAATTGTTTAGACAGAAAATAAAGTACCTAGATATGTATGTTAACGTACGGAGACGGCGGACGGACGTTGCGTTTTTGGAATCTACGCACCGTGAAAGGTAAAAGACAAAATTTTGAGGGGGTGTAATAAAATTTGTTTGCTGAATACATAGGTGTATTATTCACAAAATAATAAACCAAAATCTATTCACACTCTTTACAGATCTGTGTGTGGGGTTCTGCGCAGACGGAGGCTGGAGCACGGGCAATATCTCGAAGATTACACGCTTTACACGAACCTTTACAGCCTTTACGTTTTACGTCGATTAGGCGTCAATGTGAACCCAGCTTAGAAGTCTTCTGTCCTTTGTGAAGCAAGTGCACACCACGATCCCTTTCTTTTGTCTTAGACATCAAAGAAGGATTAGTAGTTATACCATCAATCTTTAAAGATTGTATAATTTGTTGCAATAGCATCTTACTATTTTTTGTACTTTTGCTATCTTGTATAGAACAAACAACAGCTATATACGTAATGAGCAAACTTGGACTAGCTTGGAATTTAGAAGTTACATACTTCCAAAATCAGAAATATTGGCCCGTTAAAAAAAAGTATTTTCTCAATACCCACAACCCCTTGCGTACAATCGTCCGACTTGAGGTAAGGCGTACCATAAACCAACTATTATTTTTTGTTCGTTCGAAACTTTTGACCAATATAAAACCATCTAGGAACTGGAGTGCCGGACCTATTCTTTTTAGTTTTGCCTTTACCAAGGTATATGTGCAACAGGGGCGTATCACACCTTTTGGGAGGTCGTCAACTTCTTTTTCTGCCAATTTTGAATAGGTGAGCATACCTTCAAATCAATAACAAATATTCCTCTCATTTTTCTTTTCAATGTTTGGCGCACCTACCGATCTTTTACCTACCAAACCTTTTCAGCTTATTCTGAGTTAAGTTCATAATATTATACATCAATACATCAGATGAGGTTAGTTTAAATATTTTTGGGCGTCATCACATATTTTCAATATTATCATTAACTATAACTTTTTTAATCACGTCCCTGACCAGTAAAATAGCCCTTTCCCAAGGCCTCCACCTGGAAAGACGATTCCTAGGCACTTGAAAAATATGTCTTCCAATTATCTAACCTAATTAAGGTACAGGAACGAAATATTGTGTATAGTAAGTAAAACAATGCCGGTTTCTCAAGTTCTGGTAGCTGTATACCAGACCACAGCTTTGTTACAGCGCCGTGAACAGAACATGTACTAGTAGTGTGAGAACCGAAGTGGTGGGGATGAGTTCAAGAATTTTTCGGTTTATGGAACGCCTGAACTAGAAACCTTCCTACTCCCCTACCCCCTATACTATACACATCCGGTTTACACCCCCGGTCCTATACACATTAGTGAGGTTATCTTCGAGCTTTCAGTTCGGAGCACGAATTTCATTTACCAGCTCAAGAACTCGGGATGGGTAAAACAGTGCATGAACTTAACCTCGCTGGAACGCTTCACGTCGAATTAGCTCATGACCCCGAGCGTTTCGGAACGAACCTCATGTGAACCATAAAGTCTGCACCAATAAAACTGTACAAGGGAAACCGTTGCCTGTTTCACTAGGGCAAAGCACCACAACTATACTAACTTTGTGACAGAGTGAGGTGAGTGATGGTGGACCCTCGAGAGTCCCTAGACCCTAGACCAGCGACATCAACAGTTAAGAAGGGATATCGATTAGGTTTCAGCTTGACCGACCCCATCTTCACTGGAAGCACAAACAACTCGAGAACTGCCCACCGTCACACTCCTCCCCACATCACATACTTCTGGGTAGCATAAGTATTAGAGGGAAAAGGGGGAATGAAAAGTAGTATGAAGTTCTGGTTCAGGAAAGGACATCTGAACAACTTCAATGTGTCTGACCTCCATCGTAATGGTACTAACTCAATAATATTTACTGGTGGAGAACAAAGCTCCAACATACGAGTATTGGCAGAGAAAAGTTTTGCCAGAGGTTGTTGTCCAGTGAATTGATCATCTGAGCAACCTCTGGGTGATCAACCTCCATCGTTATGATGGAACAACTAATGGGACTTGTTAATTGGGACACGGCATTAATCACCTTAAAATGAGCTCAACATATACAGTTATACTGAGCACTAAAGGGGAAATGGGGGAGGGAAGGCCAATAGATGTCTGCATTGTAAAAGGAAGAGGATGTTTGTAAAGGAATCCTTCTGGAAATCTTTGGGCTTATCCTTCTGGTAAGCACTCAAAAAGTGGATGGAGTATGGTAAAATACTCAGCACATACTACCAAACCACACTCTGCTACCAAGTGACAAAGTGAGGCGAGTGACGATGGACCCTCGAGAGTCCCCCTCCTAGACCAGCGACATCAGCGACATCACCAGTTAAGAAGGGATAGCAACTAGGTTTCAGCTTCACCGGAAGCACAAACAACTCGAGAACTGACCACCGACACAACTTGAGAACTGCCCACCGACACAACTTATGATCTGAAATAACTAGTATTTGCAGCTGATTTTTTTTTGAAAAAATGACCTGCAAGCTCTAAACACTCCTCTTTCAACCAGAGAACGACAAGCTGTAAAATGCCCTAGAAATCTATAAGATTCCAACTTCACGTGAAGATAGATGCATCATGCTCACCTTCTGGACTGAGAACTGGATGACGGATGTTCAACGTCATCTGTGTCGGATGTGACAGCTTCTGGGACACTTTTCACCAAGTCCTTCAAGAAATCGAACCGCTTCTCAGACACGATACACTGCTTCCTGCAATTTATAGATCAAATAATCCATATTACTGAACAAAAAGTCACACTGGTTTCCCCCCCAAAAAAAAAGCACAACGCAAAGGGCAAGTGGTGTTTCAGCCATTAAGGGCGGCTTAGCGAGCAAAATCGGAAACAAAACTGTTGCAACTCGAAATTGTTTGGCAGCTGAGGGTTTTCAAGAAGATGGAACTGGGACTGGAACGAATCCTAGTGGGGACAGAATCAAAATAGATTGTGCAATGCTTCGAAGCTTTTTCAGCATTGATACACGTAATTTTTGGTTTATTATTTTCAATAATGAACCTTTGGAATCGAGCATGAAAAAATTGGTGGTTTACATTTCAAGGTATGTAGAATCCGAAAAGGCAATACAAAAATTTCTGCCTGTCCGCCGTACTTCGCACTTTTCTTGGTTACCACAAACCAAAAATGATGAAATTTGGTTTATAGGTCCTGTTCGGGGTCTAGTTGGTCCTCGAAGCTCAGCGTTACTGTCAGTCATCTCTAAGGGGTTCAAAATAGGGGTGGAAATTTTCAGAACGCCGTAGCTCGAAACCGTTCAATAGAAGGGTATGGTTTTTTAACGTTTTTAAATTGATCTTGAACTAAAGAATTATTTGAGACCACCCGGTACGTCTAGCCGTTCGTTCACAGTAAGGCCCCGAGATTTGCACCGACAGGCTTCTTCAACAGGAGGGTGAATCAAACGGTATGAATCCGGCCCAGATATCATCGCTAGGGAACACCTGATTATATTCACGGAGTATTAAGTTGAGTTGGTTGTTCAGTGATATTATTTCATTTGAAAAATGATAGATCTTTTGGATTGTGTTGATAGGTACTTTTGCAACTTGAACAAACGTTGAAGTATTATTGATGGGTAAATTATTACACAATGGCAAATTATTACACAACGGTAAATTATTACCCAACAGTAAATTACACAAAGGTTCATTATACTACCTACATAGAAAGGGCACCTATACAGGTAAATGATTACACAACGGTTTATTGTTTGCCATATTTATGATTTATGAATAACTACAGATAATTAATGATTGAATTATTGAATCCCACGCATTTGTAGGAAACTTTAATTCCGGGGCCGGCTTCGGTACTCTATTTAGGGCTTTCCTGGGAGGGAGCTCGAGGGAATTGACCACAGAAAACAGTGATCTACGCAGAAGGGGAATCTATACAGATTAATAATAAACCGTTGTGTAATAATTTGCAGCGGTTTTAATTAGCTGGTTAATATAGGTAGGTACCTTTTTTGTTAAGGGGGTTTATGCAATTTTTATTCAAATCTTAAAGTGGGAAAAAACAGGCTTAGCAGAGATGGTCGACCGTACAGAGCGTGGACTTGGTGTTTTCCTCTTCTACCACTGGGCGTTCAGAGGATTTACCCCCACTCCATCCTCCAGGCCCAAACACCGCACATGGGCTTGCGATCCTCTCAGTCGAGGCGAAACTTCCCGTATTAGGGAGAACTGCGTCCACCCCAGAACTTGCGAAAACGGTTTCGACTACTTCGTCGACAGAGTGAGGGCCATTCGCTTCAGGAATACGGAGTATGCCCTGTGCAGTGCTCCGTCACTCGAGCGTATTAGGGGAGTGAATGACCCCCGGTTTGTCCTCGGCAGCCCTGTTGTACTTTCCATGTTTCTCCCTGGCTGCTGCATTAGCCACGGCACCCCAGTCATGGGTACAGTGAGGCAGCGTCTGCATTCACGATGCGGTCATCAAAAAACGCCGGCCTCTCAGTCCAGTATAAATACAATAAATAGGTACCTATTTATTGTATTTATGACGACATTTGTATTGCCGATTCAGGCTGGACACAAATAAAAACTAATTTCACGAGCATTCCCGCTATAGTCACGCTGTATAAGGCACTGGTTCTCCCTATCCTCGAATATGCGTCAACTGTCTGGTCACCCATGTATGCTGTGCACAAACACCGCCTTGCAGGAGCGCAAAACAAATTCCAACGCTATGTGGCTTTCAAGTTGGGTATCCCGTCAGCCGATGTTGATTACGATTTTTTGAGGGGGAAGTGACATTTGGATACCCTCGAAAGCAGGAGATGCTCTGCAGATCTCGCGCTGCTCCACAGGGTCTTGAACAACACCATTGACTGCCCGCCGCTTCTCTCGAAGTTTTACATTTCTGCTCCTCGCATCGCCTCACGCTCACCAATGTTGTTCCACGTCCCTTTCTCCTCAACCAACTATGTGAAGAGCCAACCCCTTCGTAGGCTCCCTCGGACTGCCAATTTATTTCTCAACCCCCCCCCCCCCCCGCCGTTATTCATGAAATTTTTTTTAAAGTTCTTTTTTGTATTATTTACTTAGGCATTTAAATTAAATAAACAAATAAATAAATAAAATAAAGAAAAAAATATAAAAAAAATTAGTAAATGTAAAAAAGAGAATAAATAAATAATAAAAACTAATAATTTGAAACTGTTTGATTTGGTGGTGGTTGGATTTGGTGGATACCATGAAAATAAAGTTCACCCTTGACTGTACATATCTTCCTGTACTGTACCACAAAATAAAATTCAGTAATGAAACGTAGAAGATGGCCGCGCTACCAAGTCGACAAAATATCAAACGATCCACACCGCCAAGAAGAGTCGGGGGTAGATCGGTCGATAGATAATAATGAATAAGGAAACAAGAGACGTTTTCATTTCTTTCGATACTTACATGTGGTGGGGGCTGAGCGTTCTCGCGTTTTTCATGGTAGTGATTTCCATCGTTTTGGTGATGAGAGATTCCACAAACAGTTCGAGAGTTCTAGGTAAAGTACATGTAAGGAAAAGTGTGGGTACACCTCAATCAGACGCATGTTCTCTACTTACTACACATCTCAAATCCATTCATCCTATCTTCAACGAGAAATCCCCACATTTTACACATAATCCCTCGACCTCCTCCTGGGGTTCACCTTTCATTCCTAAATTCAAAACATTGTTAGGTAGGTATTATGCTGTTGAATTCAATTATTTCCATAAATTCTCAATTTCTTGAAAGTCACTACATGAATGTCATTTTTATGTAATACACAATTGTCGGAGAAAGACTAGGTAGGTTAAATAGTAGGTACTAGTGATTTACAGTTACAACCATACAGTGTGTTGTCAATTTTCCAATTTTGGTTTATTATTCTGTGAATAATACACCTATGTATTCGCTCAGCAAAACATCTCTATAACACCCCCTCAAAATTTTTTCTTTTACGTTTCAAGGTGCGTAGATTCCAAAAATGCAGTGTCCGTCCGCCGTCGCTGTACGCCTTTACATATCTACTTTATTTTCAGTCTAAACAATGGTTCTTTCGCACACATGCTCCATTCGGGCCCTAGTTGTGTCCCGAAACTTTGCAGCCCGATCGGAATATACCCAATGGTTATTTATTAATTTTTCTTTTACGGGAACAAGCCCAATTGAAAAGGAACATAATACAAATCAGACAGCTAAACAATTCGCATAATACAAAGATACAAAAAATAAAGAACAGGGGTGAAAAATGGGGGTAAAATGGTTTTTTTGGTGTATCATGTTTTTTAGGACGAGGAGACCGAATGTGAAGTCGATTTATACCAGAGTGGAAACATTGAGGTTCTAACGAAGTTTCAGCCTTAAATTTACGATAAACTTTGGTCTAAAATCGTCGTTCTTCCGCTCACAGTTTGGGGTTCCCATTTTGGACCACATTTGGGCCCTAGTTGTGCTCCGAAGCTCGGCCGTCCGATCGGAATACACCCAGGGGTGTTATGGGGGGAGGGATGGGTGTAAAAGTAAGGGTTTTCGATTTGATTTTTTTTCTGAGGTTTTAGTGAACATGAGCTTGTGAGGTATCGTTTTCCACGTTTTGTTCGGGCGAAAAGACCGAATATGAAGTTGATTATGACCGAAGAGGGAAGAATTGAGGTTGTAAAGAAGGTTCAGCTACCAATATTCATTTTTTACGGGTCAAAAACCTGGGTAATTGTCTGAAATCACCATACGTTTGTATAATATAATCGGGGGGTATATAATAATATAAGTATATTATATAATAATATAATCGGGGGCTAGGTACTGGAACGCGCTAGCTGTCTCTGTGCGGTCTTTGCCCACCTTGGGTCGTTTCTTGGCAGCTGTACGTAAGCATCTAAGTGATGCGAAATTATTAGTAACCTAGGACCTATTCCAAATGCACCTCCCCCCCTTCTTTTTTTATGTTCCTTTAATTAAATTCCAATAACTACCTTTTGTGTGTAAAGCGCCTTTCGAATTATTAAGTGTCTGTTTTCATGTAATTCATGTGTGCTTCATATAGACTGCAGTCTCATGCACAATAAAGATTATTATTATTATTATTATTATTAATAACACTAGAAGTAGTATCAACAGGTGAATCAAGACAATTAAATGGCACTATCAATTATCGAAGATAATTTGTAAAAAAAAAAAAAAATAGGAGGCTAATTCGAGTTTTGGGAAAAAATAAATGAACAGCCAACATGTCTGTAGGTGTGAATAATAAACCCATGTGACGAGGACTTTGCAGCGTTTTTATGTTGTGTGTAGGTGCCATTTTAGTATTAATTCTATACTGATCAACTTATGTGATTTTAATGTGGAAGAAATAATGTAGGATTACTAAGGATGAAATTGTTGTACAGTTTAAGACCGATGTAATTAATTTGTTTTTTGCTAACACAACCTTTCAAGGGGAATATTAAGAGAGAACTGCATCTGATACCGCTATACTAAGTTTCTGGAAACAGGTGGTTTTTTTTTAAAACTACAAATTTAAGTGAAACAACTACCGCCTAAATGATAAGAGAGCAGTTTCTTCGTACGGAGCGGATGTTGCGAATCTCTTCTTTTTACCAAGAATAATTGTTAATATCCGTTGCATACCAATATGCAAACAACTTCCTATGAACTTCTCCCAGGGTCTACCTAATGGCCTAACATAGTCCATGAGATAGTGGGGATGAAGGAGGAACAGTTGCGTGATGATTCATGGTCACAACATCTACGTTTAGCGACAATGTTTACATGTCACAGGAATCTAATTAAATAATACATAAGAATATGACACTTGACAATAAAACAGGGGCTAATAGCCTGGTCACTCTGAAGACTCCTTGTCTACAGATCAGGTTCGCCGCCGATTTTGCAAGAAATCAAGAAGAAAAATCAGGTGCAAGATGGGTAGAGAAATATTCAAGTAGAAAAAGGATATAAATTATGACAGGAACTGCTTGAGCAACTTTCCCAACTTCATCGTCTGTCTGCATGATCTTCTTGATTCTTCCCTGAAACCCGTGAAAATCTTGTCAACACTCCCAGCATTTTGATTTGCCGTTGAGAATATTCCACAAACTATAAGTCTGACTTACTGCAGGGAACCTGGCGTTGTACTTTTTCTTTTTGCTGGGCATTTTAGGCTGTTTGTTGGAAATATTTGCAGGCAGTGGTGTCCCAGCGGTATGAATATGAATTTATTGCCGCTCTGTACAAGTGATCGGATCCCACACGCGTCCGACCGACAGTGTGACGAAGGAAACGGAATAAATCGTAGGTGAAGGGCAAATTTATTCCTGAGTCGAGATTATACAATAACAAAATTATTGAAAAAATAACGTCAAATAAGGTAGAAGGCAATTCGCCACACAGCAGATCGAGCTCCACTTTGTTTGGATTTGGCATTTTGGGTTACAGTGTGTGTACGCGGATCAACGACTAGTTGAGGCCTCAGCGTCACGTATCCTTTCCATCTTGATAACCACAGAGTAGCAATTACATGAGTGGTAAGCTATTAAAAAAACGGTAGTTAGCCAACGAACATTCTCCATGGATGAAGACACCATTCGAGTAGGCAGGCAGATAAAGGCACAAGTAGGTAGTTACTTCAATGCAGTCTAATAATAATAATAATATTTTTATTGCGCATAGGATTTACATATCCCACCTCGCGCGCAATATTATTGACAGCAAAATAACTTGAACATAGTAAAAATATATTAGGAAAAAAATGGAGTACTTCAAATAAACCCAATACAAATCAATAAATTGAGAGGGAGAGTAAAAATTCTGTATAGGTATAAGTGGCAATTAAAATGAGAAAGAAAGGAAAATGATAGGGGGGCAGGTATAGAAGGAAGCAAAAAGTTGATAAGACAAAGGAAAGAGTGAAAGCAAGAAAGACTGAGAATATCTAGAAGAAGTAGAAGAGGAAATTTACTGTTCAGACAAAAAGTCAGGGGCGGATCCAGAATTTTTTTCCGGAGGGGGTCACAGGGTAGAACAATATAAAAAATAACAAAATAACCAAACGAACAATACAATCCGAATTTTCAACCTTATGCCAAAACTCGTCCAATTTGTCTACTTACAAAATTAATTGTATTTATTTATAAAATTCATTGTTTATGTAAAAAATAGTTTTCAATATCTATTAATTATTTAACTGATAAATGTATTTATTTTCAATTTTCTTCTAAAAAAGTGTCCTAACGTGTTTTCAAACAAATTGGCGCATTTTATGGCAGCGTAGCTAACTTCAGAGTTTGCAAATCAAAACATTGGAACCACAACAATCTGTTGTTGATCTCAGTGAATTCAGTATAGTTTTTACTGAATTTGGCAGGAAAGAAAACGAGAACGAAACAAAAACAAGATAATAATTAATAAAAATAAGAACAAATAAACAAGGTGTAATTTGACGGATACACCAAGGTAAATTTATTGACATAAAATTGTATATAAAGCAACATTGGTAGGACCAAGTGTACGATTATATTCGACTAATTTTGACATTTTTGATCGAATCTTTTTAGATTTTTTATAGTTCTTTTTTGTTTTCAGTTTTTTTAACACTGTCTACCGTTTGTGTAATTAGAAATTACAGTAATTAGTGGCGAGGTTTGTTTCTGGTTTTTGATTTCACAAAAACTGGGTTCGTTTTCGTTTGGTTTTTTTTGTTTTCGGGTTTGTGAACAATCGTTCAGCTCTGCTTTTGGTTTATTATTCTGTGAATAATACACCTATGTATTCGCTCAGCAAAAAATTTTTATAACACCCCCTCAAACTTTTTTCTTTTACGTTTCAAGGTGCATAGATTCCAAAAATGCAATGTCCGTACGCCGTATCACGTGTACAGGCTTCATTTTCGGTCTAAAAAAATCGTTCTTTCGCACACATGCTCCATTTGGGCCCTAGTTGTGTCCCGAAACTTTTCAGCCCGATCGGAATATACCCAGGGGTGTTATGAGTGAAAATGTGTGTAAAAATAGGTACTTTTTACGTTTTAGCAACATATTGGTAACATGAGCTTCTGAGATATTGTTTTCTATGTTTTTGGGGACGAGAAGACCGAATATGAAGTAGATTTTGACCAAAGAGTGGAAAATTGAGTTCTACCAAATGTTCAGCTCCCAAAATTGATTTTTTATGAGCGAAAAACCTGGGAAATCGTCTGAAATCACCATCAGTTTGTATAATAACACTGGAAAAAAAAACCAGTCATGCAGCATGACTTAATGAGCGAATTTTCAAAGAAATATTCGAATTAATGGCTATGGTTTTATTTTGCTTCGAACTCTCGTCTTCAATTAATACTTCTCACATTTTTCAATCTGACCACTCTAAGGGGGTGGGGGGGGGGGGGGGGTAAGAGTTTAAAGATTATCCTAGTTTTGGGTAATTTTTGCGCACTTTAAATGCTCTAATTTAAGAACGGATTTAGATATCTAAAATCCGATTTCACCATCGTGTTCAGCGTGCAAAAACCTTTAAAATGAGGGGTCACTTGTTAGAAAATAACATTTTGGGGATTTTTGGGTAATTTTTGCGCACTTTAAATGCTCTAATTTGAGGACGGATCAAGATATCTAAAATCCGATTCCACCATCGTGTTCAGCGTGCAAAAACCTTTAAAATGAGGGGTCACTTGTTGGAAAATAACATTTTGGGGATTTTTGGGTAATTTTTGCGCACTTTAAATGCGCCAAAACCCTCCTTAGAGTCGGCCAATTTCGCCCATCTTCGAACTTAGCCTTTCGATTGTCAAGATAGATTTTTTGTGCAAATTTGAGCTGTTTATCTCAATTCTATCGAGAGTTATCGTCTGGAGTGACACATATATATATATATATACATATAAAAAAGTGTTAAATTTCAGGAATCGTTTTAGAATGGTCTGAAACGGATTTCTATGAAGAAAATTTCCAAAAATTTATATTATTTAAATTTCGAAGCCATTGCAATAGCTTCATTTTCTTTGAAAATTCGCTAAAAGTGTCAAGACGTGGTTCAGGACGATTAAATGGCACTACCAATGATCAAAGATAGTTTAAAAAAAAAAAGAAAAAAAAGAGCGTACCTAATTTGTGTTTTGGGGGTCAAAATTGGTGGAAACCATCAGAAGTAGCTATTTCGATTATTACGCATGAAAGAAACAATTAATGATCAGCCAACGTTTCTGTAGGTATGTCCAATAGAATAATAAACCCATGTGACAAGGACTTTGCAGCGTTTTTGAAATGCAGGTTGATTCTGGGGGGGGGGGGGGATGACCCCTGTGACCCCCCCCCCCCCCCCCTTGGATCCGCGCCTGCAAAAAGTGGCGCTCAACAGCACCCCGAAATGCATCCAAGGTAGGGGCCCCCACCCGCACCGACAACGGTTGAGCGTTCCACATCCTCGCTCCCGCCACAGAGATGGACTGACTCATGACTTGACCTCGATGAGTGGGCGCCCCAAGATTATTCGCTCTTCTAGAGCCCCCTGGGAGAAATAACGATTGCAGATAGAGCGGTAGGCTCCCATGAATTGTTCGAAAAATGAAGCAGCTTGCCAGCACATTGAGATAAGTGGCTATTTCCATCCCCAAAAGGCGCTCCGTATACATGGAAACATGTCCTCTACTCTTAAGTCTAAATACGTATCGCACACAGCTGCGTTAAACACAATTTTCAGACGTTTCAAGGCTTCAGCGTCCATTGACCATATAAAAAGTATATTTATGGCAATAGTTAAAATGAGGCAAGAGGACAGATTTAAATAATTTTATACGAATGTGAAGTGGAGTACAGTATGCAAGACCACGCAAGGTATGAAGGGAGGCATAGACGGACCTTGATATCTTAGAAATATATTATGATCTTTCCAGGTAAGAGTGGAGTTGACACCTCCTGTTTCATGACACCTTTCTGACGGCCTTAACATAGACAATAGGCTGATCATTAAGAATAACTTGTGGGATACTACTGGTGGGTATTTCCGTTTTAAATATGACAATGGATTGACTTTTAGAGGGATTGATTAGGAGACCATTTTGGGAACACCATCCACTGATAAGAGAAAGATCAGAATTTGTCACAAATAGATGCCGCTAAAGATTAGAATCAGTAGGAATATGTAAGTAGATCTGCATGTCATCAGCGTAAAGGTGGTATAGAGGTAGTCTACTTGGGAATTAGATAAAATCACAACGGGTTGCACAGTTTATCAATATATCTAAGTATATTTCTTTATTTATCTATCACTGAAACCCTCAAGAAGAAAATAGCTCAATTTTATCGGAAAATGACTCGTTATCGTGCGGAAGAACTTATTTATATAGCAAATCTAAACGAGAACGAAAAACCAAAATTCTGTGATCCAGTTCGCTGATGCATTTCCAACGGATTCTGATGTCAGCATGGAAAATCATAGGAAAAAGGTCTCTTCTCGAAAAATTTTTCCGAAGAGTTCAAAAACACACATTCATCACCCATAGACACCGCACATATATTTACAAAAATGTTTTGTGGTGCCTTCCAATCTTGAAAGCGGAACACCCCCTACCTGGGGCATGGGTAGGCAGCAGGGAAAGGTCATTCGCCTCCGTTCTTCCCTTCAAATGTAGATACCTATTCAACTGTTCACAAAAGTTATCTTTTCAACCGCCTACCAATGCTATTTTTTTTTACATAGGCGGTTTTTTCAATAATGCATAATTAGGTAATGAGTACCCAGATCCGGGCTGTACCTCTTTTTGTACAACAAAAGGTATTTACTTACAATTATTAACATTTAAATGTGAAAAAAACATTTTTTTGAAAGGTTTTTCAAATTTTTTTTGGTTGGCCTCTTTTGTATTCATTCTCTGGGAATAAACCATTTTTCAGATTTAAAAAAT